>CM076574.1:1206180935-1206780935 GCA_034641835.2 Pinus albicaulis
CAAATGTCTCTCCGAATCTTTAATACCCAAATTTGTGCGCAGGGTATGGAACAGATTCGTCAGTTCGTGCACATCTTGATCCTTTTGTTGCCGCAACGTGGTCCATTGGATGTATTTGTCCTCATAGCTCCCCACGGGGTAATATTGTTCCTTGATGCCATCTTGGAATGAATTCCAGAGGCAGGTGTAGTGACGAGAGAGGGTTCCATCACCTTTTGCTCATTAGGTTTCCACCCAATCTTTGACATGGGGGCCAACTTTGAGGAGCGAAAAAATAATCTTTTCTCTAGGTCGGACAAATCATGGACCAAAAAATACACTTCCAGCAAATTCAACCATCTATCTACGGTGTCTACATCTATTTGGCCTTCAAATACAATAATGTCAAAGTTTACTTATACCTTGAAGGTACGCCATGCAGAGTGGGTACATTGGATGTGCATGTAGATGCGCCATAAGTGGGCAGCCGGCCGGAAGGATATGAGAAAAGTTATCCATTATCGTGTTCCTTTGTTTCTCGAGGGCCTCCTCGAGCAATATTTTGATAAGATATCCTGCTCCCTCGTCTTTCTTTTCTTCCGCCATGGGAGGTCATCGGGGTTTGCGAGGTTGATCTTGCAAGGGTTCAACCAGATTGAGCCCTAACTCCTTATACCGTGACCACGTTGGGGGCATGCATAAAAAAACAGAGAAAGAGTAGACCTCTCTAATACCACTAATCCGGATTTATGTAGGAACATAATAAAATATAGAAATATACATAAAGCAGAATCATTGGAAATAATATTCATTAATGTCAAATAGGTGATATATTTAAAGAAAGAATGGAAATAAACTAGCTAGAGCGATGGTAGCTTATCTCTGAGAGGAGATGTGGCAGCTACATGCCTATAAACTATGTTACAATGGGGCTCGAAAGGCCTATTTATTTTGAGAAACAATTCAAAACCCTAAACATCCAAAAACCTAACCCTAGGAGATGAAGTGCCAAAACTATGGGCCCCGTTTGGGTAAATTGGTGTTTCAACTTCTCGGGGACGTAACTTTAGCATACAATCTCCATTTGATGTGTACCATACCTTGCTAGAAATATCTATCCAAGGAGTACAACTTTTGGTGTGAGAAAAATTGGTCCATGGACCCATGTTCCTCCCATTTTTCCCAAAAAACGTCGTTTAGGGCCTCAAAACATCTCTAGAATTTTAAGACCCGAAAAATTACTAAAAATAGTAAGTTGCACTGAAATTGAAAAACTAAAAGAACTGATGGTGGCATTTCAAATGGAATATTTGGGTCGCCACCAATATCTGCATGGATCATTACGGCCCCAAAACAGCTCTGGAAGTTCATGTCCCAAAAACCTGCTAAAAATAGTAAGTTGTGCTGAAAGTGTAAAGCTAAAAGAACCAATGGTGGGGATCTAAATGGAATAGGTGGGTGGCCACCAATATCCACGGATCACATTCCTCCTTCCTTAAGAAGCAATGGTCCCCATTGCGTTAAAGTCCCTCCATGAGATGAGGCAAATTCTGTTGAACTGAGTATTAGATGTGTTGAAGATGTCATGGGCCTGCGGGTGGACATGCTGGATGCGTTTAGTAAATTTGGTTTCTTTATCAGCCTTATACAGTACATGTTTGGATTCTGTATGTGTAGTTGCAGGATGTATGGCAACATCAGGTGGTGGTGCATTGGGAGTCAGATCAATGGAGTGCTTGTCCTGACAGTGTAGAGGAACCTCTATGAGTGAGGAGAAATTGTCATCGTATTCCTCCATGACATTGTCCATCTGCTGCAGCCGTGAAAGGGAGCCCTGTTTCGAGGTTGTGGCCACAATATTCTTCTTTCCCTGTGAGCGAGTCGTAAGGAAAATGAATTTCCTGGTCTAGGAAACAATCTTACTGCGTTGTTTTGCAGTAGTCAAAGAGATGGCAGGAGGCGGTACTACCTCCGGTATCCTGTACAAGTTATTTCCCAAAGTAATAATAACAGCACGAGGCCTAGACTCATACACAGCATGTCGCCTCCACAAGTATGGTTGGCCCAATAATACATCAGCTACATCAAGAGGAGAAACATCACACAATACCTCATCCGTGAATGGCTTGATACTGTATGGAAGTCGGCACTGCTGGCGGATGCAGAGATCTCTCCCTGGGTGGAGCCACCCGATGGTATACGGCTGCGGGTGTGCTATGGTTGGTAGGCCGAGCCGCTTCACGACGTCTGCTGAAATGAGGTTCTTTTGGCTTCCGTTATCGACGAGAAACTGCAGCGGAGAACCCTTCACCCACATCTGCGACTGGAAGAGGCGCTCCCCCTCCTCTGGATCCTCTGGACCCTCCTTCTGGATCTTGGTGGTGGCAACAATGGCACTGGGATCCGCATCAATGATCTGCTTCCCTTTGTCATTTCCTTTGTCTAGTTCTAACTCAGGATCAGAAAATGCATCTGATTCGGGTGCCTTTAGTTCAGCCACCAAAGACTGTTTGGCCCGACACTCGTTTGTGCTGTGAGTGGGGCTGTTATGAAATTCACACCACTTCCCTGTGTCCTTATTTGGATTTTTGGTGTTGTTCTGAGTCGCATTGCTTTGGCCTTGCCCCTTGTTCTTCGATTCGGGGGCACCTTTCGGATTCGCAGATCCAAAGTCTCGCTTCTTCTGCTTAAATTTCTGCTCGATCTTGGCGGCATAGCGATATGCCGTGCCAAGCGATGTAATGTCGAGGAACTCCATTTCCTCCTGAATGTGTCTGTGCAGACAAATCCGGTACTTGAGCACCAAATGTCTCTCTGAATATTTAATACCTAACTTTGTGCGCAAGGTATGGAAAAAATTCTTTACTTCATGCACATCTTGATCCCTTTTTTGCCGCAACGTGGTCCATTGGATGCACTTGTCCTCATAGATCCCTACGGGGTAATATTTTTCCTTGATTCCATCTTGGAACAAATTCCAAGTGGGTGCGGCTGAGAGCAGAGAGGTTTTCCCCTCGCCCTTTTGCTCACAGTCGGTTTCCCACCAATCTTTGACATTGGGGGTGGCTTTGAGGTGAAAAATAGTCTTTTCTTAGTCAGAGAAATCATGGTCGAGAAATAACCTTCCTATAAATTCAACCATCTATCTACAACATCTTCATCTATTTGGCCTTCGAATACAGGAATGCCAAATTTTACCTGTACCTTGAAGGAAGTGGCACCTCCAAAGTGGTTGTTTGATGTAGATGTGCCGTAGGTGGGCAGTCATTGAAGGATCTAAGAAAATTTATCCATCATCACGTTCCTTTGTTTCTTGAGGGCCTCCTCGAGCAATATTTTCAAAGGATCTCCTGCTCCCTCATATTTATTTTCTTTCTCCATGGGAGACCGTTTGGGTTTTTGAGGCTTGTCTTGCAAAGGTTCAACTAGTTAGAGCCCTAAATCCATATATTGTGACCTCGTTGGGGAGATGCAAAAAAAACAGAGAAAGATCAGACCACTATGATACCATTGATCTGGATTTATCCATGAACAAAATAAAATACATAAATATACATAAACACGGAGATGCAGTGGAAATAAAACTTCATTTCATTAAAATTAAATGACTGAAATATGCTTAAAGACATAATGGAAATAAACTAGCAAGGGTGCTGGTAGCTTATCTCTGAGAAGAGATGTGGTGGCTACATGCCTCTGAACTGTGTTACAATGAGGCTCGAGGGCCTATTTATTGTTGAGAAACAATAGAAAAGCCTAAACATCCAAAAACCTAACCGTCGGAGATCAAGCGCCAAAACTATGGGCCCAGTTTGGGTAAATTGGTGTTTCAACTTCCCAGGGACGTAACTTTGGCATATGAGCTCTATTTGATGCGCGTCATACCTCGTTAGAATTATCTATTCAAGGATTATAACTTTTGGTGTGAGCAACATTGGTACATGCACCCATGTTTCTCCCGGTTTTCCCAAAACACGTCGTTTAGGGCCTCAAAACGACTTAGGAAGTTCGGGACTTGAAAAATTCTAAAAATAGTAAGTTGTGCTTCAACAAAAATTGAAAGAAGAGCCCGATGGTGGCATTTCAAATGGAATAGGTGGGTGGCCACCAATATCCACTTGGATCATTAAGCCCCCAAAACGGCTCCGAGAGTGGAGGACCCGAAAACCTACTAAAAATAGTAAGTTGTGCTGAATGTGAAAAGCTGCAAGAATTGATGGTGCTGGTCCAAATGGAATAGGTGGGTGGTCACCGATATCCACCTGGATCATTCCTCCCTCCTTAGGAAGCAATGGTCCCCATTGCGTTGAGATCCTCCATGAGATGAGGCAAATTCTGTTGAACTGAGTATTAGATGTGTTGAAGATGTCATGGACCTGCGGGTGGACATGCTGGATGTGTTTAGTAAATTTGGTTTCTTTATTAGCCTCATACAGTACATGTTTGGATTCTGTATGTGTAGTTGCAGGATGTATGGCAACATCAGGTGGTGGTGCATTGGGAGTCAGATCAATGGAGTGCTTGTCCTGACAGTGTAGAGGAACCTCTATGAGTGAGGAGAAATTGTCATCGTATTCCTCCATGACTTTGTCCATCTACTGCAGCCGTGAAAGGGAGCCCTGTTTCGAGGTTGTGGCCACAATATTCTTCTTTCCCTGTGAGTGAGTCGTAAGGAAAATGAATTTCCTGGTCTGGGAAACAATCTTACTGCGTTGTTTTGCAGTAGTCAAAGAGATGGCAAGAGGCGGTACTACCTCCGGTATCTTGTACAAGTTATTTCCCAGAGTAATAATAACAGCACGAGCATCGGTCCATGGACCCATGTTGCTCTTCGTTTTCCCAAAAAATGTCGTTTAGGGCCTCAAAACGGCTCCGGAAGTTCAGGACCCGAAAAACTGCTAAAAATAGTAAGTTTTGTTGCAACTTGAAAATTGAAAGAACTGAAGATGGGGGTTCAAATGGAATAGGTGGGTGGCCACCAATATCCACCCGGATCATTAAGCCCCCAAAACGGCTCCGAGAGTGGAGGACCCGAAAACCTGCTAAAAATAGTAAGTTGTGCTGAATGTGAAAATCTGCAAGAATTGATGGTGCCGGTCCAAATGGAATAGGTGGGTGGCCACCGATATCCACCTGGATCATTCCTCCCTCCTTAGGAAGCAATGGTCCCCATTGCGTTGAGATCCTCCATGAGATGAGGCAAATTCTGTTGAACTGAGTATTAGATGTATTGAAGATGTCATGGACTTGCGGGTGGACATGCTGGATGCGTTTAGTAAATTTGGTTTCTTTATCAGCCTTAGACAGTACATGTTTGGATTATGTATGTGTAGTTGCAGGATGTATGGCAACATCAGGCGGTGGTGCGTTGGGAGTCAAATCAATGGAGTGCTTGTCCTGACAGTGTAGAGGAACCTTTATGAGTGAGGAGAAATTGTCATCGTATTCCTCCATAACTTTGTCCATCTCGCCGCAGCCCGGTGAAAGGGAGCTCCGTTTCGAGGTCAGGCCACAGACTTTCTTCCCCCGTGAGGAGTCGTATGAATAATTAATCTCAAGTCCTGGGAAACAATCTTTCCACGTTGTTTTGGCAAGAGTCAAAGAGATGGTAAGGTGGGAGGGGCTTTATCACCTCCTATCCCGCATGCTATTTCCCAAGGTAATAATAACAGCACGAGGCCTAGACTCATACACAGCATGTCGCCTCCACAAGTATGGTTGGCCCAATAATACATCAGCTACATCAAGAGGAGCAACATCACACAATACCTCATCCGTGAATGGCTTGATAATGTATGGAAGTCGGCACTGCTGGCAGATGCGGAGATCTCTCCTTGGGTGGAGCCACCCAATGGTATACAGCTGCAGGTGTGCTATGGTTGGTAGGTCGAGCCGCTTCACGACGTCTGCTGAAATGAGGTTCTTTTGGCTTCCGCTATCGACGCAGAACCGCAAATGTGAGAACCCTTCACCACATCTCGCGATCGGAAGAGGCGCTCCCTTTCCCTTGTCATTGCCTTTGCCCTGGGTTCTAACTCGAGATCAGAAAATGCATCCGATTCCTGTGCCTTTAGTTCACCCACCAAAGACCTGCTTTGGCCCGACACTCGTTTGTGCTGTGAGTGGGCCACATAGTTCACACCACTTCCCCAGGTCCTCTTCTTTGGATTTGTGGTGTTGTTCGAGTCGTGATGAGCTTGGCCTCGCTCTGTCCTTCGATCTGGGGCACCTTCGATTCGCAGATCCAAAGTCTCGCTTCTTCTCGCTTAAATTTCTGCTCGATCTTGCTGCATAGCATAAGGCCGTGTCAGGTAATGTCGAGAACTCCATTTCCTCCGAATGTAGCCAGGCAGATGCCTGCAGATTCTGAGCACCAAATGTCTCTCCAAATCTTTAATACCCAATTTTGTGCGCAGGGTATGGAACAGATTCGTCAGTTCGTGCACATCTTGATCCTTTTGTTGCCGCAGCGTGGTCCATTGGATGTATTTGTCCTCATAGCTCCCCACGGGGTAATATTGTTCCTTGATGCTGTCTCGAAATGAATTCCAAGTGGGTGTGGCCGAGAACAGAGAGGGTTCCCCTTCGCCCTCTTGCTCACGGTAGGTTTCCCACCAGTCTTTGACATGGGGGGCAGCTTTGAGGAGTGCAAAAATAATCTTTTCTCGGTCAGAGAAGTCATGGACCGAGAAATACCCTTCCAAAAAATTTAACCATCTGTCTACAGCGTCTGCATCTATTTTTCCTTCAAATATAGGAATGTCAAAGTTTACCTGTACCTTGAAGGGAGTAGCGCCTCCAGAGTGGATGTTGGATGCAGATGCGCCATATGTGGGCAGTCGTTGAAGGATTTGAGCAAAGTTATCCATCATCACGTTCCTTTGTTTCTCGAGAGCCTCCTCGAGCAGTATTTTGATAGGATCTCCTGCTCCCTCGTCTTTCTTTTCTTCCGCCATGGGAGGTCGTCGGGGTTTGCGAGGCTGATCTTGCAAGGGTTCAACCAGACCGAGCCCTAACTCCTTATACCCTGACCGCGTTGGGGACATGCAAAGAAAAACAAAGAAAGAGCAGACCCGCTCTGATACCACTGATCCGGATTTTATGCAGGAACACAAAAGAATACAGAAATAACCATGAACATAGAGATGTAGCGGAAATAATGCTTCATTTCATTAATATCAAATAACATAAATATGCTTACAAGCATAATGGAAATAAAATAGCTAGGGTGCTGGTAGAAAATCTCTGAGAATAGATGTGATGGATACAGACCTCTGAACTATGTTACAATGAGGCTCGAGGGCCTATTTATTTTTGAGAAACAATGTAGAATCCGAAACATCCAAAAACCTAACCGTAGGAGATGAGGCGCCAAAATTGTGGGCGCCCGTTTGGGTAAATTGGTGGTTCAAATTCCCAGGGGCGTAACTTTGGCACCCGATCTCCGCTTGATGCGTTCAATAGCTCGTTAGAAAGATCTATCTAAGGACTTCAATTTTTTGAACGAGCAACATCGGTCCATGGACCCATGTTGCTCTCCATTTTCCCAAAAATGTCGTTTAGGGCCTCAAAACGGCTCCGGAAGTTTAGGACCCGAAAAACTGCTAAAAATAGTAAGTTTTGTTGCAACTTGAAAATTGAAAGAACTGAAGATGGGGGTTCAAATGGAATAGGTGGGTGGCCACCAATATCCACCTGGATCATTAAGCCTCCAAAACGGCTCCGAGAGTGGAGGACCCGAAAACCTGCTAAAAATAGTAAGTTGTGCTGAATGTGAAAATCTGCAAGAATTGATGGTGCTGGTCCAAATGGAATAGGTGGGTGGCCACCGATATCCACCTGGATCATGAGTGGATTTGAAATGGAAGCTTTAACCCCAGCTAGAAACCCTAATATTAAGGGGAATCCTTCACCACCAATGACAGGATCCAGTCAGCTAGTGGTTACTAAAGCAAAGAGGTTTGTAAAGTTGAAACCAAGGAAGTAGGTTGAAGATAGAATTGAGAAAAAATCAAGGCTTGTTTCAGAAACCTTATCACCTGCAAAGCAGAGAGTAGAAAGGGTCAAAGAAACAAAACAAAAACAAGTGGCCAGTAAGCAGGAGACCCAAAGAAAAATAAGAATTCAAGTATCAGCATCAAAGGGAAAAGTAGTTGTTTCAATGGCAGAGGACAGTCCAATGATGAAAGGAAACTTGGATGATATATTGCATGCAATTGACATAGAAGAATCACCCATTGTGCGGGCATATTTAATTGAAGTGAATGAACCCAAACAGAGAAAAATGAAATCAGCAAAGAAATTGGAATTTGAAGGTGAGAAGGCAGCTTTTGTTTTTCAAGCTAGGAAACCTCTAACTAGGCATGAAAAGAAATTCCAAGAAAGTAGTAAATATATCCCAAGTAACTATTGAAGCAACCAAAGTCCCTAAAAAGGTGATTGATCTCTCATCACGTATAGCGGAGCATGCAGTCAACAAGGTAGATAAGGAAAAAGAACACATGTTAGAGTGTCAACTGTTGGAAGAAAGGTTGAAGCTAGAAAATCAAGAGCTATAAATGATGAGAAAGAGGGCAAGACAGCATAGCATTTAAAGGATAGAATTCAAGAGATTGAACTTTTTTTGGGAAGGTCAAACAGTTGCTAGGTCAGAGATCCCAAGCAGTGCACAACAGTTCTTTACATGGACAGTTCTAGCCATTAAAGAAGAAAAGTTTGTTAGAGTTATCAACACTCATTTAGAGCAAGTAATAGAAAACTAAGAGTCCAATTAGAGGATTTGGAGCTACAATTAAAATAGTCTCAAGGTGAACTAAAGAGCAGAGGTACAAAATGACAAATTCAAAACAAACTCTAAATGGAAAATGAGGATTAAATTTTGTGAAGATTATGTTTTTAGTCCAAATAGCTGATGGTTTTGATGAAGCCAATGATATTATGAATTTGTGGTACCTTTTTGTTTTAAATTTTGTCAAAATCTGGTTAAAACTACTTGTACAGCAGTTTCAAAGTGCCTGTAGTGCAAAAAGGGTGAAATGCGCTACGAAATTGTTGTAGCAGTTTTTTCACCCTTTTTATTATCAAATTTTGGAGGGAAGACCAGGTATTTTGATTTTAAATTTCTAAGGAAGTTATATAAAGGTAAATATGAAGAAAATAAAGCTAAATTTTGAAGGAAAATAGGTAAACAGACCGCGCTACGAAAAGTGCTACGAAACTGTGTTGCTTTCGTAGCGCAGGTTTGTTTTCATTGTTTTGAGAAGTTCAAAGAGGTTTCTCACAGCTAGAATGAAGGGATGACTTGGGAAATATGCCAATCATGATCCTAACATCAATTATCCTCTAAGTTATCAGTTGTAAGTGGTCTTAATATCTCAAGAAACTAAAGGGATCCTAAGCCTAAAAACAGGGGGCCAGTTTCCTAGATTACAGGGGATCAACATCATAAAAATTATGGTTATAACAAGTTTAAACTCATCATCAAGCTTTGACTTAATGGAATGATAGGTGGAAAATGATGTGATTAAGTTTAGATAAAGCTATTTTGAGTAGAACCAAAAGAGTTCTAATTCTATTTGTGATAGGAATCTATATTAGTTTTATAGTTGTGTTTGTAATAAATACCATGTTTTATAGATAAAATAGGTGTCAAAGCATGGGAATTTGAGGTATCTAGTTATGGATAAGGTTATCCTATGATTGTAAATTATCTATAAATAGGAAGAAGTTGAAATGCTAAGGGTTGGAAATTTTTAGCAAAAATACTGTGTTTATTGTAAGTGACTGGTTTTCAGCTTAATACAAAGTTTTCTACTTAGCCAACTCAAGATTCATAAAGAGTTTTAGTGTGTTTTTTTTCTAACGACATCATTTTAATATCATATTGCAGTGCTGTTTTCTTATGTTACTTAGAATTCATCATCGATTCTTTGACTTCCTTCATAGACAAACTGACTATGTGTTTTACAGTTTCACATGTGTATCTCTTGACTAGAACTCTGATATGCCTTGACTTCCATGATGAGTAGATTGTTTTGTTTTAATGAAGCTATTATGACTCCATAAGCCCAATGTGCACTTGCTAATGTGATTTACAACCATTTTATATCATTTATATACTTTTACCCCATATAGAGTTAGCCATCTACATATTTATCAAAAAATCATAAACCCTTGAGAGAGCCCTCTCAGGTTGAGGAGGCTAAGCCTTAATCAAAATATTGGTTTGAAATAGTTACATGAGATTAACTTGATTGGTAGCCTATCAGGTCTGATTTTGTGATAACATTTTGGTGCGTCTGCCAAGAGTCTGAAGACTATACTTTCCCGAGATTTTGAAGCTGAACTTCTGAAGGTAGCAGGAGCTTAGGAAGATGTTTGAGGCTGCATATACCTTGGAGACTCCACACATAAAATAATCAATTGGAAGGTGACTCAAATGATTGAAGATCAATAGCTTGATAAAGTTTCAGAATGAGTTCCATTACAATAATAAATTCTAGGTATGGCCCTATGAATCGGTCTCATATCCCTAGTTTACCAAATCCTATGACAAAGGTTGAATGGTTAACTGATCTTCCTATATTCAAAGATGAAAATAAAGAAAATGTTGCTCTTCATTTGGTTAGATTCCATATGCATGTACACAGTCTTAAGGTTCATTTCCCTGAATATTGTCTCATGAAGATGTTTATGGCGACTTTGGAAGGAAAAGCACGGTCTTGGTATGAAAGCTTCCCAAATGGTCCATTATATTCTCTTGCTGATTTCCATGTTGCATTTTATGAGATGTATGAAGAGTGTCATTCCTCATTGCTGGTCAAAGATTGTTGTAAACACTGTGTGAGTTTTATTGAATATTTGGAGAATTGTTATGAAGATGATGAGTTCATGGATGAGGAAATTTTATAAGCCCTTCATGACAATCCCTTTCATCACCAAGAAGAAATAATAGCGTCTTTCTTAGATGAAAATGAAACCCATTAGGATTTTATTTATGAAAATTATGATACATCCTCTAAGTTTGATGAAAGGTGGCAACAAACTTGTCAGTGTTTTGATCATCAGGAGTATGAGAATCATTTTAAACAAAAAGAGGAAATACTGGAAGATAGTTTCTATAACCCTCAAGTTAAGGAAAGTGTTGATTTTTTATGTCTTTCCTTATATCATCCTACATCAAATAAGGATCACACTAAGGAAAAAGTGGGTGAAAATTTTTCTTTATCCTTGTCTTCTAATCCGAAATCATTTGAGTGCAAGTCAGAAGATAAGATTTAGTTTGTGGATGAAGTTGTAGAGAACATTGAAAAGGACATTCAAGTTTCAAAATATAAATTTCAATCTCATGGTATTCATGATCAAGATTAGTCTTTTCAAATGATTTTAATGCCAGAACATAAAGAGGGGATGTTGCCACCTTTCTCCTTAGAGATTGAGGAAGAATACACTAAAGACTTATTTGAAAGCACACAACTGAAGCCTTATTTGGTTGATCAAAGCATGGATGAGTTGTCCAAAGTTGCATAATGTCATGAGAAACATCAAACAGATCATGTTTTCTTTGATCTTATAACTGAATACATGGAAGAGTTCTATAGTCCAGATTTCCAGTTATATTTTCATTTTGAAGATTAGTTACATATCATGTTGCCTTAGTCATTTCAGTATCATGTTTACTTTTGGTTCAAGCATAGTCAAGAGATTCAAGTCTCAGATTAGATCAATGGTTGGCTTCATTGGAAGTTTCATGTTTCTTGATTTAAAAATGGAGATTGCAGTTGTTAGGGTAGGTAGGAGTGTGTGAATAAGCTCAAAGTTGACTGAGCATCTTTTCAGTAGGTACAAAGTTGGGTTTTCAGTAGTAATCTTCAAGCTTGAGCCTGAGGAGAAGGCCATAAGAGCTTGGTGAATTTTTCATAAATTTCAGAGTTTTTATTTCCAAGAAGAAAGATAGCACTGGAACTACTAGTTCTTAGTGTACCACAGGGGCACACTATCCCAAGTGGAGCCACTGTTATCAAGCAAAAATTTTCAAAATATCATTGTGTCAACTTTGTTCTTGATCATGGTCTCAAAATGGGTTTGAAAGTCATTTTAGGATTTGGTTAAGGGTAGGTAATAACTTTTAGAGGTTTAATGATCATCATTTGAATTCAAATAAGGTTTTTAGAGGTCCATTCCATAGTCAAATATTCACATTTTTTATTTAAAGGTCATTTAGTTAATTTTTGGGCTAAATTTATGCAATTAGCCAGGAATCCATCATTTCGTAGCGCCGCTAGTTCAACAAATACGAAATATGCTACGAAAGCGCTACTACTTTCGTAGCGTAAACTGTGAAAACTACACTGTGAGCACTACAAAAGCACAGTTTCTTAGTTGTCATGTCAAACTGTGAAAATTACTATAATATTCTTAAAATTATCTTGAAGCTAATGGGAGTATTAATTTTTCTTTTGAAATCTAAATGGATGAATAATTGGGCAAGGCGGCTCATAGTTTGCTCAAGTATGAATAAAAATCCCTCATAGTGTGAAAAGGGATCATGAAATAACCAGATCTAGCATCCACATGTGTGAACCATGTCTAAACTATGTGGACAAGGTCAAGTTTGACCAAGTCAACAACATTTATTCTCAAAGAGTGGATCCTGAATAAAGACAGCTCAATGTGAATGGAAATCAAGCTAACCAGTTAAAATGAAGACACCTTGAGTGTGGAAGAGGTTGATCACTTAACCAAGTCAACCATGACCATATCTACAACGCAGTCTAGATGCATTGAACCTCTTGGAGGGACAGTGCAGTTCTAGAAGGATGTTTTACATGTGAAAGAGGCTAAACTAATGAAGTGGTTTAGGGTTTTGACAAGACTCCAAACTTATAGAAGGAGGAGGAGAGCAACAGGAGAAGGTTGTTGAAGATATTATTTTCTGAAGGTATTGTCTGCTCAGACGTCCCTTTTTGGGTCTTCCTGTTCAGGAATCCCACCTTCTTCCTTGAGCAGCTCTTGGAGGAGACTTGTGCTATCTTGTCCACTATCAGGATTGGGCCAAGCTTCATATTACACCTACATCGCTGATCCTATTGAGGGTTGGGTTTTCCTTGTGAGTTGCAGTAGTGGAAGACACTAGATCTACTAAGATCTAGTCTATACTAGTGGCTCTTCTCAGTGAATGTGTCTTTTAACCTCCTGGAAGAGTGCATTAGCTGATTGAGCTTTAGATCCAGACCTTGTCATCAATCCAAAGCATTCTCAGAGCCTACATCACAATTTCTCTCCCTGGACTGCGTTATTTTCAAAGGAGAAGTTGCACGGTGTTTTGTCTGCATTTTGGAGGAGAGATCTCCGGTGTTAGGATTCTTCCTCTCTCTGTGGTGATCCATGGATTGGACATCTAATCCATGTTTTTTTCAGATAAAATATTCTGTCCCATTGTGTTATTCAGAAATTTCTGAATCATTCTGCAGATCTGCAACCTTAGATCTCAGATCTACTCTCTGTGCTTCATATTTTGCACAAAACCCCAAGGGGAATGTATAGATGAGCATTTATTTTACATAGATATGTATTAGATCTAAATTTTATGTAAATATATTCTCCAGATCTAAAGATTAATAAATTTCTACTTCATCCCCTGAAAATAATGTTGTCATGGTTATGCAGTATTTTCTTATGGTTGTAGCACCTCATTTCTGAGGATTTTTCCTGTATTGTCTCATTCTTTCTCTTGTACAATGTATGGGCTGTAATGTACATCTGATTTTATGTTATACATATGATTTCTGAACCTCCATGTCAACCTCCTACTGTGCTTCATTGGATCTACATTATTTCTGAAGCAGTCCCTTGCATATAGCTGCAGCCCCTCTCTTTGGGCGATTTTCAGCTAGACTAGTTTGTGGGAGATCTGTTTAACCCACCTAGTCTAATTTGTTTTTGCTCTCCTTTTGGATTTATATCTTAGATGAGCTGATATAAGGGATCCAATAGCTGAAAACTCATTTCTATGCACAGAATTCTCAGAAGTGCGTTATTTCAGCAGGCTTGCTGAGCTGTCCCGATTTTGGGATATTACAGTGGTATCAGAGCATAGTATTGGATCAGCCTGTAAGTTCCAGCCATCAGAGGGAGCAATATATTTGGCTCAGCCTGTGGGCTTCAAGCCAAAGTGTTATAAAGAAAATAGAAAGGTTAGAATGATGAAGAATATGAGTTAACTCTCATCACTTTTCAGATCCAGTAAGAACCTCTCCAAGGAGGTTTAACAAGAAGAAGAGAGAAGGAGGAGAGAAACTCCTAGAGAGTTTCAAGAGTGGGAATATCTTCCGATCAGATCTACAAGATCTATACATGAGGAAAATTCTGAATCCTCATCTCATGGATATGTGCACTCAGCCATATCACCAAATATTCAACGTTTTGTCAGTGATTTCTTCATAAAGAGGAAGAAAGGAGGTGTAATCGAGAAGGAGACTCTTGGAGAGTATTTTCAGGAGTATGACGGTCAATATAAGGAGTTCAAAGATGACTTTAACTTCCAAGGATTGTGCAAGATCAAGGAGGACAGAAGCACAAAGGGGAAGCATCATGATGAAGCAGCATGATGTGGGTAGATGAGGAGCTAGACAACTTTGTGCAGCAACACCAAGTTTCAGAAATCGAAGTCATAAAAGCAGCAGCGTTGCATTTTGAAGGTAAAGCATATGCTTGGTTTTTGTTTGAGTCCTTTTCCTTAAGAAATGAAAATACACCTACTTATGCAAGGTTTATTGAAATACTAGTGGAAAGGTTTGGTGGAGCTCCATGTGTAACATCTTCTGTTAACACTATCAAACCATATCAAACAAATATTTTGCATGAGTTGGAAGGGTCTATGAATCCACCTCCATTTCTGAAAACCATGGAAGAAGGTGTAAGTTTGTTTGATGCATTTCCAAGGGCAAGATCTCCATTGGATTAATGGCTCTCTTCTCAAGAAGAAAACATGAATATTCCTTCTTCAATAGGTGATCAAGATCTAAGGTCTCTTGTTGATGATGAGACAATTTCAGTTATTGAAGAGAAGGAGGGGAAGGCAGGAGATGATAACACAGTCACAACAAGGGCACCTCAAGCACTTCATGGAGAGGAGGATGGAGCACTTTCTCCAAGGAAAGAAACTCTTGCACTCTTGAAAGGAGTTCCAAAAGGTCTCACACATAAAGCTCTTAGCATAACACATGAGCAACATATACCATCAATGTCAAATGATGAGATCTGGAGGATAGAAGGAGGAAAAGAGGAGGAAGGGCATCACAAGATGGAGAGCATGAACCCTTCTCTGTTTCAAATTTTGGAAGAAAAAATAAGGCAAGAGGACCTATGCAATAAAGGTAGGGGAAAATCTATCCACCTACATCCACATTCTACTCTATGCCTTGATGCCTCTTTGCAAGAAGGCATTTCACTAGGAGGACCTCTTGATTGGAGGGAAAATAAAGTTTTCTCTCAACTATGGGAAGCATTTGCACACTTGGCTAAGGAGGGAGCCTTGGGAGAAGCCAACACAGTGTAAAGAATCTCTCATGAATTTAGAAGAGAGGTGAGCAATTTCCTGAAAGGGGCATTGCTATCTCCCACTTAGTTATCTGCATCGAGAGAGGAGAAATCAGAAGTCTATGATGGCATGAGCATGGGAATACCTGGCAACTCCATAACTTTGGGGCAGCCCATGATATCTCCATTCACAAGGAATATTTCTGAACATGGCAAGGGGATGCTAACCCTCTTGCATGCATAGGCCAAAATGAGGAAGTATTGGAAGAAAAGGACTTTCCGAGGGGAAGTTGATTTCCATATGCTTCAATCTTGTCTTCAGCAAGATCAGCTACAAATGGGGCAGCAAAGGGGAGATTATGATGCTCCAACATGTGATGCTGACATCAAGAAAGTCAAAGAGAGGATCCATGATATGACAAAGGCAACATTTCATACCTCTACAACGCTGTCATTCTTGGGAAGCCTAGATCCTTATTGGGATTCCCAAATCATGATGGAATACTCCAAGGACATTTTCACATTTGGGGTTCTTTATGGGGAAGTAATGGATGAAAGGTTTAAGGTATTT
This sequence comes from Pinus albicaulis, assembly GCA_034641835.2. NCBI lineage: Eukaryota > Viridiplantae > Streptophyta > Pinopsida > Pinales > Pinaceae > Pinus > Pinus albicaulis. Next base: position 1,206,197,026 of record CM076574.1, read on the forward strand.
TATGGATTCATCTATTTCTATAATCTTATCCTTTTGGTTAAAGACTCGAAGCTCAAGGAGAGACTACTAGATACAACCTATGAGATCTTGCTTTCCAAGCCCACTGGTTTCATTAGAGCATATCATACTCTCTTGGGTGGATTCATATGGGAAGGTTTCAAGGAAGAGGTGAATTCTCATATGAAGAAGTGCATGAACTATTTTTTAGAGAGGGAGGAACATAGCTCTTGGGAAGAGCCATCACTCATACCTCCTTCCTCATTGAGTGTGAGAGGGGACTCATCCATGAGTTACCTCATTAATGTAAAACAAGTATATAGAGAGACTTGTCTTCCTGAATATTATGATGTATCTCCTATATGATTATATTTTTCTAACACTCATTTTCAGGACATTGTGCCAAAAGGGGGCACTATCTATGATGGGTTTCATGGACCACTCAAGGCCATGAACTATGTTGATGCAGGTCATTCCTTGGAGGATCTTGGAAAGCTACTATATTATTTATGGTGTGATTATTTTACACCAACTATGATGCACCTTTTCCAAGAATTCATAAGGGATGGGGCAGCAAGAAAGTGTTGGGGGAGGCACTTGTCATATCCTATTCTATGGCAGTTAAGGGTAAAACTGCGCTGGTTTCACATGAGGAGACATATTCCTTCTCTATCATATATGGAAGCTAGCATGATTCTAATCATGATTCCATATGTTGAAAATTTTCTTACTCTTGGGAACATGGTTGGAGGAGAGGCACATTGGGGGGATGTGTCCTTGGGAGAAGGAGTTCCCCACTCTTTTTGCTCTGCATGCTTCAACGAGAGCATGAGATATTGTATGGCCACTATGATAGATTACTTGTCTCTTTGTAGAGTGAGCCATATGTTTGTTGGGGACATGCCTCTCATATGTATTGGGAAGGATTTTTTCTATGGATTGCCAAGTTGGGAGGTTATCCACTTCATTTGGATGATAGCATGGAGATGGGAGACTTTTATCAATAATGAAACTCCCCATGATTATCATCACTTATATCTTGATGAGGCCATGGATCAACAAGAAGGTTTCCATAAAAACCTTCCATTCTTTCATGATGAGATCCATTGGGTTTACTCACCAAGGGCCAACTTTCACATTGAGGAAGGACCATTGGAAGACAGAACTATTGCAGAAAATTCAGAGCAATGGTGGAGACTATTGGATGAGGGGGCCACAAGAGAAGAAGGGGATATTTTGTAGCACCCTTGCAGTTGCTTGAGGACAAGCAACATTTGGGAGGGGGAGACTATAATATTCCTAAAATTAGCTTGCAACTAATAGGAATATTAATTTTTCTTTTGAAATCTAGATGGATGAATAATTGGGCAAGGAGGCTCATGATTTGCTCAAGTATGAATAAAAATCCCTCATAGTGTGAAAAGGGATCATGAAATAACCAGATCTAGCATCCACATGTGTGAACCATGTCTAAACTATGTGGACAAGGTCAAGTTTGACCAAGTCAACAACATTTATTCTCAAAGAGTGGATCCTGAATAAAGACAGCTCAATGTGAATGGAAATCAAGATAACCAGTTAAAATGAAGACACCTTGAGTGTGGAAGAGGTTGATCACTTGACCAAGTCAACCATGACCATATCTACAGCGCGGTCTAGATGCATTGAACCTCTTGGAGGGACAACACAGTTCTAGAAGGAGGTTTTACATGTGAAATGGGCTAAACTAATGAAGTAATTTAGGGTTTTGAAAAGACTCCAAACTTATAAAAGGAGGAGGAGAGCAACAAGAGAAGGTTGTTGAAGATATTATTTTCTGAAGGTATTATCTGCTCAGACATCCCTTTTTGGGTCTTCCTGTTCAGGAATCCCACCTCCTTCCTTGAGTAGCTCTTGGAGGAGACTTGTGATATCTTGTCCACTATCAGGATTGGGCCAAGCTTCACCTTACACCTACATCGCTGATCCTATTGAGGGTTGGGTTTTCCTTGTGAGTTGCAGTAGTGGAAGACACTAGATCTACTAAGATCTAGTCTATACTAGTGGCTCTTCTCAGTGAGTGTGTCTTTTAACCTCCTGGAAGAGTGAATTAGCTAATTGAGCTTCAGATCTCGACCTTGGCATCAAGCCAAAGCATTCTCAGATCCTACATCATAGTTTCTCTCCCTGGACTACGTTATTTTCAAAGGAGAAGTTGCAGGGTGTTTTGTCGGCATTTTAGAGGAGAGATCTTCGGTGTTAGGATTCTTCCTTTCACTATGGTGATCCATGGATTGGCCATATAATCCATATTTTCTTTAGATACGATATTCTATCCCATTGTGTTATTCAGAAATTTCTGAATCATTCTGCATATCTGCAACCTTAGATCTCAGATCTACTCTCTGTGCTTCATGTTTTGCACAAAACCCTAAGGGGAATGTATAGATGAGCATTTCTTGTACACAGATCTGTATTAGATATAAATTTTATGTAAATATATTATATAGATATAAAGATTAATAAATTTCTGCTTCAGCCCCTGAAAATAATGATGTCATGGTTATGCAGTCTTTTCTTATGGTTGTAGCACCTCATTTCTGAGGATTTTTCCTGTATTGTCTCATTATTTCTCTTGTACAATGTATGGGATGTAATGTACATATTATTTTCTGTTATACATATGATTTATGAACCTCCATATCAGCCTCCTACTTTGCTTTAGTGGATCTGCATTATTTCTGAAGCAGTCCTTGCATATAGTTGCAGCCCCTCTCTTTGGGTGATTTTCAGCTAGACTAGTTTGTGGGAGATCTATTTAACCCACCTAGTCTGATTTGTTTTTTCTCTCCTTTTGGATTTAGATATTAGATGAGCTTATCTAAGGGATCCAGGAGCTAAAAACTCATTTCTATGCACAGAATTCTCAGAAGTGCGTTATTTCAGTAGGCTTGCTAAGCTGTCCAGATTTTGGGATATTACAATTACACTGTGAGCGCTACGAAAGCGTGATTTCTTAGATTCAGTTGGGGAATGATAGGATAGGGATATGGTGATTCGGTTAGTTACCAGATTAGATGTACTTACCTATCCTACAATCATCATATTCATGATAGGGTATCAATCAAACATCATTTGGTCATGAGGTGACATCTCTAATTCGAATTTTTGCCTAATTGAGTCATCCATGTTTCATTCACCTTCAAATATGTTGTCCAAGCTCTGAAACAATAAGGATAAGTTTATGGTTGTTCCATCCAAAGGTAACTCTCATCAAGTCAAGCGAGGTTGTTCATATGGTCAAGAGAGGCTGCTTTATAGGTTTTAGAGAAACAAACAAGTTTTCTACAGGAAACATGGCAGAGGAAAAGAAGGTCCACAGAGGGGGACATTGTCTAAGATATGAAACTGAGAATGAAAATGATGTTATGGTGGATAAAATGGTAATGGAGGCTTTTATCAAAGCTTACTTTCTCAAATTTTGTGAAAATCTGCAGGGGTGCCACACTCAGGTGTCCAAAGAGTTTGGTCTACATTTCAGTGGAACCACTACCAAAGTTGGAATGATAAATATGCCAGTGACACCTGAGATCATATCTGTTGTGACAGAGATACCAAGGGGACAAAAATATTGGTTTAAAGGTTTTAGGTTTGACATGGAGCCATGCAAGGAGATTATGAAACCCGAATTTGTAGACATGGACTTGAACAATGCAATACCCAGGAGCTATATCAAGGATAACTATGAAAAACTACTATTCAACATCCAAAGATATTTCACATGTGAAGGTAGGTACCATAAAGTCTACACTTATCATTTTAAACTGCTATTTCATTTCACAAGAATGATATCATTATATTTACCATTTTACTTGCATAGAATCCCTGCCAAAATGGCTGACAAAGTCCAAGCTAAATCTAATGGTTGTGAAACTTATCTATTTCATCATAGTTTGATACAGTTGTTGGTTTTGAATGAGCTCCAGAAAATAAATAGAGATTGGTCTTCCTTAATATTTATGAGTGGATTTGAAATGGAAGCTTATGGTTTTGATGAATCCAATGATATTTTTAAGTTTTGGTACCTTTTTGTTTTAAATTTTGTCAAAATATTGTTAAAACTGCTTGCGCAGCAGTTTCATAGTGCTTGTAGTGCAAAACGGTGAAATGCACTATGAAACTGCTGTAATAGCTTTTTCACCCTTTTTCTTATCAAATTTTGGAGGGAAGACCAGGTATTTTGATTTGAAATTTCTAAGGAAGTTATATCAAGTGAATATCAAGGTAAATCTAAAGAAAATAAAGCTAAATTTTGAAGGAAAATAGGTAAACAGACTGCGCTACGAAAGTGTGTTGCTTCCGTAGCGTAGGTCTATTTTCATTGTTTTGAGAAGTTCAAAGTGGTTTCACGCAGCTGGCATGAAGGGATGACTTCGGAAATATGCTAATCATGTTCCTAACATCAATTAGTCTTGAAGTTATCAGTTGGAAGTGGTCAGAATATCTCAAGAAACTAAAGGGATCCTAAGCCTAAAAACAGGGGAGCAGTTTCCTAGATTACAGGGGATTAACATCATCAACATTATGGTTATAACAAGTTGAAAATCATCATCAGGATTTGATTTAATGGAATGATAGGTGGAAAATTATGTGTTTAATTTTATATAAATATGTTTTGAGTAGAACCAAAAGAGTTCTAATTCTATTTTTAATAGGACTCTATGTTAGTTTTACAACTGTGTTTGTAATAAATACCATGTTTTAGAGTTAGAATAGGTGTCAAAGCATGGTAATTCGAGGTATCTAGTTATGGATAAGGTTATCCTATGATTGTAAATGATCTATAAAGAGGAAGAAGTCGAAATGCTAAGGGTTGGAAATTTTTGGCAAAAAGGTTGTGTTTATTGTAAGTGATTGGTTTTCAGCTTAATACATAGTTTTCTACTTAGCCAACTCAAGATTCATAAATAGTTTTAGTGTGCTTTTGTTCTAATGGCATCATTTTAATATCTTATTGCAGTGGTGTTTGCTTATGTTACTCAGAATTCATCATTGATGCTCTGACTTCCTTCATAGACAAACTGACTCTATGTTTTACAGTTTCACATGTGTATCTCTGGATTAGAACTCTGATATGCCTTGACTTCCATGCTAAGTAGATTTTTTTGTTTTACTGAAGCTATAATGACTTCATAAGCCCAATGTGCACTTGCTAATGTGATTTACAACTATTATATATCATTTATCTGCTTTTAACCCATATAGAGTTAGCCATCTACATATTTATCAAAAAATCATAAACCCTTGAGAGAGCCCTCTCAGGTTGAGGAGGCTAAGCCTCAATCAAAATATTGGTTTGAAATAGTTACATGAGATTAACTTGATTGGCAGCCTATCAGGTCTGATTTTGTGATAACATGACATATACAATATGGTTCTCATTGCTTCTGTCCTCTGAGTTGTAGTGTTGCTTGTGGATTCTTTGTCCGAGTCGGCTAAGTCGGGGTTGTCAGCGATGAAGCGTCGCATGAAATCCAACAAAGACCAAAATCGACAGATGTGGGGACAATGGCGCACATGGTTATTGCTCCGAAAATTTTGAGACATATGTCGTCTGTGTCAAACTAAGTTTCCTTGGGAAACTTACAGGATTTGATACTAATGGTTGAATGCCCTTAACCCGGGGCACTGTGTGATTAAGTGATTAGGCTCATCACATAGTGCGCAAACTGGGACATGCAGTGTGGCTTCTATTTTCCATCTTTGGGTTTTTGGGGTGACTGTGTATGAAAAAGATGTAGGTTACTCTCGTATGTACAATATGGGTTTGGGTTCATATTCCGCCATTTGCATGGATGATACTGAGGGGCCCTTCTGGTAGGATTGTTTGAGGGCTTGCAAGGCATCCCTATATCGCGACATTTCTGGGAAGTGATGGGTATAATGCCCATAATGGTCACATATGGCGCATGCATGATTGGTGCGTAATGATTTCCCTTGGTTGTTCGTGACCTATTCCTTTTTTTGGGAATTCAAGGTCACGACATTTATTTCGGTATGTAGAAGGGGTTTTAATTCTTCTCATTCCGGGAAAATATTAGTAGGATGACCTACGATATCGCACAATGCACAAGGTTGTAATGCCCTAGGTAACTTTGGGGTTTCGATTTTTTTCCCTTTTTTTTATTCTTCTTGGCCGTGCCAACTAGCGCCACTACAAGTGTTTCTTGAACTTCTATGACCTCTTGAGGGGAAATAGGGGTTATTCTTGTAGAGGTAATGCCTGGGATTTCCAACATGGCTGGAGGGATAAAATACCATATACGTATTGCAAAAGCCATATTTGGAAATGTCATAGTTGCCATGAATTTTTTTGATATAAAACTAGATGGGTGATACAAAAATGGGTCTATGAAATGGCATATGGTAGGAATGTCGTACCAGTGGCTTCGACATCTGTATTGCTGGTTTTTGTGTCCAGGCTAATTTTGGTGTTTGATGAGAGAATCATGAACACCGGTGCCTCCATAATTTCAGGGACTTCCCTTGGTATAATAGGGGGATATCCTAGGAATGAGCCTAGGATAGATGATGGTTTGAATTGGCCTAGGCCAAATTATATATACTTCGTGAGTAGTTCTGAGGTCGTGTCTACATATGGTAGTACGACATCTAGAGCGGTCATGGGTTTATTTTCATAGTATGTGAGCTATTCGATGGTGATGATCTGATCATTGTGGGGAAACATCATCACCCTAAATATAGAGGATGTGATTGTAGTCATGGCATACCACCCAAGGAGTATATTGTAATCTAGTTGTGCGTCTAAGACCTTAATGTCTATAAGAACTATCTTTCCATCCAAGTTTATTGGGAGATTTTGATAAAGACTGACAGGGGCTGATGGGCTCCCGTCATATGATCTAAGCATGGTTTTAGATGGTTTTTAATTCAACTGATCCTAAATTTTTCCAAAATTATTTGGACATGATACATTTGGATGCTCCTTCATCCACAATGCATTGATGTATGGTGATATTCTGAATTGAAACTAGTATATGGAAAGCGACTAGAGAAGGAAGCCTAGGGCTTTCCTTCTCTAGTTCGAAAACCATTAGGTGTGAATTGGAAGGGTCGATTGCACCTAACGTGGAAAGTAAGGCTTTCTGTTGTCTTGGGCATGATTGCAGAACTTCCAAAGTTGACATGGCAGCTGGTGATTGAGCTAAATCATCCACTATAATATAGCTATGAGCAGCTTTCAAGTGATGTCTTACACACTTGGTTGTTCCTTTGACCATTCTTGGAAGGGGCTCTATAGGTACTTTGGAAAGAATTAATGGTGTGGTAGGTGTGATCATACTTGTACCTGGTGGGTTGCTATCCAGAGGTGTATTTTAGTTCCTATTCCTTTTTTGGAAGAATAATTCTTTGCCAGCCATGTAGATCTCGTGGCTACCTCCTTCGATATCATTTTGGGGTGGTTGCTATTTCTGGGTGTTAACCACTGCTTGGTGGGTGAAAAGTTCCTACATTACCACAGGTTGTTGGGTAGGTTCCCCTTGTCCTCGTTTACCCTGAAGTTTTTTCAATTCGGAGAGTTCGGGACAGTGGTGAGTGTAATGACCATATTCACCACATATGGCACAAGAGTGGTTTGTCCTCAGGCTGGGCCTCTTGTTTTTCCCTTGGGAGTTACTATTTGGCTCATGGATTTGGTTTCAGTTGGGGTTGCCCACAGACTGAGATCATAGGGGACGTTGTTGATTACTGCCCCCCTGTCCAGAGTCTCCTTTTTTCTTCTTGATTGGATTCTTCTTTTCAGTGTTTGGATCATGATTATTGTTGTTCTCCTAGTCATAAGGTTGTCTCTACCAAGCCTGGGATGGTTGCACAAGGTTCACCAGTTCATTGTTCTGCGTTGGTGGTGTATTTTGTGCGAAAAAAGCAGGGTATAGGTTCACCTGTCCTTGATTGGTGTATGATTTCCATGGAATGTCTCCTTTATCAAAATTTATAGCTGAGTATTGGTTTCCCTGCGAGGAAGGGTATGAGCCTCCCTGTTTTTGATGGTATGGCATCAACCTATTCGTCATATTTTTCAAAGGTGCAAACTAACTTTGATGGTAGCCAGGTTGCGATACGTTCTGATTAGAATCGTATGAGTATCCTAGGTACTTGCTATAGGGTAAAATTCTTGGGTTGTTGGTTATCGAATATCCCTCTCACGGCTTTTCGGTGCCCGAGGCAGACAGTAAGATTAGTTGTATAGTTCACGAAGATGGCACATACATGTTCATATTAACTTAAAACAACTTGATATAATACGATGGAAGATTACCTCTTTAATGATCTTGGAGTCCCTTGGAGAGCAATAGGCAGCGAAGCAGGAGTTCTCCTTCACCAGCTCCAAATCTTGGCCCTGCAATCAATTAAAGCACCCGTGTAATCTCTACCATAACATATATTTTCTATCAATTAAGCCAATATATAATAAACATTTAAACTATGCACATCTAATCCATTCATCTCGTGCTATATAAGTGATTAAATAATAATGACAATATCAATGCATAGAATGGACAAAATAGATACAGTTCTATTGATTTATAAAAATGAGGATTACAACCGTCAGTTGTACCAAGCCCTCCTCAGCCTTCCAATCTCTCTATCTCTCAAAGTGGTGATGTCTTGACCAACAAGTTCTCAATGAACCTCTTTGACCTTTGACCTTCACACTACAACAATGATCTCTACTTCACAAGTATTCAAAACTTTGATCCTTCAACCTTGAACCAAGAGCCTTCAAATCCATTTTATAGGAGATGGAGAGAGAAATCATTGCCCTTCTCTTTCCACCAATTCTGAATAGAAAAAACCAATATGTTTCCTCAACCTCCATGCTTTTGCCTTCTTTGAGAGTTCAGTTGTTCATGGCAAGGCCCAATCAGAGATTAGTGCTTTGCAGTTTCCTTTTTGTACTGACTCTCTTGTGAGAAAAAGCTGGAAATTCAAATCATTCTCCGCAGGTTTTTCCTGTTACAAACTCAAAACACAAGTAACGCTTCTCTCTAGTGTAAATAGAGCGTTTCCCTAGCCACTAACACAACCTATTCACTGATCAGGTGCGTTATAATGAGGCGTTACCTTGGCAGAAATAGGTTTAGTTAAGGTCTTTATATTCCTTCCATATTTATCTTCTCCTTTGCGCTGATGAGGAGGTATTTTGACCTGTAAGAGATGCCCCCTAAAGTGTGAGGTCAGAGACGAAGAAGATGGCTGAAATACTTTATAATGTGTGTAGTAGAGATTAAGAGATTGAAAGACTGAGGAAAACCTGAAACAACAAAATATGTCAGAAAATATAGTATCTGCCTTGAGTTGAGCATTCCCATGCTCAGTAGCTTAAACAACATGATTTATCTAGAATAGAGATATGAAGAATCTGTCCACCGATGAGCACAATGTGGAAGTGTCTGTCATAATAGAATCAGGCTGAAGAAGCTGTCTCCATAAACAATATCACAACTTGGGGAAGGGAACACAACTTTAATGACGTAACCTTTTTGCCAAGGTCTTGACCGTCGATTCACTTAAACTGTATATTTCTCAACATGTGAATGAAGGATTTGTTGTCTAACATGTGACAAATCGTCTGATTACCAGTCGATAATGAAAACTGTTAACAGACGCGAAGGTGGCCACCGATAATGATGATGGTCCCTAAGATGCATAGTATAATCTAGCGAGTGTGAATAAAATGAGTTGAAGTTGAACACTCGTAGAACCATTTGACCAGGAGCTAATGATGAAGACTCCTAATCAAACATAAGACTACATTCCACTGATGTCTGCAAGTATCTGGGTACTGATGGGTTTCTGGATCAACTTCCTAGATAAGATGTTGAAGTCGATAGGAAGAGATCTATTGAAAGGTAGGCACTAAGGTGTCCTACATCAGTCAACACGAAATGGAAACCAAATGATTTTGTTTGTGATGGAGATAATGAAGAGTAAATGGGGATGTCTGACGACAAATAATTTCTGGCATAATGAGAGGTTTGGTTGATAAGAGGAGCAGTAGATAGAGAGATCTGCGAACAATAGAAGGCACTGTAACAGGGTACTATGCAGCTAAGGCTTAATGAACACCAAAGAGTGTGTTAGGATTTTGACCGGTGTAGGAACACTGGGAAATGAAGGCTAATACTCATAGATGGTAGGGTTCGGCTAACTGCGAAAGAGATTTCTGGGAAGTGCCATGTTCAATATTTTTGCTGCCAAATCGACCTTTCTGAAATGTAACAGAGGTAGTATCCGTTTTGCCCATTTCCCCATCTGATTAAGTTTAACAAGTCCAGACGAGTAAACTTGGTGAATTTTCATATTTATATCATAAAAGAAATATCATAAAAGACAACTCCGTGCCCCGTCTGATTAGGTTTAACGAGTCCAGACGAGTAAACTCAGTGAATTTTTCATATTTAGAGATTCTAAAAAATGTCGTAAAAGAAAACTCCATTGGCGTACCTTTGTCATGTCTTGATAACCAGGCACGACAAAGGGAGAATAGTAAACCCAAAACAGTTCATTTTCCGTGAGTTAGTCCATCGAAGCCAGAAAAGTGAGAAATCTATGTTCGATGGAAATCCTCATCATTTTGTTATGAGTATAAGGAGATAGACTAAACTCAGTACTCTTTGTGAAATTTTAACGAGTCCGACAAAGAAAAACTCGGTGCCCTCTGTGAAATTTTAACGAGTCACACAGAGAAAAATCGGTTACTTTTTCGGTTTAAATAGCTTTGAAAAAGATGGAAATAATTTCTCCTTACTCTCTATCATGTTAGTTTTGTGAGCTCGACAAATTCAACTCGGGGTTTTTTCAGTTTTATGAGTGAGAAAAAGGTCCCTAAAAATAAAGCTCAGTGCTTCTTCATATCAGTTTTAACAAGTCTGAAGAAGAGAACTCCAGGTTTTTCGGATTAACGAGCAAGAAAAAGACCATAAAAAGAACGCTCGACATCAACTTCGTATAAGTTTAATGAGTCCGAAGAAGGGAACTCAAAATTTTTCGGATTAACGAGCAAGAAAAATACCGTAAAAAGAATGCTCGACCAAACATGTGTATGTCTGCATATGAATCTTGATCACTCATCAGAACATCAGTAACAAATATCAAAAGTTATGATACATATGCAGCAAGAATTCACGACTTTTGCCGACAAACTTAACAGAGTTATGCCCCATAATTGGCTATAAGAAGGTCAAAATACCTTCATTTTCACTTTTTTGAGTGCTGTGAAGGAGCTCTGGGGTGAAAAGGGGTGAAATCTTCAGCTGGCGATTACGATCAATCTGGTCAACAGTTTTCCTTCCCGCAAGATCCAGGTAAGAGCTAGAACCTCCTGCTATCATTTAATCGTCCTTTTGTTAAGTTTTTCTGGTTCAAAATGTGAAATTTGTGAGGCCCTAAAAATATTTTGCGGCTAACGCAGGCCAGTAGTGTTAGAGCTGCGTTAAGTGCACTTCCAGTGAAGGGATGTCGCGTTAGCGTGCTCTGTTTTACACTATGGTTGGCGTTAGGTGCACCGGATTTTTTAGCAACTCATTTCTCATCGTTTTGAAGTGGTCCAAGCAATTTTTAATCGGTTTAAAAATGTTGCATTTGCAGGTATTCAGTTTTTAATCACGAGTGTCTGGCGAGAGAGAGAACATGAACGGGAAGAACGAGATATGATTATGGATGCTACAAGTTTGATGGCTCTCTGTATATGCGGTTTGCTAAAATATGCCCATTTAGAACTGATGAGGGGTCAAGAGGACCCCCTGAGGTGGCTAATCCAATAATGGGATGAGCGGCACCATGTCTTTCGGATTGGGGGCAATGAGCTCTCAATCGAGAAGGATTATGTGTACTTTTTGACCGGCCTATCATGTCGTGGACCGAGGCCCAACTTTATGGGGTCCAGATTTGACCCACGTTCCACTGCTGATCTTATTCTTGAGCATTGCATATGTGACACACAGGCTATGAGCAACCGGGTACCGATCGCATGGGTGACTTTGAGACCACTGAAGTCTATATTATGGATGATTTTTCACTTGGCAGGTGCCAAGAGTTAGCATGTGGCCACCAAGGCCCAGATGCTACTAGCCTTGGACTGTATGCAGCCTCAGGTGTTTGACTGGTGTGACAGAGTTGTCCGTCGGGTCCGAGCAGAGCTTACCACATGTAAGACCCATACCTAGAGAGAGTTTGCGTATGGTACACTGATTGTCTCTTTCTTACTGGAGTGGGTACCATTTATGAGGCACAAGATCGTTACAGCACCATTGGGCCCATGTGAGCCGAGGCAGGTTCGGTGGGCAGCTTTGCTTCTGCGGACTGGAGAGGGTCCCGTCCGCCACTGTTTTGATGATGGATTTTTTGATTAGCTGAACTCCAAAATTATTATGATTGAGGGTTATCCCTATGTAGGGATGAACTTCACAGGCGATCTGGAGTTAGTGCTGCCCTTGGCACCCAGTGGGGACTCGATGGTAAGAAGGAAATGATCAGTGTATTTCGAGGAAGTACTTTCTTTTTGTCTTTTGAATGTTTATGAATTTTTTTTGTTGAAATAGGGTGAAAATTATGTTTTGACATGAAGCGTTTTTTTCTTGATAGAGATGTGGAACTTGTACACCCAGTTGGGGCCCCTCACTATGCATAGTGAGGACTGCAGCTACCTAGGGCTGGCGCATTAGTAAAGGATGTTGAAGCCACCGAGGACGATGATGCCCAGGTTTTACATGAACTCTCCAGAAACCTGTAGGATTTGAGTATGGGTATACCACCCCTTCCTATGCGAGAGGTTCGATTTCGTTTGCAACAGCATACCGTAGGTGTGCCAGAGAGATACCTGGTGCCTCTGAGGAGGATAGCTAGAGAAGTTGTATGCTACCATGATCATAAGGCCTAGATGGCAGAGCGGATGTATTAGTGTCAGAGCGTGGCTTAGTATAGCCAAAGTTTTGTAAAACACCCAAGTTTTGGAAGATTTTTTGATGTAACTATTGTATTGGACATGACATATATATATATATATATATATATATATATATATATATATATATATATATATATATATATATATATATATATATATACATACTTTTTGGTGATTTTTTGTTTTGTGATTTTTTATGTATTTTTCAATGGGATGAAAATATATATGCTCATGTATAAGTATTTTATAATAAATGTGACAAATTCCAATCTAACACATAGTTTTCCAAAGAATCGGCTAATGCATTAAATTCTCTAGGAACGTGCTCAAATTTGATAGCTTGAAATTGACGTTCTAAAAGTCACACCCTTAAAAAAAAATGTAACAAGACTGGATGACGGACACGGTAATGATTGTCTAACTGCATAATGATGAGTTGGGAATCTAACCTGACCACTAAATTGGAGATGTCATAAGATGCCGCCTCCGTGAGGAGTTGGATCATAGACATGTACTCGGCAATGTTATTGGTGGAACTACCTAGGAAAATTCCCCTAGAACCAAGAAGTTCCGACTCAGGAGTATAGAGAACCCAAGCAACTGATGCAATGCCTCTAGTGTGACAACTAGCACTGTCCGCATATCCGACGTATGATAAGGAGGATGACGGAATCTGTGTGAAAGAAAAAGATTATACATGAGAAAAAACACCTCAAAAACCAAAAAATATCTAGAAACATCAAAACAAAGCATATGCCTAATGCGAAACTAGGCAAAATACTTCTTTAGATAGAGCCCATTGCGGGGCTCCGCAAGTGGAATTCCATTACAGTCCTGAAGTTCGTAAGCCCCTTTTGAAAGGAATTTAGTGACAATGTAAGGACCAAGCCATAATGGTTGGAGTGTTCTTGCCCCCAAGAGGTCATGTTTCTGATCATAGAGTAGAACAAGATCGCCCTCTTGGAAAGAATGAGGCTTGACAGATTTGTTGTATTGAGCTTTGACTCGGTGCTAGTGTAGCATCTCGATGAGTTTCATCCAAATGATCGAGTGAGAGAAAGCACTCTTTTATGGTAGTGGTGCCAGGTAGGAGTTCAACAACGAGTTTGAGTGATGGAATTTCGCACTCGATTGGAAGTACTGCCTCCAGGCCGAATGCCAGTTGAAATGGCATGAAGCCTGTGGCAGTTTTGACTGACGTTCGGTATGCCCATAACGTGGAATACAAATTCCGATGCCATGTGGTTTTATGATTTCTAACCAGTCGATGAATCATGGTTTTGAGGACGCCATTTATGACTTCGACTTGACCATTAGCTTGAGGATAATAAGACGAAGATTGATCTTGACGGAAACCTAGCATGGATGTTAATTCGGTCATCATATGATTCTGAAAGTGGGATCCATGATCTGTGACAATAGATAGGGGTACGCCGGACCAACATATTACCTGATTGAACAGGAAGAGAGTGGCGGTTTCGCCGTCAGCCTTAAAAGTGGGAATGGCTTCCGCCCATTTAGTAAAATCGTCGACCGCAACCACGATGTAGTTGTGTCCATTTTCTGAAGTGGGATTGCAGGTGACGAAGTCAATTCCCCATTTAGCGAAAGGACCAATGGAGATAACTGGATGAAGGGGGGCAGGATGAGCACGCATTTTCTTTGTGAAAATTTGACATCGATGGCACTTCTAGACCGCTGCAATGCAGTCTTTAAACAAAGTGGGCAAATAGTAACCAGAACGCAAGTTTTTTTGGGTAGTAGCTATTCCTGAAAGATGACCACCGCATGCCCCTGCATGGCAGTCATTCAAAATGTGTTTTTCCTCATCGAAAGTGAGACAACGCCGGAGAATAGTATCGATGCCACGGCGATATAGCATATCATTCAGCACGAGGTAGTGCTTTTCATGGTGGCGGATATGACGACGGTCGTCAGACATGAGAGTTAGGTAGAAGCGTTGGGTTTGTAAGTAGACCAAAATGTCTCCGTACCATGGGTCCAAAGAATCAACCAAGTATACAAATTCATCAGGAAATGGATCATGAGCTACTTCTCTTGGGTCGATTCTTGGAAGGTCCGATAATAATTTGGCGAAGATGAGGGATTTCTTTGCTTTGGAAGTTGTGAAGACCAAATCAAATTGTTGGAGGATTATGATCCATTTGGAATATTTTCCTCCAATAATTTATCGAGACAAGATGTGTCGCATGGGGTTCTCCAAAGCAATAACCGTATTCTGTCGCAACAATATATAGTGTCAAAGTCGGGTGATGGCAAAAACTACTGCCAGAGAAAGTTTCTCCACTTGTGAATAATGTAGTTCAGGTCTGATTAGACCTTTGGACAAATAGTATATCACATGTTCACTGTCGTCATTATGAACTTGAACCAGAACCATTCCAAGTGAGGATGGTGAGGCTACCAGGTAGAGGAGAAAGTCGCGTGAGTAGTTGGGGGCACTAAGGAGTGGGGCTGAAACAAGTGCATGTTTTAAAGCATCAAATGACCGTTGAGCTTGGTCATCCCACAAGTATAGTGTTCCTTTATTCAATAATCAAATAAATCCTTTCATCATCTCGGCATAGTTAACGATGAATCGACGTAAAAAATTTTCCTTCCCTTGCAAACGTTGGAGTTGAAGGATGGATTGTGGTGCCGGAAATTCAACAATCGCCTTAACCTTATCAAGATCAACCCTAATCCTGTGCTTGGAGATAATGAGACCTAACAGACGCCCGGACTAAACCATAAATACGCATTTATGAGGATTTAGACGTATATTGTAGAATCTACACCTAGAAAAAATTTATTTCAGATGAGCGAGGTGATCAGGTCGTTTCTTGGAATGGGCTGGAAGATCATCCAAGTAAGCATGTACAATATGTCTAATTTCATGAAAAGCGTAGTCCATAGCCCACTGAAAAGTTGCTCCAGCATTATTCAGACCGAATGGGAGTTTACGATACGCAAATGTGCCCCAAGGACAGATGAAGGGAGTTTTATGCTGGTCATATTTTTTAATTGCAATCTATTTATAGCCCAAGAATCCATCCATGAAGGAAAAATATTCACATCTGGCACAATCGTCGAGAATATAATCTACGAACGGCGTAGGATAATTGTCTTTGGGACAAGCGGCGTTCATATCGTGATAGTCAACACAAACTCGAATGGTGCCTTGTTTTTAATCGACGGGAACTGGATTGGAAACCCATTCCGTCAAAGGAACAGGATAGATGAAACCGGCGTTTAAAAGTTTTTCTACCTCCATTTTGATGGCAGCTGCTTTGTGCGAGTGGACAGCTCTAAGTCGCTGCCGAATTGGTTTGGCATTGTCATAAATCTTGATTTCGTTCTCGACTATAGATGGATCTATGCCGGGAATTTCATCATAAGACCAAGCAAACACATCGCGGAATTCCTTGAAAAGGGATGTGAAGCATGCAATTTCCTCAGGATTGCAATTGGCTCCAATCTAAATATTTTCCACGATACCCGTTTTTACCAAGATATCAATGAGCATTGTCTTAGAAATATTACCCATGTTCCCTTCTGAATCGATAGTTTGAACAGTCGTGTAAACAGAGGGAACCATCTCAAGTGGGTCAAAGGATGGGATTTCATTTTTTATCACGTCTGAATCAATCATCGAAGCACGATGGTGAAAATCTCCCCAAGGTCGTTCTTTTAGAGACATGATCTCTCGAATAGCTTCGTCTGTAGGCAAGACTTCATTGAGGATGTTGATCATTATTTAACATGAGTCATTTTTAATTAAGCCTTGAGAAGCCATGTATCGAATATTATGACAGATTGTGAAACATTTAAAGGTTGATCGAAGAGAAACGATGTAAGACAAGTCACGTGCCTAAAAATCGAAGCATATACACGAAAAAATTCCAAACCAAGCAAAAGGGAAAAGGTATGGTGCAAAGGACTCAAAATGAAATTATTAAAAAGCTTGCCGCGTCCACAATATGCATGCTAGGGAACTCTTCATATGGGAATTTCTGCAGGGGTCAAGAGGCAGAAGGGGGAAGAGACCCACACCCCTACGGAATTAAGGTGATGTGCCACGGGGTGGACCCGAGGTAAAGATGAGGTGGCGGAGAAAAGCGCAGGCAAGAGTGAGGTGGCAGAGTGAAGTGCGGGCCCCAGAGACCTGTACGCTGTGTATTTAACCAGCCTTATGAAGGATATTCTTCAAGGACTGGATGGCTTATGCAGCAGAAAGGTAAGGTAATTTTCTAGGTGAGTTGGTACCGAGGCTCGTACCAGTGTTAAACCCAGCACGTGGTGTTCACCTGCTTCCAACTGACACCCAATCCCTACACGCCGCGTGCTCCACTATTAGTGTCCTTACGACACTCCCCCCGTTTATTTCACCTCTCCACCTTTTACCTCAGAACTCTCAGTCTTAGATAACAGTCTTCCTGTATTTCACTGCAGTAAAATTTGCAGGTTTTCCAGCTACGGTATAAACTAAGTGGGAGCTAGTGCCAAGGTCTACCCAGTCACTATCAACACCCCCTGCATCGTTTTCCTGAGCATATTTCCCTATTGCATAGGTACTCCATCCCTCATATTCCCTCTGCTTTCCTTTTGTTTTTAAAAGTTTTATATGTCAGTCATGGGAAGGGGCACACCTAAGAAAACTGAACCAGAGACCCCTCAGGTCCGTGAAACTAGAAACCCTCTCGGGTTCGAGCCTTTCATCGACCTGCAAGATGAAACTTGTGATCCCCAATACCCTTTTCCCATCAACATTATAAAACCCGAGCTTTTTAGGCGACATGTCGAAAATAGGGATCGATATCGGGTGGTTGTATTAGGTTTATATCATCATATTACCCCCCCAGTCTACTCGGTGGTCGATTTTATTTGCTAGCTTAGAGATGCTTACGATGAGCATCGAGGTACATTTACCTCTGCTCAGGGGAATAAGATTTTTTCTCTTTCCCCTGACATTATCAGACAAGCCCTCTGCTTTCCCACCAGCTCCACCTATACCAGTTTCAGTGAGGTGGCTTTAACCTCCCAGTTCACCAAATTGCCATGGGAGCACAAAAACGACTTCATTTCCTCCATAACCAGCAACCAGGCTACGTCTCTTCCTGCTGCAGAACCTTTCCCGTTGAGTCTGTTCAAAGAAGAAGTGCAGCCCATCCTTGCCCTCATCGCAGGTCTTTTAGGTGTAGGCGGTTTGGGGGAAGTTTCCAGGGTATGTGTTTATTTCTTGTGGTTAATGTCTCAAAAGGGGGTAGTTCTGGATATCCCTGGCTTCTTGGCTACTAACATTCAGACCCAGTTCCAAGAGCTTTTGGAAACTGGTCACTTCCATTTTTGTTCGATGGTCTTCTACCTTTTCTTATATCAGCATGCTGACAAGTTCGAGGGTTTGGGCTTAGATAGGGTATACGATGTTAATTCTCAACCTCGACCTATTTTTGACTGGAACTTTGTAGTACGCCAATTTCCAAATGGGGTGGGTTATTCCAGGTTCCTAAATGAGTTCATGCCCATCATCTATACTATCATCCATGATTCACCCTCACCTAGGGTGTTTCCTGAAATGAAGAGCTGGCTACAAGCTAGTAAAACCCAGAGCACCGAGGATTGGTATCTATTTGATAATTACACTGAAATTCGAGTCTATGGAGTCAAATTTCCCCCTTACCAGCTGCCTATGTTTCCTGCTCAACGATTTTATGCTCTAGAGTATATTCGGCAGACTCTCCAATCTGACCAACTCCACTTTGTCCCTGCAAAGAAAGGTTTCATCCTAAGACTCCCTATCACTATTGGCCCGTTTATTGTGAATTCAAGACACGCCCTTCCCATTTTTGACAAGCTATTGCAAGGCATGGACCTAAGACATGGGAAGACTTTGCCCTATGATCCTCGGCAGATTATCTCAAACAGAAGAAATAGGAACAAGTCCACTCCTTATGCACATGAATCAAGACCGTTTATAGAGTGGAGGGCTAACCTTGAAACTTGGCCTTTGATTTTGCAGATGGAGACAGATTCATATGCCACAGGGGAAGGAGAAGACGTCAATAGATGCCAAGAAGAAGAAGAAGTGGGTCCCTTAGGAGCAGGTTCTCCCCTTCGCAAAAAGCAGAAAACAGTCTCAAGCGAGGCAGGAGTTATAGGGGAAGAATAGCTGCTTGAGCCATTTGCACCATATGGCCAACCTAACAGGAGTAAAGCTGGGATTAAAGTGCTGAGAGACATTGTCACCTCCTCCGACTTCTCTGAAGTCTCACAGACCATCGGAGATCATACCTCACCAGTTGTAGTTGAAAGGACCCTGAAAAACAGAATGATCAGGGATAAGTACAAGGCCGAGCTGGAAGGTTATGTAGAAAAATATCACACCAGGGTTTCCGCTTCCATGAATGTGGACACAGAACACCTGGTATTTTCTATGGTTGAGGCCATCTTGGATCCTGATGCAGGTACCACTAGTTACAGGGTGCTTGAGTGTGCAATTGACATGGTCAAGGTACCAGCACCCGAAAAATGTAACCTGTTTCAGGTGGTGGGTGATATGTTGAAGGACAAGGTAATGCGGGTCACTATTGCACTGAGAAAATTGGAGAAAAAGCATGAATAGGTGAGGGCGACCCTAAAGAAGGAACAGGAAAATTCTCGTGCTCTTTCGAATCAAGTGCGCGGTCTCACAGAGTCGATCAAAGGAAAGGAAACTGGAGACTCAAATCTGCAGCGCTATGTGATTGAGAAATTGTAGA
Source organism: Pinus albicaulis (assembly GCA_034641835.2). Taxonomy (NCBI): domain Eukaryota; kingdom Viridiplantae; phylum Streptophyta; class Pinopsida; order Pinales; family Pinaceae; genus Pinus; species Pinus albicaulis. The sequence continues at coordinate 1,206,216,751 of CM076574.1, forward strand.
AGGAGGTTGCATCTCTGAAACGCAAGGTTAGCATACCATCATCTCACCATGTGAAAACGGCCGAATTGGCACAAGCAGAGAAAGAAAAAGTAGACTTAGCTTACACACTGGCAAAGGAGAAAGAGGAAAAAGAAAAAATGGCGGAAACAATCTCCACTCTTCAGAGGAGGCTGAAGGAGCTGCAGACTACCTGGGACACGCACAGATGTGTGCCAACTACAACCCCACCAGAGACTAGTTCGTTGTCCGAACAGTTGACCACAACAAAAGCTGCAAATGATATACTAGAAAAGTAGGCATCCACCGTGAGGCAAAGAATCACCGAGTTGGAAACCTCCTTGGTTGAGAATACCAAAAAAATAGAGACACTGCAGAAGGAGATTGAATAGGAGAAGAAGGCAAGAGCCGACTAGCAGAATACCATCAGTGATATCAACAGCCGCCTAAAAGGTAACATCACCCTCAGGGATGGAAGAAGAATAATTTGGTCAGAGATCATTTCGGTAGTAACAGAGCAGTGGGAGTTCCTGAAAGTCATCGAGGAAATAAAATATTCTGTTCTCTATCTCAGGAGGAAGTTTCAGGAGGGAGATCTCAACTTGTTCAGCAGAGCACAGCACGCCAGGGGATATGTTTCTTTCTTGAAAGGGTTAAGAGCTAGTGAGGCAGAGCAGCATGGCATAGCGAGTCGGTTTAAGGAAGCCGTCGAGTGCCAGAAGATTATTGATAAGGAGTCGACCCGCGTTATAGCTTCGAGGCCCCTACAATAGTTGGCGGCCAGCGTGGACCGGTTTGATGCAGTGTGGGCTGAGATCACAATGGCAGGACTTCCGTCATGTTGGGACCCTACCACTCCTTCCATGCTACGATCATTACCAGAGTATGAAGCATGTCTCCAGGAAGAAAGGGACCGGACGAACGTCTTGTCAGATAAAACTGCTCGGTTAAAAGCAGAGACAATTGTTTCATCGCTTTGCCCAGAATTTGTTCTTATTCATCTGATAAATCATAAGAGCCCCACCAAGGAAAGTCCAAATGATCTCACTGAGGCCTTCATCAAGGTGGAAGGATTCGCAACTATGCCTGAACCTTCAGCGGACAGTTAGCAGAGGTGGACCCAGTTTGCCAGCCAGATCACCAGCTTGTCCGCAAATGTTCCGCCACCAGTGTCAGTGACTGCCTCGACCCCTTCTCATCAATGAAATACTGTTAATTCATGATTCGGCCCTAGTGGCCTTTTTACTTTTACTTTAGTTAGTCATTTTCAAAGTTTCAAGTGGAATTTATATTTCACCCCAGTATTTTAATTTCTGCCAAGACTGTTGTTTAAAATTTTGTTTCAAAATGGCCGAGTGCCTAACTGCAAATGATGAGAGGCCTATATTCCTCGTCATAAGTTTTGGTTATTTTGATAAGGACCTTTAACAATTTTTTTGCATGCGAGGAATATATTTTTCCAAAAAATATCTTCTCGCTCATGTATGAAGGTTTCTATATAAGCAAGATCAGAAGAGAAAAACAGGTTCCAGATTTTCAAAAGAATTTTGTTGTGTAAGAATTGTTGTATGCTTGTTGTGAAAATCTTAATATAAATGCGAAGAGCCCGTTGGGTCTCAACAAGAAGAAGTTTTACTCTATGTGAGGATTCTGGTCTAAGTGTTATATAGTGTGTGACCCTGTCTTATGTGATATCGTTTTATTGTTTATTTCTCTATTTCCACTTCCTTATATCATGTTCTGGAATGTGAGTGGCTCACTAGCTTTTGGTATAAATTTATCACCATTGATACTTATACTGAACTTGTCAAGCGCTTTAAATATTTCTCAGGCATGGTATGTTGTTTCACTTTTCACTTCACTCATTATTCCTCTATATTAAATACTGTGAGATTTTATTCTTTCAAGACAATTGACATGTATGGATTCTTATCTATTTAAGCCCATCTCATGTTCAAACATGTTTACGGAGTTCCCTCTCATTAGTATTTAATATCCTTCTATATATTCTACGCAGCAAACTTCATCTGATTTTTAAATCTCTGTAAAGCATTCTAGAATCCATCCCTCCTTAAAGAAAGTTGTCTTTAAGCTGTCTGATGCATCTATATTAAGGACTCATTCCTTGCCTCTGCGGCATCTTATTATTTTGCTGACTCTAAGAATATTATGGTTCCATTTATATTACATTACCTTGTGAGAATTGAAGTAATAAAAAGCCTAATACTATAAAATTCTTGAATTATACCTTACACTCCTTACTGCATAAGATGTCCTAGGCACTGGTCTTTTACAACTCAAGGCTGTCTCTAGGAGAGACAACATCTTTTTGGCGTTGTTGCCAGGGAACGAAGTTGAGAGAAATTGAAATCCCGGGCCTCGACAAAAACTTATTCACTCTTCAAATTAGGTGAGCATGGAGAGTTGAGAGTTTTATATCACTCACCTTGGCGACTCCACATTCATTTTTCAGGTAAATCTATTTGTAGTCCTGTCTCCTTGGAAGCCACACCTTAGGTCAGATACGTCTCAGCTAAAGACACCCTCTGTGTCTGACCCAGAGAGAATCCTACATAGAAGAAATTGGAGGGAGAGACAATTCATTCATACTGAGATCCCACAATTTTCTTTAGAAGGCTTTCCGTCCTCCTCTTCTCAAATAGCCCAAGTGCAAGATTCTGACTCCGCTGTGGGAGAAACCGGTTGCTACTCAGACAGTCTACCTCTGGGAAACGTCCAAGTTAAGGACAAGGTTGAATCAATAGATACCACTCATTACACATCCCATCCCACTGTAGAGGCTGAAGAGGTCAAAGAAGTCACTGAAGTATCTGCCGTTAATACTCTGCCTTTTTCGTCATCACCCCAAGCTACTGTTCAATACATTCCCATTGTCATTCACACCTCACTTCCACCTCCCCCTCCTCTTACACATCAAACCCTTCTATTACCTCCACCTCCTCCTCCAATGGCTAATGTTCCAGGCTTCTTGCTGAATAAATATGCCCCCCTGGCATTACCTCAATTTCTCAATGACATGCCACAAGACTACCTAAAGATCCTGCCCCGTTTCAATGGGAAAAACGAGATCGAATCTCAAAAAAACCTTGAGGTCTTCTGCTTGTTCACAGAAAATTTTAATGTGGAACATCTCGACATAGTCCTAAGACTGTTTGTGAAATCTCTTGATGGTGAAGCCAGAAAATGGTTCAAGACTCTGGGAGATCGTTCTGTCACCACTTGGGAAGGAATGGAGGACACTTTTATCAGAAAATGGGGAGAGAAGAAATATCATGGGCATTGTCTTACTGAGTTTAACACACTCAAGAAAAGACATAATGAAGGGGTGGATGAATTTATTAAGAGATTTAACAAGTTGTACCTAAGCCTTCCCGCAGATATGAAGCCTCACCAGACCGCTGCCAAGGTTGTTTTCATGGAAGCTTTTGACTCATAATTCGGCTTCTCTCTGAGAGAAAGAAAGCCAGCCACCCTGGATGATGCCCAGACAGATGCACTGGAGCTTGAGGCAAACTTTGCCTCCACTGGTAAATCAAAGGGAAATTCTGAACAAGATACCAGGAGAAGGGGGAAAGAAGAGGTATCCACCTCAAGCCAAGATAGAGATTCGACTAATGACAGGATTGAGGAGATGAACAAGATGATCAAGAATATCTCAAATAATTTGGTTAAGCTTGAAATGGAGGCCAAGAATTCACCCTCCAAGAATTTCCAAAATGCCCTAAACAGACGTTATAATCCTCAATACAGGAAGCCACCCTTGCAGATGCTGCAAAGGGAAAGGAAGGAACAACAGGACCAGGTACCACATCCTCTGTATTTGGAAAGAAAAATAGATGGTCCTACCAAAGACACCACTTGTGAGCAAGAAGAAGCATACCTTGCCTTCTCAAACAGTGATGAAGTGGAATGCCCCTACATGAAAGTGATGAAGTAGGGGTGTAGGCACACACAGAAGGAAAAACTACTAAAGATGCCGAAGATCCTGATATTGATGACTACTGCAAGCAGTTCATTGATTTCATGCAAGCTTAGTTCAATAGAAGATATGAACTTAGATCTTCCAGGAAGAGAACTCGCACTTAGGATCAAGAGGAGGACACACCTCAAGAGGAAGCACCTGCTCAGAAAGTGGTCACGGCTCAAAGGACCTCGTACAAAGGTAAGAGGCCTCTTAACCAATATTTGCAGTCTGCTGATCAAATTCCATCATCTTCACAAGGGGCCACACTCCCTAGTGTCAAGCCAATCTTAAAAGAAGTCAAACCTCTCCCCTAGAACAAATATTCCAAAGATAAAGAACCAAAAGAAGTGTCAGTAGATAGGTCCTCCTCTAACTTCAGTTTGCAAAAGGAACTCGAGAAAGTTAAAATCCTAGTTCCCTTAACTGAATTGTTAAAGCAACCTGCATATCAGTCCCAAATCACATCCTTTATGCTTCCCCCAGAAGTAATACATATTTCTGATAGTCTGAACCTTCAAGAAGAAAGGCCTATGGTTGTGTTTTTCCCACATGTTGAAGAGCTAGATGCTGCTACTCCCCATTTTTATGTGTCTTTAGTAATACATGACCTGCTGCTGCATAACTGTATGCTAGATTCGGGAGCCTCTCATAACCTTTTACCCCTCTCGGTCATGGAGAAACTAGGACTACATATCACCCGCCCATACAAATACCTTTACTCATTTGACTCTAAAAGAGTTAAGTGCCTGGGCATGATAAAGGACTTAGTAGTCAATCTGGCTCAGATCCCAGCAAAAAGTGTAGTGATGGATATAGTGGTGGCTGACATTCCAGCTCAATTTGGCATGCTACTGTCAAGATCTTGGGGGACTAAAATTGGTGGATCAATCAAGCTGGACCTGACCTATGCCACTATCCTTGTTTTTGGTGGTCAAGAGAGGAGGCTGTACCGGGAAACCATATTTTTCAAGACAGTTACCAAGGCAAATGACTCAGTTAACTCTCCAGTTTATAGCAGGGAGGGTGATTTCTCATGTCTAATGCTGGAGGAAGATCAAGAGTACGCTCATGAACGATCATTTTACCAGATCAAGACAGAACAGTCCATAGAGAGTCCTGAATCAGAAATCTGGACACTTCATTTTGATGGAGCAAACTCCAGGGAAGGTAATGGTGCTAGGGTATTATGGATTTCTCCTGCAGGCCAATGGGTCCCTTTGTCATTCAAACTAGAGTATGAAGCCACAAATAATGTGGCCGAGTATGAAGCACTTCTATTGGGGTTGCAGATAGCCAGGAGTATGAACATACAAAGTCTAAAGGTTCTGGGAGATTCATAACTGGTAGTCAGACAAGTGAGGAATCAGTGCCAAGCCAAACATCCTAGGCTAAGGGCTTATAGGAATGAAGTTTGGGATCTGGTGGAGAATTTATTCTTGGCATTCAATATCCAGTTCATGCCCCAGGAGTAGAATAGGATGGCAGACTCCCTTGCAGTGGCTGCTAGTACTTTTCGTCCACCTCAAAATCCTCTCTTGAGATATGAAATTGAGGTACATTATCGGCCATCGATCTCAGACAACATCAAACATTGGCAAGTGTTCAAAGATGAAGAGCGGGTGAAGAGATTCTTGGAAACAGTTGCGGAGTTTTCCAACATGGAGATTGATATTTGTGAAGAGGAGGAGACTAAAGACACTTCAGGAGATAAATGGGAAGAAAAGGTGGCTGGCCACAAATTTCTGTAGCTGAAAGGGAATGTCATTCCCCAGGGATTAGTGCCCTTAGAAAGGTTGTTTAGCAAAAATGATGTTCCATTTAAACTGAACAAAGTTGTAGAGGAGAATCAGGTAGAGGATCTGAATCTTGGCACTGAGGCTGACCCTAAAATCGTGAAGTTGTCCAAGAATATCCCGGAGGTATATAAACAGCTGTACCAGAAGTTATTTTAGTCCTATAAAGACGTGTTTGCATGGTTTTATCAAGACCTAAAAACCTTTGATATCAGCATTATGCAGCATAAAATTCCACTGAAGGGAGATGCAAAACCACATAAACATAAGCTTAGACAGATAAATCCCCTGTTGCTACCCTCTATTGAGAAAGAAATTAAGAAACTGTTGAAGGCCAAAATCATTGTACCATTGAGATATTCTGAGTGGGTAGCAAACTTATTCCCTGTACGGAAGTAGAACGGAGAAATAAGGCTATGTGTTGATTTTAGGAATCTGAACAGAGCATCCTTAAAGGATAATTATCCACTGCCCAAGATGGATCACATCTTATAGAAGGTGGTAGGAGCTTCCCGAATGTCGATGATGGATGGATTCTCTGGGTACAATCAGGTGGTTGTACTACCAGAAGATCAAAAGAAGACTGCCTTTACCACTCCATGGGGGACGTTCATGTATGCCAGGATGCCTTTTGGGTTGATAAACGCAGGGGCCACTTTTCAGAGGGCCATGGACATTTCTTTTATCAGAGAGAAAGATAAGTTTGTGGTGGTATATTTGGACGACATTACTGTGTTCTCAAAAGATGATGCAGAGCACATCGAACACTTGCGCAAAACCTTCGAGAAGTGCAGAAAGTATGGCCTCTCCCTCAATCCACAGAAGTCTTTGTTTGCACTGGAAGAGGGAAAGCTCTTGGGACATATTGTAACCAAAGATGGAGTAAAGATAGATCCTAAGAGAGTAGAAGTCATAAATGGCATTTCCCTCCCAAGAAATAAAAAGGAAGTTCAGGTGTTCCTAGGACGTATAAACTTTCTGAGGAGATTCATCCCTAACTATGCTGAGATCGCTAGGCACATAACTGACATGTTGAAGAAGAATACTGAGGTCAAGTGGTCACAAGAATCACAAGAAGCTTTTGCCAGGATTAAAAATGCATTTTCTGAAGCCCCTGTGCTAGCTGGGCCAGACTATGCCAAAAATTTTATGATCTTTTCCTTTGCATCACCTCATACAGTAGTAGGAGTCCTACTGCAGAAAAATGAAGAAGGGTATGAGCATCCTATTGCCTTTTTCAGTCAGGTGCTTCGTGATGCTGAGCTGAAATAAAACATATTGGAAAAGCAAGCATATGCTCTGGTGAAGTCCCTTAAAGCCTTTCGTATGTATGTCCTCCAATCCCATGTCACTGCATTTGTGCCCACAGCAGCGGTTAAGGATATCCTTATCCAGGGAGATAGTGAAGGAAAAAGAGGGAAATGGATAGCCAAAATACAGGAGTACGAGCTAGACATCCACCCTACTAAACAAATCAAGGGACAAGGGTTAGCTAAAATCTTGTCTGAATCAAATTGTCAGGCTCTGGGTATAAACCTGTCCATGATGGCAAACGAGGAGTCTGAGAGGAAAGAAGAACCACAGGGAGTAGAGATAGCTTCTCAGAAAACACATATGAAGTACCTCATCAGCCCCTGGTACAAGGAGATAGTGGAATATCTTCTAACACTCAGTTTCCCACCTAGCTGTGACAAAGCTAAATACAGAACACTGAGGTTGAGGTCACAAAAGTATGTGGTGGAAAACGGTCGGCAGTACTGGCGAGACCCCTCAGGCATCCTGCTCCTGTGTCTCACTGAAGAAGAGGTAGAGAGTATAATGGCTGATTTTCATGAAGGAATCTGTGGGGGCCATTACAATTGGAGGGCTACTGCTCATAAAATCCTGAAGGTTGGTTTCTTCTAGCCCAAACTCTTTGGAGATGTTTTTGCCCGGGTCAAAGCTTGTGAGAAATGCCAAAGATTTGCTGAAAGACAGAAGCTAGCACCTCTGCCCATGATCCCTTTTCATGTAGATGAACCTTTCCAACAGTGGGGAATTGAATTTATCGGCGAAATACATCCTCCATCAAGCGGTCAGCATACGTGGATACTAACTGCCACGGATTATTTCACAAAGTGGGTGGAAGCTATACCCGCCAGGAATGCAACAGATACTATGGTGATAAAATTCATGGAAGAAAACATCATATCCAGATTTGGCTGCCCTGCCAAGATTGTGACAGAAAATGCACAGGCCTTTAAATCTGCAAAGTTTGTTAGCTTCTGTCAATAGTATAATATTGCACTAGGTCACTCTACAGCCTATTACCCACAAGGAAATGACCTAGCAGAGTCTTCAAATAAAACGTTGGTAAGAGCACTGAAGAAGGCTATCAATGAAAATCAGAAGAGCTGGGATTCTCAGCTAAAATTCGCTCTATGGGCCAACAGGATTACCAGCAAGAGAGCCACCGGGAAGTCCCCATACGAATTAGTATATGGGAGGGCAGCAATTTTCCTTGTACAACTAGCATTACCAGTAGCTCGATTCATGCAAGAAAGTCAGGAAGAGCCTGATGATGTGACAAGGAGAATCAACCAGCTGGTGGAGCTAGAAGAAACGCGGAACCAGGTGAGTCAGAGGCTATTTGAATACCAGGAGAAAATGAAGGATCTTTTCGATCAACGTGCCAAGGACAGAAAGTTACAGATAGGGGATTTAGTGCTCATATGGGACATTCGAAGGGCTGATAAAGGGAAACACGGTAAATTCGACCCCCTCTAGTTCGGCCCCTTTAAAATTGTAGAACAAGGTGGCAACAATACTTTCAGGTTGGAAAATTTACAGGGAGATCTGCTCGACGCCCCTGTAAACGGTCAATTTATCAAGAATTATTTCCAGTTCTGAGTCAGGTCGAGAGAGCCTGATGTATCATATTGTATATTAGTTACTGTTTTCATCCTTGATTGAATAATATGTGTGAAGTGATGGATCATGAAGTGGAAAATTAAAAGTGCTGAGGAATGGTGTCCACAGAAGATAAACAGGTGGTTTGTGAAGTTCTCGACACATTCAAGAATGAACGTGCCGTCCCCAGGTGGAGCCAATGTTGATCATTATTTAACATGAGTCATTTTTAATTAAGCCTTGAGAAGCCATGTATCGAATATTATGACAGATTGTGAAACATTTAAAGGTTGATCGAAGAGAAACGTTGTGATACAAGTCATGTGCCTAAAAATCGAAGCATATACACGAAAAGAATCCAAACCAAGCAAAAGGGAAAAGGTATGGTGCAAAGGACACAAAATGAAATTATTAAAAAGCTTGCCGCGTCCACAATACACATGCTAGGGAACTCTTCATATGGGAATTTACACGGGGGTCAAGAGGCGGAAGGGGGAAGAGACCCACACCGCCGCGAAATTAAGGTGACGTGCCACGGGGTGGACTCGAGGTAAAGATGAGGTGGCGGAGAAAATCACAGGCAAGAGTGAGGTGGCAGAGTGAAGTGCGGGCCCCAGAGACCTGTACGTTATGTATTTAACCAACCTTATGAAGGATATTCTTCAAGGACCGGATGGCTTATGCATAAAAAAGGTAAGGTAAGTTTCTAGATGAGCTGGTACCGAGGCTCGTACCAGTGTTAAACCCGGCACGCGGTGTTCACCTGCTTCCAGTTGACACCAAATCCCTACACGCCGCGTGCTCCACTATTAGTGTCCTTACGACACTCCCCCCGTTTATTTCACCTCTCCTCCTTTTACCTCAGAACTCTCAGTCTTAGATAACAGTCTTCCCATATTTTACTGCAGTAAAATTCGCAGGTTTTCCAGCTACAGTATAAACTAAGTGGGAGCTAGTGCCAAGGTCTACCCAGTCACTATCAACACCCCCCACGTCATTTTCCCGAGCAGATTTCCCTATTGCACAGGTACTCCATCCCTCATATTCCCTCTGCTTTCATTTTGTTTTTAAAAGTTTTATATGTCATTCATGGGAAGGGGCACACCCAAGAAAATTGAACTAGAGACCCCTCAAGTCCGTGAAACTAGAAACCCTCTCGGGTTCGAGCCTTTCATCGACCTGCAAGCTAAAATTTGTGATCCCCAATACCCTTTACCCATCAGCAGTATAAAACTCGAGCTTTTTAGGAAACATGTCGAAAATAGGGATCGATATAAGGTGGTTGTATGAGGTTTATATCATCAGATTACCCCCCCAGTCTACCTGGTGGTCGATTTTATTTGTTGGCTTAGAGATGCTTACGATGAGCGTCGAGGTATGTTTACCTCTGCTCAGGGGAATAAGATTTTTTCTCTTTCCCCCAACATTATCAGACAAGCCCTCCGCTTTCCCACCAGCTCAACCTATACCAGTTTCAGTGAGGTGGCTTTAACCTCTCAGTTCACCAAATTGCCATGGGAGCACCAAAACGACGTCATTTCCTCCATAACCAGCAACCAGGCTACGTCTCTTCCTGCTGCAGAACCTTTCCCGTTGAGTCTGTTCAAATAAGAAGTGCAGCCCATCATTGCCCTCATCGCAGGTCTTTTAGGTGTAGGCAGTTTGGGGGAAGTTTCCAGGGTATGTGTTTATTTCTTGTGGTTAATGTCTCAAAAGGGGGTAGTTCTGGATATCCCTGGCTTCTTGGCTACTAAAATTCAGACCCAGTTCCAAGAGCTTTCGGAAACTGGTCACTTCTATTTTTTTCGATGGTCTTCTACCTTTTCTTATATCAGCATGCTGACAAGTTCGAGGGTTTGGGCTTAGATAGGGTATACGATGCCAATTCTCAACCCTGACCTGTTTTTGACTAGAACTTTGCAGTACACCAATTGCCAAATGGGGTGGGTTATTCCAGGTTCCTAAATGAGTTCATGCCCATCATCTATACTATCATCCATGATTCACCCTCACCTAGGGTTTTTCTTGAAATGAAGAGCTGGCTACAACCTAGTAAAACCCAGAGCACCAGGGATTGGTATCTATTTGACAACTACACTGAAATTCGAGTCTATGGAGCCGAAGTTCCCCCTTACCAGCTGCCTGTGTTTCCTGCTCGATGATTTTATGCTCTGGAGTATATTCGGCAGACTATCAAGTCTGACCAACTCCACTTTGTCCCTACAAAGAAAGGTTTCATCCTGAGACTACCTATCACTATTGGCCCGTCTATTGTGAATTCAAGACACACCGTTCCCATTGTTGAGAATTTTTTGCGAGGCATGGACCTAAGACAACGGAAGACTTGTCCCTATGATCCTCAAGAGATTATCTCAAATAGAAGAAAGAGGAACAATTCCACTCCTTATGCACATGAATCAAGACCGTTTATAGAGTGGAGGGCTAACCTTGAAACTTGGCCTTTGATTTCGCAGATGGAGACAGATTCATCTGCCACAGGGGAAGGAGAAGACGTCAATAGAGGCCAAGAAGAAGAAGAAGTGGGTCCCTCAGGAGCAGGTTCTCCCCTTCGCAAAAAGTAGAAAACAGTCTCAAGCGAGGCAGAAGTTATAGGGGAAGAACAACTGCTTGAGCCGTTTGCACCATATGGCCAACCCGACAGGAGTAAAGCTGGGATTAAAGTGCTGAGAGACAGTGTCACCTCCTCCGACTTCTCTGAAGTCTCACAGGCCATCGGAGATCATACCTCACCAGTTGTAGTTGAAAGGACCCTGAAAAACAGAACGATCAGGGATAAGTACAAGGCCAAGCTGGAAGGTTATGTAGAAAAATATCACACCAGGTTTTCCGCTTCCATAAATGTGGACACAAAACGCCTGGTATTGTCTATGGCTAAGGCCATCTTGGATCCTGATGCAGGTACCACTAGTTACAGGGTGCTTGAGTGTGCAATTGACATGGCCAAGGTACCAGCACCCGACAAATGTAACACGTTTCAGGTGGTGGGTGATATGTTGAAGGATGAGGTAATGCGGATCACTATTGCACTGAGAAAATTGGAGAAAAAGCATGAACAGGTGAGGGAGACCCTAAAGAAGGAATAGGAAAATCCCTGCGCTCTTTCAAATCAAGTGCGCGGTCTCACAGAGTCGATCAAAGGAAAGGAAACTAGAGACTTCCGCAGCACTATGTGATTGAGCAATTGCAGAAGGAGGTTGCGTCTCTGAAACGCAAGGTTAGCATATCGTCATCTCACCATGTGAAAACAGATGAATTGGCGCAAGCAGAGAAATAAAAAGCAGACTTAGCTGACACACTGGCAAAGGAGAAAGAGGAAAAAGAAAAAATGGCAGAAACAATCTCCACTCTTCAGAGGAGGCTGAAGGAGCTACAGACTACCTGGGACACGCACAACTGTGTGCCAACTACAACCCCACCAGAGACTAGTTCGTTGTCCGAACAATTGACCACAACAAAAGCTGCAAATGATATACTAGAAAATCAGGCATCCACCACGAGGTAGAGAATCACCGAGTTGGAAACCTCCTTGGATGAGAATACCAGAAAAATAGAGACACTGCAGAAGGAGATTGAACAGGAGAAGAAGGCAAGAGCCGACCAGAAGAAGACCATCAGTGATCTCAACAGCCGTCTGAAAGGTAACATCACCCTCAGGGATGGAAGAAGAATAATTTAGTCAGAGATCATTTCGGCAGTAACAGAGCAGTGGGAGTTCTTGAAAGTCATCGAGGAAATAAAATATTATATTCTCTATATCAGGAGGAAGTTTCAGGAGGGAGATCTCAAATTTTCCAGTAGAGCATAGCACGCCAGGGGATATGTTTCTTTCTTGAAAGGGTTAAGAGCTAGTGAGGCGGAGCAGCATGGCATAGCGAGTCGATTTAAGGAAGCCGTTGAGTGCCAGAAGATTATTGATAAGGAGTCGGCCTGCGTTATAGCTTCAAGGGCCCTACAACCATTGGTAGCCAGCGTGGACCGGTTTGATGCAGTGTGGGCCGAGATCACAACGGCAAGACTTCCGTCATGCTTGGATCCTACCACTCCTTCCATGCTATGATCATTACCATAGTATGAAGCATGTCTCCAGGAAGAAAGGGATCAGACGGACGTCTTGTTAGATAAAACCGCTCGGTTAAAAGCAGAGACAATTGTTTCATCGCTTCGCCCAGAATTCGTTCTTCTTCATCTGATAAAACATAAGATCCCCACCGAGGCAAGTATAAATGATATCACTGAGGGCTTCATCAAGGTGGAAGGATTCACAGCTATGCTTCAACCTTCAGCGGACAGTCAGCACAGGTGCACCTAGTTTTCCAGCCAGATCGCCAGCTCGTCCGCAAATGTTCCGCCACCAATGTCAGCAACCGTCTCGACCCCTTCTCGTCAATGAAATACTACTAATTCATGATTCGGCCCTAGTGGCCTTTTTACTTTTACTTTAGTTAGTCATTTTCAAAGTTTCAGGTGGAATTTATATTTCACCCTAGTATTTTACTTTCTGCCAAGACTGTTGTTTAAAATTTTGTTTCAAAACGGCCAAGTGCCTAACTGCAAATGATGAGAGGCCTCTATTCCTCGTCATAAGTTTTGTTTATTTTGATAAGGACCTTTAACAAATTTTTGGCATGCGAGGAAGATATTTTTCCAAAAAATATCTCCTCGCTCATGTATGAAGGTTTCTATATAAGCAAGATCAGAAGAGAAAAACAGGTTTGAGATTTTCAAAAGAATTTTGCTGTGTAAGAATTGTTGTATGCTTGTTGTGAAAATCTTAATATAAATACAAAGAGCCCATTGGGTCTCAGCAAGAAGAATTTTTACTCTATGTGAGGATTTTGGTTTAAGTGTTATATAGTGTGTGACCCTGTCTTATGTGATATCGTTTTACTGTTTATTTCTCTATTTCCGCTTCCTTATATCATGTTCTGGAATGCGAGTGGCTCACTACCTTTTGGTATAAATTTATCACCATTGATACTTATACTGAACTTGTCAAGCGCTTTAAATATTGCTCAGGCATGGTATGCTATTTCACTTTTCACTTCACTCATTATTCCTCTATATTAAATACTGTGAGATGTTATTCTTTCAAGACAATTGACATGTATGGATTCTTATCTGTTTAAGCCCATCTCATGTTCAAACATGTTTATGGAGTTCCCTCTCATTAGTAGTTAATATCCTTCTGTATTTTCTACGCAGCAAACTTCATCTGATTTTTAAATCTCTATAAAGCATTCTAGAATCCATCCCTCCTTAAAGAAAGTTGTCTTTAAGCTGTTTGATGCATCTATATTAAGGACTCATTCCTTGCCTCTGCGGCATCTTGTTATTTTTCTGACTCTAAGAATATTCTGGTTCCATTTATATTACATTACCTTGTGAGAATTGAAGTAGTAAAGAGCCTATTACTGTAAAATCCTTGAATTATAGCTTACGGTCCTTACTGCATAAGATGTCCTAGGCACTGGTCTTTTACAACTCAAGGCTGTCTCTAGGAGCGATAACATAGGAGATCCTTAGAGAGAACTGTGATGGGTGGGAGGTTTGTACCTTTGGTCTAAACCATAGCAGTGGAGGGTTCAGATGTAATTTGGATGGCTTGGTAGGCCAACTCGGCTGGTGAGAGTGGCATCTGATCTCCGTAGGAATCAATGTCTGAAGTTGTCGGAAGGATCCATGGGTCGATAGAGCCATCCAAAGTGGTGGATATCATTGCAACCATGTTTGGGATCTGTGGCGGCGGGAGAGGAAAACAACCCAGTAAGGAAGATGCCTTCAGAAGACTGATACCGATACTGACGTAAGAGTCAGGAAAGCCTCTTATTAGGGGTACAGTGCTACTTGGTAACGTGGCATAATCAGGGGTGCAGAAGGATAACTGATCCACTATGACTATTTTCCCATCCAATGGAAATAGGATGAGTCGGAAGACCGAAGAAACAATGGCGGTCATGGCATAAGAACAACTGTGACCAAGCAATAGATTATAGTCGAGATGATGATCTACGACTTCAACATCCACGGTTACCATTTTCCCACCCAGAGTGATGGGAAAGATAGCAAGGTATCCTTTTGGGAGGAACATGTGGCCATCGAAAGCTTTGAGGGAATTCGATGGTAGTGTTAAGATAGGAGAACCTAAATTAAGCCAGTAATCTTGTGACATAACGCAGGTCGAAGCACCTTCATCTATGACAGTGCAATGAATTGGTCTCCCTTTCGACACAACCTGCACCTGGAATGCGAGTTGGTGTGAGAATTGAGGTTTATATTTTTCCATATCAAAGATAGCTAGCATGGAATCCTGGGGGTCTATTCCACCAATGGCCAAAAGCAAGGCTTTCCATTATGCTGGACAAGTTTGCAATACTTTGAGAGCAGACATAGCTGACGGTGCCTGCGCCAAATCTTCTACAATGTTGTAGTTTTTTCCTGCACGTGCAGAGGTGTTATGAGTCGTGCGTCGAAGTGTCCCTTTGGGGGGGTGAATCACGGGGTCAGCAGTAGGTCGTTCGATATGAAAATCATTGGGCGACGATGGATTTGAACTAGTACCAGGTTCTTGAACATCTATGGTAGGATTTCCATAAAGCTTGGCTCATGTTTGAATTTCAACACTCTCAATGCCATAAATGGCGGAAGGTCCTTCACCAGAAGGATGCAAAAAACCATTGCCCCATTGCTGGGGTTGTGGCGGGTTGTCAACCATATGTTGATGTTGTTGCTGTTGATGAGGGAAATGATTATGAAGAACAGCAGGTGTTCGCCTAGAATCCTTGTTTGCGATAAAATCGGTGCATTCCTGCAGCCAAGGACATTTGTATGTCAAGTGGTCCTCTGCACAGATCTTGCAAGGAAATTTCATGGGTTTATACTTCCCTTTGTCATTTTTGGCAGCGTTTTTCTAAATAGGGTTATTTTGATTGTCCGACTGCTCATCCGAAGAAGATGTCTTTTTCTTGTTCTTCTTATTTTTCCCACTAGGTTTTTGTGAAGTTTGCACATAATTTACCTTAGAGGTAGGAAGAGTAATCGTTTGGTGAGGGGCGGTGGCAGCCGAGGATGGCTGGGAGGCTTGCCCCCGAGACTGTTTTGTGGCTACACCAGAGATTGTGCCAACGAGACCGTCGGCATGAGCTCCGGATTTCTGAGTAGCAGGAGGATTTGGGTTACCAAGGGCATTGGGGAGAAAATCATATAGCGTGCCAGATTGTGAATAGATTAAATCCAAATGTTGGGCACGACGAATGCATTGATATTCTGTAACCGCACCGGAAAGGCCAATGTCTTTAGAGATGTGAGGTAAGAGAGACTTACAAAACCAATTAGCTAAGAGATGATCCGGGATTGGCACTTTGACTAGCTTCCTCCTACGTCTCCATTCATGAATGTGGTCGGAGATGTGGGTGGAGGTGTCTTGGCGCAGTGAGGTTAACAGTTCCGTTTTGGTTTCAAATCTGATTGGTAATTGGAATTTCTTTAGAAACTTCGTCGCTAAAGCACCAAAAGTGTTGATGGCGAAGCGTGGAAATTCAATATACCACTTGGCGGCATTGCCTATAAGGGTGCGGGGAAACAGTCGAAGCCAGACACTATCATCCACCATGGAATTAGATATAGACCATAGGTGAAAGGTAGTGATGTGTGCGGCTAGGTCGTCCCCTTGTTTCCCATCGAACTTTGGGATGTCAGAAGGAATCTTGTGTGGTACTGGAGGCCAGAGCATGTTGTGATTGATGGGATCATTAGTCAGTTTATGGATTTCGGGGATGTCCAGAGCTGCCAAAAATGGCAATTGTGGATTTGCCCCTGAATCTAACCAAGGAAGTATGGGCTGACTATTTAGACCATAGGGTCCGCCCATCAATGTGTTACCAAAAGGATAAGTAGGAATTTGATAAAAATTTCCTATAGGTGGAGGAGTAGGGACATATGGTTGTTGTACATAGGGCATATTGTATTGCGGTGCGAATGGTTGGTTGCCCCCAGTATAAAAGTGCCCCCCCATTCTAGATGGAGGTTGGGGTGGGTTAGTCCATATGGATGCAATAGAGTTTCCCAGAGGCATGCTACTACTTGCATATTTTGGCAATGGCATAGACCCTACACCTATATTTGAACCACTTAAGGGAATAGTATTAACAATAGGTTGTCCCGTTTGTCCTAAGGATTGCAGGGGAAGTGAATTGTTCCTTGTGACCTACGTGCTAGTGAAACTGCCCCCTGGTATAGTGGCCAAGGGGTTTGAACTCAACAAAGGGTTCCAATCGAAAGGGTTGCTAAAAGGAACCGAAGTAGTCACACTCGTGGGAGGAGTAACTGTGGGCCCCAACGTGGTCACGGTAGGAGTAGATCTCGAAGGACTCGGTGAGCTACTGACAATTGTGATGACCGTAGGGTTGGGATTAGGTATATGTTGACTATTGGGGTTACCAAGTGATGGCATAGAACTGACAACTGGCAGGGAGGATGGTGGTGAACCTAGGATGGTTGCCATTGGCATCGACCCTGTGGATGTCATTGGTGAAGTGGATGTTTGTGCGGCCGAAGGCATATCTTGGCGTGGTGGAATCTGAACTATCACAGGCCCCAATGGATTAGTGAGTGGAGGATTGTAATTAGGTACGACACCTTCCGTGAAAGGGTCCTCTGGAAATTCCGTATGATACGAGGCTATGTGTAAATCGGTGTTTGTCAATGGAGACTGCTCTTCCATAGAAGGCATGGGTTCACCAAGGTTCGATTGTTCCTCAAGAGGCAGAGGAGGTAGACCTTGCTGTCATCGAGACAGACGGTGTGGTTCGGATGATGCCACGGTGACCTATTTATTTTTAACAAATTTTAATAAATTGTGATGTATTATAAAGTCTCAATGACAATAACCACACACCTAAAAAATAAAAAATAAAAAAGGACTCTCTAAAATCAATCAGCAAGTAGTCAAAATAGGGTGCCTTGTCTGAGTACTACCGTTTTTTGGTGATGAAATCCAGTATCACAATAGTATACAGAGAGGGTTGGTCGAAAGTATAGTTACGGTCACTCTAGAGCTTCGCCCGAACCTCAGACGATAGGTGTAAGCACTCTCGTGAAGACGAGTACCCTCCTAAAGACCGAAGACAGAGTGGGTCCATTTGTTTCAGGTACCAGGACAGCTCGTCCCAGTCACCTTGTGTAAGTCCCTAAAAATTATGGCCACTAAAGATACCTCAAATGACAGACATCATCAGGGGGGTCCATGGTCAAGGACAGCATGCTATATGGGCAGAATACCTAGATCCCTGATCTAGTTTCAACATCCCCAAAGGGAACCCCAATATATAACACACCCACCGGATGTAGTCGAAGGCGGGCTACCTTCTTGTGCACCCAAGTGTTGTCTCGTGCTGAGCTCCGGTAAAGGAACGGTTTTGATAATATGAGTGCATTAGGATTTCGCTCGTTAATGACTCTAGTTTCAAGTTTTAAGATCTTGGGTGATTTTCTTACTTTTCCTAACCCAAGATCCTAACCTGAACTACTATTTGTGTGAGCTAAAAAAAAGAGTAATGTGATTGATTTTATTTATCTCTTGATTCTTAGTGTACTTGATTATTAGTCTTGCGGAGGGGGAGTGGACGTATGAAATGTAATGAGACTCTGACTCAAGAAACCATGCAAAAAGATGCTCTAAATATTCAATTCGATGAAGAGTATTTCTACAAGGAGAGGTTTCTTTTTAAGATCCATGCACTAACATTCAAATATCACAGTTCAACTTTAAAGATTCAGACTTCTATCTACCTCTTCTTAACAGTCTATGAACTGAAATTTTCAGAATTAACTCAGCTAGATGTAGAAAAACTAAAAAAAAAAAAAAAATCTTCTCTAAAAATTAAATGCTTTTGACTCTAACTTTTCAAACAACCGCAAACAAACAGAAATTCCAGCTTAGTAAACAAGCATAGGGATTCAGTCAAGGAGAGATACTGATGGCCAAAAAATTCTGCAACCAAAACACAATCACAGGGGTGAACAACAAATTTTGGCTGAGTAACACACTGTCTCTGAGTAAAGACAACGTTAATCCAGAGACTAACACACTTTATTTAAGCAGAGCCAGTGTTATAACGCACTGGAAAACCAACAGAGGTAGCGTTAACTAGGGTAAATTTCTTCAAATGGTTAAATAGAAACAATATTGAACTCTGCGAGCTTTTGAAATGTCTACTGGGCATCAATGCTGGTCAGAAGGGTCTGTGAACAGAGGAAAGAAGAAAGGAGGAAAGAAATAGTCCGGAAACTATGGGGAAACTCCCCAGCGGAGTCACCAATTCTACTATAGGGTAAAATTCTTGGGTTGTTGGTTATCGAATATCCCTCTCAAGGCTTTCCGGTGCCTGAGGCAGACAATAAGATTAGCTATATAGTTCATAAAGATGGCACATACATGTTCATATTAACTTAAAACAACTTGATAGAATATGATGGAAGATTACCTCTTTAATGATCTTGGAGTCCCTTGGAGAGCACTAGGCAGGGAAGCAGGAGTTCTCCTTCACCAGCTCCAAATCTTGGCCCTGCAATCAATTAAAGCACCCATGTAATATCTACCATAACATATATTTCCTATCAATTAAGCCAATATATAATAAACATTTAAACTATGCACATCTAAGCCATTCATCTCATGCTATATAAGTGATTAAATAATAATGACAATATTTATGCATAGAATGGACAAAATAGATACAGTTCTATTGATTTATAAAAAGGAGGATTACAACCGTCGGTTGTACCAAGCCCTCCTCAGCCTTCCAATCTCTCTATCTCTCAAAGTGGTGATGTCTTGACCAAAAAGTTCTCAATGAACCTCTTTGACCTTTGACCTTCACACTACAACAATGATCTCTACTTCACAAGTATTCAAAACTTTGACAATCCTTCGACCTTGAACCAACAGCCTTCAACTCCATTTTATAGGAGATGGGGAGAGCAATCATTGCCCTTCTCTTTCCACTAATTCTGAATAGAAAAAACCAAGATGTTTCCTCAACCTCCATGCTTCTGCCTTCTTTAAGAGTTCAGTTGTTTATGGCAAGGCCCAATAAGAGATTAGTGCTTTGCAGTTTCCTTTTTGTACTGACTCTCTTGTGAGAAAAAGCTGGAAATTCAAATCATTCTCTGCAGGTTTTTCCCGTTCCAAACTCAAAACATGGGTAACGCTGCTCTCTAGTGTAAACAGAGCATTGCCCTAGCCACTAACGCGGCCTATTCACTGATCAGCTACGTTATAACGCTCTTGTGTTGTTATAGTGAGGTGTTACTTTGGCAGAAATAGGTTTAGTTTAGGTCTTTGTATTCCTTCCATATTTATCTTCTCCTCTGAGCTGATGAGGAGGTATTTTGACCTGTAACAGTAATGGTTACTGCTGCTTCAGTGAATTTGGGATAAGAACTTGATCAAACCATCTACAGTATTTAAGGCACCTGGTAATTCTATATATATTTGTAGGTGCGGGGCATTAGGCAGGACATTGTAAATATATCCTGATTGGGTGTATATGAGTTCAAGTTGTTGGGCCTTGCTAATGGCATCCTCCTCGGAGGTGGGTTTTTGCATCGCCACGTCTTTTGAAATCTCAGCTGTGATAGTTTTCAAAAATAATTCCAACAACACTCTATCGTCGAGGTTGGCTTTACACAAACTACGACGTCGCTGCCATTTGTAGAGATTGTCCGGTATGTGGACAGCTAGTGTTTGTCTAAAATGTGTCAACAGTTCCATTTCCAAATCATGATGGATGGGGAGCTCAAAATAGGTGAGGAATGCAGTAGTGAGGGTGCTAATGGTTCCATGATAATAAAAAGGCTACTCAACATACCATTTCGCTGTAGACCTTGTTAGGGTGCATTGAAAAAGTCTTAGTCTAATGGTATCATTAATGATACTATTGGACGAACACCACTATTGGAAATTCATGATATGATTTCCTAAGTCTTCCGCTTGCTTCCCTTCAAATTTTGGTATATTTGAAGGGAGCTTCGTGGGCATGGGGGGCTTGTTAGGGCCATCAGCAATGGGGTCATTAGTTAACTTCGTTAGATATGGAAGATTAATTGATGCTAAGAAGGGTAACTATGCATTTATGTTAGATGATCCAAAAATAAATTTTATCATAGGTTATAGTGTTTGAATAAAATAATTATTAATTTAATATATTAAATTAATAATTATTATTCTAGAATATTTAATAAATCTTTGAGATATTTAGAAATAGAAATTTTTTATTAAAAATTAGGACTCTAGAAAAGAGTCGTTTCCTAGGCTCTAAGTTAGGAGTAAAGTAAGTAGATTGGTTAGAAGCTGATTTATTGTAAATGGACACTTGTTTATTTTCCAAGTGATCCATAAATAGATTAAGTTAGAAAATAAAGCTTATAAATAGGTTAGTTTCCTATTTTCATTGTAGTGTGTAATGAGAGAATGTGAGAGTGTGAGTTTACATGTGTAAACTCTTGTAATTTGCTATGTAATATTTTTTCTTGATCAATAAAGTTGTCTGTCTCAGGACACTTCTTCATTTTCATGTGGTATCGGAGCCACGATTATGCTGTGAGGAGGAGATTCCAGCTCTACTAGGTCGTGGAAAACTCAACCCCGTTGAATCGATCAGCAAAAGATTGGTATGAAATTTGTAAAAAAAATTTATTGATTTTAGATCTGTAAATTATAAAATCATTTTTTAAAGCCGCTGCAAAATCTGTGTGAATTATTCTATTTGAAATTGTTTGAGTGAAAAAAAAGAAGGGGAGAGCACTGTTTAATTTTATTCCAAATTGTTTGAGTGGGTTCCGCTGCGGACCATTGGGTAATTTGACATGCCCATTTCATTACGCATTTAAACTAAATCAGAGTGGTAGATTCCGCAGTAAATGACCTTTACAATTACATCCTCCGGTCCTTTCTTTCTGAAACTGTAAGTGTAAGGGGACAAGTGGCCACTAGAGTCCTGTCCCGAGCTGCATATCCCGTAACAGTTTTTTCAGATTCCAAGCTTCCCATCTCTTCATAACCACTTCACAGGATTCGATTGTCTACCTCTTGTAATGTATTGCTTGCAGATGGCAAGGAAGCTGTATTGAAAGCGTTGAACCAGTGTATTATGAATCTTGAAAGCGTATTGAACCAGCGTATATGAACCAACATATGAAAGTGTATTGAACCAGTGTATATGAACCTTTAAAGCGTATGAACCAGCGTTTGCAACCAGAAAAAGAAAAAAAACAGTGTTTCAATTGTAGCTATGTATTCGATTTGATGCAGGAAAGAGTGTTGCAATTAGTTTTTAAATAAATTGAAGCCAGTGTTAATTTGAAGCAGCGTTCGATTCAATCAATTAAACAAAGGATTGCATTCTGGAATTGTCAGATCTGCGTTCAATTTGAAGCAGCTTCCAATTGAATCAATTGATACAACATTCAAAATTCACGCGGTTGGACAAAACATTTTTCAATTGGTATGTAGAGCATAGTTGAAGGCTTCTATAATCTCGAATTTCAAGATAATTTAATTATTCATTCATTTAGGCTGCTGCTCATAGGTGTGGATAAGGGTACTCATTTTGTTAACTTCATGGAAAACTCAGCAGCAATGCTTGCAACTTGTCCAATTCTGGTGCGTAGTTATCAACAAAACGTGAGTCAATCATAAAAAAAAATTTGGAGTTATATTTTTTTTTAAATTGTAATTGACTCATAAGGTGCAGTAATGTGTTGATAAGGCATATTTTTTTGTAATGTTTTTTATTGGAGTAATAAGGGTATTGTAATTTTTTGGAGTAATAAGGAGATTTTTGCCTTGTAATTTGTTTCTGGGGATATTGTAACTCAAAGTAATTTTACTTTGAGGGGGGGTAATTTTTTTTTTTTACCAGATTGTGCAAGCACATCATTGTAAAAGTCAAATTTTGAAAGTTTCCTTGTAAATATTTGAGAAATTGACTAGAGCCAAGTGCCAAGCTCAGTCAATTTTCTCCTGTTTCGATGACTATTCGAGGGTCAAGGCCAGGCCCCAATAGTTCATTTTTTGTGTCGTGTGTTGCTGTTGTGTTGTGCATCTTGATATTTTTTGGAGCTTGATTTGTGGTGTGAAGTCTTAACACTACAATGTCTAAGTTGATTAATTTCTTTTCTGATTCCGACAAACTTGAAGGCTCAAAATCTTACAAAACATGGCAACGCCTCATCGAAAGCACTCTTGTTTATAACGAACTATGGCATGATATTTTTGATGGAGATGTAAAGCCAAATAAACCTACAGATGCAGCTGCGCTAGCAAAATGGGAATTTAAAAATGCCAAAGAATTAGCTCTCATTAAATCATCTGTCAATGATGAAATGTGTGTCCATATCGAAAATGCTAAAGATGCTTGGTCTGCTTTGAGAACTTTTAAAGAGTTGTTTGATACTCAGCCTCAATCAAAAAGAGCTGACCTACAATTAAAATTGTTGCATCAAAAATTGACTGAAGAAGGAGATATTCTTGAATACATCTCCAGACTTAAGAATATTAAGTAGGAAATTGTTAATGCTGGTTTTAAAGAAGTTGATGATAGTTTTATGGTCACAATTTTAATTGCTAGGCTTCCTTCTTCCTACACACATTTTTTTGAAACTCTACAGCTAACTGGAAAGTTAGAAAAGCTAAATTTTGATGAGCTCTGTGAAATGTTGACTCAACATGATAAAACTTTTGGGAAGAAAAAGAAAGTTGGTGAAGATGTTTTTCTCACAGAGGCCAGTACTAGAAACTCCTCAGCTGACAATTCCAAAAACAAAGGAAAAGGTAATTTTAATCAAAATCAGGCAGTGCAAGGTTGTGGTCGCAGTCAACACAGAGGAAACAACTCCAACAGAGGCTCCAATTCAGGAAGAAACAATTCTCAAGGCAGAGGCAACAATCAAAACAGAGAATCTCAGCAAGGCACAAGACAGAATCCAGGGAGAGGACAATCTCAAAACAAAGGAAAAAGCAGAGGCCGAGGACAGTCTCAAGGCAGAGGACAGTCTCAAGGAAGAGGCACCGATTTGAGTCAAATTGTTTGCATGCGATGTAACAGAGTTGGTCATTATGCTTCAGACTGTCGCACATCTATCAATAAAATTTCTAAGTTTCAA
Source organism: Pinus albicaulis (assembly GCA_034641835.2). Taxonomy (NCBI): domain Eukaryota; kingdom Viridiplantae; phylum Streptophyta; class Pinopsida; order Pinales; family Pinaceae; genus Pinus; species Pinus albicaulis. The sequence continues at coordinate 1,206,240,598 of CM076574.1, forward strand.
CAGCCTTCAGAAAAGTTTGCAAATAATCAAGATCAAGATGATAATGACTCAGAATATGTCTTCACTTCTTCACCAGCAATCCAAATTTCCTCCTATATTAAGAGTGATTATGAAGATGCTTGGATTTTGGATTCAGGAGCGACTCAGCACATGACCTGTAGACGAGATTTATTTTGGAATTTTCAAGAGTGCCATCTTAATTCCATCTTTCTAGAAGATGATACAAAACATATGCCTTATGGAAAGGGTGCAGTCAAAGTTTTTCTCCCTGACATTGGAGAAAAATTGATCTCCAATGTATGGTATGTACCCACCTTTAAGAAAAATTTGTTGTCTTTGGTCATGATTCGACAAGCAGGACATCAAATAATTATGGAATATGGCTTAGTTAAGATTAATTCAGTCAAACAGAACTTCCAAACAATGATGAAAAGATATGAAGACGGAAAACTGTTAAGGATGAAAGGAACAGTTATTCCAAGGCATTCTTATTTTGCAGGGGCAGTTACTACAGGAATTTCACCTATAAGATTATGGCATGTAAGATATGGACATTTGAATTTTTATAGTCTTTCTCAATTGTAGAAACAAGGGATGGTTAAAGGACTTCCAACTTTCAACAAGGAAAATGCTAAATGTGAAGCCTGCATTTATGGAAAACAGAGTCGATAAATTTTTCCAACAAGTACATGGCACGCAAACAGGCTGCTGCAACTAGTTCACAGTGATGTGTGTGGTCCACTACAAACTTCATTAGGTGGTTGCAAATATTTCTTGCTATTTATTGATGATTTCAGTAGAATGACTTGGGTTTACTTTTTGAAAAACAAGTCAGAAGCATTTGAGAAATTTAAAAAAATTTGACAACTTGTTGAAAATGAGGTTAAAGAAAAGATAGGTACTCTCAGGACAGATAATGGGGGAGAATTAAACTCAAATGAATTCAAAACCTATTGCAGTGAAAATGGCATCGGAAAGCATCTTACAAATGTGTACACTCCATAGCAAAATGGAGTCGTAGAAAGGATGAATCGCCCATTGTTAGGCATGGCGAGATCCATGTTAACTTTCAAAGGGTTAAGTCCAACATATCTAAGAAACAGATCTCCAATTGCTTCTTTAGAAGGAATCACCCCTTATGAAGCTTGGTTTGGTTTCAAACCTAAAGTTAAACATCTTCGAGTTTTTGGATCCATATGTTATGCCTTAGTTCCCAAAGAAAAGCGAACTAAGCTTGATTCAAGAAGTTTGAAATGCACAATGATTGGCTATTCAGATGAAAAGAAAGAGTATCATCTTTTGACCAATGGAAAATTTATTGTGAGCAGGGATGTCATTTTTGATGAAACAGAGAGTAAGAGTGCTGAAGAAATCGAAAGTCTTCTTCACAAGTTAGAAACTAAGGGAAGTAAAAGGAAAGGCAATATGCAAAGTCAACCAACTTCACCAAATTGGTATGAACTTGATTTTCCTTCCTTTGAAGATGATTCATCTAGTCCATCTGCTTCAAAAAAATCATCTGGGTCTTCTAGCAGTTCATTAGTGTCTCCAAGCAGTAGCAGTTCTTCTGACAGTGATTCTCCAGATTCACCACCTGAACGACGAACATCAGTTTACATTTATCCCCTTTACAATGATGGAGACTTCTCAGCACCTCAAACAAGTGAGCAACAACTTCCAAAATGGGCAGTTCAACTATTGAAAGATGTAAGGCCTAATGAACAAAACAAAACATAAACAAGGGCATCAAAACGAAATGAAGGCAATTTTTCTTTGATAGCAAATGATTTTACTGAACCTTCTTCTTTTCAAGAGGTAGTAAAACATAAAGCATGGCACCGAGAAATGGTTGATGAATATCAGGCAGTTCAAGACAACAACACTTGGCAACTTGTTGATTGTCCTCTTCATGTTAAACCTATTGGATGCAAATGGGTTTATCGAACTAAGTACAAGAAAAATGGTGATATTGACAAGTATAAAGCACGACTTTTTGCTAAAGGTTTTGTGCAGTAGGAAGGGATTGATTATGAAACCTTTTCTCCCACAGCTAAATGGAACACCATCCGCCTCACACTTGCCTTAGCAGCTCAGAAAGGGTGGAAAGTTCATCAAATGGATGTCAAAAGTGCTTTTCTCAACGGGGACTTACAGGAAGATGTATATATGACACAACCACCAGGGTTTGAAGTTGAAGGGCAAGAACATAAATTCTGCAAATTAATCAAGGCTTTATATGGATTAAAACAAGCTCCTCGCGCTTGGTATGCCAAAATGGATGAATACCTTCGAAAAGTTGGTTTTCATCGCAGTGAATCTAATGATACTTTGTATGTGCGCCAACATGGAAAATATCTGGTCATTCTCATTATGTATGTCGATGATTTGATCATCACAGGCAATAATGATGATCACATTGAACAGGTGAAAAAGGAGTTACATGCAGGTTTTAAGATGACAGATTTGGGACTACTTCACTACTATCTTGGAGTTGAAGTATTCCAACATCCACATCAGATCTTCATTTCCCAGAGTAAATATGCAGCAGAAATTCTTCAGCGATTTGGAATGCAGGATTGTAAGCCTATCCTTACCCCTATGGAAAAAAAATTAAAACTTTCAAAATTTTAAGGGGGGGGGGGAAGTGGACAGCACGACTTATAGACAGTTGATTGGCAGCTTGATTTATTTGACAACCACTCGTCCTAATCTATCTTATGCAGTCAGTATTCTTTCACGTTTTATGTAGGAACCACTATACAACCACTGGAATGCAGCCAAAAGAGTTCTTCGATATATCCAAGGAACAAAATATTTTGGTCTTCTTTACAAAAAGACTAAAAATTTTGTACTTGGTGGATTTTCAGATGCCGACTTTGCTGGCAGTATTGATGACAGGGCATCAACCTCAGGTTACTTAATGAACATGGGGTCAGCTGCAGTTTCCTAGAGTTGCAAGAAGCAAACTACAGTGGCCACTTCTTTAGCAGAAGTAGAGTACATTTCAACATGGGAAGCAGCATGTGAGATTGTTTGGTTATGTCGAGTTTTACAGGACTTGGGAATTCCTCCAGCAGAAGCTACTTCATTATTCATCGACAATCAATCAGCAATAAAGCTTGCCAAGAATCCAGTTTTCCATTCAAAGACAAAGCATGTGGACACCAAGTATCATCATATCAGATCTCTCATTTCAAAGGACATCATCAAGCCAGTGTTTTTCCCTTCAGAAGATCAGACCTTCGACATTTTCACAAAACCTCTTGGCAGAATAAAGTTTACTAAGTTCAGGGATGAACTTGGTATCTGTTGTAATGTATCTTTGGATCATAGGGGGGAATGTTAGATTATCCAAAAATAAATTTTATCATAGGTTATAGTGTTTGAATAAAATAATTATTAATTTAAGATATTAAATTAATAATTATTATTCTAGAATATTTAATAAATCTTTGAGATATTTAGAAATAGAAATTTGTTATTAAAAATTAGGACTCTAGAAAATATTTGTTCCCTAGGCTCTAAGTTAGGAGTAAAGTAAGTAGATTGGTTAGAAGCTCATTTATTGTAAATGGACACTTGTTTATTTTCCAAGTGATCCATAACTAGATTAAGTTAGAACATAGAGCTTATAAATAGGTTAGTTTCCTATTTTCATTGTAGTGTGTAATGAGAGAATGTGAGAGTGTGAGTTTACATGTGTAAACTCCTGTAATTTGCTATGTAATCTTTTTTCTTGATCAATAAAGTTGTTTGTCTTAGGACACTTCCGCATTTTCAATTTACTGCCATTGTATACCATGGAAAAACATGTATCTAAGTGTGATGGGTTAGGGAAGGTTCCTGGGGAATATTACCTTGTGGCGTGCCTTAATGAATGTTTTACTGATTCCCTGAATGGGTAGCGCTCCTTTGCCCTCTAGGGGTTGTAGGAGGGGTTGAGTGTGGTGAACCTATTGGGGTTTCCACTAGTATGGTGTTGGGTGACCTTTGGGTGTTTCCAATCACAAATGCCCCAATAAAGGATGAACTGATAATGGTGGCAACGTGTCATCCTCAACCCCTACATGGGGGGAGACCTGGTACTCCTCCCTCTAATGGGGGGAGGTCCAAAAAACGTCTATATCGACGGGGTCCCATTAGGTCTGTTATGGTGTCGATTAGCTTAATATTTCTAATATTTTTATTTTTTTGGAGGAAGGAAGATTTCTATCAAAGAAAATACAATCACATTCATAAAACAAAGCGAAAAAATAAGAGGTAAATTTTCCTTTAATTTAAAGATGTGTGATCAATCAGGAAAAGAATGAGGTTTTGTTTGTTTTGCATATGATACTGAAAATCCTATTTAGAACTACTCGTCCTTACACTATCAATTTAATTGGGCCTTGCGAGGATATATCCTTATGGGTATTGGGGCTAACATCCTGAAATAACTGACGACGTCTTCCAGTGGCTGAAGAATCAACCAAGGTAATGCTACCTGCACTGCCACCTATAGGGAAGCATTCCCTATTTTTTACCACTCAAGTATCATTATCCCACATGAGCATTCGAGTCTTGAGCTTCTTGGTAATAAGATACCAGCACTGAGCATTAGGTAGCCTCAAAAAGTACTGCATGCACTGGGCCTAAGCTTAACCCCCTCTGAAACGGATCTTTGGTAATGCTCAGGTATTCTTTCTGTGGGCAGATAGATGGTTTTGAAGCTCCCTAAAAAGTAAACATCTATGTTTCAAAATGTATTATGACCACAAACTATAATTTCTTTTGTGGTCCCTGCGGGGAGAATTTAGTGAGTACAATTAATGATTATTTTTAGAGAGTCTTAATGTTAGGTCCCTATATTACTAGTGTAGTCCCTTATTGTTGTTAGTGTAACCCCCTTATTGTTATTATTGTACCCTTTTAACCCCCATATTGTTATTATTGTGCCCTTAAATTATTATTGTTATGTCGGCTAGGATTACATTGTGGCCCCACTAGGATTACATTGTGGCCCCATGAACTCCTATATATAGAAAGGAGGTTTTGTAATTTGTATCATCCAAGATTTTTTCATTCATGTAATGTATTGGAGGTTTCCCCCTCGAAGTGACTTATTTCTAAGGCATTAATATCTCTTTTCTTCTATTTTTGGCGTTGGTTTCACAACATTTGGTATCAGATCTTTGGATTCTAGGGTTTTCGCTGCTCCAAACTGGTCATCGTGGAATTTTTGCTATAATGTTTTTTCTACGAAGGTTCCGAAGCTGAAATGTTTCAAGTGCGAAGCCGAAATCCTGAGGAACATTTTCTAAAAATTTCAGAGCTTGGTTCGTAATAGTTTCGGAGATATGATCTGTGGAAGTTAGGGCTTTTTGCAGGCTCCTGAATTTAACCTAAACAGGTCATCGCAGAATTTTCACTATAATTTTTTTCTACAAAGTTTCAGAAGTTGAAATGTTTATAGAGCGAAGAAAAAATCCTAAGGAACATGTTTGAAAATTTTCATAGCTTGGTTCACAACATTGTCGGAGATATGATCTGTGGAAGTTAGGTCTTTTTCAGGCTCCAGAATTTCATCTCAAAGAAGTTATCGTGGGAAAATATTCATAACTATCTCTCTGATTATTGGATTGGAATGCTGTAAAAAGTGGCCGCAATTAAACGAACTATAGTTTCTTGTCTATCAATTTAAGAGCCAAAGGAGGAAACAGTGACACGTGGTAAGTCATACAAGTTCACTCTACTGAACTTGTCCATAATTGGGTCATTGTGGGAGATTGGACATAACTTTTCCTTGAAGAATCCAAATCAGGTCAGACCTATGACATTTGAAAGAAGCTTCAGAGGGATACTACAAGGCTGAATTTAAGATATTGAGGATCTCCAATTACAAAGATAATTCAATTTCAATATAGAGCTCCTCAAAATCAATTAAAAGGTGTGTATATTTGTTTTCCCAAATTTCATAAGTCTTATTTGAATAATCAAGTTGAATTTATTCCAAGGGCATATTGTAGAATATATATCAGTATTAGATTCTAAAATGGCCCCTAAAAATAATTCAACACCCATTAAGCCTTTAGAAGGCTCTACTATGACTCATGAAGATGAAGAATGGCAACATGACATATCAAATTTACAAGAGCAAGTGCAAAAATTTCACTCTCACAAAGAGCAACAAAAAATGACATGGAAGTTTGGAAGAAAGGTGTGAAAACTAAGATGGATAGTTTGAAGAAATGCGTGGAATCTAAGATGGATGGTTTGAAGAATGTCATGGAAGCTAAGATAGATGGCATTTAAGCTGGCATGGAATCTAACATGGATGACATGGAAGCTAAGATCAATGAAAAAATGGAAAACATGAAGAATGATCTAAAATCGGACATGGAAGGTTTGACAAAGTTGATACAACAAATGTTTCCTAATGGTGAAAAGATAGTAGAGGAAACTCATGATGAGAACAAAATAAATGCTAATTGTGATTTCATAAACTCTAATGTTGGCAGGAAGAACCACCATATTCAAAAAATGAATATGAGGAAGTTTGATGGAAAGGATCATGTAACATGGATACTACAGATTGAGCATTATTTTGATCTCAATAATGTGCAAAACACACAAAAGTTACACATTGCAACTTTACGTTTAGAACACAATACAATTGTATGGTATCGATGGCTTTGCTCCCATAAAAAAATTATCACTTGGTCAATTTTTACGGAGGAAATGATAGCACATTATGAGGATACAAAGAGCAATACCTTCTTTGGCCAATTGATAAATCTAAAAAAAAAGGGTTTAGTGGGGGAGCACATTGAGGACTTCCAAAAATTGAATATAAGGGTAACTGATATTCCAGAGAAACACAGGATTGATCTCTTCATAGGTAATTTAAAGGATAACATCCAACATGAAGTTCGTGTTTTGGAACCTGATTCATTGGAGAAGGCATTCGGGTTGGCAAGAAAAATTGAATGTAAAATTATGGCGACAAGGAAGCCTACCACTCACTTCTATAAATACGGAATTGTTGCTACTCCTAGATTTCAAAAAGCTACAAGGTTGACACCACAACAATTGGAAGAAAAAAGAGAAAAAGGGCTTTGCTATATTTGTGATAGAAAATACACTAAAGTTCATAAGTGTGCTGAGAAGAAATTATTTTACATAGATTGTGAAGAGGAAGAAGAGGATATACACCAGGAACCAACCCTAGAAGAGGAAGAAATGAGTCCGACCATATCGTGTAATGCATTGGCAGGAATTATCACTCCTCAAACTCTCAAGATAGAAGGACATATCAAGAAGAAAAAGGTAATAGTGTTGATTGATTCAGGTAGTACCCATAATTTTATTCATTGTAAGGTAGCCAAGGAATTGAATTGTTTCCTATACCCAGCACCAGAATGTCAAGTGATGGTTGCAAATGGAGGAACTATAAATTGCTCTGGAAAATGCTATAATATCAAGCTAACCATGGGGGAATATGTATTGACTAGTCCAATGCTTTCCATTCCTATGGGAGGTGCTGATGTTGTACTAGGAGTACAATGGTTACAATCTTTGGGGACAGTAGCTTTTAATTTTCAAGAACTTTTCTTGAATTTTTTTTCAGAAGGAAAGAAATTCAAATTACGGGGTATTGCAGGGAAGTCGGGAAAGATAATAAGCTCTAATGTCATGACAAATCTTCTAAATAAAGAACAACGAGGCATAATTGCACAATTTTGCTCACTAGAAGTTCCAACATCAAAATCATTTATTTCTGCAGATCTCCAAAAATTCTTGGATAATCATTCCAAGGTTTTTGAAACTCCCAAATGACTCCCACCTATTTTTGATCATGATCATGCTATTCATTTGATTCCAGGAAGTTTTCCTCCAAACATCAGGCCTTATAGATATACTTATATCCAAAAGAGCGAAATTGAACGTATGATTGCAGAAATGTTAGAGGCGGGTATAATTCAACCTAGTCAAAGTTCTTTCTTTGCTCCTGCAGTATTGGTACACAAGAAGAATGGATCATGGCACATGTGTCCTGATTATAGGGATCTCAATAAGCTCACCATTAAAGATAAATTTCCCATTCTTGTGATTGATGAATTATTGGATGAATTACATGGAGCAATTTATTTTACCAAGTTGGATCTTCGTTCAGGATATCATCAAATTAGAATGAAGACTGAAGATATTCCAAAAACAACATTTCGAACTCAAGAGGGTCATTATGAATTTTTGGTCATGCCTTTTGGCCTTACCAATGCACCTTCTACATTTCAAGGGTTGATGAATTCCATTTTCAAACCCACCCTTAGAAAATTTGTGCTAGTATTTTTTGATGATATACTAATCTACAATAGGTCTTGGAAGGATCATGTTCAACATGTTGACAGGGTGCTCAAATTATTGCAGGAGAAACAATTATATGGAAAAAAATCCAAATGTTTCTTTGGAGTACAAGAGGTGGAATATCTAGGTCATATTGTATCTCACAAGGGTGTTAAGGTAGACCCTAACAAAATTAAAGCCATTAAGGAATGGAAAGCCCCCACAACCATAAAGCAGTTGCAAGGATTTCTCGAGTTAACAGGGTATTATCGCAAGTTTGTTAAGAATTATGGGAGAATAGCAGCATCTCTAACAACATTATTGAAGAAAGATTCATTTTCATGGACTCCTGAAGCAACTAAGGCCTTTGAACATATTAAAGAGGCAATGTTCCTAGCACCGGTCTTAGCTACGCCAGACTTCACAAAAACCTTTATTGTGGAATGTGATGCCTCAAGAAATAGAATTGGTGTTGTTTTAATGCAAGAAGGAAGACCCATTGCTTTTGAAAGGCATCCAATCAAAAGAAAGTATTTACAGAAACCTATTTATGAGAAGGAAATGTTAGCAATATTGCATGCACTAAAGAAATGGAGAAATTACGTAATGGGAAGACACTTCAAGGTAAAAACTGATCATGATAGTATTAAACACTTTTTGTAACAAAGATTATCTTTAGAAGAGCAGAAAAAATGGGTCACAAAGATTTTGGGTTATGACTTTGAAATAATCTACAAAAAAGGGAAGCTAAATGTTGTTGCAGATGCACTCTCAAGAAAGAATGAAGAGGTGGAAGCATTGCTTTGTGCCATTTCTATTATCCAACCAGATTGGATAACCGAAGCAAGAGATGAATGGAAGAAGGAAGAAAAAGTGTGGACACTCATTCAAAATTTGCAGCAAGATCCTAGTACATCTGATACATTTAGTTGGAAAAATGATTCCTTATGGTACAAAGATCGCTCATTTCTTTGTAAGAATTCCCAACTAAAAGAAAATATTATTTTGGAATTGCGCACTTCCCCTTTAGGAGGAGACTCAGGATTTTTAAAAACTTACCAAAGGGTGAAGAAAGAATTTTTTTGGGATGGCCTTAAATCTGATATTCAAAATTTTGTGGCGGAATGTTTGGTTTTCCAGCAGAATAAAGTTGAGACAATTAAGACCCCGGGTCTTCTACAACCTTTATCCATTCCAAGTCAACGTTGGGAGGAGATTTCAATGGATTTTATCATAGGTTTACCTATGTTCGAAGGAAAGAGTGTCATCATGGTGGTAGTTGATAGACTTACCAAGTATGCACACTTTTTTGCATTATCTCATCCATTTAAAGCAAGTACAGTTGCTAATACATTTATGGACACAATTCAAAAGCTACATGGAAACCCAAGGGTTATTGTGAGCGACAAAGATCCCATTTTTACTGGAAATTTTTGGACAGAGTTATTTTCTTGTTTGGGTACTCAATTAGGTCATGTTTCATCTTATCATCCTCAATCTGATGGTCAAACTGAGATAGTAAATAAATGTTTGGAAGGATGTCTTCGTTGTTTTGTATCTGATAAAAAAACACAATGGGTCAAGTGGTTACCTCTCACTGAATGGTGGTATAACACTTCCTTCCATATTGCAGCAAAAATGACCCCTTTATGGCACTTTTTGGATATCATCCACCATCCATCACATCATATTTAAGAGAAAATTCGAAGGTTCAGGCAGTGGAAGATCACGTCGAGCATCAACAAGAATTTCTCCAACTCTTAAAGGAGAACTTGAATTTGGCACAAAATTGAATGAAACAATAGGTAGATCAACATCGCAGCTAGAGAAGTTTTAATGTAGGAGACTAGGTATTTTTACGGCTACAACCACACAAAAAAATGTCCCTCAAGCAAGCTAAGAAGGATAATAAATTATTGCCAAAGTAGTATGGTCCTTACAAGGTGTTGCAAAATATTGTTACTATGGCATACAAATTGGAGCTTCTTGCTTCTTTACGAGTGCATCCAATTTTCCATGTTTCATGCTTAAAGAAGGTTATAGGTGAAAATCTTCTAGTTCAAACAATATTAACAGAACTTGATGAGGAAGGAAAAATCATATTGGAACCTGAAGCGGTCACGAAAACCAAAACTCGACAGCTACGGAATCAATCAATTTCAGAGTATCTCATCAAGTGGAAGAACTTACCCACTGAATATTCTACATGGGAGGATGAGAATTTTATATAAAAGCACCCAGAGCTACTCAAGCGTTGAATACAACACTTTTTTGAAGGAGAGGGGCATGTTAGGTCCCTATATTACTAGTATAGTCCCTTATTGTTGTTAGTGTAACCCCCTTATTGCTAGTATTGTACCCTTGTAACCCCCATATTGTTATTATCGTGCCCTTATATTATTATTGTTAGGTCGGCTAGGATTACATTGTGGCACCACTAGGATTACATTGTGGCCCCATGGACTCCTATATATAGAAAGGAGGTTTGGTAATTTGTATCATCAAAGAATTTTTCATTCATGTAATGTATTGTAGGTTGACCCCTCGAAGTGGATTATTTCTAAGGCGTTGATATCTCTTTTCTTTTATTTTTGGAGCTGGTTTCACAACGCTCAATTTTTCTTAGGGTGTTCTTTGGTGAAGTAAATTTAAGAAGAGGATAAATGTCCCAATGCACTAGGTGCATTTTGGTCCAATGCTTATCGATGCTTCATGTGTGATTTGGAGTGAACAATCACAAGTGTTATATATGTGGATACACGTTGATCCTTTACAATCCTTTTCTAATTATCCTATGTGTGATTGTTCCTTGCAAAAAATTAAAATGGTGTGCAGATGATGGGCCTCTTACACCTTGCCTAGTTAGACAATGTATGCACTATAGGGATATGGCAACTTCTCTCCGGAAAGCGTTCATATGCGTACCCAGTTTCACGGTGAGGTGCAAGGGTGGCAGATATTACTTGCTTTATTTTTGTAAATTTGGTCCTAGTCCCAATTCCTAATGTAAAATTGAACTAATCTACTGCAAAAAATTGAAAAAATCGAATTAGCTAAATATGTGTGGATATATGGGCCACTTACTTTTATGCTAATTAATCTATGCATTTTTTATCTTTTATCAGCAAATAATTTTTTCGGAAAACTTATGTGGATTCAAGGCCACTCGCTTTTTCCTTCTTAAACTATGTATGATTTGCAAAAATAAAAAATTAAAATTAAAACTACTTAGTTGCTAAGCTAAATTATAGAAAGTAAGAGTCCTAATTAGTCATGAAATACAAGAACACAGTGATGGAAATTTTTTTATGGGTTTCCAAGCACTTTTACAACTGAAAAAAATGGAAAAAACCAAGCAAAAATTGGCTTGTTGGCCTGCCGGGCGGGTTATCTTCCCACAAGCACGTAGCACGCGTCTGTCGGAGCATAAAGCGCACTGTCAGGAAGAATGAAGAAAAATCCTTCCTATGTTGTGAAAAAATTTTCACTGAGTGTGATTGGAGATGTTGAGAGGATGAAAGGGTGGTTAGAAACAAATTGAGTAGGAAGAAGGATCTGCATCAACAACCATTAAATCAAAAATAAAGAATCAAGTGGAGTCACCATTCCTGTGGTAGTGTATTTGGCATGAGGGAGGATGAAATAAACTTCTTTAGCAAGTGGCTGCTACCTGCACAAGGTCACAGAGAAAAATGATTGCCTACTGTTAGTGGAACAGATTTGATACAATATAAAAGAAGTTTGAGGGAAAACTAAGAATACAAAACTAATAACAAATCAAAACACAAGATACAAAATACAAAAGCTCGATGGAGCAAACAACCGAATAACACAAGTGGAGAGTTCTACCCTTATAAGGTACTGGTGATAGAAAATATACAATGATAAACACTTGAAGAGGGTCCTTTGAGCTATGGAGCTCAAATACCCAAAACAAGGAGGTATCTTTCCCTCGAGTTCCTGCAAGCATCTCTTCCCTCTCTCAAAGGATGGTAGATCAAGATCAAGTGGTGAACCTCTCTCTCTTGGATTGAGATGTTGGTTGAAAAACATATGAGTCCTTCTAATCCCTCTACTGCTAGACTATGAAAGTTGGTTTTCTATGAAGCATTTTGGCGAGCATAACAATGGGTCTCCAATTCTTCTTCCAAAGGCTGGCTTATATAGACATTTTTTGAATTCCTTCCTCTTCTCTTGGCCTAATATTGATAGTGACACAAGAGTGGAGGAGGGATTCCTTTGTGGGTTGCATTTACTCCTCAAGTTGGCTGAAAATCAGATGTCCTTGAAAGTACTGAACAGAGAATCCTTTTAACCAAGCATGCAAAGTGGTCCTGGATGGTGACATTTCGCCATCTTCAGGACCATGCGGCTATCGAAGGAATAGCCGCGTTGTGTGAAAAATTCCTTTGTTGCTTACACAATGTACATAAATTTATGCATGAACCTTAGGAATAATTAAAAATTTGGATTTTCCTAATGTATTCCTTCTTTGAAAATATTTATTTGTACCTTCTACTTGACATTTTTAATGTCTTTTGCTTGTACGATTTTGTAATATCCCAAAACAAGGATTTTCTACAACAAATAGAATATCTTAAGATATTATAAAGTTGGAAATTCATCAAATCATGAGCATGGAAATGTAGATCAGCTCATTAGATGTAAAATAACATCTCACCAGCAGATGAAAGAACCTCAGCAAGTATATGGCCTATATCCTCCTTCCCAAACGGGGAAATGCAGTAATATAGGGCATAAAACAATTGTCTTCAGAAAATAATGCTATACCTGTGAGGAATAGGACTTGGATCCCTTATAATAAATCATATATAACTCACATGCAGAATTATAGGTGAAACAAATCACTCTAGCCAACATAAACAAATCTCCCCAAGTCAATGCAGCTCAAATAAGCCCAAACCCAATAGCCCGACTCATGCAGAAATTACTGAAGCAAGTACTATGTTATTTTAATGAGGGTTTATGTAGAAAATTAGAAGAAATAAGAGATAAGAAGTGTACAATCATCTAATGGATGATAAAATGGAGATTCCTTCCTTTTCATACAAAATAGGATCAACCCGGCAAGCGTTTCATGAGAGTACAATGTATAAAAATGCAAATCTATAGATCTAGATCTGAAAAACACAGTTATACTGCAACACTAAATAAATATGACTGAAATATACAAGGTACAGAAGAAGAATAAATTACAGAGCTTTCTGGGAGAAGGGTTGGCCCTTTCTCCAAGGAGCAAGCCCACAAGCAAGGGATTACACCTTGCTACTGCAACACCCTAGAAAATGATGCAGTTTATGAAGCTAACTGTGTTGTAGAATATGGAAGGTGAATTGGCCACATTCCATGATGTCAAATAAGCTCTGAAATATCCTATACGGATCTTGAAAAGCAAGGGGAGCTCCCTCCTCTGAAAGATAAGCTCAGGAGCTAGTGTTGTGAGTCTCCCACTGCAACACCCTGCAACACAACGTCCCCTGCTACAGGAATAACATTGTGGCTGAAGGAGGATTCTTGGCCACAAGCCCAGATTTGAGAAATGAAGAACAGAACTCCTCCAAGAGATCACTCAATGAAGGAGAAGGAATCCCTAAGCAGGAATGCCTTGTGTTGAACAGCACTGCAACTCTCCTAAATAGCAAGAGGTTGCAAATAGTCTAAGCAGACCAAAATTAATAATCCATAAGCTAACCTCAAAATTCTTCTATCTTCCTCCTTATAATGTTTGTGAGCCTCCTCACCTTGGGTCCCACCTATTAGAGTTTCCAACACCATGTGAATCCTTTCCCTCCAAAACTACGTTGTAACTCTTTCAAGACTGCTCCTCCATGTTGTGTTGTTGACTTGGTCAACTTGACTGAATGACATGATTATTTTCTTGTTCACACTAGGAAGTGAAAAATCCAGCCACTAAGTTATCCCTTTTTCACTCCAAGAGGGATTTTATGTCAATACAAGTTAAATATGGGTCCTTTTCTTCATCTACTAGGTGCAAAAATCAAAATCTAATATTCCTTTTAGCTGCATGCTAATTTTAGGAATATTACAGTCCTCCCCTTCCAAATGTTTATTTTCCTCAAGCAAATACAAGGACATAACTGGAAAGTCTTCCTTCCTCCTCCGGTAGCATCCCCATATGATGAGCTCCCCCAAAGAATAAGATGTTGTCTCAACAATGAATCCTCATAGTGCCTCTCCTAAGCAAACAAATTAGCATTTTGTGTACACCCCAAATGGCTATCATCATGCAGAAGTAACATAATCAAGGAGACAACTATGTGTTATCTAGAGATCCTCTCAAGGCATGGAGTGTGAAATGCATGGGAAATCCTCATCCCCAAGCTATCATCCATATGAAATGAGTCACCCTCCAATATCGAAACTCATGAAGAATCTCCTCCACCTTTGGCTCCTGAAGTGTAGGTGGGCTGAATAAATGAACATGATAGGCAAGAGAGCCTATCCCATGTTTTCCTCCTCTCCACTTATGATAAGTGTAGAGGGCATGCTGATCTCGAGCTGCAACATGATTTCCCTCCAATGGCAATAATAATATTGAGTCTCCAAGAACCCTCCCTCCAAAATCATGAGCCATGCCAACCCAAACCATCCCATACAAGATGAATGGCACATCACCACCATATGGCATCCAAATCAGAAAAATACTGAATGTTGTGTGCAAGTGTGGATGGTACAAATGGTTTTCCAAGTGGATTTTGTGCATTCTCCCCAACTGTTGTTTGAGAATATCATGTGGAAAGTGGTTTCTCAATGAGTTACTAGCTATGTATGTTTTCTCCTCCACCATGGGGTAGTAAGCAACAATGAATATCAGTTGTACATGATCAAAATAACCCTGTACTTGCCAAATTCATGTATAGATGGGCTACTATCATTACAAACATTGGCCCTAAAGTGACCATGGAACCCAAAAATACTCTTGCTCTCTTATGGAGCAATGCACTGTCCATATATGGTGAGAAGATACAAATACTCAATGGAATAATCAATAAGTGAAAAAATTCATTTCTTACCATACATAAGAAGTAGGCTGAAAGTGAGGTCCATGGATGAGTCCTCCCATGAGAATCTCCTCATAAAAATCTGCAAGAAGAATGGATACATCCTCTCCTTGGAATACTCCATCAATAAGAACATACTCCTATGTGACAACGTTGTAGGCCTTACTAATAAGGCTCCATGACTCCTCCCTTTGACATTCCATATGCCAAAGCCATCCACCATCATGTTGTTATGTGAGAAGATCTCCTCCCTACATGGAAGTCTCTCATGATCCTTCAATGCTGAAGGGTAGCCTCCTTGCACCATGAATGTGCCTCCCCTCTCTTTGGAAATTTCATGAAAAGTATGGGAAGATTTCTGCCCATACCTTCCCAAGTGCAACCATAGCAACAACAACTCTTGCTGCCCCCTCATCTCTCCCTAATACAAGCCATGGAGTAAGATCATGATGGTTAACTTGTATGATGCCCCATATAAAGAAGTCTTATGTTTCTCTAACATATGGGTGCCATGCCATGCCTCCCTACTTCTTGACAAAGAGTATGACCCAATATGGCCAAACTCTCTCAAGAGTGGCCAATGCAGCTTTGATTCTTGCTGCCTTGTATCATAGATATGCAAGTGGCTCACAAGCCTCTTGCTCTCCATCCACCTCCCTTCATCCAAGTGTGGATGCCCCTAATCATTCTCTTCTTTGGTATATTCCCTATGAATACTACCAATATCCCAAAGCAAATATTCCTCCTTACATCTCATGGGAAGTTGAGATGTAACCCCTTGGAAATCCCCTAGAGAAGACCTCTCATCAATCCACTTCTTGAGTTCAAAAGAATCCAAGTGTGCTGAAAAAAAAAAAACCAACAGAAAGTGGCACAACATCCATTATGTCTTCCACAACCTTACACCCTAACTCCTCTTGCTGCATGAAACTCAATAGGGGTGAAATGGAATGAATGTTCATCCCTCTAAGGTCACACAGTGCAGTGCAAGCTTGCTGCTCCACCACAACAATGTGTTTTGATCCTTGACCATGTGAGGATAAATTTCCAAGGTTTCCCATAAGATTTCTTGAAATAATAGCAAATGGAAATCCATGGATACCTTGGTGAGTTCCAGGAACATCTTGTGAGGCTGCAAGAGTTCCTCCCTTCATTTTTTTTGTTGATCCAACTACTTCTACAGATGGCTGCCCCACCATGATTATGACAACGCTGGTACAAGGATCCTCACGTGGAGAAGAGGACTCCTCCTCCTCTGATCTTATACTGCCAAATATTCTGATTATATGATGAGTGAAATCAGAAAAAGTAGGTACTCTTGCATGAATTTCATGGTTGAACCACCAAGAGCTTGCCTTGCCCTCCAAGTGCAGCACTGAGATCTCCATAGCCTCTTTTTCCACTACTGCATGTATTAGGAAAAATGCTTATAGTTCATCACCCAATTCTTTGCTACACACTTGAGTAATCCATAAAATGTAGACAAAATAAATCTGTTGCCTCTTATCATTCTCTTGTTGCATGGCCTTCTTTCTTCTCTCAGTTGGATAAACTGAGGAAAATCTAAGGTCTCTTTGAAAGCCCTAGGTTGGCACTTGTATTATGCCAAATACCCACTCAGGATCTCATGTTCCAAGTGGTATTCTTTCTCTCCACTCCCTCTATGAGAACAGGAAGTGCATGGATCTTCTTCTTCCTCTTGAAACCTTCTAGAGGTCTCACTGCAGCTCTCTCCTTCTTGAAACCCTCTAGGAGTTTCATTGCATCTTTCTTCTTCTCTCTTAGATATGAAAATATATGAGAGTAATCTCATCCTCTCCATAATTATGTCTCCTCTTCTTCTTATCTTCTGATTGGATATGAAATCCACAGGCTGAGCCAAGATAGCAGCTTTGATACCACTGTAATATCTTAAAACAGGGATTTTCTACAACAAATAGAATATCTTAAGATATTCTAAAGTTGGAGCTTCAGAAAATCATGAGCATGGAAATGTATATCAGCTCATTATATGTAAAATAACATCTCACAAGAATATGAAAGAACCTCAGCAAGTATATGGCCTATATCCTCCTTCCCAAGCGAGGAAATGCAGCAATATAGGGCATAAAACAACTTTCTTCAGAAAATAACGCTATACCTATGAGGAAGGGGACTTGGATCCCTTATAATACATCATATATAACTCACATAAATAATTATAGGTGAAACAAATCACTCTAGCCAACATAAACATATCTCCCCAAGTCAATGCAGCTCAAATAAGCCCAAACCCCATAACCTGACTCATGTAGAAATTAATGAAGCAATTACTACATTATTTTAATGATTTTTTATGAAGAAAATGATAAGAAATAATATATCATAAGTGTACAATCATCCAATGGCTGAGAAAATGGAGATTCCTTCCTTTTCATATAAAATAGGATCAACTCGACAAGGGTTTCATGAGAGTACAATGTATAAAAATGCAGATCTACAGATCTAGATCTGAAAAACATAGTTATACTACAGCACTGAATAAATATTACTTAAATATACAAGGGACATAAGAAGAATTAAGTACAGAGCTTTCCAGGAGAAGGGTTGGCCCTTTCTCGAAGGAGCAAGCCCACAAGTAAGGGATTACACCCTGCTACTGCAGCACTCTAGAAAATGATGCAATTTTTGAAGCTAACTGCATTGTAGAAGATGGAAGGTGAATTGGCCACATGCCATGATGTAAAATAAGCTCTGAAATCTCCTATACAGATCTTGCAAAGCAAGGGGAGCTCCCTCCTCTGAAAGATAAGCTCAGGAGCTAGTGTTGTGAGTCTCCCATTGCAACACTCTGCAACACAATGTCCCCTGCTATAGGAATAACGCTGTGGCTGAAGAAGGATGCTTGGCCACAAGCCTGGATGTGGGAAATGAAGAACATAAGTCCTCCAAGAGATCACTCAATGAAGGAGAAGGAATCCCTAAGCAGGAATTCCTTCTGTTGAAAAACACTACAACTCTGCTAAATAGCAGGAGGCTGCAAATAGTCTAAGCAAACCAAAATCAATAATCCATAAGCTAACCTCAAAAGTATGCTATCTTCCTCCTTATAATTTTTGTGAGCCTCCTCACCTTGGGTCCCACCTATTAGGGTTTCCAACACCATGTGAATCCTTTCCCTCCAAAACTGCATTGTAACTCTTTCAAGACTGCTCCTCCATGTTGCGCTGTTGACTTGGTCAACTTGACTGAATCAACATGATTCTTTTCCTATTCACACATGGGAAGTGCAAAATCTAGCCACTAGGTTATCCCTTTTTCACACCAAGAGGGATTTTATGTCAATACAAGTTAAATATGGTTCCTTTTCCCCATTTACTCATATGTTAGGTGAAAAAATCAAAATCTAATATTCCTATTAGCTGCATGCTAATTTTAGGAATATTACAGATTTTCCAGTGTTAACAGACGTAGAAAGCTAAATTTAAGTTGAAAGCGCAAGTTGGTTAATTTATAGTTAACACTAGAGAAACAAAAAATGAAGTTGATAATTTACTGAAAAATATGAAATTCAAGCTAAGTTTCAGCTGACCTTATGACCCTATGGGAGTAATTTTATCCATAATAATTGAACAAAATTTAACCCCTTATACCCACATATCAAAACCATAGATTGATTAGTATGCTAATCAGGAGCTATGGGAGGAAAACACATTACAAGAGGTTGAGGAACAAATTTCCAGTCATACAACTCTAGAGACTCCAAGATTAAGGGAAAAAGAAATGAAAAGGTCAAGTGAAGGTACTTCTCCTATAGATTTAGGTTTAAGATAAAAAAAAAATTAATGTTTTTAAAAGGAGAAAAACAATGAATGTAGAAGAAGAATCATCAAAGGTCAGAAATCCATAGGAACCTACTAAAATGGTACTATTAAGTGGACCTGTGTATTCTTTACAACAAGCTAAATAAATATTTCTAGATTACCCTGCTTCTCGTTTTTCAGAACAACAAAGTATTTTTGAAAAAATCAGAGAAATGAAGAAGAATAATGAAGAACTGAAGACTTATACATATTATAAGTTTTGGAAACAATCTTCCACTACCAAAACTAGAATGTTATCTACACTTGACCTTGACAAAGGGTAGTTTCAATTAGCATTCCTTGAGCCAAAGGTTCCATTTCCTAAAAGTGCACAGGACTTCCCGAATTATGTATTTTATTTTAATACAAAACATATTAATCCAATAGATCAAATTTATATTCTTAAACAAGCAGGTGAGATGATCTATTCCTCATTAACAAGTTCAACCATGACAACATCAAAATTGCAGGATTATTTAAACAACATCCATCCTCAACTTAAACTAGAAAAAAATGTCTTCCCTAGCTAAAGATACCAGAATAAAAGGATTATAGAATTTGGTAATAAAATTAGGATTATGTCCTAATGCTGTTAATGTTGCTGAAGAAATCATAAAAAACATGAATGAAAACATGCAAGAACTAAGAAAGCAGGTAAAATTTCCAACACAGAGCATCCCCATACTCAGGAAGTGGAACAACTAGAGAAAGAAAAAAAAAAATTTATGAGGATGATAGTTGAACATAATATTCAGATTCAGAAAATGGAGATAGATTTGGAAAATATCTTAAAAGAGAAGGAACATCAAATCAATGCAGGATTTTTTGTAGCGCAAATAGAATCAACCAGGGAAGAAGTAGCTAAAAATTTATTAAAGGCTATGGGAGATCTATCCTTAAGAAATGTTGAAAAAGAAAAATTGAAGGCATTACTGCAGGGACTAGAAGAAAGTAAAATTAAGGCAAATAATGCATATCTCTCAGAGGTGTAGAATAATTTCAAGCTAAATAAAAAAATTTAAAAGTACATGGATGAATCAATCATTGCACATACATTATCCAAAGTAAGAGAGAAAATATGGACATATATCAATTCAACCATTTCAGAGTTTTGGACATCTATTGAGATAATTTTTGAATAGGAGTAGCTGGTATAGAAAGAAAAAATAGCCATAATAGAAATCAAAGAAGAATTGGACCATAAACCAAGAGAAGCAAAAATAATCATAAAAGTTCTGAATTCAAAAACCAAAGATGAGCTTCAATATTTTGGAATTGAAGACCGAAAAAACACAATCCTAGAAGTCAGAAAGGCACTGACAAAGAGAAACTTAATGTTGTAGCTAGAAAATAAATTTCAAAACTTGGAAGCTCAATTTAAAAAGTTCCACAGAAAAGTTTCTATCCTGCAAAAAAAAAGACTTCCATCCCTAAGAGATGATCATGAAAAATTAATTCTGCTAGAGAATTACAAATCTAAATTACATGACATATCAACAAATAAGTCAAAATTTGCTAAGGTAAAAGGGATCATAAGTGCTAAAGCTTTTCAGGAAGGTTTAGGGTATGATTTATTTATCTTGCATGAGGTCCATCATTTATTTATTACCAAGCTAACTTTTGAGAAGTATACCAAAGTGGATGAAGCCTACAGGAAGGTAATTAAATTATCATGCCCAGATGAAGAAAAATGGGACAAGTTCCTCAAACTTCTTGAGTGAACCAAATTCATAATTTTAGGTAGCAACACATAAAATCAGGAACAAAACGACATTTTCTTAGATGTAAGTACAAAAAAAACATGAGCACAATGAGTAGACACAACTTTAAAGGCAATAGTTGAAAACAACATCCTCAAATAATGTGTTGTTTCTCTAGAATCACTTTAGATTTCTATTTTTGTATTATATTAATTAGATGTATCCAAATCATTTTGGATAAATTTTATTTTTGTAAAGGATTGTATCAAATTAGATATTTTTTAATTATACTCTCTATACATTGTAATTAAAAGTAAGAAGGGTTGGGCCTTTGTGATATCCAAGAAACATCATTTTAATTCTTTGGAAGTTTTTGAAGATAATAAAAGGATTCTGACTTTAGTTTTAACAACAATTGTGTTCATGTGAGTTTTTCTAGTATATTCATTTCTTTTTTTTATCATATGTTCGAGGTGACATGGGATTTAGGGTAAGGCTAAGTTAAATATTAACTTCCTATCCCACTGCAAAGTTATCATCATCACTGAGACTAGCTAATTGAACATGTTGTTTAAATTAGTACATATGCATCATTTAATTGTTTCCTTGTGACATGTCTTGAATGTATATGTGTTTAGCTGTAGAAATTTATCTACACACATTTTCTATATATGATTAATTAAGTATTGAAGATGAATTTTTAATTATCATATATCTTCTCATTTCCTCTATCAAAATCAATTGAAGGATTATATGTTGTTAGGAGTGAAAATCAACACTTTGAGAATATCATAAGTTTTTGGACTGTACAAGTGTTAATGGTTTGATTCATTGGTCATCAAATTAAATTAAATACCTCACTTAGATGCTTTGGAACATTTCTTGATCCTAGAACGTTCTTCAAAGATACAATAACTTGTAGCTTGTATGTTTACTATCTATTCGACAAAATGTCTATCTTGCGTTAGGTATGTATTGGTCAAGATCTTTCTTAATATTTGATTGTTTAGCATTTTTAGCACAATTTTCTTGATTCTGGAAAGTTATATACAATTTTGGGTAGTGGTCTGGAGGCTTGTTATGGTGGAAAAATCCCTCTTGCAAACTGTTAGGTCCCTATATTACTAGTATAGTCCCTTATTGTTGTTAGTGTAACCCCCTTATTGTTATTATTGTACCCTTGTAACCCCCATTTTATTATTATTGTGCCCTTAAATTATTAATGTTAGGTCGGCTAGGATTACATTGTGGCCCACTAGGATTATATTGTGGCCCCATGGACTCCTATATATAGAAGCAGGTTTTGTTCATTTGTATCATCCAAGAATTGTTCATTTATGTAATGTAATGGAGGTTTCCCCCTCAAAGTGGCTTATTTCTAAGGCGTTGATATCTATTTTCTTCTATTTTTGGAGCTGGTTACACAACATTTGGTATCAGAGCTTTGGATTCTAGGGTTTTGCTGCTCCAAACAGGTCATCGTGGAATTTTCGCTATAACTTTTTTTCTACGAAGTTTCAGAAGCTGAAAGTTTTATGGTGCGAAGCTGAAATCCTGAGGAAATTCGTCAAAAAATTTCAGATCTTGGTTAGCAATATTTTTGGAGATATGATCTGTGGAAGGTAGTGCTTTTTCAGGCTCCTGAATTTCATCTCAAAGAGGTGATCGTGGGAAAAGTTCAATAACTCTCTCTCTAGGCATCGGATTGGAGTGCTGTAAAAAGTGTTCGCAATTACACGGACTTTAGTTTCTTGGCTATCAATTTCAGAGACAAAGGACAAAACAGTGACACGTGGAAAGTCGTACAAGTTCGCTCTACTGAACCAGTCCATAATTAGGTCATTGTGGGAGATTGGACACAACTTTGTCTTGGAGAATCCAAATCAGGTCAGACCTGTGGCATTTGAAAGAAGCTTCAGAGGGCTACTACAGGGCTGAATTTCAGATATCGAAGATTTTCAAGCACAGAGATAATACAATTTCAATATAGAGCTCCTCAAAGCTAGTAAAAGGTGTGTATTTTTTTTCCGAATTGCATAAGTCTTGTTTGAAGAATCAAGTTGAATTGATTGCAAGGGCCTATTGTAGAATAGATATCAATATTGGAGTCTGAAATGGCCCCTGAAAATAATTCAACACCCATTAAGCCTTTAGAAGGCTCTACTATTACTCATGAAGATGAAGAATGGCAACATGATCTATCAAAATTACAAGAGCAAGTGCAACAAATTTTACTCGCAAAGAGCAAAAAAAAATGAAATGGAAGCTAAAGAAAGGCATGGAAGCTAAGATGGATGCAGGAAGTGGAGGTCATGGAATCTAAGATGGATGACATGGAAGCTAAGATCGATGAGAAAATGGAAAACATGAAGAATGTTCTAAAAGCAGACATGGAAGGTTTGACAAATTTGATACAAGAAATGTTTCCTAATGGTGAAAATATAGTAGAAGAACCTCATGATGAGAACAAAATAAATGTTAATCATGATTTCATAAACTCTAATGTTGGCAGGAAGAACCACCATATTCAAAAAATGGATATGAGGAAGTTTGATGGAAAGGATCCTGTAACATGGATACTACAGATGGAGCAATATTTTGATCTCCATAATGTGCAAAACACACAAAAGGTACGCATTGCAACTTTACATTTAGAACAAAATACATTTGTATGGTATTGATGGCTTTGCTCCCGTAAAAAAATTGTCACTTGGTCAATTTTTACGGAGAAATGATAGCACATTATGAGGATACAAAGAGCAACACCTTCTTTAGCCAATTGATAAATCTCAAACAAAAGGGTTTAGTGGGGCAGCACATTGAGGACTTCCAAAAATTGAATATAAGGGTAATTAATATTCCAGAGGAACACAGGATTGATCTCTTCTTAGGTACTCTAAAGGATAACATTGAACATGAAGTTCGTGTTTTGGAACCTGATTCATTGGAGAAGGCATTCAGGTTGGCAAGAAAAGTTGAATGTAAAATTATGGCGACAAGGAAGCCTACCACTCAATTCTATAAAGAAGGAAGTGTTTCTATGCCTAGATTTCCACAACCTACAAGGTTGACACCACAACAATTGGAAGAAAAAATTTAATGTACAAGTATGAAATAATTAATTTAAAAAATAATATTATTGCTTACAATTTTTTCACATAAATATTTAATTAGACAAATGATAGTGAGGTGTTCTAGTAAAGCACTCTTTTTTATTAAGTCATTGGTCCCGATTCGTGTGATATATTGAATAAGAGCAAAAGGGCTTTGCTACAGTTGTGATAGCAAATACACTAAAGGTCATAAATGTGCTGAAAAGAAATTATTTTACATATATTGTGAAGAAGAAGAAGAAAATGAACAAGAAGAGGATATACACCAGGAACTGGCCCTAGAAGAGGAAGAAATGAATCCGACCATATCATGTAATGCACTGGTAGGAATTACCACTCCTCAAACTCTCAAGATAGTAGGACAAATCAAGAAGAAAAAGGTAATAGTGTTGATTGATTCAGGTAGCACCCATAATTTTATTCATTGTAAGGTAGCCAAGGAATTAAATTGTTTCCTATACCCAGCACCAGAATGTCAAGTGATGGGTGCAAATGGAGGAACTATAAATTGCTCTGGAAAATGCCATAATATCAAGCTAACCATGGGGGAATATGTATTGACTAGTCCAATGCTTGCCATTCCTATGGGAGGTGCCGATGTTGTACTAGGAGTACAATGGTTACAATCTTTGGGGACGGTAGCTTTTAATTTTCAAGAACTTTTCTTGAAATTTTTTTCAGAAGGAAAGGAAGTCGAATTATGGGGTATTGAAGGGAAGCCGGGAAGGATAATAAGCTCTAATGGCATGACAAAGCTTCTAAAGAAAGAACAACGAGGCGTAATTGCACAATTATCCTATCTCCCTAGATTCCAAAGAGATCTAGTAACAAACAAAATGAGTGACTGCTACCTTTCCTTAATTCACAACTAAAGTATGAAATATGAGATATGAAATATCCTCTTACCTTTATATGAAATTCCTATGGAAGTCCTTCCAATTCTTTCAAAATAATTTCCTCATTGCTTCAAAGGAATATCTGCATGAAAAAAACAAACAAGGCATAAAAGCATAGCGTAGAAAAAGTTGAAACATGAAACAAATGAAAATTGAAACATAGCATATATCATAGGATTAAACCCATATTCAGTTGTAAAATATGCAAAAGATCAACAAACTTTGAAAAGAGAATTAAGAAAAGTGAAATTAGGAAATAAATAATTGCTTGTGTTAATATTATAACAAGAAGAAGCAATACAATCTTGCCTTGATGATTCAAGCCTCCTTCCAATAGTCTCCAATCCTCCCCTTAGGTGACAAACTTTCCAACTCTATTCAAACAACACAAGTTTACATTAAGAAGTACCCCTTAGTTATATGGTCTATGTTTAATGTGTCAGCCAAGAGGAGGAGGTATAAGATCCTCTTCACAAGAAATGAGATCCTCAAAAGGAGGTTTTAGGGTTCTACAAAGGGAGGAAGTTTTCTCCATGAACATAGGGATTAGGCTCAAGTATGTAGAGGCTTGAGGCCTTTTGGTTGAGAAATATTCCTCCAACAAGGCTTCTAGAGATTAATTTTTATTTTTACTCACATTAAGTCATTTGCGCAGTTTTTAGTGGAAGATAGAGCACAAATTTGTGTAGGCCTCAATGCTTAAAATTGTGGTTGCACAGATAATGGCTATGAAACCGAAAAAGTTCCTAAAAGTACGTTCCTCAATCAATGTAATCCAAGATTCTTGTTTTCTTTGGGATTGTTTTGCTTCCAACATTATATGGGAATTCATGGAACACTTCAACAGATAGCGAGCGATAGAAATTGGCGGTCATTTTCCTAATGGTGACAAAACAACATGTAACAGATTTCCCCCTAAAGTGCAAAGTCATAAAATATGTTTGAGGACTAAAGCAATTTATCGTGCTAATGTTCGAATTAGAGACCATGGTTGGAGACCTGAAACAAACAATCAAGGGTTGCAATACAATATCTTCATATAATCATCACTGAGGTAGGAATTCCCATACTCAGAGTAAAATTATCTTAAAGAATTAGTATGGAAATATACAAAGTTCCATGTCAAGAGTAAACACAATATGGATAGAAGCATTAAATATGGATCCATATTTACAATCATGAATATTTAAAACTCCAAGCAACCTGGATGGATTAAACTATATCTAGGGTCCTAGCCTTCATATCTATCTATCCATAATACGAATATAACCATGTGAGTGAATGTATTGAAGTGGCACATGTTAGAAACCACATGATTACCAGTAAATTATGTGAAATGTTAACAAGTGTGAGAGAAACCACCAATAATGGAAATGGTTCTTAAGGTACCCCAGTACAATCTATGAAGTGTCATTAAATGTATTGAAGTCAAACACTCATAGAATCATATGATCAAAAGTCAATGATGAGAACCTGTCGTCGAAAGCGAGAAACCTACCATTAAGGCATTCAAGCTCCAAGGTACTAAAGGATATTCCTAGATCAACTTACTAAATAATGAGCTGAAGTTAATAGGAAGCGATCTGTCATAAGAGGGCCTACGACACAAAACTCATGTCAAGTTTTGAAGAAAAAACTTGTAGTAGTTCAAGACTGACTCAGGGATGGATGACACAATTGAAGGATATTAATTGCAAGGTAATTTTGTCTAAGTTTGGACTTCTCTTGAACATATTGGTGACACGACATTGTGACTTGGCATCATCTGAATCAAAAATAAAACCCAAAACCAAACTGAAGAATTTTAATGAGGTATGATCAACTGAGAGACAAATGAGTTTCCCAAACTAGAAAAAAGGGTGAGAGAGTGTCATGTTCAAGAGCACCATCCTATATTCTGCAATAAAAAAACAAATGTTTGTTTCTAATTCCCCCCCACCATTACTGGAAAGTACCTCTTTATTTTTATTTAAGTTTGAGGAGGATAAATGTTGGAGCAGGGTCCCCTTGGGCACACTTTTCAATGTAATTTTGCATAATTTTGTATATGTGCATTGCGTGAATGAGTCAAGGGGCTTTGGGGTGGGTCAAAGTCCCTATTTTTGATGTAAATGTGTTTAAGGGTAAATTGTGGGCCTCAGACCATGGTTTGAGACCATAGTATCTACGCGCTAAAAGAGTATAAATAGATGTATCAAGTTTAATAAAAGTAGTTAAATTAAGTTTAACTTGAAGCTGATATGTATGCATATTTGATACATTGTAAAGGGTTTTTTTCTGGGTTGGGTTGAAAGGCTCCTGTTGGCTGTGTGTGCAAAGACCTAGTCCTAGCTGTGTGCAAAATCCGCTGGCTATGTGCAGAATCCACTGGATGTGTGCCCGGAAGGGTTATGTGTAAGGGGAAAGTATGATGTATTGAAAGGATATGAATTAATATAAAGGACATATTTCAGTGAACTTTCTGTGTTATTGCTTCAAGTTATTTATCTATTATTTATGTTAAGATCACATTGTTTATGTGTTTCTTATTGACCATTGCACGAGGATATTTGTTATGGTTATGTTTGCATATTGATGGTTGATAAATATTCTTAAGTGATTGCACATTGTTTAGATCTGGATCTGGTTCTGTTATGCTTTCTTTGAGCGAAAGTTATCTGTGACTCTGTCTTATTCTGTTAAGGATTGCGCACATTCTGTGATTCTGCCTTATTCTACTGCACACATCTATTTATGATTGATAAAAGTCTACATTTTATTTTCTTAGGGCCACTTCATTATTTTCTACCTCAGGGTGTGTAAATTTGGTTCCAACACCCCCCATACAGCTTCAGGTGAGACTTTGATCTGCACAAGCAGGTCATTGCTGAAAGGGACAGTAGTTGGAGGGCTTCACTACAAGGAGAACACCCTCTAGTGGATGTTTTTGAGGAACCCCATATAAAAATATCCCAGAAATTCATTTGTAGCGGAGGTTACTAGAGGAGGTTGGAAGGTGGAGGTTTTTGCGAATGTTTTTCTTCTAGTGTGTTTATCATCCTAAACCACATCAGTGTGTTCAACTAGAGAAAGCACTAGTGCACACAAAACATTGGCACACCGGGACACCATGCGCTCGATACAAACCCGCCCGGTGCATCTCATTACTGTAGTGCACCGGTGCTCTACAAAGATTCCACACCGGTGCGTCCTAAAACCCCACACCAAAACTAAAAAAGGTTGGTGCGGTTTTAAGAAACCGCACCAACGCACCTATAAAACCCACGCACTAGAACAAGGTTAAATAAAAAAAAAAAAATCGGCAAAAAATATGCATTTTTCACTTTTCAGTGCTCCAGATCTCTCAAGCACTGGTTCAAATTTACCTTGAGTGAGGTGCCCTGCCATCGATGCTCCCATTGCACGCACTGCTGTTGTCCATTGCCCACCATCTCCATTTCAAATTTTTCAAAATGGTGGGAAAATTTAGTTTTGCAAATTCTATAGCCAATATGCCTCCTCGACGGCCAAATGTACAGACATTTTCCTTATTTTTCCATAATTAAACCTTTTAGCGGAATAGTTTTCTAAAATAGCTTAAAATTCACCTTATTTTAAAAAAAAAAATCCCGCTCAGTGCGCTCGAGCTATTCGGCTCACACTGGTTCACAGTGCTGCCTGTAAATTTACAGGCCACCCTGCGATTAGTGCTAAAGTTATCCACACCGTTTCCAGGAAGGTACCAAGATGACACACCATGATTTTTTGAAATTGAAAAAATGTGGTTTGTTCGGTTACCTAGCTACACCGTTGACCATGTCGAATATCAAGAATGCAGTGCGTTGATAGAAATATCCACCCCAGGGCGGGTAATTTTGTCAACGCATCACACCCCCAAAATTGACATAGTCAACGATGCATTCATGTAAATAACCATGCCGTTGACTATGTAGTGATGTCAGGAGAGTGGTGCGCTTCCTAAACTATATTCCCTGTGGCATATAGTTTGGCCAGCGCACCGCCCTCCCGACACTGGTACATAGTGAACGATGCAGTCTGTTATACCACTGCACCATTGACCTTGTAAAAAATGCCAGGAGAGAGGTGCACTGAAAATTTTCAGGTGCATTGCCTCCAGTGCGCTGAAAATTTTTTAGGTGCACCGCCTTCGGTGCACGACAAAAAAAGACGCACCATTATCAGTGCATGCCTATTTTTTGTGGCGCACAGACTATTTTTTTTTGTTTTTTGAAAAAAAATTATATATGTATATTCCTAAATACATGTCTCATTTAATAAAAAAATTTGTATTTAATATGTCAATCATTCAGTGACGTCAAAGATGAGAAGAGAGGGAACAATAACAACAACAGGCGGACCAGTATAACATGGTTCACCTATGGGAGGCACGAGAGAGGGAGAGAGATACGCACCCTTTCCCTATTATAGCAACCACCCAGGGGCTCCTAAGGGAGATATGCCTCCTCAAGTTCTATAATGAGGCTACATCCCTAATGGGACATGGTGTGTTTTTGCGACATCTTATCCACAGGTGGAATGCCCACCTACAGGATTTCCGGGTTGGTCCTAATCAGTGGTACGCGCCCACTAAGGAGGAAATCTATTTCATTACTAGCCTATCAAGGAGAGGGGTGGAATTTAACTCGTTCCCAGAGGTCCCCATTAGCTATGCAGTAAGGATTCAGTTGGTGTACTCCCAAAGATACATTAGCATGGATATACTATCTCCTTCAGATTTTTAGGTCTCTGGAGGTCAGTTACGTATTGCTTCATTTGGTGGAGAGGAGGTGAGGTGCATCTCACTACAAAATTCGACCATTGCACACCATACCAACGATGGGAAACACATTAGTTTCCTACTTCTATTTTATGTTGATTCTTTATTACAGGAGCCACAACTTGTGAGGTGGTTTGCCATTTTTTTGCGGAAGTTCCGTACAGCTTTAGATAGATGTCGTGCTCAGGCACAAGGGAGGGTGAACTTCCCTTTTTCTTCAGAGCTATTTTGTTTATTTTTTGAAAGGTTTCCAGAGACGAGGCCTAATTTTGTTCGGCATCCTCATAGGTCGATGCTGCATGTATGGATGCAGATGTGGGGATAGATGATGCCCAAGAGGGGCGAGTCAGAGTTTTCCACGAGGATATCACATGATGCACTAGAGTTGCTAGCTAGTGTTGATGAACATCCCTTCATTCTGGTCCCCTGTCTGTATGCTGGTTTTTGATTGGCGAGGGTGTGTCAACATCCTCTTCACAGATGATGAGTTGCTGGATGATAGATTTAATATTACTGTTTTATTTAAATTTATTCTAAGGTGTTCTTTAACTTGTTTTTATTAAACTGTTAATGAAATTGTCTAATTATTATTGTGTACTTATATATATTTTGCAGACATTGGGTCATTTGATGGCAATGCGATGCCACCGACACCAAATGATCCAGGTGTAGATCCTGATGACGATCGGGATATGGCAGATGCTGAGGATCAGGTTGGTGTAGACAGACATGGTCCTCATGGTGCGCTAGTATCACCTTTTGCAAGGCATAGGCCTAACAATAGATTGAGGATGAAGTTAGGCAACCAAATCTATGCACCGTTTTTCGAGGTGGGAGTTAGGCCTGCCATTATGAGAGAGATACAAGTTGATTCTAGGCTGGTACTGATGTGGAGAGGCATGCGGCGTAACATGTTCACCCTGATGCAGCATGTCGTAGGATCTACCAGCTTAGTTACACGGTTGAGGAGGGCCCTTCGATGTAGGCGTGGTCAAGATGCAGTATGTCGACAGTCGAGCAATGACGCATCATCTGATAATCACGATCAGGGGAGTGATCATCGTTCACCTCGCGCCACAGATAAGAAGTCTGCAGCATCGACCAATAGTCATGATGGAGAGTAGGCTGGACCACCCACGTCAAGTTAGCCTTCTCAGCCTACAGCATCCAACATTCATGATCATGAGCAAGTTGGACCATCCACATCGAGTCATCATGATCAGCAGCCTGCAGCATCTAGCAATGCTCATGATCATGAGCAGGCTATACCTTCCATGTCGAGTCATCATGAGCAACTGAAAATTGATCCTGATCAGCATGAGGCACCACTAGATCAACATATATGTGATGATCGCCATCTATCTGAGTTTGTTGAGGCTACACCATTGACTGAGCAGGCCTTGACTAGTACTACTATTGATGATGTACCACCAACACCTGATATTTGACATTTATATTACAATTGTATATTTTTTACATTATATATATATATATATATATATATATATATATATATATATATATATATATATATATATATATATGTTCCATGTATTTTATGTTCATGTTGCAATTGTACTTAATTTACATGTTGGTGATCATCATGATGTGTATATTTTAGGTTATGTTAGATATGTTCATTTCATGTGCATCTTACAAATAGATGTGTATGTGATAGCAGTTATTTGACATGAGATGTATATTTGATGTTTGTGTTGTGATGATATTATACAATGCTAATTGTGTTTTGGTAGATGATCATGATCATGATGATTAGATGATGTTAGCAAATTTGAATGTGGTTTTTAGTCGAATATGATGTTTGTACGATGGTTATCATGATCGTGATGTTTATTTAATTTAATATTAAATCATGATATTTATTAAATATTATGTCATGATTGTAATTGAAATTTTAATCTTAAGTGTATGTAAAATTGTAATTGTATTTGTATTTGTAATTTTAATTGTAATTCTAATTCTAATTGTATGTAAAATTTTAAAATTTTAAAATTGTAATTGTATTTGTAATTTTAATTTTAATTATAATTGTATGTAAAATATTTGTAAAATTTTAATTGTAATTGTATATATGTAAAATTGCAAAATTGTAATTCTAATTCTAATTGTATGTAAAATTCTAAAATTGTAATTTTAATTTTAATTTTAATTGTAATTGTATGTGAAATTGTAAAATTGTAATTGTAGTTGTATGTAAAATATTTGTAAAATTTTAATTTTATTAATGTGAAATGATTGTAATTATAGAATTGTAATTGTAATTGTATTTGTATGTAAAATTCTAAAATTATAATTGTAAATATTGTAATTGTAATTGTATGTGAAATTGTAAAATTGTAACTATAATTGTAATTGTATGTAAAATATTTGTAAAATTTTAATTGTATTAATGTGAAATGATTGTAATTGTATTTAAAATTCTAAAATTGTAATTGTAATGGTATATGTGTAAAATTGTAAAATTGTAATTGTAGTTGTAATTTTTATGTTTTTTTTCAACAAGAAAAATACTCTGGTTTATATATTGTACCAAGACAAGAACCATTTTAGACCACATGATTTAACATTTACGTTCAGTTTGCAGAAAACATGGAGGTTTCCCATCATTGAAACCTAATAAAAAATGTCAAAAATGGATATAATTCCCATCGCAAAACTTGTAAATTTTATGTAAAATTCTAAAATTGTAATTGTACGTGAAATTGTAAAATTGTAATTGTAATTGTAATTCTAAAATATTTGTAAAATTTTAATTGTATTAGTGTAAAATTATTGTAATTGTAAAATTTTAATGTAATTTTAATTGTATGTAAAATTCTAAAATTGTAATTGTAATTTTAATTGTAATTGTATGTGAAATTGTAAAATTGTAATTGTAATTTTAATTGTAATTGTATGTGAAATTGTAAAATTGTAATTGTAATTGTAATTGTATGTAAAATATTTGTAAAATTTTAATTGTATTAATGTGAAATGATTTTATTAAATTTTTTAAATTTGAAAATTTGTAAGTAATTGTAAAATAATAAATCTAGATAATATGAATTTTTGTAACATAATAAAGTTTAGAAAATAATGCAAATAAATTCATGTACTTTAGAATTATCATTATTTTATTATGATCTTACATACAAAAAAAAGGAACTTTATATAGTACATCATTGTTTTTGAGATCAATTGAAATATTGATTTTAACATTAACACAATGCAAATTACCGATTAATTCAAAATAGATATTATAATGTTTCGAAAAAAAGAGTCTTACAAGTTATAAGTTAATTAAGTCCTCTTCTTTATAAAAAAACCATCTTAAAAAGTATAAATATTGATGAAATAACACATGTACCATATCACTCTCAGTTCTCATGATCACCCTCATTATCTTCCAGCTCGCTTGGCATGATAATACTATTGTTCTCAAAAATATGTTTTGATCTAGGGTCATGTCTCAATACGAACCACCAATCCCTATCCAACACATCTGGGTAAAAAAACACCTGGTTGCAATGTTTGGGGAAAACATAGGGCTCCTTAGCTTCATCCCACATCTTTCTAGAGTTGATACATATCAACCTACTAATGTGATCTTCCTTTACATTATTCCGATTAAAGGTGTCCCACCACTTGCACCTAAAAATAACACATTGGAAAGAAGTGAAATCCACTTCAATGATCTCTTGTATCTTTCCGACTTAACCTAACGTCCCTCGTACTAGGTTTTGATCACGGTGGCTAGATCGAATAGATTGATCGAACTCGACTTCCACTCCACAGTCTTGTGTCATGTGTCCATCATCGTCATTTTCTGTGCAAAAATGGTGTACATATGCCCACATAGATGGGAACAAATGCACCTATAAAAAAGTTAAAAAATCATAGTGTCATGTGTCTTATAATAACACAACAATTAAAATATGAAATATAGATGTAATTACATTTGAAAGGTGCATTATTAAGTTTCAAATGTATATATAAATTAAATATATTATTACCGAGTTAGTGCACCCAATCCCTATGTTTAGCGCATCCTCTTCAGCATGCAGGTAACGACCGGTTGCATGATATTTCTCTCTAACTTAGTCATCAACCCAACCACTAGCGCATATTTTTGGCATATTTTCTTTTAAATGATCGGGATAAGGCACAATTCTACCATTCAACCATCTAAATTATTTCCTGTCACTATCCCATTTCGTCCTCTTTTGTTCGTACAATGTGACCCATGGTTGTGTCGCTTCATAATTGTAAAGAACGAATTTATTTATTGCTTCAATTTCTGCATTCGCTGATGAAATAAAATCAACTTTATATAGTACATAGAGATCAAAATATATATTATATCGAAGTTCAACATGAATATTTACTTTGTGTAAATTTGAAAAATTATAAGTTGCTTACTCTTTATCAAGAGTTTTTTTCCATTCGTTTGGAGCAGCTCCCCTTCTCTTTTGTCTTCATCCCTTTCATCATCCCAAATCACCGCACTTGGTGTGTTGTCTATCTACTTGATGTAATCACTGGCATAATATAAAGACTCATACGATATGTACCCCTCTACCATAGACCCCTCGGGTTTTTCCTTTTGTCGAACAAAAACTTTCAATTTCTTCATGTACCTCTCTAAGAAGAACATCCAATGACAAAAAACCACCCCAACTAATTCAACCTCATCTACTAGGTGGATTAGAAGATGAACCTGCAAGTCCATGAAACTCGTCGACAGTTCCTTTTCAAACATACAAACAATCTCAACTATCTCTTGACACTACCATGGAATCCTAGCCACATGAATCTCATTTGACATGATCCAATGTACAAATGCAGATAATTTAGATATGGCATGTCCTAGGTCTTGAGGGAATTCATGTTTCACACACCCACACATGAACAAAGGATAATGACACTGCAAAGTTGTAAACATGTGTAATAATATACAAAATTAGTTATGTTTTATGATCCCTGCATGGGATAAAATTTATTAATATAACAAATAATAAAATCATTCTTTTGACATTATACATACTCTTAGAGGATTCAAATGGTCATGCGATTTCAACCCCAACAAATGGTCATCCACGGTGAAGTAGCGCCATAGTGAAGACCCGTATGAAGATGGCACCCTCACACCCATTATAACTTTATTTACCAAAGAAATATAATCTTTTTTTAAAATCCATGGGAAATCACCTTCTTTGAAATACCATGAATTAGAGGGACCAATGCCTGCCTCTGATCATATACTTTCTAATTGTCTTGGCCAATGTTTCTTTTTAGTTTTTGAAGTAATAAGATCTTTCCTAAAAACCAATGTGTCACTCTTTTTCGATGATATGTGCCTCCATAAAGAATATTAAACATTTTTAAATATATGAATGGGATATAATAAGTGAGTAATATTAAGATGCTCCCAATATGGGAGGTTATAATAGATATATTTCCTTTTCATCCCAATGGGAAATTTCTCAACATAGGTATCGAATAATTCTGGATCATCAAATATATGCTCCCCATTTCAAACGAACTTTTGTATGAACTCCTTCTCCTTCTCTCTCTCATATGCTCTAAGCCATTCAGCGGGTGTTTTTATTGGAGGCCTTTGGGTTCTCTCTCGTTTACCATTGAAAGTGCATGCTGCTCTTTTGTAAGGGTGTTCTTATGGGAGGAATACCCTGGAGAAGTCATACACTAGCTTTCATAGGTCGTTGGACCATCTAGCATTCAAATAAGGTCAACAACATTTACATCCAAAATACCCTTTTGTTACAAGACCTGCAAGATTATTGTATACAATTTATATGCATGACACGTTAAATAATATCATGAAGATTAGAACAGTCATAACGAATTAAATAACTAATATGCAAAATAATACTGTTACATATATAAACAAATCAATAAACATGTAATTTACCAGAGCAGACTCCTAAGCCTGGATAATCATGTGTGGTGTAAGAACATATTCCATACAACGTAACACTCCTCTCTGCTACGATGGGTCTTGATACATCGTATACATTTATCCCATCCCATAATTTCTTCAATTCATCTACCAGTGGTTGTAAGTAGACATCCATATTCTTCACTTGTCTTCCACTAGGGACTATGAGAGCCAACATAACATGTTCAATCTTCACGGAAAACCATGGGGGGCTATTTTTATTGATCACTACTACAAGCCAAACATAATAGTTGGTGTTCTGGAGGGAATATGGGTTGATGACATCCATGGCTATGCTGAGTCGTAGACTTCGTACTTCATCCTTGAATTTTTCGCGCCATATATCCTCTATATTCTTCATGGCTATTGAATCAATTAGGATTCACATAACTCCCAACTCACTTCTGTGTGAGACATGCCATTCCTGAAACATAGCTAATTCTTTGCAATGAAAGAGCCTTTGATTCCTTGGGATTATAAGCATGTGCCTCAATATCTTAAAAGGAGGACCACGTGATTTTCCCATCTTTTTTTATTTATCATACCTGTCATGCCCACATTTCAGACATATCTCTTTGTCTACATATTCTCATCTATATAGAATATAATCATTTGGACATACATGATATGATATGTACTCAACACCCAACATTTTCAACAATTTCTTTGCCTCTTCACAACTACTGGGAAAGACATTATCACTCAGAATAACCTTATCTTGGAATAACCCGTAGTTGGTGATCATGGAAAATATTAAATGTACATTAATGTCGATATAATTATTAATGTT
The DNA here is from genome assembly GCA_034641835.2 of Pinus albicaulis. NCBI lineage: Eukaryota > Viridiplantae > Streptophyta > Pinopsida > Pinales > Pinaceae > Pinus > Pinus albicaulis. The sequence goes on from CM076574.1 coordinate 1,206,277,040, forward strand.
CATAAAATTTACAATTTTTAATGTTCATTGTGTGATTATATTTCTCAAATCTATATAAGGGAGGACTTTATGGTAACTTACCTCAAAATTTTCGAGAAAAATGCATTCGACAAGCCAAAAATTGCTTTCAAGTTTTGCAGTAAAATCTTTGTCCTCAACTGGGTAGACTTTGACTGACTTCCAGGTCCAAAAATAGAGGTGGTGGAATCAAATTTAAGGCTTTCGAAAAAGGTGTCAGCGATATGAGCATCATCCCCTAGTTGATCATCGTTTTGGAATGCATCTAACAAAATTGTCTCCATGGCAGTCGTATCCCTTTAGTAATCATCCATACCAACCTCTATTTGATTGCCTCCATTTACATCTTGTGAAGAACTACTATTGTTGTAGTCATTCCTAATTGGTGAATCTGGACGTAGCGGAAATTGAATTGGTGGTTGATTCAACCATTCTTGGTATCGTTCCTCTCCGATTTTTTCTCTTAATTCGGCCTTCTCTCGATTTGAAATTGTCGTGGGGTGCAATAGAAGATGGTAGGTAGGTCCCTCATCATCACTAGAATCCTAATAATTTCAAAAAATATATTTGAACATGATTAGTACAAAATATATGATATCAATTAGTAAGAACGCTGACAATGCATGATTAATTTTTTTGACATTGAAATAATTACATTAATATACCAGAAAATTATTATTACCATTATTGTCCTGAGATTGTGGCTAGAAGATGCAATATTGTTCCAATTGGCAGGGTGAAGCAACTGTCCATTTTCATTTACAAAATGCGCCTGGCGGTATGCTACTCCTGATAAAAGCTTCCGATGTTTTGGAGTTGTTTGAATATTTTGTGCATCTGAACACGATTTTGAATCTGCATGAACCTACAAATTTGTATACATTATAAATTTTATTAAGTTGATTTACATGGATAAAAAACATTTATTCAATTAGATAATAAAAATATAAATAAAATATGAAGTAAATATTACGTCTCGATATGGATAGGGAGAAGTCTGTGATGGGCTTTGAGAAATATTATGGAACAATCTAGATTTTGAAGAATTTTTCATTCGATATAATTATGATATTTTCTCCCTGCATTTGAGAAAAATTAATTTCGGTGCCTTAAAAATGGACTTATTGTTATCGGTGTTTATGTGTAGATAACTACACCGGTGTGTTTTAGTTACTGCACACCGATGTCGTGTTATTAACTGATGCACTGGTGTAGTGTTATTAATTGACACACAGGTGACGAAAAGTAGCAAATAAAAAAAAGCGCAACTTTATTTTTTAAAGTGAAAAAAAAGAGGTAAATTAAAAAATGGGCAGAAAAATATTTTCGAAAATCTAATTTCATAAAACAATTCTTTGAATACTAAAAAATTTTCATTATTTCACTATTTTTGCAAAAAATTTCAGCCAGAGATTTGCACGAGACATACCTGGAGCAAGAGAGCACGAGAACACTGTGGAACAGAAAAAAAAAATTTTCAAACATAACTATTCAGCCAATCAGAATTCCAAGCCTCTAGTGATTCAAACCCTGTAGCATAGAATTTCAAATGATCTCGTGATTAAATTTTGTTGTTTTTTTAATATTTTCTGCAGTATTTTTTTATGCAGTAAGTAAAAAATTTAAATTTTTTGTTCATTTTGAGAAGATAAAAACAAAAACAAAACCACTTTACCCTAAACCCTTCATTCTTTTTGTTTCTGCCCTTGCTTCTTCCTATTTCTGTGATTTCAGAATTAGGGCTTTTCATTGTAGGTTTATAGGGTTTGTATTGCTATATATATAGGCCTGTGACATCTAACCCACGTGATGACTTGCATAGTCAGATTCCAATCCATGTCAGCCCTTCTGTGAATTTTTAAAAAAATGTTTTTTTTTTTAAATCGGTGCACCCTGTGTAACCTAGCGCACTGATGCATTGGCTTATCACAGTGCACCGCACATGTACTGTTTGATAAAAAAATTAAAAAAAAAAAATTTAATCCGTGCGCCATATGTAAAATAGGGCACTTATAGCGCACTGCACACGTACTATTTGGAATTTGTTTTATTTTTATTTTATGTTAATCGATGCACCATGTAACATATAATGCACTGGGTCTCCTTGTGGATAGAGAGCACCATACGGTGGTTCCCTGTTTGCGCGGGGCATTTATAAGAATAGGCTGCACTGCCCCCTCCAAGACACCATATGCTACAAAAAATAACACTAGAAGATTTTTATTATTTTGTCTGTGTTAATCAACGCAGTGGTTAAAATATAATGCATCAGTTCTCCTTGTTGACATAGAGAATCATACAGTGTTTTACACTATTTTGGTAGTGCGTCTATAAGAACACGACACACCGACATCGGTGTGTACAACATGAAAAGCACACCGGTTTCTTGATATAATTTTTTTACTTGAAAATTTGATGATTTATTTATAAAATATATTAATGTATGATATAGTACATTTTTCATATTGATAAAGAAATGGATGACAAGAGATCAAGTAACGAAAATACTAATAACACAACAAGCAAAGAAAAAAAAAGGCAAGTTATTTGTAAATTCTTTACAAAAAATATTATTTTTGAACTATATGTAAGTTTAACTAATATGTATTATTCACTGTGTATCATGTAGAGCCACAAAATGATGAAGCTCGATAAGATTATTTCTGATCTAGGACCAGAAGAGCGTAAAATCTTGATGGAAAAATTGCAAAAGGATGAATCAGGTGAATGAAAAAATACTATTGATCCAATATGAGTTTCTTTTTTAAATTTTCACTAATTATTAGATAACATGTTTCAAACAATCTATTAATTCACATATGTTTAATGTTATACAGGGACCAACAACTTAGAAAATGAATGTTTTTCTAAGAAAAGAAAAAAAATAGAACATGCAAATGAAAATTAATTGCTCCTTAGCTCATCCGGAGTGGTGCTGGAGGTTAACGAAAGGGGGAAAAACCTTTACAAAAGTTTGAGGTATCTAGTGGAACAAATGTATAGACGTTCTTTCCACTGACAATACAAAAATCAATCCAATGATTCCAAGAACCGATTTTTATCTAAACTACAGGAAGATTTTCTAGAGAATTGGTCAATGAGACACGTCAGACTTTTAATAGCAAAAACGTACAACAACAAAAAATAAGGAATGAAAAAATAATATTCCTTTTTATTTTATTTTTATAAATATCACTTTTGGTATATTTACTTTTCATATATCAATATAAAAATTAAATAGTTTATTGTCATGTTACATTTTCAGGAAGATTATGAAAATCTCAAAAGATGAACGAGATGATATCAGAAATATGCCAATAGGAATGTCCAAAAGGTGTACAAAGAGATGGTAAAAGAAATGGACAAAATTGCATCACAGGAGGAGCCATCTCAACAAAAACGTGATTCAAATGTAATATGTAATCATTGAATTTTTCTATCATTAGGTACAATAAATAAACAATTTAGCATTAAATATTAATTTTCAAGTATTTTCTTGCAGAAAAGAAAATAAAATGTAACCCATTCAACACATAAAACAGGATGACAAGGAAGAAAAGGGTTGATATCTAAGTTTGTGAGTAATTGTTACTTCCTTATAACAACTTAACTAGATTTCATTTTGTATATTTTAAATTTTTTTACAACAATCATCATTGAATGTCTTCAAACATGTGCTAACATACAAAGAAGAACCATCAGACGAATTGATTGACATTGGGTTAAATATGGGTTGTGCGTATATGTTGCCATATCATAAATTAATTGTGGAAATTGTAAGCATCTATCGATCTTGTTTTACTTAGCTCCGTCTATAATTAATAGAACACAAAAATATTTTATATTAATTATATGACTTGTTATGGGGTATAAAACTTGCAGGAAACAAAGTATGGAACTGCGCCAACATATGAAATCTTGAAATATGGCATGAAATTAGATTTTGAAGGAATGTGTATAGTTCATGAGTCAATTGTTGCTATGGTACGCCATTTCTTTTCGATTTACATTGATGTATATTATTTAATATTGCAATTTTCATTATTCTCACCAATGTATATACACTCATTATAGTTTATTTTTATGTTTGTAGATGGAAGGTGAAGAAGATGAAAACAATCAACACTGTGAACAAAACATTCCTCAAAATAACCCAAGTCATGGAAGTAGCTCGAGTAGTGACAACAGTTCAAGCAAAGAAAGATGATCATTATGTTTGGAATCAAAGCAAGACGTTGTATTTTTTGAAATATTTGTCTGTGAAATCAGACATTTTGTTTGATGTAATGGACATAGTGTTCCAATTGAAAGTCAAAGGGATACCAATAACTGTCCCATTTTGTATGACAAAGGCAGTCTTATTCATATATATATAATAAAATATGTTTTAATTTATTCTATTACGTTCTCCATTGTCGCTGTGAAATGTAACACCAATGATTAAATTTATGGATGATTAAATATTATAATGAAGAGATGTGAAATCTGATGATAAGATATAGCAAATTATCCCAAACATCACATTCAAATGCACTAATAAAAATTTAATTGATATGAATACTTTTATAAGATATGTGTTGTCTTTTGATGAATAATGAATTTTAAAAAATCACAATAATTATGATATGATATAACAAATTAATCCAAACATCACATTCAAATGCATTAATAAAAAATTAATTAATATGAATACTGTCATAAGATACGTGTCGACTTTTGATGAATAATGAATTTTAAAAAATCACAATAATTGCATTGTCACAGGTCGATGTTTCTAAAAAATACAAAATGAACACCGGTGCGTTTGTATGACACAATGCACCAATGCATTTCAACGGCCTATGGGCATCACACAAATACCAATACCAATTATAACTCTCAGTGTGTTTGTGCGATACTGCGCACCGATGCGTTTAAGTGAGACGACTCACCGATGCGTTTGTACGACCTATGGCACCGCACAAATACCAATACGAATTAGAACAATCGGTGCGTTTGTGCGATACTGCGCATCAGTGCATTTATGTGAGACTACTCACCAGTGCATTTGTACGATGTATGGGCACTGCACAAATACAATACGAATTAGAAAAATAGGTGTGTTTGTGTGATATTGCGCACCGGTGCGTTTCTATAATACTACAAACTGGTGCGTTGATATGACTTATGGGCACCACACAAATACCAATACCAATTAGAGCGGCTTGGTGCATTGTATCACCTACAGTGCACCCGATGCGATTTTAGACCTTTACGACCCGGTGCATGCACCTTCAACCGCCCCGAGTCGACCATCTAGATGACATGCACCGGTGCGTTGACACCTGAGTAGTGCACCGATGAAAAAAACATCTATAATAACCTTCGACTGCCCAGGTTTTTTAGTTGTTTTGAAATTACGTTAGAAGCTCCGCCAAAACCTCCATTGCCGAAAACAAAAGTTGTAGAAAATGTTTTTTTTGAAAATTCTGGCCAATTTTAGAGCACTAAAAACCTCCTTTATAACCTCCACTAGAGGGTCTTTTCCTTGTAGTGTTTGTTGGTTTCTCCATAAAATCTAAACTTGGGTTAGGACCCTTCAAGCCAATGATAACATATGCTTGTCCTGTAAGCTCATCCTTCATATGAGTCCTTCGGAGTATTTTTAATGAACCCTAGGAAGGAGTGGTTCAATCTCGTCATGATTGAAATGTCATATACTATTTTATTTTTATGAGCCCAGTGAAGGGGTAACTCGATGTCGTTTTCATTTTTAAAGAGTTTGAAAAGAAACAAAAAGAAAACTCATGTATCTCTTTCAACATAAAATTTTAATGAGACCAGAGAAAGTAAAGCTCAGTGTTTTTCATTTTTAGGGAGTCAACAAAAAAGCATAAGCAAACTCTGATATGTCCTTTTTCATAAATTTAGTCTCTCAAGCTCAGAAAAGGGTAAAATAATGCAGGAGATAACTCTTTTTAATATGATTGGTCAAAGTATACCTTTTTGTAAATAGTATACATGATCTGTAAAAGGGGTAAACTTATATCAGGTAGAATTTTTTCGTTTTCTTTAACGAGTTTGAAACAAACAAGCATAATCGACAATATTTTCACATTTCAAGAGTCAGAAAAGAGCTTAAAGGTAACTCAAGTATTTTCATTTTTCGTAAATTCTAAGGATACTGATAAAGTGATAAAAATTTACTCATATCACCGACTTTAAATTTTAAAATTAACGAGAAGGAAAAGACAAAAAGAACTCGACATTTCCGTATGTGTTTTGTGGGCATGAAAATATAACAAATGATGCTAAGGATTTTCATGAGTTTAACGAGTGTTGAAAATAATAACCAATATGGATTCTAAATAGTTTTCATTTTTATACAAGATTGAAACGGAGAAAAAATATGCTTGAGAGTGGTTTTATTTTCACACAAGCTTGAAACAAATAAAAACTAAGCTTGAGATAAGTTTTCATGCCCCAACATAATGAATTATAAAGGCACATTCCCTCCAAGATTCATTTTTTTTGCCTAATTAGGTTACTGGTTACTAATAGGTGGATGAAATGAAGGTTCATTTACGAGATTAGATGAAAGTCTCAACTTAATTATGGGAGGATTTGTTTCATTTTTAACGATCTTGACACATGAAAAGAAGCATGCTCATGCAAGTTGTTTCATTTTTTAACGAGCTTGGCACAAGAATAGGAACTGTGCTCAATATAGTTGTTTCAATTTTTAATGAGGTTGACACACTAAAAGAACCATCCCAATAAGGACCTATTTAATTTTTTAACAAGGTTGAAACAATAAAAGAAACTATCCTCATGAGGAACTGTTTCACTTTTTAACGAGGTTGACGCAATAAAAGAACCATCCTCATAAGGACCCGGATCATGGATTCGAACTGGAAGGAACACATGCCAAGGGGAAAACCTCGATCATGGCTTCCAATAGGTCTTCATCACAAGGAAGAATAGTTCTATGGAAGGAACACATGTCAAGGGAATTAATAGTGATAAGAAAATTGGGTTCAAATGTCCCTATTGAAGGGTTCACCATGTTTATTGCTGATCCTAAGTCAAAATAATTCAAGAAAATAGTGAGAGGCTTGCTTTAATTGGTAACTAAAAACATGGGACATGTTACCACATAATTAACCCATGGTGGGTTAGATACCACTTCCATATAAGGAACATTCAAGGATGTTAGATGGTTGGTAGTCGAATCAAGAACAACAAATGAAATTTGGCCAATAGTCATAATAGTTCCATTATTATGGAAATACATCACACGAAAGAGTGTGGACACGAAAACTTTCACGGTATAAAAATAGTCTCGCCCAAGGAGTAAATTAAACTTCAAGGGGCCTTGGACTACCATGACATAAATACACACAGTTTTACCTTCCAGGGTAATGGGTGGCTTAAGAAGGATCCATAAAGGTTCACTGATGATTCTATTAAAACCCAAAATATTATGTTTAACAGACACAAGCTGAGGGGAATCCAAATCTTGCCAAGTGGTTGAGGATAAAATACTAACAGAATCACCTTCATCTACATTTGTGCATCACACATTTTTATCATATGCCTTCAAAATTATTTGGAAAGGGGTGGAAGAAGGGATACGAGGCTCTGTCATTATAGTCCAATCAAAGGAAATAACCTCAGTACTTGGAGGGGGTTTTGTAGAAACAGGTGAAATTCCCCCTTGTGTGATAGAATTTTAAGTAACAATAAGAACTTGAGCGGTATTTACTTCACTCTCTAAGGGGAGAGTGGGATTTCCCGAAGATAGAATCGATTTGACCACTTGATCAACCAATATTTCATCAACCTGAGTGATATGTAGTTCACTCTCCAATGGAAGAGTGAGATATGTTGTCCTTGGAATTAGATCAATCACTTTGTCAACTAACGTAGGTTGGGAGAAAGCTTACTGTAAAAATTTGGAAGTCGTTATTGTTAGGTCCCTATATTACTAGTATAGTACCTTATTGTTGTTAGTGTAACCCCCTTATTGTTATTATTGTACCCCTGTAACCCCCATATTGTTATTATTGTGCCCTTAAATTATTATTGTTAGGTCGGCTAGGACTACATTGTGGCCCACTAGGATTACATTATGGCCCCATGGACTCCTATATATAGAAAGGAGGTTTTGTAAATTGTATCATCCAAGAATTGTTCATTCATGTAATGTATTGGAGGTTGCCCCCTCGAAGTGGCTCATTTCTAAGGCGTGAATATCTCTTTTTTTCTCTCTTTGGAGCTGGTTACACAACATTTGGTATCAGAGCTTTGGGATTCTAGGGTTTCGCTGCTCCAAACAGGTCATCGTGGCATTTTCGCTATAACTTTTTTTCTACGAAGCTTCAGAAGCTGAATTTTCTAGGGTGCGAAGCTGAAATCTTGAGGAAGGTTGTCTAAAAATTTCAGATCTTGGTTCGCAATATTTGAGGAGATATCATCTGTGGAAGTTAGGTATTTTTTCAGGCTCATAAACAGGTCATCGTGGAAATTGCGCTATAAAATTTTTTGTACGAAGTTTCAGAGTCTGAAATTCATATGGTGCGAAGCTGAAATCCTGAGGAAATTCTTCAAAACATTTCAGAGCTTGGTTCGCAATATTTTTGGAGATATGATCTGTGGAAGGTAGTGCTTTTTCAGGCTCCTGAATTTCATCTCAAAGAGGTGATCGTGGGAAAACTTCAATAACTCTCTCTTTGGGCATTGGATTGAAGTGCCGTAAAAATTTGTCGCAAGTACACAGACTGAAGTTTTTTGGCTATCAATTTCAGAGACAAAGGACAAAACAGTGACACGTGGCAAGTCGTACAAGTTCGCTCTACTAAACCAGTCCAGAATTAGGTCATTGTGGGAGATTGGACACAACTTTGTCTTGGAGAATCCAAATCAGGTCAGACCTGTGGCATTTGAAAGAAGCTTCATAGATCGACTACAGGGCTGAATTTCAGATATCGAAGATTTTCAACTACAGAGATAATTCAATTTCAATATCAAGCTCCTAAAAGCTAGTAAAAGGTGTGTATTTTTTTCCGAATTGCATAAGTCTTGTTTGAAGAATCAAGTTGAATTGATTCCAAGGGCATCTTGTAGAATATATATCAATATTGGATTCTAAAATGGCCCCTAAAAAGAATTCAACACCCATCAAGCCTTCAGAAGGCTCTACCATGACTCATGAAGATGAAGAATTGCAACATGATCTATCAAAATTACAAGAACCAGTGCAACAAATTTCACTCTCGCAAAGAGCAGCAAAAAATGAAATGGAAGTTTTGAAGAAAGGTGTGGAAGTGAAGATGGATGGTTTGAAGAAAGGCAGGGAAGCTAAGATGGATGGCGTGGAAGTAAAGATGGAAGGTTTGAAGAAAGGCGTGGAAGCTAAAATGGATGGTGTGCAAGCTAAGATGGATGGCGTGGAAGCTAAGATGAATGGCATGTAAGCTAAGATGGATGGCATGGAAGTGGGCATGGGAGCTAAGATGGATGACATGAAAGACAACATAGAAAACATGAAGAATGATCTAAAAGCATACATGGAAAGCTTGATGACAAGCTTAAAACCAGAAATGATTCCTAATGGCGGAAATATAGGAGAAGAACCTCATGATGAGAACAAAATAAATGTTAATCATGATTTCATAAACTCAAATGTTGGTGGGAAGAACCACCATATTCCAAAAATGGATATGAGGAAGTTTGATGGAAAGGATCCTGTAACATGGATACTACAGATGGAGCAATATTTTGATCTCCATAACGTGCAAAACACACAAAAGGTACGCTTTGCAACTTTACATTTAGAACAAAATACATTTGTATGGTATCGATGGCTTTGTTCCCGTAAAAAAATTGTCACTTGGTCAATTTTTACGGAGGAAATGATAGCACATTATGAGGATACAAAGAGCAACACCTTCTTTACCCAATTGATAAATCTCAAACAAAAGGGTTTAGTGGGCAGCACATTGAGGACTTCCAAAAATTGAATATAAGGGTAACTGATCTTACAGAGGAACACAGGATTGATCTCTTCCTAGGCACTTTAAAGGATAACATCCAACATGAAGTTCGCGTTTTGGAACCTGATTCATTGGAGAAGGCATTCAGGTTGGCAAGAAAAGTTGAATGTAAAATTATGGCGACAAGGAAGTCTACCACTCAATTCTATAAAGAAGGAAGTGTTGCTACGCCTAGATTTCCACAACCTACAAGGTTGACACCACAACAATTGGAAGAAAAAAGAGAAAAAGGGCTTTGCTACAGTTGTGATAGCAAATACACTAAAAGTCATAAGTGTGCTGAGAAGAAATTATTTTACATAGATTGTGAAGAGGAAGAAGAAAATGAACAAGAAGAGGATATACACCAGGAACCAGCCCCAGAAGAGGAAGAATGAATCCAACCATATCGTGTAATGCACTGGCAGGAATTACCACTCCTCAAACTCTCAAGATAAAAGGACAAATCAAGAAGAGAAAGGTAATAGTGTTGATTGATTCAGGTAGCACCCATAATTTTATTCATTGTAAGGTAGCCAAGGAATTAAATTGTGTCCTATACCCAGCACCAGAATGTCAAGTGATGGTTGCAAATGGAGGAACTATAAATTGCTCTGGAAAATGCCATAATATCAAGCTAACCATGGGGGAATATGTATTGACTAGTCCAATGCTTTCCATTCCCATGGGAGGTGTTGATGTTGTACTAGGAGTACAATGGTTACAATCTTTGGGGACGGTAGCTTTTAATTTTCAAGAACTTTTCTTGAAATTTTTTTCAGAAGGAAAGGAAGTCTAATTACGGGGTATTGCGGGGAAGCCAGGAAGGATAATAAGCTCTAATGTCATGACAAAGCTTCTAAAGAAAGAACAGCGAGGCGTAATTGCACAATTATGCTCACCAGAAGTTCCAACATCAAAATCATCTATTTCTGCAGATCTCCAACAAGTCTTGGACAATCATTCCAAGGTGTTTGAAACTCCCAAAGGACTCCCACCTATTCGTGATCATGATCATGCTATTCATTTGATTCCAGGAAGTGTTCCTCCAAACATCAGGCCTTATAGATATCCTTACTTCCAAAAGAGCGAAATTGAACATATGATTGCAGAAATGTTAGAGGCGGGTATAATTCAACCCAGTCAAAGTTCTTTCTCTGCTCCTGTAGTGTTGGTACACAAGAAGGATGGATCATGGCTAATGTGTCCGGATTATAGGGAGCTCAATAAGCTCACCATTAAAGACAAATTTCCCATTCCTGTGATTGATGAATTATTGGATGAATTACATGGAGCAATTTATTTTATCAAGTTGGATCTTCGTTCAGGATATCATCAAATTAGAATGAAGACTGAAGATATTCCAAAAACAACATTTCGAACTCATGAGGGTCATTATGAATTTTTGGTCATGTCTTTTGGCCTTACCAATGCACCTTCTACATTTCAAGGGTTGATGAATTCCATTTTCAAACCCTTCCTTAGAAAATTTGTGCTAGTATTTTTTGATGATATACTAATCTACAACAGGTCTTGGAAGGATCATCTTCAACATGTTGATAGGGTGCTCAAACTATTGCAGGAGAAACAATTATATGCAAAAACATCCAAATGTTTCTTTGGAGTACAAGAGGTGGAATATCCGGGTCATATTATATCTCACGAGGGTGTTAAAGTAGACCCTAACAAAATTAAAGCCATTAAGGAATGGAAAGTCCCCAAGATAATAAAGCAGTTGCAAGGATTTCTCGGGTTAACAGGATATTATCGCAAGTTTGTTAAGAATTATGGGAGAATAGTAGCACCTATAAGAACATTATTGAAAAAGATGCATTTTCATGGACTCCTAAAGAAACTAAGGCCTTCGAACATCTTAAAGAGGCAATGTGCCTAGCACCGGTCTTAGCTACGCCAGACTTCACAAAAACCTTTATTGTGGAATGTGATGCCTCAGGAAATGGAATTGGTGCAGTTTTAATGCAGGAAGGAAGACCCATTGCTTTTGAAAGTCGTCCAATCAAAGGAAAGTATTTACGGAAACCTATTTATGAGAAGGAAATGTTAGCAATACTGCATGCACTAAAGAAATGGAGAACTTACCTAATGGGAAGACACTTCAAGGTAAAAACTGATCATGATAGTCTGAAACACTTTTTGGAACAAAGACTATCTTCAGAAGAGTAGCAAAAATGGGTCACAAAGATGTTGGGTTATGACTTTGAAATAATCTACAAAAAAGGAAAGCTTAATGTTGTTGCAGATGCACTCTCAAGAAAGAATGAAGACGTGGAAGCATTGCTTTGTGCCATTTCTATTATCCAACCAGATTGGATAACCTAAGCAAGAGATGAATGGAAGAAGGACAAAGATGTATGGACACTCATTCAAAAGTTGCGAAAATGCCACGAAACAGTTATTGAGAAACATTAAGGTATTCCAATAATTTTTATGCTTCATCCATATGAGGGAAAAGGTAATTTTGATGACTCCCTTCGCATAGCCTACAATGAAACCTAACTTTAACCTTTTTCCTTAGAACCTTAGAGTCACTAGCTGATGAGATATTCCAAACCATACTTCAAAGACCTTAGGAATACTGAGAAAATTCATAAGGAAGTGGTCACCCTTAGAAAGCTTCCAAGGGTATTTGGGCTTACGATGTATGTTGGAAGTTTCCTCAACATTACCAATACTTATAACCATGGTTGGTTGGTTGAATTCTTTCTTATATTTATTCTTCTTCCTATTCCCTTTCTTATTATTCTTAGCCACTTGGTTATTAGCATCAAGGCGTTTACCAAGCAAAGAAGGAGAAAGGGAGGAGGACATGTTGGGTGAAGAAGGTAAAGGTTCAACATACATTTGGTGATGTTGAGATGGAGAACTCAGTTGAGGTGGAATAATTTGAGTATTTGAGGCCAAGTAGGTTGAAAACAACCATACCGGTAAACCTATCATGAATCTAGGAAGATACAATGTAGCCATATAGGGAGGACCAACATTTCCAAAGCAAGGCAAAGGACTAGGATCCTCGTTAAGAGGGGTTCCTTGGTTGGTAAATTTCGGAACTGTTCCCATTAGATTCAACTTCGATGCACTTTATTAAGAATTTTAACAATATTAAAAATCCAAATACACAATCCACACCTAAGGTCCGCAAAAAGTAAAACAAGCAAGTAATACATGCAAACCAAAGTTAGCTTGACTGGACTTGGTTTACCCCAATGGATTTTATATATTTACCATGCTTAGATATATTTATAGCACATATGACTTGTATTACAAGCTTGCCCTACCAGTTGGTTAGAGGCATCCACATGCACATGGAACTCTATGTTCCAATTAGGGAATATAAGAATAAGAGAACTCACCATATTTTCTTTGAGTAATGCTAAAGTTGCCTTGCATTCGAGAGTCTCTAACTATACATCTTATTTTGTGAACATAGACCAACATATTATGATACATATTTATTGCACATGATGACCTCTATATAAATCTAAGGAGATAAACCATGCAAACAACCTTTTCACAGTGAAATCACTAGTTGGTGATGAAACCCAACATCGCAAAGATCAATATGAAAATGGATAGAGATAGAGTAGGTGGAATTAGTTATGTTGAAACTCTGCTTAATGGCCACGATATGGTGCAAGTAACTTCACTTATTCCATATCAGGGGAAGAATACCCTCGAAAAAGGTCCAAGTGAGTCTAATCAACCTCTACTCCAGGTAAAACAGGGACTTCCCCCCTGCCATCACCTTGGGTAAAAACATTAAGATAATGGTCTCTAAGGTTACTACATACAACAATTTAACCTAGGGGAAAAATCACAGATCAAACGTACATGCAAGGGTAGAGTAACAAAGCTCAATCCCCTAAGGTTCCTCAACGTGGTCAATCTGAGGTTTATCCTTCAAGTGATCCCAAGTGCCTTTCAACACCATTTGTAATGTGCACGAATCGTGATACCATAACTAATGAAGTGGGATCGGTCACTTCACTAGGTCTAATATGATATCGTGCTTAACTCCCATGTAAGAGGAGCTACCCAAAGTCAAACTGTAATAGATGGATTTACTCCTTACCATAATATTTTATTGTTTGTTTGCAACTTTATAAAGTTAACTCACTTTCAAATTCCAAAGCTCTACAATCTTATCTAATGTAGGTGTAATGAGCCCTATAAATATAAGTCTAATTTGTTTTATTAGCGTTGTTTTGTAGGCTTTTGTTTACTTAGTAGATTGATGGATATGAAACCGGTGGTGTTATAACCTCACTCAAAACTAAATGCAACTAAATATGATAATGTAATATTTTCACTTTGATGAATCCTAACTAAAGTAAGGAGAGAGGTCCCATTCACTTCCAACAATGCAAGAATTGATAAACACGAGAAAACATAACAAATTATCTAATGCACTAATTTTTAGAAGGAAAATACTAATGCAAATAAATTCCAAGCAAATTTTTTGTTTTTGTGTTTAAGGCAAGCATAAAAACATGCAAATTCAAATTAAGACTATCTTTCAGTGAGAGACACTATTTTTTCAATTGATGAAATAACTCTTTAAACCAAGCATAAATGAATATGTGATGAGATTCACTAAAAGAAAAGAGACCCGCACAAACAATTCCAAAAGTGAAAGAATCTTTTTTGACAGATCAAAAAACCAACAAAAACTCAAAACCCAAAACTGTAAAGATAAGTTATTTTCCTCAAAAAGACAATCAAAGACATTGATCTAATTCTATGGTTTAATTTTCCAGAATGTAAACTATGCGACACAACTATTCAAAATAAACACAAGATTATTCTAGATCAATGAAAGAACAATATAACAAGACTACTTATGCACAACAATACCTTATTTTACTAGTACTATGAAAGAACTAATCAAGTGTAAGTAAAGGAAATTTCACAAAGATTATAAAACCAAAATGAAATAAAATGTAATATGATATTTCATTAACATAGAAATCAAACTGAAATTTCATGAAAATTCCAAAGATCAAAAGAGATGACACTCAAAGAAAATTATCACTCATATGCAATTTATACCCACCCCCGACGATTGAGGGGGAATTTTGTTTTTGCAAAAATGCAAGCAAAAAACACCCAAAAATTGTTAAGAAATTGGATAAACCTCTGAGTACTGACCAAAACAAAGAAGACTTGAAAAATCCCTAAATTTTTAAATTTGCACAGGTCACTAGTTAGGTTCAGTGCACAATCCACTGTCGCTAAAGGAAGAGTGCAAAAATATTCACTTTGTTTCCAAATTAAAAATTATAAAACTAAGAAAGCTTAAGAAAAATAAAAACAAAGCCTAAAAAATCCAAAAACCTAAACTTTCAAGGTTCAGAACACATTCAAACAAGCTACAGAAAGTGAACAGAGGTCACATGAGGAAATAATGAAGAAGAAATTGATCCCCAGTGAAGTCACCAATTTTTTATGGCAGACACATCCCTCTTGTAGACAAGAGTGATCTCCCTAGATTCCAAAGAGATCTAGTAATAAACAAAACAAGTGACTGCTACCTTTCCTTAATTCACAACTGAAGTATGAAGTATGAGATGTGCAAGAGCCTCTTACCTTTTTACGAAATTCCTACGGAAGTCCTTTTGATGCTTTCAAAAGACTTTCCTTGTTGCTTCAAAGGAAGATATGCATGAACATAAATAAACACGGCATAAACGCATAATGTAGAAAAAGATGAAGCACAAAACAAATGAAAATTGCAACATAGCATATATCATAAGATTAAAGCCATATTCAGTTATATATTATGCAAAAGATCAAGGAACTTTCCAAAGAGAATTAATACAAGTGAAATTAGGAAATAAACATTTTCTTGTATTAATCTTAGAACAAGAATAAGCAATAAAACCTTGCCTTGATGATGTAAGCCTCCAAGAAATAGTCTCCAATCCTCCCCTTAGGTGACAAGCTTTCTAGAACTATTACGACAACATAAGTTTACATTCAGAAGTCCCCCTTAGTCCTTTAGTCTATGTTGAATTTATATGATAAGATGAGGAGGTTTGGGATCCTCTTCTCAAGGGATGTATCCTAAAAAAGAGGGATTAGGGTTCCACAAAGGGAGGAAGTTTTTTTTTTTAACAGAGGTATGAGGCCCAATTATATAGAGGCTCGAGGCATTTTGGTTGAGAAATACTCCTCGAACAAGGCTTCTAGAAGTTAATTTTTATTTTTACTCACGTTAAGCCATTTGTGTAGTTTTCAGTGGAAGACATAGCACAAATTTGTGTAGGCCTCAATGGTCAAAGATGTGGTTGCACAGATACTAGCTAGGAAATTGCGCAAGTGCCTAAAATTAGGTTTCTTGAGCAATGTAATCCATGATTCTTGTTGTATTTGGGATTTTTTTCTTCCAACATTGTAGGGGAATGTCTAGAACACTTCATCGGATATCGAGAGATCCAGATTGGCGGTCATTTTCCTAATGGTGAAAAAATGACGTTTAAGAAGGCTAGCCTAAAAAAGTGGCATAGATCTCACGACCACATGCTCTGAACTGAGAAATTTGGGTCATAACTGCATGAAGGTAGTGTTATTGGTGTGGTTGGAGCCTCATAATCGCATGAATAGGGTGTCAAGGGTGTGGTTGGGATGTAAACCTAGTGAAAAAGAGTTCCAACTCAAAGATTGGTCACCTGGGGTGTTTGGTAGGCCCCTAAGTGATCTGTAGTCTCTAAAGGATGTCAATTTGTTTTTGATTTGTAGGACCCACTTCCATAACTGGAACTTGGAGGTCGGGTCATATTATAATGACACTTAGCTCATGTTTACACTGGAGAGCTTGTAAAAGTGGGAAAATGTGGGAGGGGCCATTACAAAGATGAGTTTTAAGAAGCCTAATCTCATGTAACTCCCCAATCTGTTCATTTAGTTTTAGATCAAGTGCATTCATAGTAACTAAAATCACTCACGGTGGAATTTTTTTATCTAAGGAGAGTGGCAAGATCCAAAATTTAGAAAAGAGGGAAGAAAAAGTCAGAATGGTAAAGGAGGAGGTGGTCAATATCTCCTCTTCTTCTCCTTCAAATTCAAATGTTAAAAAAAAAAAAATCACATTCTTCCCCTCTTTTAACTAGAATTAAAAGAGCTCAAATAAAGAAATCCTCATATTCAAGTGCTCATCTCACCTATGCCTCTTATGGATCCAACAAGGGTTGGTTTAACTAACAAATTAGAAATGTTTTGTTTGTGTATCTTTTTATGCAAGGGATTTGTACAAATATATTCTTGCACTAAAGAAGTAATCTATTTGAATTTTAGAAGGTTTAGTTTTGTATCTCTCCCATCTATCATTTTATTGGGAGGAGGATGGTTTTTTTTGCCCCGTCTTTTTAGATTTATTGAAGAAATTATCCTTGTGGAATTCATCTTCATATATTTGAGCTATGTATTTTGACCATATATTTTGATAAATACAAATTTCGTGTTATGGTTTTAATAAACAGTAGTTTTCCTTTCAAATTGCATTTTTATATGGCATTGTCTACCGAGGTGTCAATTTCGCCTAGACAATAAAAAATCATCAGAATTCGACCTTTTTTTTTCAAATTTATGATAGTAGGAGTGTTTGAATCATGTTTTTGATGATGGAAATGGATTCAACGCCATAAAAAATGCATAAGGCCCTCTAAATATTGAAGCTTGATAGTTGTAACCCAAATTTCCAAAAAACTTCCATCGGATTTTATCAAAATCGTCCTAGAATTTTCATTATTTTTTGGGCACAATTGGCTTCTCGTTAGACTACGAATTTATATATTATAGTTTGTAGTTGCGCCGAGAGGGCTCTCCAACCACTATGGAATAGATGTTGTAATGTCTAGTCCATTAAACATTTTTACTTGGTCAAAATAAAATAAAGTAAAAATAACCCTATGTTAAAATAAAAATTCTATGTTAATTTTTTTTAATCAATTTTTTTTCGAGTAGTTAAGGTAAATTTGAAATAAAAATAAAAATAACCCAATGTTAAAATAAAAATTCTATGTTATTTATTTATTATTATTATTATTTGTTGGGTAGTTATGGTAAACTTGACTTGGTCAAGTTATTGGTGGCTTTTGAGCTCTTAGTTTATGAGAACCCATGGTATTGCCCATGGTATTCATGTGGAATATAGCCTATTTAAAGGGGGAATTAAATCAGTCTAGATCCATGATAACTCTGAATATATCAAGCCCTGAAAGGAATCAAATATCTTGAGATATAAATATCTTAATATGCAAAAATATTTGGTCCCCTCCATACTTGGTAAATCCAAAATTAAAATAGATCTAGACTAGTCTATATATTAAAACAATATACCATTAATAAAGTAAAGTAAGTTAAGAAATAAAAAATTTCAATTTATTTATTTTTAATTTTTTTCCAAATTTTAATAATAAAAAAAACTCAAAAATCATAATTCCACTTAATTAATAAGAATTTAAATAATAAAATTTTACTGTAATTTTTTTTAACTAATTTTAAATTATCCATACCATTGGAATTTCAAAAGCACAAGTAACTAAATCCACCTTTTAATTTATTATATAATAAAATTACAAACAAATGTTATTATAACTTTCAACCCCATACCAAATTATTTATTATTATAAATTTTTGTAGTAACATACATATGCTCATAAGTTTAAGATAGTTTCATTGTCTTTACATATTTATAAAAACATAAAATTTTGGTGAATTTACCTTTTTAATTTTTATTTAACAAATTTTTAATTATTTTGAAACTTCCCATATCATTATTTTAATTGTTTACATGTTTTAAATTAATTAATGTGGTTCATCTTCAAGACAAATAAATGAAGACAAAATTCTGATCCAACCAAGGGAATAAATAGGGAGGAGTTCTAAAGAATCAAGGTCAATAAGAGGAAGACATAAGGAATCTCTTAATTATGTTGATAAACATATCTAATTAACCAATGTGGTTCATCTTCAAGACGAATAAATGAAGAAGAAAATTTGATCCAACCAAGGGAATATATAGGGAGGAGTCCTAAAGAATCAAGATAAATAGGGACGAGTCATAAGAAATATTTTAAATATGTTGATAGGCATGTCTATTTTAGAATATGACTTTCAAATTTTAATTTATTTGCCAATAAGTTTTAGGTGGATGTTGAATTGATTAATTAGAAAAAATCTAACCAATGTGGTTCATCTTCATGACGAATAAATGAAGAAGAAAATATGATCCAACCAAGGGAATATATAGGTAGGAGTCCTAAGGAATCAAGGTAAATAGGGAAGAGTCATAAGGAATATTTTAAATATGTTGATAGGCATGTCTATTTTAGAATATGACTTCCAAATTTTAATTTATTTGCCAATGATTATTAAGTGGATGTTTATTTTTTTTTGTTTTTTTGTTTTTTTTGTTTTTTGTTTTTTGTCTTTTTTTTTTTTTTTTTTTTTTTTTTTTGGAGATTAACTCTAAGGGATCACATCTCTCAAGGTTGTCATGTGTCATATCAATATGAGTTATAGTTTTTGGGGCATGTGGCTATATTAGTAAATCATAGTATTGTAACAAAGCCTTGGGTGAATCTTCATGGTTAAGAATATTGTTACATGTTTTTTTAAATGTATATATGTTTAACTTGTATAATAATAATAATAATAATAACAATAATCGAATTTAAAGTTAGAGTTTAATTATTTTTTATGATTTTTAAATTTTGATATTGTGAGATGTATAGTGAGGGAAGTGTTTTGATGTCTATTAATATTTACTAGCCATTTCATGTGTGTGTTTGTGTGTGTGTGTGTGTTGTCAATTGGGGTTATCTCGGGTGGTTGGTTGAAATTGCTATTATCTTTCTCACCTATATTCAACTCCTCGTTAATGACATACCAAACATTTTTGTAATGACTTCTTGCCTATGAATATTGTTGTATTGGCTTTGTGCCTTGTAAACTCTCAAGTGAGTATACTTGTGGGTTAGAGCCTCACTCTAACCAGAAAGAACAATTGATTTCATTCCTCATATATATATAATTAATTAATTAATTAATTTAATGACTATACTTACACTTTATAGTTTTAATTAAAAGATATATTTTTAGCCCCATAGATATATATATATAAATATATATAAAAAGTCTAATTTTATAATTTAAGAGATTTTTATCTTGCTATTTAAAAAATTATATTTTAAATAATCATAAAATGTGAAATCATTTCTCTTAAGTAATAATCTTGTACAACTAATCTGATGAATTTTACTAAATCTTATTTTCAAACAACCACATTTAAGAATTCTAACTTACACGACATATATCTATGCGTCTTCCAAGAATTTCATCATGGATAAGATGATTTTGTACTTTTATTGTCCCTACCTTAAATGGGCAAGGGCTTTATAACAAGCTTTATTTACTTCAAGATCTGGAGTAAGTGTAATTTGACATGACATCATTAGGCCATCTCAAGATTTGCCAGCAACTTTGGACCCTACTTCGTTAAATACGATGGATGAAGCATAATTTCGAAATTTTGAAGGAAATTGCAAGTTAGTGTATCTTGAAACATAATAGAAATTACCTACTAATTCCACTGTGACAAAATTGATAATCAAGCAAAATTGATTGTCTTTGCCCATGGCATATAGCAACCAAAAAAAATTGATTGGCTTGACCTATATAAATTGATTATTGATTGTATAAACTAAGAAAATAATTACTCATTTTATTGATTGCTATAGAATATTAAAATTCAGAATTTGTTATAATTAATAAAATCATTAATTAACTTGTTAAATATAGTCATTTCTAACCAAAGGTTAAATTCATGTTCTCAATAATCTCATCCTTAGGTAAAAAAGATAATTAGAATTTTCCTTAATCAATATCTTAATAACTAAGGGACATGATTGTTCATGTAATTGCCTTTTAATAGATTAGCACTATTAATAGACATTGATTTACCTTCCTTTTGCTCATAATTTTAACCTCATTTTTATTTTTTCTTTGTAAATTAGTAAATTTTATTGATTCGTCTGCAAGTCGTACATTAAGCTATTCTCTGTCATGGTCTGCCACTAGGGATTGGTCTGCCACTAGGGAAACCAGACCATTGATCGAATAAAAAGTCTTTTGTCCAAAAAAAGAGAGTACAAGCTAGAAAAACCAAAATGACAAAGATATTGCCAGTGAGAAAACTATCTTGCAGAAGTGCCAACCATGGTGGAGAGTCACTATCCTCTAAACACAGGTAGAAATTTCAATAGGCATTGCTTTGAGTGATGGCATGCCACATGCTTCCTCTTGCCTCACGCGTTTATTGCATTTACCACCCCAAGTGGGGAGATACACTTCTAATAGCTCAGAGATCTGAAAGGAATGCTCCTTGTCTTCGAGAATCAAAGTTCGACAATTTGAAACTAGGGCAGAAGATTGGATGGATCCCATGATGTAGTTAGAGAAAGAAATGGCTTATAGCAACCATGATTGCTAGACTATCTACTACTTTATTGCCAGATCATCTACCATAAGTTGGGATGCCAACTTGGGTGTGATTAAGAAGCTTAGCAATCCTCGTGATATATTTTTCCAGACACCAGGATGATGACAAATTGTCCGAATTGGAACCATTCTGAAGATTTTTGAGGATGTTAATGATAATGTAGGAATCTCTTTCCACCATTAGTTTATTAAAGCCTTGAGACCGCGTTGTAGAGAGCCATTTTTCCAAAGAAAATAACTCGGTGACATTATTACTATTAATTCCTATAACCCCATTTCCAAATTATCCCCATCTATGTTAAAAGGATTTGAAAGGATAAACATGTTTTTAAAGAGACTTCAGGTTATCCGAATACATATATATATATATATATATATATATATATATATATATATATATATATATATATATATATATATATATATATTCTCCATGTTTCCTTAGCAAATTAATTGTTAACTCACCTTCATAACCATGGGAAAAAACATAACCTACTATTTTTCTTTCTCATTTTGCATTGTGAACATTGTCTATCAATTGAAATTTAAAAGTGGAGGATGCCACAACACTCATAAGGAGATGGTGCCCCAAAAATTGAACCCAAGTAACATAATCTACCCACTATACGCTGAAAAATCAATAAATAATCCCTTTAATCAACTACAAGTGATTTGAAAATAATATGAATTGGTAAGGTAAAAAACACATAGTAAAGCTCTAGAGATCAATCATGCAATTGAGTCTTCGAGGCACCTTTGATGAAAGTTATTTAAGACAATTTGATGGTACACGAAAATGGTAAACCGCAAGCACAAATATAAACATGCTTTGAACAAAAAAGATTAATTTTGTTGGACCATTTACTTACTACTCCAAGGTATCTATATTTAAACTATTAATTTTTAAGGGAAAGGATCCTCCATGTTATAGATGCTTTGATATATGAATATTAATCCATTAATGGCCCACCTACATTGAAGAGGAGGCAACCTCTATAGAATAAGGTAACCTACTACCCTACCTCATCAAAATTTGTGGTTTTATTTATGTTTAAAATGTAGACTTCTAGAATTGAATATGTTTTTTATGAGATTTTATGGATGTGGTTACATGAGACTTTTTTATTGCAATTATTCATTTGAATTCTCCACCCTTCTTTAGGGGAACCGATAAAAAAAGAAACAACCTTGCAAATGAGATGGTGTGCACCAATATACAAGGTAGAGGGAAGGAAGGAAAATATGGAGGGAGAGAGGTTGAAGAGAAGATTAAAATATTAAATTACATTGAGATAATCAAGGAAAAACCCTTGTAACTTAATTTTCTCCTCTTTCATTTCTGTCTCAATGTACTTTTTTCCGAATGCTAGTTATTGATGCACAAAATATCATTTCACATTTGTTGTGAGCTGAATTTGTCACATGAAGTATATCCAACCTATTTAGAGATTAAGTGGATGCCAATCACCATTTACACCTCTCTTGGTACGTTTACGCAAGGTTGATTCTACCCTCACTACGGGTTGTCCTTTATTGGAATGATAAAAAGGAGGGAAAGAGAAGCGAGAGGGTTGTGTTAAAGCCCTTTTGGGACCACCCAATATGGGTGTCATTCTTTCTTAACTCCCATCAAAATTAGAAAGACAAAAAAATATAGCAAAATAAAAGAAAATATAACAAACAACAACACTTTTAGGGCCAACAAGCTTAAAATAGCTTATAAAGTTGTTATGGTTTTGAAACACTTCGAAAATGGAATGAATTTTTTTTAGAGTAAAAAAAGTATTCCATGTTAATAAAAAGGGTTAAAAATGCTTTACATGAAAATAATTTCCTATGGTTGATTTGTGAAGAACAAAATGAAGTACATAACATGTTGCTAGTTCCTAATTACAATTGGAAAATCCACAAAAAGTGGCCCATAAGACAACACGTGTCATTATTTCACACAAAAACTTATCATTTATGTTAAAATAAACCCAAAAAATTCAAAGGGGGATTTCCTAATGAGTTTTCTAGGTTTTGTCAACTTTTAAAGGTTAAGGAAATTTATTTATGAACATTGTCATGTTATCAATAGCAATAAATTTCACCCATAAAATAACCTCTTGATTG
This sequence comes from Pinus albicaulis, assembly GCA_034641835.2. NCBI lineage: Eukaryota > Viridiplantae > Streptophyta > Pinopsida > Pinales > Pinaceae > Pinus > Pinus albicaulis. Next base: position 1,206,300,703 of record CM076574.1, read on the forward strand.
TTTTGAGGCATAAACTCAAGCATTGGTAACAAGCCTTTGCACTTGGTATATTAAAATCTTAATTGTTTAACAACTTTTTGTAAGCCTAGGTGAAATGGTAATGAATACTTTGCTACAAAAATTTAATATTTGGGTATTGAGAAGAGGTCTTATTCAATGTAAAACTTGGAAATCTCTTAGGGTTTAATACTCTAATAGTCCTGAGTACAGGGTAGATTGGAAAATTTCCTAGTAAGACTTTAATTGTGGTAGTATATGAAGTTTGGTCTTACTTGGATAGGCCATTATGTTTTGGTGATCATTTCGATTGGGAATAAACCTTTATTTCACAACATTTAATTAGCATTAAGCACAAATAGAATGAGTTTGGGAGATATTCCATTGATAATAGGGTAGTGCGAATCCAAGACTACACGATGCAATTCATAGGGATGTAGTTCTACTTGCCTTGTCACTAGCATTTTTAGGCTCTTAAACCATTTCAGTGATGCTTAAGATTTCCTTGAGATATTTTAGTTGAGTTATTCAAGAAGAATCGTATTATGTTATAGGATCACTTTCTAATGCTTTACAACTTGAGGATAAGGCTTAAAGCAACCAAGTTGGCTCACATTTTGAAACACAACGTGCTCATTCTTTTGATGCTAGATCAGAATCTATTTATGAAGGCCCCCTAATGAAGGATCCCTAACTTTGTCTCTTAATATGTACAAATTTAAGATGATTAAATTGAAAATGGGGAAGCCATTTATGTGGGATAATTGGTTTATCATTAATGCCCATCAACTCAACAATACTCGAATATATCTTATAGCACAATATATGAGGAAAAAAACAATAAAAAAAAATTCTCTCTTTTGTTTCCTAAGGTTTTCGCAAGATTTGTAGCATATACGCTTATCGAGGTAGCAATCCCAAAGTTAAGAATATTAAAAAAAATGAAAGGGATTATACCAAATATTTCACCTACTAAACCCAACAATAATTAAAAGGGTGTGTTAGAGAGGAGCATCGACCATCACCCAATCTGAGTATTTGGAGGAGCCTCGTCTTTTTCTTGGGCTATATTAGTATTTGGAAAGCAACCCAAAATTAAAACTACCAAAGTAGTAAGCAATGATGGCATTTTAACAAGTGAGAAACTTAAGTGCCAATGTATTGTGTTTTTGTGAAAGATTTGTGTTTAATATGAAAACTTATTTATTTATAAATAATAATAATATTAACAATAATATAGAAAAAATAAATATAAAAACATATATGCTTGTTTTTTGGTATTATTTTGGTTGTTTTGTGAAATAAACAATCACAATTTATTATAACAGTGACATGGTAATCGTGCAAATATATAATAAAGTAAAGAGTAATGAATGATTGGTCTCAATGATGATTATAATGAACCATGTAATGGTGTATAAATATACATTGAATATGTTGAATTTTCTACAAGATGCATAGTAGAAACCAATCTTCTACCTAAACCAATCTTCTGATTTCATAATTAATACCTAATAATTTACATATAATTTATCTTATGCCATCGATATTGTTGAGCAATTATACATAGATTTTTTCAATTGTAATGCAATGAAAATAGTAAGATCATAAAGAGACAACCATTCGCAATAGAGACAACAAGTTTACCCCGGGAAACCCAAACTTGGGAGAAAACCCAACAAATTTCCTTCTAGGAGAAATTATTCTTCAATAAGGTTTACAAATACAAAATTTGTTTAGAAATATGTGCCAAAATCCAACTCCAAATACCAGTCAAACTTGGTCAAAATTCCAGCTAGTCAACACTAACTAGCAAAAAATGCAAAGTCAGCGTTAGTCAATGGTCAAAATTCAACCCTTAGTCAAGCTTGGACCTATGGTCAACTCATCTTGTGGTCAAAATATTTGGTTAGATTCATACCCTGTTCAATGATCAAACTCGATCAAATCAGGTTCAGTCAAACTTCAATCAAGTTGGCCTTCTTTTTGCTCACACATGCCACTGATTTGAAGAGAATATGTGATGATATGAACTGATCAAGTGAAGATGTCACATTGTGTATATATTATTGTCAAAATAGGTGAATTTTGATCAAGGGACACACCTTTTCATGGTGGGGCTAACTTGACCATTTTGAGCCTACATGATGCATAGAAAATAAATTTTTATTTATTTTAATTTCCAATTCTTCTACGTCGACTTAAGAGGCCTTTTGGCATGCGAGAATATCTCATGATGCTATACAAAAAATCGACAATCCCTCTTAGCGAGGGATTTATTCTCCTTGGCTGCAACAAATTTCCTCTTAGCTAAAATTTATCCTTCATAAGAAAAGTTCATGAGCATGCCATGTCGATGCATGTCTATAGATAACTACATCCTAAAGTGGGTAGTGTAACTCCTTACATTCACGTCTATAGATTTCTCCATCCTAGAGTAAGCAATGTGAGTATCAAGGGCCTTTTACCCATGGAAAAATTATTTTATGGATCCTTAGGTAAATGTATCAATCTCCTTAGTCAAATTCCTTTATGACCCAACCAAGTCCTTCTCGCTTCTCAGGAGCGAATCTGCCTTTGGACCATTCACCCTCATCCAACTAGTGCAACCTAAGTCCTTTATGAATTCTCAGGTGAAATACATTTATCTCCTCTAGCCAAAGTACTTTATTACCCAACCAATTCCTTCTGGCTTCTCTGGAGATGATTTGTACAGTCCTGTTATTTCCCTGGTCCATTCACCTCTACCTAAATTCCTTCATGACCCAGCCAATTTCTTCTGGCTTCTCAGGTGAATGTATCCTCTCTCTTGGTAAAATCCATATGACCCAACCAAATTCATTTATGTCTTAAGGAGATGGTCCGCCCAATCCTGTAAATACATCATCATTCCCTCTCAACGAGGGAAACATTGTGCATCACACAAGGATTTTCTCTGAAGTATAAAAGCTTCATTCTAGAAAAAGGCTTTGTGAGAATGTTAACAATATGTTCATCTTTGGATATGTGCTAGAGATCCACACCTCCTTTTGGTACCATGTCTTAGATGAGGTGACATGATCAAAGAGTCCTGTAAGAAGCTTCTAAAGCCACACTGCTTCACGATTTGTGACACTAGCTGTGATATACTTTGCCTTTGTTGTACTGAGTGAGATAGAAGTCTACTTCCTACTAAACCAAGATATCATAGAAGATCCCAAGTTGAAGTGGCACCCTCGAGGTGCTCTTTTTTTCCTTTGCACTCTTTGCTTAATTTGAATTTGTATATCTCTACAACCTCACTTCACCTCCTGAGACATATCTCAAACCATAAACAACTATACCACCTATGTTTTACAACACATGCTTCGCTGTAACCTAATGTACATATCTCAACTTAACCATAAACTGGCTCAAGGTGCTCATTGCAAAGAAAAAATCATGCATTGCATTAACCAAGTACATCAAGGATCTAATCAACTATTTGTACCACTGAATGTGAAGCAAAATCACTCAACTTCTTTAGATTTATCATCATAGATGTAGCCATGGAATTGCAGTTCAACATACCGAATCTACTCAAAATTTGGACAATATACTTCCCTTGAGGAAGATCTCATCAGGTCTTTGTTACACCTCTAATCCCAAGAAATAATTTATCTAGCCAAGGTCCTCCATTTCAAACTTTGAGGCAAACTCCCTATGGCACTGAAGCAGATCTTCTTGTGGTAGTCTTGGCTACTTCGTAAGCAATTCTTTATGCCATTGTATCTCCCTCTATCATATAAGAAAGTTGTTCTACCATTGCTGCTCCCTCTGTCATGTAAGAAATTTCTTCTTCCACTACCTCTCTTAAAAGAAAGGGATACTTCTCCTATAGACCTTATGTCTTCGAGTATTTTTACAAACTCAACTCATGACATCCTCTTGGAAGGTTTCTCCTTCCATTCTTCTTGATAATACGCTCCCTCAGTTCTGGAAGCTCTTCCGGTCATTTGGCACGGTCCTAGATGTTTATACAATTTCTCCCTCTTAAACACCGATATACAAGAACCTATCCATTAAAGACTTGAGAAAAAAATATCCTTGTACTCCTTCTTACTGGGAGAACCCTCTTGCAATAAATTTTTCTTCATTCTTCTCGATACTGCAATTTCCTTCTAGATTCATTTCCTTGGAAGCCTTCATGATGTACCTGCAAGTCTCATTCATGAGGCCATGGAAGAAACAATTTTAACCAAGTAGAAAGTACAAAGAAAATAGGCTCACAAAGGAAAAATAAGAACAATCAAGGGAGAAAGATATGAAATACTTATATCTTGATTGAGGAAGAAATAACTAAGTGTTGTAGGGAATTGTTAACTCCCTCTTGATCCTTTCCTCCTTAATGAAGTCCATATGAAATCTCATCAAGCTTAGATTCCTTTGTTTCTTCATCCTGGAAATTATGATCAGCAAGCCATTCATTGAGTTATATAGCCACAACAAGGTCTTAACAACAAGCCAATATCAAGAAAAAGATATTCCACATGCTATCAAGGAGATAAAACAAGTTTGCATCACACCAAATTCACTTGCATCCAACACTCCAAGTCTTTCTATAGGGTTTCATCCCACAAACCCTAGGACTTTCTTATCCAAGACTTCAATATAAGTCCTAACCTCCAAGTCTTCCTCTCAGGTTTACAAACCCTAAGTATTCAACCTCTTGTACTAGTTTGTCCTTTGCCTCCAATGCTCACACAATGATCAACTCCTTTTGATTATTTTCTACTTTCTTGTCACGAGTAGGATTCTCCTTTAGTCACTTGTATTATATCAATACCCTTTCTATTAGCCCCCAAACTTCACTTCTTAAACATTCCTTCCTTTTTTTCCACTGTAGTCTGCTATAGCCACCTTATACTAGCCTTATCACAAGTCTGACGGTACTCAAAACCCTTCTTAGAAATATTTCAGATTGTATGTTTTAATATTGAGGCCCTTCAACCTACCTAAACACACTTTATGAGGCCCTCAACCCTCTTCTAGGGTTGTGACCTAGACACAGATTAATTGCAGCCCTCACAACAAAATTTCCTTGTAGACTTTTCCACCTTCGCTCCCCTTCAAAACCTCTCACATACCTGAGTTTAGTCCTCTTCTTGATTGCGGTCAACACCTAACTATCTCCGTCCTCCAAGAGAAGGTTTACACAAGGTCTGCAACCACTTTTCCTTGAATATAGATCCTCTCAACAAAATTTCCTTGACTCGACCCTCTATAAACAACATAGTGTATGCAAAATAAACCTGTTTAGAACATATTTAATCCACAAAATACTTCTACTCAACCTCTTCAAGACAATTGTGATTCCTCGAGGGTCTATTCTCTTGCAAAAGTGAAGTCACTTGTCATTGTTTCTTAGACTAACTTCCATGATTGCTCCTTTAGCACGACTTTGAGTCAATGTTTAATTTTCTATAAGATGCATAGTAGAAACCAAAATTTTGATTTGATAATTATTATGTAATAATATTTATACATTTTTTCTTATGCCATTAATATTATTGAGCAATTATACATTGAAGATTACAACAACAATATAGTGAAAACAGTAAGATCATAAAGAGACAACCATGCAAAATAGAGACAAGAAGTTTACCCTAGGAAATCTACACTTGGGAGAAAATGAAACAAATTTTCTTCTAGGAGAAATTATTATTCAACAAGGTTTACAATTACCAAAATTGTCTAGAAATGTGTGTCAAAATCCAAGTCCAAATACCAGTCAAACCTGGTCAAAATTCTAGCTAGTCGATGCTAGTCAAACCAACCAAAAATGCATAAGTCAACGTTGGTCAATGGTCAGAATTTCGGTCCTTAGTCAAGCGAACCTGCAGTCAACTTGTCCTACGATCAAAGGTCTGTGACAAGACTCGTATTGTGGTGAATGGTCAAACTCAGTCAAATCAAGTTCGGTCAAACTTCAGTCAAGTTTACCTTCTTTTTGCTCACACATGCGGTTGATTTGAAGAGAATATGTGATGGTCCAAATTGGTCAAATGAAGATGTCACATTGTGTATATATACTTGTCAAAATGGGTGAATTTTGATCAAAGGACACACCCTTTCATGGTGGGGCTGACTTGACCATTTTGAGCCTACATGATGCCTAGAATTTTTTTTTTTTTTTTTAATTTCCATAATTCTTCAAGGCCGACTTAGGAGACCTCTTGGCATGCGGGAATATCTCTCGATGCTACACAAAAAATCAATAGAATAGTCACAAGGTGAATGCGTGTGCGGTTTTTGAGTTTCATTAACCTTGTTATTGTAGTTTTCAAGCTTGTGTGATAAGATTTATTTATCAATAAAGGAAGATCCATAGATGTGAGATTTATTGTAGATGTTTCGAAGCCACCAATTGATTCCATTGTTAAGGTTTAAGAAAGATGAAGAGCACAGGTAAAAAATTAATACTCAATAGGTCATAAAAATAACATGGTGAGGAAACCCTAAGATTGACTAGAGATAATAAAAATTAGAAAATATATAAAGAATAAGGGAATATGATTTTTAATTTAATGTAGGTTAAAAGTAATGTTAAGTGTATATTAAAATAATGTAGTAATGGTATATATATTAAATTAATGCAAACCTCTAATTATAATTAATAGATTAAAGTATTAATAATAATTTAAACCCCTAATAAATAAATGCAAATTTATTATTAAATACTATATTATAAGATTAGATTGTTATCCTATACAACAGTCCTTTAGTTCTTTTACACAGTTCACTTTCTGGCGCTGATTCTTCCTTTTATGACGAATTTTCTAACATCTCTCTCTTCTTTTTTTTGGGTTGGTCTCTCAATTCACAGGAGCAATGCAAAGTCCCACTTCTTGCGTGAGACTCGAGTGTTCTTTTTTTGTCAATTCACTGGAGCAATAAAAATTACTTTTCAAATAGAGTACAATCATGGAATAAGTCCAAATAGTGTACAATCATGGAATAAGTCAAAAATATTGTCGTAAAGAGAAAGCGAGGTTAATTTAATATTGTCGTAAAGAGAAAGCGAGGTGAGATTTTTTTGGTGGAATAAGTCAAAAATATTGTCGTAAAGAGAAAGCGAGGTTAATTTAATATTGTCGTAAAGAGAAAGCGAGGTGAGATTTTTTTGGTGAAGCTGGAGAAATATGAATGTATGTAAAAATGAAAAATAAAGTTTGATTTAATTTTTTTAAGATTGAAGTATTTTTTCATTAAAATTGTGAACTTCAAAAGGGAGCATGAAGATTATTCAAAAGAGTTATGAAAAGTATTTAGTCTGACCAAATTTAATAGTAATTTGTTATTGTAGTATTAATAAGAGTCAAGTAAAATATTATCAAGTACTTTCTTTCTTTTTTGTGTATTTGTTCTTCAATATTTTGATGGTAGGTATTTGATGAATAGTTATGTCAAAATTAGTCAATCTACTTGTGGAATTAGAAAAATTGGAAGGATCCAAGAAATACAAGACTTTACATCAACATATTCAAAATACATTAGTCTTTAATGATTTGTGAAAATATATTTGTAATGGAGACAAAGCTTCAATGAAGCCGACTGCGAGAGAACTAGCAAAATGGGAAGCCACAGAGGAAAATGCACTTCACATAGACATGCATATTGAAAATGTATATGATACTCGGATTGCATGGACAAATTTTAAAAAATATGTTTTATACTCAATCCAAAGAAAAAAGGCTTGAGCTTCATGCTAATTTGCTTAATCAAAATTTGGTTGAAGGGGGATATGTCTAGGAGTACATCTCTTGTTTGAAAAATATTTGGTAAGAACTCTTAAAATATGGTTTTAAAGATGTGCAATTTTTTTTTATCACCATCCCGATGAATGGTTTATCACCCTCTTATAAACATTTTCTAGAAACACTACAAATTTATAATAAATTGGAAAATCAAACTTTTGATTCCTTCAATAATAGGTTCATCCAACAAGATAAGACATTTGGTAAAAAGAACTCAAGGGAAGATATTATGTTTACCAACTCAAGGAAAGGAGAAAATTCAAAAGGCATAAATTGATTCAATGAAAATACATGAGGAATAGGTAATTGCAATGAAAATGTTGAAATTTTGTAGGTGCGGCCGATATTTAAGTCAACAAAGCCGAAGAGAAATAAAATATTATTTTACTATTCATATCGGCCCCAACTTGATAAGTCAACCCCACCTCTTGAAGGGGTTTGACCCTTGGTCAAAACCCACATGATTTGAATCCTATATATTGACATTTGGACCTCCTCATTTGGCATCTCATTGACCAAGATCTGTCTAAGAAGAAGACTTATGTTCACATGTGCAAAGAAGTAGGAAACTTGAAGTTGACCAACTTTATATCTATTTCACTAGTGTTAACTTGGCATCTCTAGGCTACTTTGACTCGAAATATTTGATTGGTTGTTGGACCAAATCTATAGGCATATTTGACTAGATTGTTGACCAAATATCTGGGTAGAAATCTAGATGTTGACTAAAAGTCTTTGACCAGTGTTGACTGTAGGTCAACTGTGGCTATTTGACCAAATTTTCAGAGGGATTTTTAGGGCCAAAATTTGACCTCTCTGATTGTAGTTGGAAAAGAGCAGCAAAGGCCTAAATTTAGTTTGTTGACCATATTTGATTAGTTGAACATAAGTCTTACTTTACTCTCTCATTTGACCAGGTTTGAATTGAAAAGTGGTGTGGTCAATTTGACTATGTTTTGACTAGAAAATTTAGATGTACATTGATCGAATTGGACAATTTCTCTTAAGAAAATATTGTTGGGTTTTTCCCTGGTTTGGTTTTTCAAAGGATAATTTTTGTGACTCTTATTCATCATTGTTTTACTGTGATCTCTACTTCCCTACTTTATTGATAGTTGAAATTTTCTAAAATGTAATTTCTTAATGATATGGAATATGCTAAAGATATAATTGTATCATTGGAAGTAATTATGTAGCAAAAAATTGTGCTTGTCTTAATTGCACCTTAAAAATCAACATGGTATGAGAGCTTTGATAAAGGAAAAAGGGAACTGGAATCACTCTTGAAGATATCTACATATTGTTGGCAATATGATGTAATGTGTTGTCCTTGATGACAACCTACTTGATGAAGTTTCCCTTGATGGAAACCTACTTGATGAATTGCCTATGATAAGAAACCTATGATGTATCTACAGATCAGTTCAGATGTGATAGAGAAAATAATTCCAGCAAGTGCCAGAGAAATGATAAATATAATATGTCACAATGTATACGCAGGTGTGTAAAGGCCAAGTCGCGTATTTACGCAGATATGTACGTCCCAAGTCGCGTATGCCTGTTTGTGCTCCAAATTTATAATACTAGGGGGATTTACCATGGTATTAGCCCATAGTATTGAGATTTGTATTATCTATTTGATTCAGTCCAAGATTACCATCAATAGTTGAGTGGTTTTGACTCATGGTATTGGTAAAAGCTAAATCTATATAAGGAGAAGAAGATCATAGTGCTAGGTGTGCATGTGTCTGGGTATTGAATGGATACTTCATTCTGAAGTATATCCGCATGGAATGGGTTACAGTTTATTGATAGATATGAATTAATAATGCACCTATGAATAAAATGATGGATCAAGATCTCTAGACCTGAAATGAGTATGTATTTTCTAGATTTGTTTATGGAAAGTTTGGATTTGTGAATCTAGAGAATGTTTTCTGAAGTGAAGGGTAAGATCTGAGCTATTAATCTGTTCTGAAGAGTTTCATATCCCTGCAATGTTTGCAGATCTATACGTAGGTTTGTTGCAGCAAAAGTGCGTATATACGCAAGTTAGCTTTAGCAAAAGCACATATGGAATCTAAGGTCAGTCCTAAAATAGTTGCAAATATATACGCAGGTTTGTCTTTGTGAAAGCGCGTATATACACGGGTTCAGTGAAGTAAAAGCGCGTATGGAATCTAGGGTTTTGTTGAAGTGTGCTGAAGGAAATCTCTTATTTGTTTTGATGTATTACTGTTTTCTATCAATGATGTCTTCATATAGATCTGAGTTGTTTGAATATTGATTATGCTGCTAGTTGATTATGATTAAAGATCAGTTGTTGGTTGATTGGTTGATGATTCAATGAATGAAATGAATGGGTTATAAGTTTCAGTTTGATGTATGTTCTTTGAGCTTAAATGTGTAGAGTGGGTCCAGTCTGAAATCTGATGAAAAGAGGCCTACAAGTTGTGTTGTGTGGAAGCTGTTGGATCCAGTATAAAAATTGATGAAACGTGGTCCATGGTGGTGCTGAGGAGCCTTCAGTGAGTGGGTTGTAGCTCCCTTCCAGTGGTAGCTAGTAAACGAGATCAAGAGGTAGTAGCTCCCTTCTAGTGGTAGTTGGTAAATGAGATCAGGGGGTAGTAGCTCCCTTCAAGTGGTAGCTGGTAAACGAGATCAGGGGGTAGTAGCTCCCTTCCAGTGGTAATTGGTAAACAAGGTCAGGGGGTAGTAGCTCCCTTCCAGGAGTGGCTGGTAAACGAGATTAGGGGGTTGAAGCTCCCTTCCAGTAGTAGCTGGAGAATGAGAGAAGGTATTAGCCTTCTGTAGGTGGGTGCCTGCGTGCTGGTATGAGTCTGCTCCAGTGCATGATTGTAAGCAGTTTTCTTTATAATAAATGTTGAAGACAGAGACAACAGTAGTGGTGGTTTTCTCCCGAATTGGGTTTCCACCTTAAATCTTGGTGTTCATGTGTGTTGCTTATGTGTGATGATTTATTCTTTCCTTACTTCACATGCTTACTTCTTACTAAACATCTGATGAATGAATGATGCACTGATCTAAGTAAAGAATTATATGCATAATAAGATCTCAAGTAATACGCAAGTTTTCTTAAGGATATATACATGTATACGCGAGTTGGGTTCATTAAAGTCACGTATGGAATTTAGTAAGGAAAAAGTTAAAGTATTGAATAAGCTCTAAATACTGATTCACCCCCCCCCCCCCCCTCAGTTTTTTCCCAACAATTGGTATCAAAGCAGGTTCTTCTAAAGGAGCTTGATTGCTTGAAGGAGATCTGTCACAATGGGAAGGAAGCAAAAGAAGAAGGCTACTCAAAGAAAGAAGATATCTCAGAAAACATGTACAACAGAGAATGAAGAAGATGAAAAAGGTATTGACTGTTGTTCTTGTGATTCACTTTCTTGTGCATGTAATGGTGAAGATAATGAAAACCAAAGTGAAAGTAATGTTATGGATCTAGAAGCAGTAATTGCAAATCTCAAGATTAAAGTTGAAGATCAACAAAGATTATTTAATGAGAGGGAAAATATCTACAAAGATATGATCTCTAGAATGAATGGAAAGATAAACAAGTATCAAAGGCTGCAGGATAAAGTAACCAATCACAATGAAGGACTTAAATCAGAAATCATCTCTCTCAAAGTAGATTTGGAAACATCAAATAAGAATAATGAAGAACTTCTACAATCATTTGAAGAACAAGAAAATGGGTTGAAAGAAGAGATTCTAAAATTGAATGAACAAGTAGAAGAAGGGAGAAGGGTCGAAGAAAGTATGAAGTGGCAATGCCAAAAATTGGAGGTTCAGGTAAACATTTTAAAAGGTAAATTAGAAGAAAAGGATAAATCCTTGAGGTTTCAAGATAGTACTAAGATTCTAGATAATATTCTTAGTATTAAAAGGTCTCCCTCTATTAAATTTGGTCTTGGTTTCCATAAAAATGTGAAAGGAGAATCTAGTTCACAAGACAAAGCTAAAGATTCAAAGGATATCAATGCAAAACCTAAAGTGTTTAAAGAGACAAAAGAGCAACCAACAATCATGAATTCTCAAATGAAATCATTCGCTCCTAAATATAGAAGTATCAATCGATTCTCTCCTTTGATCAATAATGTTGAGTGATTTATATGTCATAATTATGGACATATTGCAGCCAAGTGCAGAAGAAAATTGTTTCAGTCAAAGACAGATAGACACTACATATAAAGAGAGTCAGCTCCCAGGTACTCAAGTTTCTTTAAGGGATATTGTTTTTCATTTAGCAATTCTGGTCATAAAGAAATTGATTGCAATAGAATAAAGATTAGGAAAACATATTATGATCCCTATGCTCCCTTTTCTGGTCACATAAGATGTTATGCTTGTAACAAGTATGGGAATGTAGAAAAATAATGCAGATTAAGTATGATGAATAGATCTGAGAAATTGGATAATTTCCAGCAAAGCTGGAAAAAGATGAAGATTCAGTCAAAAACGTAGGGAATATTGACCCTACTGCAGTCATCTGTTTCTAAAGTTTACTTCTCATAATGACTGCAGGAGTGATGTGAGATACATTATAGGGATCAGTAATGTATCATCACAGGGGGAGCAATATATGGTGATTCCCATGGTTGGTTTGGTAATTTTGTTTATGTTTATTTCTAACAGTGCATCTGATGTGAAGAAGACAGGTACAGGAGATACAAGTTCAAGGGGAGATGAAGGTGTGAAATTTTTCTGTATTTCACTTTCTATACGCGGGTTTCATGAACTAAAGCCGCATATACACGTGAGTTCCAATGGAGACAATTGTGTATGTTTTTATCTGATAAGAAAACAATGAGGAAGACTCAAAAACAGTTTCTGATATGTTGCTGACAGTAATAAATTTCTTGATCTGATGTTGATATCTGATGATATGATTTTAAGTTTTGATTATCTACCTGATGAAGAGGCTTTGATGAATTGGTTGGTGAAGATGTTCAGGATGCTCAGTTTCAGGAGGAGCATTAGCCTTGCTGAGAGTAATGCATTGTTGGAATTATGATGGTTCTGAAATATGATCTCTCTCTTGAGGTCTTTTGGTCTTAGTTATAAAAGGTCATATCTATAATTTTATGAAAAGTTCATGTTGAGACCTATGATGTAAAAATTTTATATTCATTCATGTAAGTACTTGGTCAAATTTGTAAACCCATTTGGTTGGGTAGTTGAGTCAAAATTTGTAAACCCTCTTGGTTGGGTAGTTCAGTCAAATATGCAATTCCACTTGGTTGGATCATTGATGTAAGTATGAGTCCTTGGTGATAGGAATGATCATACTTGGTTGAGTTATAGAGTCATGTACTTCATTTAAAAATGTGTCTAAAGATTCAGTATGAACTCAGGGGGAGCATGGTAAGTTCAGTGAACTTCAGATCTATAGAGCTCATCTTTCTACAAGGGAAGAGAAACCGTGTTATGGTTTTGATCTTCCCTTTGCCCTTGATTTCAAATGGGGAGAGTATCATGGTGTTTGAATAATGGTTATGATTAATGTATCTATCTATTGTGGTGATCAAACACCATCGTGGTTTCCATCAAGTCCAAAGGGGGAGATTGTTGGCAATATGATGTAATGTGTTGTCCTTGATGGCAACCTACTTGATGAAGTTGTCCTTGATGGAAACCTACTTGATGAATTGCCTATGATAAGAAACCTATGATGTATCTACAGATCAGTTCATACGTGACAAAGAAAATAATTCCAGCAAGTGCCAGAGAAATGATAAATATAATATGTCACAATGTATACGCGGGTTTGTAAAGGCCAAGTCGCGTATGTACGTGGATACGTATGTCCCAAGTCGCGTATGTACGCGGATACATACGTCCCAAGTCGCGTATGCTTGTTTGTGCTCCAAATTTATAATACCAGGGGGCTTTACCATGGTATTATCCCATAGTATTGAGCGATGTATTATCTATTTGATTCCATCCAGGATTACCATCAGTAGTTGAGTGGTTTTGACTCATGGTATTGGTAAAAGATAAATCTATATAAGGAGAAGAAGATCATAGTGCTAGGTGTGCATGTGTCTAGGTATTGAATGGATACTTCACTCTGAAGTATATCTGCATGGAATGGGTTACATTTTATTGATAGATCTGAATTAATAATGCACATATGAATAAAATGATGGATCAGGATCTCTAGACCTTAAATGACTATGTATTTTCTAGATCTGTTTATGGAAAGTTTGGATCTGTGAATCTGGCGATTTTTTCTGAATTGAGGGGTAAGATCTGAGCTGTTAATCTGTTCTGAAGAGTTGCACAGCCCTGCAATGTTTGCAAATCTATACGCAGGTTCATCGCAGCAAAAGCGTGTATATACGCGTGTTAGCTTCAGCAAAAGCACATATGGAATCTAAGATCAGTCCTGAAATAGTTGCAGATATATACGCAGGTTTGTCTCTGTGAAAGTGCGTATATATGCGGGTTCAGTGAAGTAAAAGCGCGTATGGAATCTAGGGTTTTGCTAAAGTGTGTAGAAGGAAATCTATGATCTGTTTTGTTGTATTACTGTTGTCTGTCAATGATGTCTTCATACAGATCTGAGTTGTTTGAATACTAATTATGCTGCTATTTGATTATGATTAAAGATCAGTTGTTGGTTGATTGGTTGACGATTAAATGAATGAATTGAATGGGTTATAAGTTTTAGTTTGATGTATGTTCTTTGAGCTTAAATGTGTGGAGTCGGTCCAGTCTAAAAATCTGGTGAAAAGAGGCCTACAAGTTGTGTTGTGTGGAAGCTGTTGGATCCAATATGAAAATTGATGAAATGTGGTCCATGGTGGTGCTGAGGGTTGAAGCCTTCAGTGAGGGGGTTGTAGCTCCCTTCCAGTGGTAGCTGATAAAAGAGATCATAGGGTAGTAGCTCCCTTCCAATGGTAGCTGGTAAACGAGATCAGGGGGTAGTAGCTCCCTTCCAGTGGTAGCTGGTCAACGATATCAGGGGGTAGTAGCTCCCTTCCAATGGTAGCTGGTCAATGAGATCAGGGAGTAGTAGCTTCCTTCCAAAAGTGGATGGTAAACGAGATCATGGGGTTGAAACTCCCTTCCAGTAGTAGTTGGAGAACGAGAGAAGGTAGTAGCCTTCTGCAGGTGGGTTCCTGTGTGCTGGTATGAGTCTGCGCCAGTACATGATTATAAGAATTTTTCTTTATAATAAATATTGAAGGCAGAGACAATAGCAGTTTTCCACCTTAAATCCTGGTGTTCAAGTGTGTTTCTTATGTGTGTTGATTTATTCTATCCTTACTGCACATGCTTACTGCTTACTAAACATCTGATGAATGAATGATGCACTGATCTAAGTAAAGAATTATATGCATAATAATATCTCAAGTAATACGCAAGTTTTCTTAAGGATATCCACATGTATATGCGATTTGGGTTCATTAAAGTTGCGTATGGAATTTAGTAAGGAAAAAGTAAAAGTATTGAATAAGCTCTAAATACTGATTCACCCCCCTCCGTCTCAATATTTTTCCCAACACATATGCAATATTATTGTTTGACCAGATCTATGACCATGGGTTCCTATACTAAAATAGATAACAAGTTGGAAGGTGCTACAAACTTCAGGTCATGGAAGATAAGGATTCATGTCATTCTTGCAGAGAATGATGTTTTGAAGTATGTAAAGGGAAAGGTTACTAAACCAAAGGATACTGAAGGAAAAACAAGATAGGAGAAGAATGAAATCGCAACCATGAAAATTATTGTTGAATCCAGCAAAGATCATCTAATTCCATATGTCTCAAGTTTAGACTCTTCAAAAAAGATGTATGATGCCCAAGTTGGATTATATACCATCGATAACATTGGTCAAAAAATGAGTTTGAAGAATGAACTACATAATGTTTAAATGAAAAAGGATGATATTGTGGCTTCATATTTCATGAGGATATCTCAATTAAAAGATCAAATTTAGGCTATTGGTGAAGTTATTTCTAATATAGAACTTGTGACTACAACACTTAATGGTTTTCCTGACTCTTGGGATTCGTCTGCATCTAGTATTTATGGCAGAAAGGATATTCCAAGTTTTGAGGAATTATGGACCTCATGGAATCAAGATGAATCTAGACTTGTCTCAAAGGTGAAGATTCCAAAACCTCAAGATGGTGACTCTTAAGATTTTTCAACCCACTCTAAATATGGTAGAGGAAGGAGAAAGTTTGGAAGGTTTTAAAGAAATGTAGGAAGAATATCCCTCCCTCTCAAGGAAATAAGGATATATTGAAAATTCAATATTTTTGTTGCAACAAGTATGACCACTATCACGATAAGTGTCACAGAGGAAATAATAATAAGAAGAGGAAGGGAAAGGATCATGCCTTAGCCACAGACAATGATGATGATGAGTATCCACATAAGAATAAATCCAAGAATGACGCCAAAATAGCATTAGTAGTTGATGATAAGTATGAGGATATGTTTTACTAGGTTGATAAGATTACAAATAGATTTTAGTGATTTCTGCAGGTGGGCAAGAAGCAAGAGGGAGTTGAAAATTCCCTACAATACTTATAAGTACTCCACATCTATCTTCCTTTATTAATATTGTTTTGATTTCTTAGCCTCTTGCCTTTTTTTCTTTTGATGGGTAATAATAGTTCTTCCATGGCCCCTAGTGAATATTATAAGTACACCATGAAGACCACCAAGGGCTATAAGTAGATGAAAATTTTGGAATAACGAAGCAAGGTTTGTGGCAAGAGGATTATTCCTGGAGTGACTCATATTTAAGAGGGAGAAATTATATTGATATCTAGAATCATACCGAAAGGGATCCAAGTTTAAAAGAAGAAGGTATGGTAGCAAGTTGAAGGATGGCATTGTGCCAAGATTCATGGAAAGTCAATGATGAATTCAAGTTGATTTACAAGGTCTAGCATTTGGTAATTGGCATAGAGAATTAAAAAGGGATGATTCTCCCAGGAAGAGGGAGAGGACTATGAGAATACATTTGATCCAATTGTCAAGTACACTTCTGTTAGAATTATTATATATGTTTCTTCTATTATGGGTTACATTAGGTGGATGTAGAAACGGATTTTCTCAATGGAGTAGTTGAGGAAGAAGAGTAAAAGGAAAAAAAAGTTGGACTTCGAGGTACATGAGAGGGGATATCATGTTTGTAGACTGGAGAAAGCTTTTTACGAACCTCGGGCTTGGTATGGATATCTCATAAATCTTGGTTAATTTTGTTTCTAATGAAAGTGGAGGTAATCACTTATCAGAGGGAGTACCAGTGGTAAGAATTTTTTTTTATATAGAGGAGGAAGTCATGGCCAATGGAGTTGAACTCTAGGATCGAGATGAAGGATCTTAGTTAGATATATTACTTCTTGGGACTAGAAGTGTGTTAGAAGCCAAGTGATATATTCCTTGGTCAAAAGGAAGTGCATTATTAAGATCCTTTAGAGTTTTGGGATGATGGAAAATAATTCCATGGTCGTTCCCATGGTATCAAATCTTATGAAGCTAAGTAGCAGAGGGACCAACCTCGATTGTCTCAACAATATTTTCTTAAGCATTAGAGGAGCACCCAATCAAGGTGACTGGAAAGCAGTTGTGGTGATGGATTTGGGCTGGTCAGTTTATGGTTGAACCAAGGCATATGGAAAAACATGTGTTGAGGCACTGACATGGTACAATTGGATATGAATTGAGATATGTCTCATAAAACAATTGAGATTCACAGATTCAGATTGGGATGGGAATGATGTTTCAACTTGAGGTCTACTATGATGAGTAAGAAGTTGACAACATATGAAACATAATATATTATAGTTGGATGAGTTGTGAAGAATGTGGCTTTGGAAGCTACTTGCAATATTTTTTGATCAAGTTCCAGAGAAAAACATGATGAAAATTTAAAGCATGTGGTGCACAAGGAGTAGTGAGGCTCCTATGTATTTCTATAATCAACCTGGTTGTTGAAATTCTACCAAAGCCTTTATCCCCGAATGAAGTTAGCATACTTCTAGGAAAAGCATGGAATGATTGAGAATTCTTCCCTTGGTTTAAGGGAGTTTTGATGTTGTAGCATAAAGGGGAAGATAATATCCCTTAGGTCATGGGTTTTTACTGGGAGCTTTCGAAAACGACAACAAGAAAATCCTGATTTAATTTCCCCTTGAATTAAATTAGGAGAAAATTGTAATTCCACATCACAAGACAACAATAACGTGTTAACTAAGTGAGAAAGACTTAGTTGGCTCAATTAATTTGAGTTTAGGGCCTAACTTGAGTCATGTGGAGTGTCTCCTACTTTTTAGGAGCCTAGGTTGAGTTTAATTTGAGTTGTAATAATATAATTTAGTCAAACTAAGTTAAAGTCAGTTAAACT
Source organism: Pinus albicaulis (assembly GCA_034641835.2). Taxonomy (NCBI): domain Eukaryota; kingdom Viridiplantae; phylum Streptophyta; class Pinopsida; order Pinales; family Pinaceae; genus Pinus; species Pinus albicaulis. The sequence continues at coordinate 1,206,318,871 of CM076574.1, forward strand.
AGTTCCATCTGTTGGAGGAACTAGTGGGAGGTCTAGTAGTCAACAAATTCAAAGAGGGGTTTGACCCCTCTTTGACCCTTGGTCAAAATCCACGTGGTTTGAATCATATATATTGACATTTGGACCTCCTCAATTTCCATCTCATTGAATAATATCTGTCCAAGAAGAAGACTTATGTTCACACATGCAAAGAAGAAGTAGGAAATTTTAATTTGACCAACTTTATATCTATTTCGCTAGTGTTGACTTGGCATATTTGGGCTACTTTTATTCATAATATTTGATGTAATATTCCAAATCTGGGATTTATACAACAATGAGAATATCCTAAGGTATTTGAGAGTTAGATATGCAGAAATATGCCTTATAATAGATTTCAAATGAAAAATCCTTCAATTAAATGATTATGCAACAGCTTATAACTCACTTTGGACTCAAAAGGGTGGAGAAAAGAGGTGATTTTGGCCCTAAAATGAGTGTATTTAGGTATCCGCATAAAAATAAGGTGGGATGATGGCTGGATCTGATATCTTAGGTCATGAGGGACCTAAGCTCTGAATTTCAGCTCAAACAAATAATTATAGCTAGGTTAAATAGTTCCTCCTTCCCCAACTAGGCTTAAAAACCCTTATTTCCCATGGCTTAAATTATGCAGAATGTACTGAAGCTTCTACAACGTGATTTTATGAAGGGTTTAAATGAAATAATGATGGAACATCAGTATGGAAAATTATAATATGATTCAAATTATTTATACTAAGAAAAACATATCTTTTCATAAAGAAAGGCCTCAAATGAGGTGTCGTAACACATGAGATGAGACAGAAAAGCTATCAGCATGAATTTAAGGAGGCTGAAGCTTCTTAATATTAAGTTATAGATCTGGAACCAATTTTTACATGAAAATAGAGATCTATAACAGATCAGAAAGCCAAATAGGCTCTTTATTATACTCCCCTTGGGGATCTCAGCAAATGATCAACAATAGTGAGTAGATCTGAGATCTAAGTCACAGTTTGGTAACAGTATTCAGAAATTCTGCAGTAAATACATCAGAAAATAAATCAGATCTAAAGGTTACATGGATTGTTTGGCCAATCCATGGATCACCATAGTGAAAGGAAGGAACCCTTTCCACTAGAGATCCCTCCTCCAGGAGAACTCCAAAACCCCTGCAACTCTGCTCCTCAATAATTATAAAGCTCAGGGAGAGGAAATGCACATTCAACTAGAAAACCAATTTGGCCTGATGCCAAGATATGGATCTGAAGCAAAATCAGGAGAGGCACTCTTCCAGGAGGTTAAAAGACACACTCCATGAGAAGAGGCTCCTAAAACAAGCTAGATCTCTGCAGATCTAGAATCCCACTTGTTTCAGCTCACTAAAACAAGTAAATCCTAACTGCATTTATGCTTCCTAAGAGAGATGGAGCCTGGCCTCAAAGCCTGATAGTGGACAAAGAAAAACAACCTCCTCCAAGAGCTGCTCAATGGAAGGAGAGAGAGGATTCCTAAACTGGAAACCCTCTTGTGCTATGTAGACAATTCTCAGGCTAAAAAACCTAGAGAATTCGAATTGGTCTAAGCAGAATAAATTTTGAATATCTTCAACAACCTTTTCCTTGAGCCTTCTCCTTCCTTTTATAAGATGAGGATGTGAAAAACCGTAAGCCACTTACAAAACTTTAGCTCCTTTCACATGAAGCTCCTCCATCTAAAACTGCGCTGACCCTCTAGATGGTTCAATGAATCTAGACAAAACTGAGATTTGGTCTTGTTGACCAAGTCAATTGTCTCAATCCTGTTTCACACACAAGTGGATTTTATTACAAAGGCCAAGATTTATCCCTGTTCACATTGGGCATGTATTTATTATTTGATTTAAGGAGTTTTTCATGTCCTCCTTTACATTTTATTCATCAAATAATAAAAAGGAAACAAAATGAAATATTCCTATTAGCTTGGGATAATTAGGAATATTACATTTGACTATTTGTTGGACCAAATCTCTAGGCATATTTGATTAGATTGTTGACCAAATATATGGGTAGAAATCTGAATGTTGACTGAAAGTGTTTGACCAATGTTGAATATAGGTCAACTATGGCTATTTGACCAAATTTTCAAAGGGATTTTTAGGGCCAAAATATGACCTCTCTGACTGCATTTGGAAAAGAGAAGCAAAGGCTAAAATTCAATATGTTGACCATATTTGACTAGTTGAACATTAGTCTTACTTTTCTCTCTCATTTGACCAAGTTTGATTTGGAAAGTGGCATGGTCAATTTGATTGAATTGGACAATTTCTCCTAAGAAAATATTGTTGGGTTTTTCCCTTGTTTGGTTTTTCCAAGGATAATTTTTTGTGAATCTTGTGTATGATTGTTTTACTGTGATCTCTACTGCCCTATAGTATTGATGTTTGAAACTTTCTAAAATTTATTTGCTTAATAATCTGGAATATGCTAAAGATATAATTGTATCATTGGAAGTAATTATGTAGCAAAAAATTGTTCTTGTCTTAATTACACCTTAAAAATCAACATGGTATGAGAGTTTTGGTGAAGGAAAAATGGAATTGGGATCACTATCAAAGATATACATATGCAATCTGATTGTTTGACCAGATCTATGACCATGGGTTCCTATACTAAGAAAAAAAAAAGTTGGAAGGTGCTACAATGTTCAGGGCATGGAAGACAAGGATTCATCTCATTCTTGCAGAGAATGATGTTTTGGAGCATGTGAAGGGAAAGGTTACTGAACCACAAGACAATGAAGGAAAAAAAAGATACAAGAAGAATGAAATCACAACCATGAGAATTATTGTTGAATCCAGCAGAGGTCATATAATTCCATATGTCTCAAGTTTGGACTCTTCAAAGAATATGTATGATGCTCGAGTTGGATTGTATACCATTGATAATATTGGTCAAAAAATGAATTTGAATAATGCACTATGTAATGTTTAAATGAAAAAGAATGATATTGTGGCTTCATATTTCATGAGGATATCTCAATTAAGAGATCAAATTTAGGCTATTGGTGAATTTATTCTAATATAGAACTTGTGACTACAACACTTAATGGTTTTCCTGACTCCTGGGATTCATCTGCATTTAGTATTTATGGCAGAAAGGATATTCCAAGTTTTGAGGAATTATGGACCTCATGGACTCAAGATGAATCTAGACTTGTCTCAAAGGGGAAGATTCCAATACCTCAAGATGGTGACTCTCAAGCTTTTGCAGGCCACTCTAAATATGGCAAAGGAAGGAGAAATTTTGGAAGTTTTTAAAGAAATGTAGGAAGATGACCCCCTCCCTCTCAAGGAAATAAGGAGATATCGAAAAATCAACATTTTTGTTGCAACAACTATGACCACTATCACGACAAGTGTCATGGAGGAAATAATATTAGGAAGAGGAAGAAATGATCATGTCTTAGCTGCAGAAAATGATGATGATGAGCATCCACATAAGGATAAATCCAAGAACAACATCACAGAAACATTAGTAGTTGATGATAAGGATGAGGATATGTTTTAATAGGTTGATAAGATTACAAATAGATTTTAGTGATTTCTGCAAGTAGACAAGAAGCAAGAGGGAGTTGAAAATTCCCTATAATGCTCAAAGGTAAGTACGCCATATCTATCTTCCTTTATTATTATTGCTTTGATTTCTTAGCCTCTTGTCTTTGTTTCTTTTGCTGGGTTATAATATTTCTTCCATGGCCCCTAGTGAATATTTCAAGTACACCACGAAGACTACCAAGGTTCTATAAGTAGATGGAAATTTTGGAAGAACGGAGCAAGGTTCATGGCAAGAGGATTCTTTCGGAGTGATTCATGTTTAAGAGGGAGAAATTATATTGATATCTAGAATCATATCGAAAGGGCTCCTAGTTTAGAAGAAGAAGGTAGGATAGCAAGTTGAAGGATGGCATTATGCTGAGATATGTGGAAAGTTAGTGATGAATTCAAGTGTATTTACACGATCTAACATTTGGTAACATCCTTTGCTGTTAAGCGTTCGGCCATTTTAAAACCTCTCATCCTTTGTTGTTAAGCGTTCGGCCATTTTAAAACCAAAATTAAGTAACAGTCTGAGTAAAAGTAAATTGCTGTGGTGAAATATAAATTCCACCTGAACTTAAAAAAAAACTAACTAAGATAAAAAGTAAAAAGTAAAAATGCCACGAGGGCCGAATCATGAAATAACAATGCATCATTTGTGGGAAGGGGTTGAGGCTGTTGCTGATACTGGTGGCGGCGCGTTTGCGGATGAACTGGCAATTTGGCTAACAAACTAGGCGCACCTCTGCTGACTGTCCGCAGCAGGCTCAAGCATCATTGCAAATCCTTCTACCCTGATGAAAGCCTCAGTGAGATCGCTCGGATTTGCCTCAGTAGGGACTTTATGTTTTAACAAGTGAAGGAGATCAAACTCTGGGCGCAGTGATGCGATCATGGTTTCGGCCTTGAGCCGGGTGGTTTTATCTGACAGGACATCTATCCGGTCCCTTTCTTGCTTTAGGCATGCTTCATATTCCGGTAATGGTCGCAGCATAGAAGGGGTGGTGGATTCCCAGCGCGTTGGAAGCCCTGCTATCGTAATTTCGGCCCAAACTGCATCAAACCGGTCCACGTTGTATATCAACTGCTGCAAGGCCTTCATTTTCTTTTCCTGTTCAATTTCTTTCTGCAATGCTTCTATCCTTCTGGTATTCTCTGACAGGGATTTTCCCAAATCCATGATCCTTTGCCTTGCAGTGGAAGCCTGTTTCTCCAGTATGTCATTTGCAGCTTTCGCTACGTCTAGCTTTTCTGAAAGTGAACTCGTCTCAAGTGGCGTTGTAGCTGGCGCACAGTTGTGCGTGTCCCAAGTGTTCTGTAGCTCTGTCAACCTACTCTGAAGAGTAGCGATTTTTCCTGCCAACTTCTCCTTCTCTTCTCTTTCTTGTGACAAGGTGCCGGCCAATTCCATTTTCTCTTTCTCTACTTGTGCCAACTCGGTTGTCTGCACATGCTGGGAGGCTGGCATGTGGGCTTTGCTTGATGATGTCGGGCGAAAGGGAGAAATATGGTTTCCCTGAGCGGAGGCAAATGTGTGTCGATTTTCATCGTAGGCGTCTCTGAGCCAGTAGATGAACTCGACCACCAGGAAGACTGGGGGGGTAATCTGATGGTAAAAGCCTGACACAACCACCCGGTATCGATCCCTTTTATGAACATGACGCGAAAAAAGCTCAGGCCTTATACTGCTAATGGGGAAAGGGTATTGGTGATCGCAGATTCCAGCTTGTTGGTCAATGAAAGGCTCGAACCCGGGAGGGTTTCTGGTTTCTCGGACCTGGGGAGTTTCTGGATCATTTTTCTTGGGTGTGCCCCTTCCCATGACTGACATATGAAATCTGAAAAGAGAAATGAAAGGAAAACAGAGGGAATGAAAGGGACGAAGTACCTGTACAGTAGGTAAATTTGCTTGGGAAAGTGACGCGGGGGTAGTCTGGTAATGATTGGGTAGACCTGGCACTTGTTCCTGCTTTGTATATACCGTAACTGGAAGACCTAAGACTTTTACTGCAGTAAATACAGGAAACTGCTATCTCAGACTGGTAATTCTGAGGTGAACACGGGTAGAGGTGAAATAAGTAGGGCAAGTTTCATAAGGACACTGACAGTGGGGCACGCGACATGTAGGGGTTGGGCGTTCGTTGTGGAGAGGCAAACACCGCGTGCCAGGTTTAATATTGGTACGGGCCTCAGTACCAGCTTACCTACGAACTTTACCTTACCTCTCAGCCGTGTACACCATTTGATGCTTTGAAACATATCATTCGCAAAGCGAATTGAATACATACCCTACCAGTCGTAAGGGCCCACATTGCGTTTTCCACGTCACCATACTTCGTGCTCAGGCCTTGCCACCTCATTCTGGCCTTGGGTCCCCACCACGTCACGTTATCACAATTCCACTGGGGTATGGGTCTCTTCCCTCTCTCGCTGCTCGACCCCCACGGAAATTCCCTTGTGTGCATATTAAAAAAGCGGCAATTCTTTTAATATATTTGTCTTGCGCTCTTCGTACCACATAATTGCACCTTTTATATTTCCGCTACCCCTTTTTACTTTATACCTCGGCCTCCGTATTATTTCCGCTTCTAGCTTTTAGGCACGTGACTTCTCTTACTTAGTTTCACTTCGACCAACTCTTCAAGCATTTCACCATTTGATATAATGTTCGATGCACGACTTATCACCTTTCAGTAAACCAATGACTTACGTTAAATATTGAACAACATTGGCTCCACCTGGGGACAACACGTTCATCCTTGAATGTGTCGAGAACTACGTAGACCACCTGTTTGTATTCTGTGAACGCCACTTCTAATCCCTTTAGACTCTTTACCTCTTCTCTTCGTGATTCATCAACAAACACAAATTATTCAAAAAACGCTTAAAAATAGGAAATAATAACAATATGGTACATTAGGCTTTCTCGGCCCGGATCAGTACTGGAAATAAAGCTTGAGGAATTGACCATTAATAGGGGCGTCCAGAAAATCTCCCTGCAAATTCTCCAACCTAAAAGTATTGTTGTCACCTTGTTCTGCAATTTTGAAAGGGCCAAACCAGAGGGGATCGAATTTTCCGTGCTTCCCTCTATCTGCCCTTCGAATGTCCCATCTGAGCACCAGATCTCCCACCTGTAACTTTCTGTCTTTGGCATGTTGGTCAAAAATATCCTTCATTTTCTCCTAATATTCGATCAGCTTCTGACTCACATGATTTCGTGTTTCTTCTAGCTCCACCAACTGATTAATCCTCCTAGTCACATCGTCAGGCTCCTCCTGATTTTCTTTCATGAACCGAGCTACTGGTAAAGCCAGCTGCACAGGAAAAACTACTGCTCTCCCATAAACTAGTTTGTATGGAGACTTCCCAATTGCCCTGTTGCTAGTAATTCGGTTTGCCCATAGAGCGAATTTCAGCTGAGAATCCCAATTCTTCTGATTCTCGTTGATAGTCTTCTTCAGTGCTCGGACCAGAGTTTTATTTGAGGACTCCGCGAGGCCGTTCCCTTGGGGATAATAAGCCGTAGAGTGACCCAGCACAATATTATACTGCTGGCAGAAGTTGACGAATTTTGTGGATTTAAAGGCTTGTGCGTTGTCAGTTACTATCTTAGCAGGACAACCAAATATGGATATGATGTGTTCCTCCATGAATTTTATTACCACATCGTCAGTTGCATTCCCAGCAGGTATAGCTTCCACCCATTTGGTAAAATAGTCTATGGCGATCAATATCCATTTATGCTGACCGCTGGATGGAGGATGTATTTCTCCGATGAAGTCGATTCCCCACTGCTGGAATGGCTCAACTACATGGACTGGTATCATGGGGAGAGGCGCGAGCTTCTATATCTCTGCGAACCTTTGGCACTTCTCGCAAGCTCTAACTCAAGTGAACACGTCTCCGAATAGTTTAGGCCAGAAAAAACCAGCCTTCAGAATCTTGTGAGCAGTAGCCCTCCAACCGTAATGGCCTCCACAGATTCCTTCATGAAACTCAGCCATTATATTCTCCACCTCTTCTTCTGTAAGGCACAGGAGTAGGATACCGGAGGGGTCTCGCCAATACAACCGACCGTTCACAAGGACATACTTTTGTGACCTCAACCTCAGTGATCTGTACTTAGTTTTGTCACAACTGGGTGGGCAACTGAGGGTTAGAAGGTACTCTACCATCTCTTTGTACCATGGGCTGATAAGGTACTTCATATGTATCTTCTGGGAGGCTATTTATATTCCCTGTGCTTCCTCCTTCGCTCCAGAATCTTCATTCGTTGTCATAGACAAATTGATACCCAAGGCCTGACAATTTGATTCAGAGAGGATCTTGGCTAAACCTTGCCCCTTGATTAATTTGGTAGGACGGATATCTAGCTCATATTCTTGTATTTTGGCTATCCATTTTCCCCTCTTTCCTTCACTGTCCCCCTGGATAAGGATGTCTTTAACAGCTGCTGTAGGAACAAATGCAGTAACATGGGACTGCAAAACATACATACAGAAAGCTTTGAGGGACTTCACCAGAGCGTACGCTTGCTTCTCCAATATGTTATATTTCAGCTCAGCATCCCGGAGCACCTGACTAAAAAAAGCAATAGGCTTTTCATACCCCTCTTTGTTTTTCTACAACAAAACTCCAGCTACTGTATGAGGGGATGCGAAGGAGAAGATCATAAATGGTTTGGCATAATCTGGCCCGGCTAACACAGGGGCTTCAGTGAATGCATTTTTAATTCTGGCAAAGGCTTCTCTCGACTCTAGTGACCATTTCACCTCATTGTTCTTCTTTAGCATATCAGTTATGTGCCTAACTATCTCAGCATAGTTAGGGATGAACCTCCTTAGGAAGTTTATACGACCTAGGAACACCTGAACTTCCTTTTTGTTTCTGGGCAAGGAAATGTCGTTTATGACTTCCACTCTTTTAGGATCTATCTTTACTCCATCTTTGGTTACAATGTGTCCCAAGAGCTTGCCCTCTTCTAGTGCAAACAAAGACTTCTGTGGGTTAAGGGAGAGGCCATACTTTCTACACTTCTCAAAGGTTTTGCGCAGGTGTTCTATGTGCTCTGCATCATCCTTTGTAAACACAGTAATGTCATCCAGATATACCACCACGAACTGGTCCTGTTCTCCAATAAAAGAAATATCCATGGCCCTCTGGAAAGTGGCCCCTGTGTTAATCAGCCCAAAAGGCATTCTGGCATACATAAACGTTCCCCATGGAGTAGTGAAGGCCATCTTCTTTTGATCTTCTGGCAACACAGCTACCTGATTATACCCAGAGAACCCATCCATCATCGACATCCGGGCAGCCCCTACCACTTTCTGCAATATGTGATCCATCTTGGGCAGTGGGTAATTATCTTTCAATGAAGCCCTGTTCAGGTTCCTAAAATCAACACATAGTCTTATTTCTCCATTCTTCTTCCATACAGGGACTAGATTTTCTACCCACTCAGAGTACCTCAATGGTACAATGATTTTAGCCTTCAGCAGTTTCTTAATTTCTTTCTCAATAGAAGGTAGTAATAGTGGATTTATCTGTCTAAGCTTTTGCTTATGTGGCTTTGCATCTCCCTTCAGTGGAATCTTATGCTGCATAATGCTGACATCGAAGATTTTTAGGTCTTGATAAGACTAAGAAAATGCATCCTTGTAGGACTGAAATAACTTCTGATACAGCTCTTTATATTCTCCCGGGACCTTCTTAGACAGCTTCACGATTTTAGGGTCAACCTCAGTGCCTAGGTTCAGGTCCTCTACCTGATTCTCCTCTACAACTTTGTTTGGATGTAATGAGACATCATTCTTGTTAAACATCCTTTATAAAGGTACTAACCCTTGGGGAATGACATTCCCTTTCAGCTGCAGAAATTTATGACCAGCTACCTTTTCTTTCCACTTCTCTTCCGAGGCATCTTCGGTCTCCGCTTCTTCACAAATGTCGATCTCCATGTTGGAGAACTCCCCGACTATTTTCAAGAATCTCTTGACTTGCTCATCATCTTTGAATACTTTCCAGTGCTTGATGTTGTCTGGGATTGATGGCCTATAACGCACCTCAATCTCATATCTCAATAGAGGGTTCTGAGGTGGCCGAAAAGTACTAGCAGCCACTGCTAAAGAATCTGCCATTATGTTTTTCTCCCGAGGCATGAAATGGATATTAAATGCTAAGAAGAAGTTCTCCACTAGATCCCAGATTTCATTCCTATAGGCTCTCAGCCTAGGATGTTTAGCTTGGCACTGATTCTTCACCTGCCTGACTACTAATTCTGAATCTCCCAGAACTTTTAAACTTTGTATGTTCATGCTCCTGCCTGTCTGCAACCCAAGTAAGAGTGCTTCATATTCGGCCACGTTATTTGTGGCTTCATACTCCAGCTTGAAGGATAGAGGCACCCATCTTCCTGCAGGCGAAATCAATAACACCCCAACTCCGTTTCCTTCTCTAGAGTTGGCTTTGTCGAAGTGAAGCGTCCAGATTTCTGATTCGGGACTTTCTTTGAACTGCTCTGTCTTGATCTGGCAAAATGATGGTTCATGTGCATACTCCTAATCTTCCTCAAGAATTAAGCATGAGAAATCCCCCTCCCTGCTATAAACCGGAGAATTCACTTAATCATCTACTTTAGTGATTGTCTTAACAAATATGGTCTCTCTGTAGAGCCTCCTCTCTTGGCCACCAAATACAGGGATAGTAGCATAGGTCAAATCCAACTTAATCGATCCCCCAATTTTGGTTCCCCAAGATCTTGATAGTAACATGCCGAAGTGAGCTGGGATGTCAGCCACCACTATATCCATCACTACACTTTTTGCTGGGATCTGAACTAGGTTAACCACCAAGTCTATTTTCATGCCCAGGCACTTAACTCTTTTGGAGTCGAATGAGTAAAGGTCTTTGTATGGACGGGTGATCTGTAGTCCTAGTTGCTCCATGACTGAGAGGGGTAAAATATTATGGGAGGCTCCTGAATCTAACATGCAGTTATGCAGCAACAGGTTATGTATTACTAAAGACACATAAAATGGGGGAGTGGCAGCATCTAATTCTTCAACATGCGGGCCGAAAACAACCATAGGCCTTTCTTCTTGAAGATTCAGGCTGTCTGGAAGGTTTATTATCTTAGGAGGGAGCATAAAGGAAGTAACCTGGGACTGATATGCAGGTTGTTTTAACAATTCAGTCAAGGGGACCGGGATTTTTACCTTCTCGAGCTCCTTTTGTAAGTTGAAAGCAGAGGAAGGCTTATCTATTGGAGCCTCTTTTAGTTCCTTATCTCTGGGGTCTACTCTATGTGGGGAAGGTTGGACTTCTTTTAAGGTTGGTTTAACATTAGGAGGTGTAGGCCCTTGCGAAGATGAAGGAATTTGATCAGCAGACTATGAAGATGGGTTAAGAGGCCTCTTACCTTTTTCCAGGGGTTTTTGAGGAGTGACCTCCTTCTGTGTAGGTGCCTCTTCTTGAGGTGTGTCCTTCTTTTGATCCTGAGTGCGAGTTCTCTTTCTGGAGGACCTGAGGTCATATCTTCTATTGAACTGGGCTTGCATGAAATCAACAAACTGCTTGCAGTAATCATCAATTTCAGGATCCTCAGTATCTTCATTAGCTTTCACTTCTGAATGTGGTTGCACTTCTACTTCGTCACCTCCATGTACGGGGCATTCAATGTCATTACTGTCTGAGGAAACAAGGCATGCCTCCTCTTGCTCACAAGCAGTGTCTTTAGTAGAACCCTCTACTTGCCCCTCCAAGTATAGAGGATGTGGTACCTAGTCTTGTTGCTCCTTCTGTCCCCTCTGCCGTATCTGCAAGGGCGACTTTCTGTATTGAGGGTTAAAACCTCTGTTTGGAGCATTTTGGAAATTATTAAAGGATGAATTCTTTGCCTCCATTTCAAGTTTCACCAATTTACTTGAGATTTTTTTTATCATCTTGTTCATTTCCTCAATCTTGTCATTAGCTGAATCTCTGTCTTGGCTCGAGGTAGATACCTCCTCCTTTCCTCTTCTTCTCGTAATCTCCCTGTGGATTTACCGGTGGAGGCAAAGTTTGCCTCAAGCTCCAGTGCATCAGTCTGAGCATCATCCAGAGTGGCTGGCTTTCTTTCTCTTAGAGAGAAGCCAAATTCTGAGTCAAAAGCTGCAACAAACACAACTTTGGCAGCGGTCTGGTGCGGTTTCATTTCTGTAGGAAGACTCAGGTACAACTTGTTAAATCTCTTGATAAATTCGGCCACTCCCTCATTGTGTCTTTTCTTGAGCGTATTAAACTCAGTAAGACAGTGACTGTGGTCTTTCTTCTCTCCCCATTTTTTGAGGAAAGTTTCTTCCATTGCTTCCCATGTATTTACAGAACGGTCTCCCAACGTCTTGAACCATTTTCTAGCTTCACCATCAAGAGATTGCACGAATAGTCTGAGGACTACATCTAGGTGCTCCACATTAAAATTTTATGCAAAAGCGCAGAAGACCTCAAGGTGTTTTTGAGCATCAATCTCGTTTTCTCCATTGAAGCAGGGCAGGATCTTTAGATAAACCTGCGACATATCATTTAAAACTTGAGGTAATTCCAGGGGGGCATATTTATTTAGCAAGAAACCCGGAACGTTGGCCATTGGAGGAAGAGGTGGAGGTAACAAGAGAGCCTGGTGAGTAAGTGGGGGAGGAGGTGGAAGTGTGGTGTGGATGATGATAGGAATATAGTGAACAACAGCTTGGGAGGATGGAGACAAGGGTGGGGTATTGACAGCAGATACTTCAGTGACCTCCTTAACTTCTTCAACCTCTGGAGTGGGATGAAATATATAACAGGTGGTATCTATTGACTCGGCCTCGTCCTTGACTTGGATGTTTCCTAGAGGTAAATAGTCTGAGTAATAACTAGTTTCACCCAGAGCCGAGTCAGAATCTTGCAATTGGGCAACCTCAGAGGAGGAAGAAGGAAAGTCTTCTAAAGAGAATGGTGGGATCTCAGTATGAATGAATTGTCTCCCCCTCCGACCTCTTCTATGTAAAATCTTCTCTGGGTCAGACACAGAGGGTGTCTTTGGCTGAGACGTATCTGACCTAAGGTGTGGCTTCCGAGGAGCCAAGTGTTGGAAATATGATGCAGAGTGTTGTCCTTGATGGCAACCCACTGAATGAAGGTGAAGACATGCGACTGTTGACATGTGTTGTCCTTGATGGCAATCCACCTGATGAAGTTATGCTTGACTTGATGGACTTGGTAAATGATGTAAATCGGATGTGATATGATGTTTGTTGACAATATCATGCTGAGTGTTGTCCTTGAAAGGCAACTCACTTAATGAATATGATGGCAACTTACTTGATGAAGTTGTGTTTGATAGAATATGGTTTGATGAACTAATTATGATGTATCTACAGTGTGTACAGAAGGCAATGAAGAAAGGAATTTAGAATGTGCTCAAAGTATGATAAAAAGAGTATGTCTCAAGGCATACGCGGATATGTCTAAGGGAAGTCGCGTATGCACGCGGGAAACAACGTTCCAAGTCGCGTATGGGCAAAAGCACTCATAATGTATTGTTTTGGCTCATGGTATTGTTAGGCTCATGGTATTGAAGGCTCATGGTATTGTTGGGCTCATGGTATTGAAGGCTCATGGTATTGTTTTGGCTCATGGTATTGAAAAAAGGATAAACCTATATAAGGAGAAGAAATTCATTGTGCATATGATGAGTGTGGGAGCAAGATGTCTGAGCTTGAATGAATACTTCTCTATGAAGTATATCTGTATGGAAAGGGTAAAGGTTTGATGATAGATCTAAATCTATGATGCACCTATGAAGAAATGATGAAGCGGGATATCTAGATCTGAAATGTATCTGTATTTGTTAGATCTGTTTATGGAGTGATTAGATCTGTGATGAGGCGAACATCTGTCTGAAGTAAAGGGTTGAATCTGAACTGAATATCTGATCTGAAGAAGTATGCTGCTCCATAATGATTGAAGATCTATACGCTACTTCGCCGCGGAGGAAGCGCGTATATACGCGCTCGCTCTTCGGCGAAATAGCGGCGCGCAATGAAATATATACGTATGTATACGCTGTTTGTGGACAGAAAGCGCGTATATACGCGACACGGCGAAAGGAAAGGCCAGGAGGAGACAAGGCTCACGAAGACCGGGGAAAACACATCCGGACCGTTCGTTGGTTTACCTAGTGATTCCACGTGATATATGTATCAAGCCATGGTTGACCGTGCTTAAAAGTATGGAAAGGGACCAGTATGAAAATATGATGAAATGTGGCCTGCAAGTGGTGTTCTATTGAAGTTGTTGGATCCAGTGTGAAAATTGATGAAACGTGGTCCAAGGAGGTGCTGAGGGTTGTAGCCTTCAGTCAGGGGGTCGTAGCTCCCTTCCAGGTGAGGCTGGTAAACGAGATCGGGGGGTCGTAGCTCCCTTCCAGGAGAGGCTGGTAAACGAGTCATGGGGTTGGAGCTCCCTTCCAGGAGAGGCTGGTAAACGAGCGCAGGTGGGTGCCTGCGTGCTGGTCAAGTCTGCGCCAGCACATATGTTGTAAGATGTTTTTTCTATAACAAAATATTGAAGGCTGAGCAACTGCAGCGGTGGTTTTCTCCCGACTTGGGTTTCCACCTAAAAATCCTGGTGTTCATGTGTGATGCTTTGTGTGATGGTTTATTCTGTTCTTACTGCACATGTTTACCGTTTATAGAACATCTAATGAATGAATGATGGAATGATATAAGTGAAGAACTAATGGCATAATTAGATCTCTGTGTATACGCGAGTTTTATGAAGGATATCCGTGTGTATACGCTACTTGGCTTCAGAAAAGTAGCGTATGGGTTTTAAGGAATGAAAAAGTAAAAAGTTTTGAACATGCAGTAAATACTGATTCACCCCCCCCTCTCAGTATTTTTCCCAACAATTGGTATCGGAGCAGGTTCTTCTGCAGAAGCTTGATCGCTTGAAGGAGATCCGTCATAATGGGAAAGAAGCAAAAGAAGAAGCCCACTCGGAGAAAGGAAATATTTCAGAGAACATGGATACCAGAAATCAAAGAAGATGAATCAGATAGTGATTGGGGTCATCCTTTGCATGATCTTAGTGGTACAAACAATAGTGAAGAATATGCTATCGACCTAGAAGAAGCCGAAGAAGATTCTGACCAAGCTCTACAAGTACTCATGGCAAAGAAGCAAAATACTCAAAGTAAGGAGATGTCTCAGAAAACCGGTACAGCAGAAGTTGACAAAGATGAATCTGATAGTGATCCTTGTAATCTTATATGTGCAAGCAATGATGTAGATAGTGAAAGTAATGTTGTGGACTTAAAGAAGGTTATCAAAGATCAACAAAGAATTTTTAATGAGAAGGACGTTGCCTCCAAAGCTTTGGTATTTAGACTGAAAAGGATGTTCGATGATGTATACAATCGAAGTAAAGGATATGAAGCTGGAATCATCTCTCTGCAAGCAGAACTTGAAGAATCAAATGAGAAGAATGAAGGACTTGAAGCAGAAAACGTTTCTCTAAAAGCAGATCTGGAAAAATTAAAAAGGAAGAATGAAGGTCTTGAAGTTGGAATCATCTCTCTACAAGCAAAACTTGAAGCATCAAGTAAGAAGAGTGAGGAACATCTACCATCATTTGAAAAGGAAGGACTTGAAGCAGAAATCATTTCCCTCAAAGAAGACCTGGATAAATCAAATAAGAAGAATGCAGAACTTGAAGCTGAAAACATATCTCTGAAAGAAGATCTCAAAGTATCAAAGAAGAAGAATGAAGAGTTGCAACAAACATGTGAAGTAAACAAAAATTGGTTGAAAGAAGAGATCCTAAATCTGAAGGATCAAGTAGAAGATGGAAGAAGGAAAGAAGAAAGCATGACAAAGTAATGTCAAGACTTGGAGGTTGAGGTAAACATTCTCAAAGGTAAATTAGAAGAAAAGGTTAAACTTTTGAGGTTTCATGATAGTACTAACATTTTGGACAATATTCTGAGTAATCAAAGGTCTCCTGCTATCAAACTTGGTCTTGGCTTTCATGAAACTGTTAAAGGAGAATCTAGCTCACAAGGAAGTGCTAAAAACTCAGAGGATGTCAATGCAAAACCTGAAGTATTGAAGGAAACAAAATATCAACCAACAATCATGAATTCTCAAAGGAATTCATTCAAAAAAGTTGATTGTTTTAAATGTCATAAGTATGGGCATGTTGCAGCAAATTGCAGAAGCAGATCATTTCAGCCTCAAATCAACAATCCTTACATAGAAAGGTACTCTGGTTTCTTCAAAGGATATTGTTTCTCATGTAACAAGTATGGACATAAAGCAGCTGATTGTAAAAGGAGGAAGATTAGAAATACTCATTATGATTCTTATGCTTATTTTTCTGGACATATGAGATGTTATTCTTGTAACAAGTATGGACATGTAGAAAAGGAATGCAGATGAATGATTCGAGTGGACAATTTTCAAGACATACAAAGTTGCTACTTTAAAAGAAGGAGGACCGATCAAACGGAGAATTTCGACCTCATCAGCCATCCGCTCAAGCTTCACTTATTGATCGCAGAATGATGTGGGATACATTAGGAGATTTAGTAATGTATCGTCAGAGGAGGAATGTATACACTTATGGTTGATTTGATTATTCAAAGAAAGCATTTCCTCTAAACGCTTCGGTGTGGAAAGGATGCATGGAGGAATGTTTCGGAGGGAAATGAAGGAAGATGAAAATTTTCTATGCACTCCCTTCCACACGGTTCTATGACATATAGCCGCACACACGTGAGTTCCACTTACGGGCGCCCGCGCATGCATCGATGATGTAGGAAATTTATCTGAGCACAAGATCTCGGAGCAAGAGGTCCGTGGGGAGCATCGCCTCGATTGTTAATAACTCGTATTATTGAATCGTATCACCTTAATTTTTCAGCTTCTAAAATGATGATGATATGATACTTGATGTCTTATGTTGAAGATTATGGATGATACCTGTTTGCTTTTTGATGAAGAGTATTCATTGATGAGATGAAAGTATTATAATTCAAAGATAAGGACAGATCATACAGAGATTGTTGCTGATAACTTGTTGATCAAGATGTTCAGGTTGCACAAGTTAAGATGGAGCATTAGTTCAGGGGGAGCAGCAGATTGAATACTAATGATTGTATTGTTGGCAATATGACTTCTTATTCTTTGGTTTTTGTGATACTCATGCTCAAATGATGATGACTTGGTACATGGTTTATTATGATGAGATTTTGAGCCCTGGTTGTCGATAAGTATACTTTGTACTCGCACATGGATGAGTTGGATGTCATTTGATTCGGTAAATAAATCTTAACGTATTTTGCTACTATGGTTGAAAGATCTTTGCCTACATATGTTACTTCATGATAAATCTTGAAGATCTTGGTGATATCAGATCACATGGATGATTGCTCGACACATATTGTTTATTGTAGAAGTTGGTCTGGTATGATAATTCCTCTTGGGAAGAATATGTTGATGCTGCAAAGAGTTTGAAGGCTTGGTTACTAATGTGCTTATGCTACAACCATTGGATGACACTTGAAGACACAACTACATTGTCCTATCATGTTCCAGCAGCGCTGACCTCACAATGAAGCCGAGTCGTTCCCTATCTTCTCAGAAGAAATAAATCAAGCTGAAATTTAGAAGATGGCTTGGGGACACGCGGGTTTTTCCCGAAACATAGTCGCGTATACACGCGAGGTTTCGGCACGTGTGCCCGCATGTCCCATTACCCATACCCTGTTGAGTCGGCCTCTTCAAAGACAGTCGTTAAAGGTCGTTTGTGTTTCGATATCATGCTTGGTATCTTTGGTGGTGTTCCAGTTCTCATAATTCTATTTCTCATGTTTGATAAAGATGCCTTGATGATTTGTTGGTAAAAGTGTTCAGGATGCACAAACTAAGGGGGAGCCTTAGTCATATGGAAAGGATGCTTGGATGCACAAATTCAGGGGGAGCATTAGCTTTGCTGAGTATAATGCATTGTTGGCATTATGATGGTTCTGAAATATGTTCTCCTTCTTGAGGAATTTTTGGTGTTGGTTATGAAAAGTCATATTTGTATTTTGATGAAAAGGTCTTGTTGAGACCCATAATATTCAGTCATGTAAGGACTTGTCAAATTTGTAAACCCAATTGGTAGGGTAGCTAAGTCAAATTTGTAAACCCACTTGGTTGGGTAGTTGAATCAAAATATGTAAACCCACTTGGTTGGGTACTTGAGTCTCCTATGTAAATCCACTTGGTTGGATCTTTGATGCAAGTATGAGTCTTTGGTGATAGGAAGGTCATAGAATCATGTACTTCATTGAAAAATCTATTTGAAGATTCAGCATGAGCTCATGGGGAGCTTGGTCACTTCAGTGTACATCAGATCTGCAGAACGCTTCCTTCTATATGAGGAGAAAAGGTAGTGAGTGTGTTGGTTTTGATCTGCCCTTTGCCCTTGATGTCAAAGGGGGAGAGTGACATGGTGTTTGAATGCAGATAATGGTGTCAAAGAATTGGGAGAGTGACATGGTGTCAATGTACTCTCAAAACCAATGGTGTTTGAATGCAGATAATGGTGTCAAAGAATGCAGATCAAAACCAACACACCCCTCCCCTTGACGCACTCATCCAGAGGTGTTGGCTTTCGATCCGTTGGTTTGATCCGCTCTCTTCTTCGATGTCAAAGGGGAGATGACATACGTAACGTTAACAAAAAGTCAAAGAATTGGGAGATATACGCAAAGCAATGTATCTATTTGTTGTGGTAACCAAACACCATCGTGGTTGCCATCAAGTCCAAAGGGGGAGATTGTTGGAAATATGATGCAGAGTGTTGTCCTTGATGGCAACCCACTGAATGAAGATGAAGACATGCGACTGTTGACATGTGTTTTCCTTGATGGAAATCCACCTGATGAAGTTATGCTTGACTTGATGGACTTGGTAAATGATGTAAATCGGATGTGATATGATGTTTGTTGACAATATCATGCTGAGTGTTGTCCTTGAAAGGCAACTCACTTAATGAAGATGATGGAAACTTACTTGATGAAGTTGTGTTTGATAGAATATGGTTTGATGAACTAATTATGATGTATCTACAGTGTGTACAGAAGGCAATGAAGAAAGGAATTTAGAATGTGCTCAAAGTATGATAAAAAGAGTATGTCTCAAGGCATACGCGGATATGTCTAAGGGAAGTCGCGTATGCACGCGGGAAACAACGTTCCAAGTCGCGTATGGGCAAAAGCGCTCATAATGTATTGTTTTGGCTCATGGTATTGTTAGGCTCATGGTATTGAAGGCTCATGGTATTGTTGGGTTCATGGTATTGAAGGCTCATGGTATTGTTTTGGCTCATGGTATTGAAAAAAGGATAAACCTATATAAGGAGAAGAAATTCATTGTGCATATGATGAGTGTGGGAGCAAGATGTCTGAGCTTGAATGAATACTTCTCTGTGAAGTATATCTGTATGGAAAGGGTAAAGGCTTGATGATAGATCTGAATGCATGATGCACCAATGATGAAGAAGGGGATCTAGATCTGAAATGTACTTGTATTTGCTAGATCTGTTTATGGAGTGATTAGATCTGTGATGAGGCGAACATCTGTCTGAAGTAAAGGGTTGAATTTGAACTGAATATCTGATCTGAAGAAGTATGTTGCTCTATAATGATTGAAGATCTATACGCTACTTCGCTGCAGAGGAAGCGCGTATATACGCGGCTTCGCCGAAGATAAAGCGCGTATGCGCAATGAAATATATACAGAGGTATACGCTGGTTTGTGTGGACGGAAGCGCGTATATACGTGACATCAGTGAAAGGAAAGCGCGTATGCAAACTAGGGTTTATTTATTTACAATATTAAGAAATGTCTGATACGTTCTGCTGGTTTACTGATATCTGTTAGTAAGTTATATGTATCTGTTTCATGATTGACTGTGCTTAAAAGTATGGAAAGGGTCCAGTCTGAAAATATGATGAAAAGTGGCCTGCAAGTTGTGTTCTATTGAAGATATTGGATCCAGTGTGAAAATTGATGAAACGTGGTCCATGGTGGTGTTGAGGGTTGTAACCTTCAGTCAGGGGGTTGTAGCTCCCTTCCAGGAGAGGCTGGTAAACGAGAGCAGGGGGTCGTAGCTCCCTTCCAGGAGAAGCTGGTAAACGAGTCAGGGGTTGGAGCTCCCTTCCGGGAGAGGTACAGGTAAACGAGCGCGGTGGGTGCCTGCGTGCGCTGGTCAAGTGTCCCGTACATATGTTGTAACATGTTTTCTCTATAATAAAATATTGAAGGATGTGCAACTGCAGCGGTGGTTTTCTCCCGACTTGGGTTTCCACCTAAAATCCTGGTGTTCATGTGTGATGCTTTGTGTGATGGTTTATTCTGTTCTTACTACACATGTTTACTGTTTATAGAACATCTAATGAATGAATGATGGAATGATATAAGTGAAGAACTAATGGCATAATTAGATCTTTGTGTATACGCGATTTTTATGAAGGATATCTGCGTGTATACGCTACTTGGCTTCAGCAAAGTAGCGTATGGGTTTTAAGGAATGAAAATGTAAAAAGTTTTGAATATGCAGTAAATACTGATTCACCCCCCCCCCCCCCCCTCTCAGTATTTTTCCCAACACCAGGACTGCAATTAGATTTTTCTGGAAAATGAATGTGGAGTCGCCAAGGTGAGGGATATACAACTCGCAACTCTCCATGCTCACCTAATTGAAGAGTGAAATAGGGTTTTGTCGAGGCCCAGGGATTTCAATTTTTCATCAACTTCATTCCTTGGCAACGGCGCCAAAAAGATGTTGTCAATCCCAGAGACAGCCTTGAGTTGTGAAAGACCAGTGCCTAGGACATCTTAAACAACAGAGAGAAAAAGTAATGTAATATGACAGGGACAACTAGCAGGACGGATCTCTCGTGCTTTTTATTCATAAACAGGAAGTTCAACTTGAATGGGACCAAAAATTTTAGAATTTAGAGACGTAAGAGGCATATTGCAAAGACAAAGTGTAAAACTCTTACGCAAAGGCATCAGACAACTTAAAGACAGTTCACTGTAAAGAGGGCCAGTTCAACAATGTTTAACAGAGATATTTCATTTGCAGATGTTCACTATGTAAGAAAGAATGAGAAAATATCAGCTGTCGCATAGATAATATCCGGACACACATATCACCATGTAATGGGCTTATCTATTCAATAATCCATTCACAATAATAACGTATTCCAAAATAACATCACATTGAAGCTAATATAGCAGAAGTATGGGTGCAGTGAGAATGGAACAAAATATCATGCATGAGCCATATTTAAAGCGCTAGATTGATTCCAACATAAGTATCAAATAGGATAAGTTCATATTAAAATCAATGAGCTGCTCGCATTCCAAAACATGATAGAGGAGAAACGGATGAGATACGACAGACAATTGATCAACACGTAAAGAGGAAGTTACGTTCTATTAATTATCAAAGACTAGAATCTTCCTTACAGACAAAACTTCTCTTCATTGAAACCCAACGGGCTCTGAACCTTATTGCAAGAGTTAAACAAAAGTGCATACAAAATCTTCTTACAGCATATTTTTCTGAAAAATCTGGAACCTGGTGTTTTCTGTTGTTCTTGTTTATATAGGAACTTCTCTACATGGGCGAGAATATATTTTGGGAAAATATCTTCATCGCATGATAGGAATTTGTTAGAAGTCCTTCTCCAAGCAACCAAAATCATGATGAGGGATAAAAACCTCTCATCCTTTGCTGTTAAGTGTTCGGCCATTTTAAAACCAAAATTAAGTAACAGTCTAAGTAAAAGTAAATTGCTGTGGTGAAATATAAATTCCACCTGAACTTAAAAAGAAAATAACTAAGATAAAAAGTAAAAATTAAAAAGGCTGCAAAGGCCGAATCATGAAATAACAATGCATCATTTGTGGGAAGGGATCGAGGCTGTTGCTGATACTGGTGGCGGCGCATTTGCGGATGAACTGAAAATTTGGCTAACGAACTGGGCGCACCTCTGCTAACTGTCTGCGGTAGGCTCAGGCATCATTGCAAATCCTTCTACCCTGATGAAATCCTCAGTGAGATCGCTCGGATTTGCCTCAGTAGGGACTTTATGTTTTAACAAGTGAAGGAGAGCAAACTTTGGGCACAGTGATGCGATCATGGTTTCGGCCTTGAGCCGGGTGGTTTTATCTGACAGGACATCTGTCCAGTCCCTTTCTTGCTTCAGTCATGCTTCATATTCCGGTAATGGTCGCAGCATAGAAGGAGTGGTGGAGTCCCAGCACGTCGGAAGCCCTGCTGTCGTAATTTCGGCCCAAACTGCATCAAACCAGTCCACGCTGTATATCAAATGCTGCAAGGCCTTCGTTTTCTTTTCCTGTTCAATTTCCTCCTGCAATGCTTCTATCCTTCTGGTATTCTCTGATAGGGATTTTTCCAAATCCGTGATCCTTTGCCTTGCAGTGGAAGCCTGTTTCTCCAGTATTTCATTTGCAGCTTTCGCTGCGTCCAGCTTTTTTGAAAGTGAACTCGTCTCAGGTGGCATTGTAGCTGGCACACAGCTGTGTGTGTCCCAAGTGTTCTGTAGCTCTGTCAGCCTACTCTGAAGAGTAGCGATTGTTCCTGCCAACTTCTCCTTCTCTTCTCTTTCTTGTGACAAGGTGCTGGCCAATTCCCTTTTATCTTTCTCTACTTGTGCCAACACGGCTATCTACACATGCTGGGAGGCTGGCATGTGGGCTTTTCTTGATGATGTTGGGCGAAAGGGAGAAAATCTTGTTTCCCTGAGCGGAGGCAAACGTGCGTCGGTTTTCATCGTAGGTGTCTCTGAGCCAGTAGATGAACTCGACCACCGGGAAGACTGGGGGGGTAATCTGATGGTAAAAGCCTGACACAACCACTCAGTATCGATCCCTATTATGAACATGACGCGAAAAAATATCAGGCCTTATACTGCTAATGGGGAAAGGGTATTGGTGATCGCATATTCCAGCTTGCTGGTCGATGAAAGGCTCGAACCCGGGAGGGTTTCTGATTTCTCGGACCTGGGGAGTTTCTGGTTCGTTTTTCTTGGGTGTGCCCCTTCCCATGACTGACATATGAAATATGAAAAGAGAAATGAAAGGAAAACAGAGGGAATGAAAGGGACGAAGTACCTATACAGTAGGTAAATTTTCTTGGGAAAGCGACGCGGGGGTAGTCTGGTAATGATTGGGTAGACCTGGAACTTGTTCCCGCTTTGTATATACCGTAACTGGAAGACCTGAGACTTTTGCTGCAGTAAAATATGGGAAACTGCTATCTAAGACTGGTAATTCTGAGGTGAACACGGGTAGAGGTGAAATAAGTAGGGCAAGTGTCGTAAGGACACTGACAGTGGGGCACGCGGCATGTATGGGTTGGGCGTTGGTTCTGGAGAGGCAAACACCGCGTGCCAGGGTTAATACTGGTACGGGCCTCAGTACTAGATTATCTACGAACTTTACCTTACCTCTCTGCCGTGTACACCATTTGATGCTTTGAAACATATCATTCGCAAAGCGAATTGAATACATACCCTACCAGTCGTAAGGGCCCACATTGCGTTTGCCACGTCACCATACTTCGTGCTCAGGCCTTGCCACCTCATTCTGGCCTTGGGTCCCCACCACGTCACGTTATCACAATTCCACGGGGGTATGGGTCTCTTCCCTCTCTCACTGCTCGACCCCCGCGGAAATTCCTTTATGTGCATATTCAAAAAGCAGCAATTCTTTTAATACATTTGTCCTGCGCTCTTCGTACCACATAATTGCACCTTTTATATTTCCGCTACCCCTTTTTACTTTATACCTCGGCCTTCGTATTATTTCCGCTTCTAGCTTTTAGGCACGTGACTTCTCTTACTTAGTTTCACTTCGACCAACTCTTCAAGCATTTCACCATTTGATATAATGTTCAATGCACGACTTATCACCTTTCAGTAAACCAATGACTTACGTTAAATATTGAACAACACTACCAAAGCCTTTATCCTAGGGTGGCGTTAACATAATTATAGGAAAAACATGAAATGACTAAGAATGATTCCCTTGGTTGAAGGGAGTGTTGTTGTTGTAGCATCAAGGGATAGATACTATCCCTTAGTTCATGGGTTTTGACCAAGAGCGGTTGAAAACAATAGCAAGAAAATCCTGATTTAATTTTGCCTTGAATTAAATTAGGAGAAAATTGTAATTCCACATCACAAGACAACAAGAACGTGTTATTTAGAAAGACTTAGTTGACTTAGTTAATTCGAGTTTAGGGCCTAGCTTGAGTCATGTAGAGTGTCTCCTACTTTTTAGGAGCCTTCATTGAGTTTAATTTGAGTTGTAATAATTTAATTTAGTACAACTGAGTTAAAGTTAGTTAAAATAGATCCAACTATTGGAGGAACTATTGGGTGGTCTAGCAGTGGGGTGTGTACTCAATGATCAAACAATTAACTGATAAATCAACCCTAATTAACGCATGCATGTGTGATCTATGAGTTACCCAGTTGAGATTGGATTTCAAGGGAAATGCACTTTTAGTTGCATAATTTTTTGAGTTTTACAGGTGGTGCATGCAGTTAGAGAAGGGCCTATAGGGACTGTGTTGTTTAGGATGGGGATTTCCCTAATTAATAGGGGGATAATTCCTTGAGAATAAATGCAAGGAAATAGGAGCTTGGAAAGAAACACAACTGGCTAAGTATTGGCCAGAGTCAGCTTGTGAGGTAGTGAGATAGATTATACTTGTGCATAGATTGTTCAAGCTCAAACAAGCAATGTATTTCTTCTCTATTTTCTGATTAATGCAATAAAAATAGCAATGGTTTTTTAGCAGTGGATTTCCCTTAGATATATCCTCATTTTATGTGTGTTGATTGATTCATGTTGCATGTTTTTGATATTTCTTCTCAATCATGAATTTCTTTCCGCAGATGAGTAAAGTAGATTCAAGTCTATTGTTTTAGAAAATTACATTAGCAGTTTGAATCTAGAAGGAATTTCTACATGGTATCAGAGCTATATGCATAGTAGAGGAGAGAATTTGAATTTATCTTTGCAGAAAGAATGAGGTTGTAGATCTATTTTTCATAGATAGCATGATGATGTTCTATGGTATAAGGCTCGAGTATGCCCTTGAGGGTAGCTCGAATTATATTGCTTGGAAAGACCAGATGGAAGTAGTCATGCAAGAAAATGGGTTGAAGGAATTCATTGATAATGATGTCCCAAAACCAACACCAACTGATGCCCATGATCTAGCAGATTGGAAGAAGAGCGTAGCAAAGGAAATGGGGATCATACTAGAGGGAGTATGAGATCATATCATCTCTAATATTTATGAGAAGGAAAATCCATATGAAATGTGGCAGACATTGACATAACTGTTCGAGAACAATAGTGACCACATGAAGCTGGCACTAAAATATAAGCTTCATAATATCAAAATGAAAAAGGGAGACACAATAGCACAGTACTTGGGAAAGTTCACATAGTTTCTTGATGAACTTGGGAGTGTTGGTGTTATGGATGTAAATGATGATTTGGTAAGCCTAGAAATTCTAGGCCTTCCCAAGAGCTGACACAATTACCAGGATTCGATCAATGGGAGGGAGAAGATACCAAACTGGGAAAGATTATGGTACGATATGGTACACAAAGATTTCATGTGGAACACCAGAGGCAAGACCTCATCCAAGATTTAATATGATGAGAACTGTGCCTTGGATGGAAAGGAAAGAAAGGGAAAGGGAATAAATCCCAATCCAAAGGAGAATTTTGTTAGGCATGCAAGAAGAAATAGTTGTTGAAGATTAAATTTTTTCACTGTCATGATCTGGGACACTATGCTACGAAGCTTCCACACAATAAGGCCTATAAGAAGCCCTCATGAGGAGTGGAAGGTGAAGTTATTTCTTCACAATTCAAGTTGGATTTCACCCTCATTGCATGCATGGTGACCTTGGTGATGGGTAGTGTGTGGTATTTGGATCATTGGAGCCTCATTCTATATGATGGGAAAAAATGAAATTTTTAGTGACTTGGAGGAGAAGGACCTCCATATGCACATTGAGATGAGAGATGATGGATGGTATAGTGCAATAAAAATCGATACAACTACTTTTCAAAGGGATTCTGGTTCTCCTCTCACATTAAAATATGTCATGTATGTTTCAAGTCTGAAGAAGAATTTATTTTCAGTTGCTATTTTGGAAGACCATGGCTATGATGTGATATTTAGAAAAGGAAATACTTTCATTCATCACATCGCCACATGATAGGTGAAGTAGATCAGGATTTGGGTCAATAACCTCTACAAATTGGATGTAGAATGTTGTGTTGCTTTGAACACAGAAGCAGAGAAGGTGCAAATCTGAGACATCATTGAATTATGGCATAGGCAACTTGGACATTTGCACCATGGAGCTTTGAAGATCATGAAATAGATTTCTATATGACTTCCCAAGGGTGCAATAGAGAACGTAGATACATGCAAAAGGTGTACACTAGAGAAGTACACCAAAGCCACCTTTCATGATAAGGAAAATAGAGCGCTAACAATCCTTGAAAGAGTTCACTCAGATGTGTGTGGACCTTTCTCGATAGCCTCCATGTCCAAGCACAAGTATTATGTTATATTTGTATATGCTTTCTCACGTAAGTGCTAGATATTCTTCATGCAAAAGAAAGACCAAACATTCTCAAAATATTGTGAATTTAGAGAACTTGTTGAGAAAGAAACTGGCAAGAAAGTGAAGGATCTCAGGAGAGATAATGATGGGGAATATGTTTGAAATGAGTTCAAGAAATTATGTGAAAAAAAAGGCATTCGATGGGAGTGAATAACAACCCATAACTCATAATAGAATGGGGTGGCTGAGAGGAAGAACATAAGTATTGTGGGAGCTACATGAGCGATGTTGCATTATCAAGGCCTACCATTTCACTTGTGGAATGAAGCATGAAACATAGCGGTATATGTGCAGAACAGGAGTCCTCATTGAATTCTAGGGATGAATACACCAAAACATGATTTTTCGGGGAAGAAACTAGATGTGTCACACTTTAGGATATTTGGTTCATCAGTTTACTATCATTTTTCCAAGGATGCAAGGAAAAAGATAGAGCCAACAACTAAGTTGGGAATATTTATGGGGTACACTAATGCACCTCAAAAATACCAGGTGTACCTGCCATCTCACAGGATAAAAATTGTTCGTAGAGATGTGAGTTTGATGAATAGAAGGCCATGATATGTTCCCTTAAGAGGGAGATTTAGTTGCATGTAGATGAAGATATTTTAGCTCCAAAGGAAGAATCCTAGGATGTTGTGGAGAAAGCAAAAGAAGAGGAGCAGAGAGTGGAAGCACCCACTCATTTAGAGGCATCCAAAGATGGAAGGAAGTGTACTTGGGAAGTTGACATATTATTTTATGATTCTAGAGAGAATGTGGGAGCACCCACATCACATTGCAGGCAAAGGAGGTCATAAGATCAATACACTGGATACATGGCTCTGATGAGGGAGATAGTTGAGACAAAACCATCATCATTCAAGGAAGTAGGGAAAAAACGAGTGTGGGTTGATGCCATGGTAGAGGAATATGTTTCCATAGTAAAAAACGACGCTTAGAAAGTGGTCCCAAGACCAAAGAAAAAGTTAGTGGTAGGTTCAAGGTGGATCTACAAGGTGAAGAAAGAAGCAGAAAAAAGCGTCAAGAAACAAAAGGCCAAATTTGTGGCCAAGGGGTTCTCTCAGGTGGATGTAATTGATTACGAGGAGACCTTTGCTCCAACAGTAAGGTACTCTTCTATCAGATCAATTCTATCTCTTGCAGTGCAAATGGGATGGAAGATCCATCAGATGGATGTGAGGATAACATTCCTCAATGGAGTGATTGAGGAGGAGGTGCACATTGAAAAACCAGAAGGATTTGAGACCTTTGACAGATATTTACATGTGTGCAGACTCAAGAAAGTGTTGTATGTATTGAAACAAGCACCTTGTGTTTGGTACACTAGGATCCAAAACTATTTCACCAGGTCAGGCTTCACTAAAAGTGAAGCAGATGCAAACCTTTACCATATTGTTGTTGAAGGTAAAATGTTGATTATAGTATTATATGTCAATAATTTGATTTTAACCAGGGTTGATAAGTTGATTAAATCTTGCAAAGAGGATCTTGCAAGAGAATTAAAGATGAAGGACATGGGACTCATGCATTATTTACTTGGTTTGGAATTATGGCAAGGAGATGGGGAACTTTTTGTTTCTCAAGGAAAGTATGCCAAAGATATACTGAAGAAGTTTTGCATGGAGAGTAGAAAACCCATGAATGCTCCTCTAGCAAGAAGTTGGAGGAAAGAGGATGCAACTTCAGGTGGGGAGGTGGAGGCCACTATGTACAAGCAGCTTGCGGGTTCACTATGTATTTGGTGAACACATGACCAGACATGTGTTATGAAGTTAACAAAATTAGTCAAGCAATTGTTAAGCCAACCAAACTATATTGGAAGGCAACCAAACATGTGTTGAGATACCTCAGAGGCACTACTCGCTATGGTCTTTGGTACCGTACGGATAAAGGGAGTGAGCTTCAAGGCTTCACAGATACAGATTGGGTGGGTAGTCCATCTGATCGAAAGAGCACTTTAGGAGGAGTCTTCAGTATTGGGTCAACAAAAATTTCTTGGTACAGAAGGAAGTAGAGATTAGTTGCACTCATTTTAGCAAAATCATAGTACATGGCTGATAGTCCAACAACTTATGAAGCTATCTGGATGAGGAAGATTTTTGTTGGGTTATTTGGTCAGATAATCGGTCTTACCGTGATTTATTTTGACAACATGAGTTGTATAAAAGTATCTGAAAATTCAGTTTTTCATGATCGATCCAATCATATCGACATATGACACCACCATCTACAATATTGTGTGCAGAGGCAGATTATGTTGTTGGAGTACATTCCTACAGAGGAACGAGAAGAAAATATTTTGACAAAGGCATTGTCAAGAGGAAAATTAAAATTCCATAGAGGTAGGATTGGGGTATTTGATAATCCATTTCTTGTTAAGAGGGAGTGGTGAAAATGAAAACATGAAAACCTTGATTTAATTTTCCCTTGAATTAAATTAGGAGAAAACTGTAATTCCACATCACAGTATGAATGTTTTAACTAAGTTGGAAAGGCTTAGTTGGCTTGGTTAATTCACGTTGAGGGCCTATCTTGAGTCATCTAGAGTTTAGGAGCCTATTTTGGATTTAATTTGAGTTGTAATAATTTAATTTAGTCAAATCGAGTTAAATTCAGTTAAACTAGTTCTAACTGTTGGAGGAACTAGTGGGAGGTCTAGTAGTGGGGTGTGTACTAAGTGATCAACCAGTTTAATGATAAATCAACCACAATTAACTCATGCATGTGTGATATATGAGCTACCAAGTTGAGATTGGAGTTCAAGGGAATTATACTATCAATTATATAATTATCCGAGTTGTACATGTGGTGCATGCAGTCAAAGAAGGGCCTATAGGGATTGCACAGTTCAGGATGGGGGTTTCCCTAATTAATAGGGAGGTAATTATTTGAGAAAAATCGCAAGGAAATAGGAGCTTAAGGCATCTTAGTTGGTTAAGTATTCGCGAGAGTCAGATTGTGAGGCAGTGAGATAGATTATACTTGTGTACAGATTGTTAAGGCTCGAACTAAGCATTGTATTTCTTCTCTATTTTCTGATTAATGAAATACAAATAGGAAGGGGTTTTGATCCGGATTTATGTAGGAATGAAATAGAATACACATATAACCATAAACACAAAGATGCAGCGGAAATAATACTTCATTTAATTAATATCTATAGAAATTTGAAAAACTGATATATTATTCACCGAGATTCTCCTGATCACACACTATTTTAGCTTCATGCATAATACAGAATCTCTTCTACCATTGATCATCACATGCGGAAATAAAATCAATTGCATGCATACATTAAAACCACAAACAATCACACATATGAACACAATATTTAATGGGAAATCTTAAAGCTGAAAACCCCAACTATCTGTATATTATATGTCATGGAGATCATGTAACAATCATAGTACAAAGCTCCTCACAAGCTCTCAGCACTACCTCGAATTGCTACACACTATCAAGCTAGATCTAGCAAAACACATGCTCCAATCTTTTTCCACTTGATAGCCAGCCTCTATTGCATTTTCAATGCTATGGGATGGCTTCATTAAATAGATAAACCACCTGGCTTGTACTGCGCAATCCTCATGGGCTTCTCCACCTATATGTGTGTTGCAAATAGCAACTGTATAGTCACAACTGATAGTTAACCTGCTCTTTCACCTATTTCTGCACTGGTCTCCACTGAAACTGTCCATGCACTGAAGTTAACTGATGCATTCTTTAGTTGATTAATGAGTTTAAAATTAGTGAATTAATTAATAATTAATTCACACCACTCTCACTAATTGTATCAATTAGTTAAAATGAATACAAATAGCTCAACTATGTTTAGATTAGTTAAACTGAATACAACTCCACTAACTTCCTCAATCAACTCCACCAAACTCTGTCACATGAGTTCTAACTGAAGTATCCATGCAATAGCTCCACATAACCCTCGGGAATAGCGTAATTCCTTCTGTCAGCTCCTGTGCCACATCTGTGCACTTAACTGAAGTGCTCCAAGAGAATAAGATAATGTTTAGAGTCTAAATATTATTAAGAGCTAATAATATTCGACATATCTATTTTTAGACTGGCAATCTAAAAATAGATTCCGCCCGGTATGTCTAAAAATAGAAGTCCATCTATTTTTTCCAACTTGACCAACCATCCACAAATAGCATCCTGCAACTCATAGAATATGATCGACATGTCTAAAAATAGACTTGCGCCAAAAATAGCCTGCGGGCCCACTTAGTGAAGGCGACTTCTTTCCACTAAGCTCATCATCTTGTTGCAATCTTAACACTCCCTCTCAATAAGATAAGGATTATCTGCAACCCCTATCCTGACCCTGTGGTATTCGAATTTTCTCCTGGTGAGCGCCTTCGTCAAGATATCAGCATCCTGATCCTCCGTGGGAATGTATGAAAGTAGCATGATCTTCTGCTGCACACAATCTCTGATATGATGATACCGGATTTCAATGTAGTGTGAACCGAACAACCCGACCAGGATCTTCCTCATCCATATAGCCTCGCATGCAGCCAAACTTGCTGCCATATACTCGGCCTCTGCTGAAATGAGTGCCACGGATCTCTGCTTCCTGTTGTACCAAGAAACTGTTGTCGACCCGATACTGAAAATCCCTCCATATGTGCTCTTTCTATCCGTTGGGATCCCTGCCCAATCTACATCCATGAAGCCACACAGCTTCACCTCATCCGACTGTCTGTACCATAATCCATATCTCGATGTGCCTCTGAGATATCTTAATACATGCTTGCCTGCCTTCCAGAAGAGCTTGGTTGGCTTAACCATAGCTTGTGAAAGTTGGTTAACAGCATAGCATATGTCAGGTCGTGTATTGAATAGATACATAAGCCACCCCACCAACTGTTGATAAACAGTGGCATCCACTACCTCCACCGAAGTAGCATCCTCCTTCATCCATCCACCAGGAAGAGGAGTATCAACAGGCTTGCAGCAATGCATGTTGAACTTCTCCAGTATCTCCCGGGCATACTTACCCTGAGAAACAAACAGTCCACCACTGCACTGCCAAATTTCCAATCCTAGGAAATAATGAAGGAGGCCCAAGTCCTTCATCTCAAACTCCTTTGCAAGATCAACCTTGCATGAGTGTATCAACAGTTCATCACCTTTCAAAATCAAATCATCTACATAAAGTACAATGATCAACAACTTACCCTCCACCACAATCTGGTATAGGTTAGGATCCGCCTCACTCTTGGAGAATCCAAGTCCGGTGAAATAACTATCTATCCATGTGTACCAAGCACGAGGTGCTTGTTTCAACCCATACAGGGCTCTCTTGAGCCTGCACACATGCGACTCGCTGCTGAAGATCTCGAAACTTTCGGGCTGCTCTATGTACACCTCCTCCTCAATGACTCCGTTGAGGAATGCAGTCTTCACATCCATCTGATGAATGTGCCACCCCATTTTCACTGAGAGAGAAAGAATCGTCCGTATGGAAGAATAACTTGTGATAGGTGCAAAGGTATCCTCATAATCGATCCCCTCAATCTGTGAAAAGCCTCAGGAAAAAAATCTTGCCTTGTACTTCTCCACACTCCCGTCAGCTGCCTGCTTCACTTTGTAGATCCATCTCGAACCCACCACTGATTTCCCCTCCAATCTCGGGACAATCTCCCATGCATTTTTTCTGACAATCGAATCATACTCTTCCACCATGGCATCTACCCATGCGGGGTCCTCCACAGCTTCCTTGAAAGAGGATGGCTCTGTCACGATACACTTGCTCATAAGAGCCATGTATCCAGTATACCAGTTAGGTGATTGTCTCTGTCATCGCTGTGATGTAGGTGCTCCTACAACCTTCTCTGCATCTTGAGCCAGTCACTCAACTTCTGTAGTGCGCTTCCGCCCTCTGATGGTTGGCACTGCCTGAGTGGTCTCTTCCACTCCATGAACCTCATCTTGTGGCTGATCCACATCCTAAGACTCATCCTTAGGAAATAATAGATCCTCATCTACATGCAAGTGTGGCTTCCTATCAAGCGAACACTTCATGGCTTTCTCCTCCTGAAATTTGATATCTCGTTGCACAACAGTATTGTGACTGTTTGGCAAATACACACGATAGTTATGGGGCGTATCAGTGTACCCCAAAAATATCCCAACCTCTGCAGTCAGCTCCAGCTTCTTCCTAGCATTCTTCGTCACATGAATGTAAACAAGTGAACAAAAAATCCTCAGATGGGGAATATCAGGCCTCTTACCAGAAAACGCCTCGTCAGGTGTACTCATGCCAAGTATCTTGTGAGGACAACGGTTCTGCACATATACTGCAGTATTGCATGCCTCAGCCCACAAGTGAATGGGTAGGCCCTGATCATGCAACATCGCTCGTGCAACACCCACGATCGTTCTATTCTTCCACTCAGCAACCCCATTCTGCTGTGGGTTATGAGGTGTTATGAGCTCTCTTCGAATTCCTTCTGCGTTGCAAAAGTAATTGAATTCACCAGAGATGAATTCACCACCATTGTCGCTCCTAAGAGCCTTCACCTGCTTCCCCGATTCTTTCTCAACCAGTGCCTTGAACTCACATAACTTTGAGTATGTCTCACTCTTCTTCTGCATGAAGAAGATCCAACACTTACGAGAAAAATCATCAACAAATATGACATAATACCTGTGCTTTGCTGTCGAAGCTACTGAGAAAGGTCCACACACGTCTGTGTGAATTCTCTCAAGGATCGTCGTGGCACGACTATCCTTCTTGTGAAAGGTGGCTTTCACAAATTTTCCCAAGGTACATCCCTTGCACTGATCTGACTGCACAAGAGTACCCTTAGGAAGCCTAGTAGAAATATGCTGCAGTATCTTCAAAGCTCCATGGTAAAGGTGGCCCAATCTCCGGTGCCACAACTCGCCATCATCTCGGCTCACCACTCCTTTTGCCTTGCATGCCATTGCTGCACAGCCATCTACCTGCAATTGATAAAGGTTCTTAACTCGAACCCCTATCCTCAGGGTCTCACCAGTTGCCTTACTGCGCAGGAAAGCCTTTCCCTTGCTAAAGACAACATTATATCCCTTGTCTTCTAACATCGCCACAGAGATAAGATTCTTCTTGAAGCCTGGAACATGCATCACTTCCTTCAATACAAAGGGTTTACCAGACTCCCTCTCAAAGGAAATGGTATCGATACCGGTCACACTGTATCTACCATCATCGCCCATCTCGATGTGCACTCCAAGATCTTTCTCATCCAGATCAGTAAACAAATCTCGATCTCCTGTCATGTGAAAATATGCACCACTGTCAAGAAACCACACTGATCCCGTCATACTTGAGACCAAGCATGCGATCAGTGAAAAATCCAGCTCAAGCTACGAGGCTAACGCCTCTCCAGCTGCAGTCCCAGCAGTCTGCTTATTTTTCTTCTTCTGTGGACAACTAGTGGCGTAATGTCCGTGTTGGTGACAGTGAAAGCACTTCACCTTGGACATGTCCTGCTTCTTGCCTTTCGCACCGGATTGAGAAGCTTTCTTTCTCTTCCCCTTCTTTGCTTTGGTAGCCAAAGTGCAATTCTCTTCATCATATTTCTTTGATGAAGATTCGTCCCTGGTACTCCGCCTTATCTCCTCTTGCACAAGATCCGACCAAAGTCACTCCCATCCTGGCAATTTCTCCCGACCATTGATAGAGTCTTGATAGGAGTGCCAACTCTTCGGAAGCCTAAGGAGATCCAATCTCACCAATTCTTCATCATCAACAGTCACCCTCACACTTCCCAGCTCATCCCTACATTGGACGAACTTCGTGAGGTACTTGGGCATACTGTCGCCTTTCTCCATTTTTATGTTCCTGAGTTTGTCCTTGAGCGCCAACTTCCTCTGATCGATCTTGCTTTGAAATAAATCTGCCAAAGCTTTCCACATCAAGAATGGAGAAGCCTTACCATGAAGTCTAGATACTATGTGATCCTTCACGCCCTCCAATAGAATCCTTCGACACTTTTTTGTCTTCTTTTGCCATGCGTCAAGTACGGCAGCATCACTAGAAGTAGGCTTTGGAATTTCTCCATCTATGAACTCCTTCAACCCATTGTCATCCAGCAACGCCTCCATCCTATCCTTCCATGCAATATAATTCAAGCTTCCCTCAAGGGCATACTTCAATCGCAATCCATTGAAAGACATCTCAACTTCGATACCAAGAAAACACTGCTGCAAATTCGAATTCCCCCAGCACAAAACTCAACCGCTTCAATGTTTTGCAATTGCTCCAATGATAAATATCGCTCTGATACCATGTAGAAATTTGAATAACTGATATATTATTCACCTATATTCTCCTGATCACACACTATTTTAGCTTCATGCATAATACAAAATCTCTTCTACCATTGATCATCACATGCGGAAATAAAATCAATTGCATGCATACATTAAAACCACAAACAATCACACATATGAACACAGTATTTAATGGGAAATATTAAAGCTGAAAACCCCAACTATCTGTATATTATATGTCATGGAGATCATGTAACAATCATAGTACAAAATCTCCTCACAAGCTCTCATGTACACCCTTAATTGCTACACATTATCAAGCTAGATCTAGCAAAACACATGCTCCAATATTTTGCCACTTGATAGCCAACCTTTATTGCGTTTTCAATGCTATGGGATGGCTTCATTAAATAGATAAACCACCTGGATTGTACTACGCAATCCTCATGGGCTTCTCCACCTATCTGTGTTTTGCAAATAGCAACAGTATAGTCACAACTGATAGTTAACCTGCTCTTTCACCTATTTCTGCATTGGTCTCCATTGAAACTGTCCATGCACTAAATTTAACTGATGCATTCTTTAGTTGATTAATGAGTTTAAAATTAGTGAATTAATTAATAATTAATTCACACCACTCTCACTAATTGTATCAATTAGTTAAACTGAATACAAATAGCTCAACTATGTTTAGATTAGTTAAACTGAATACAACTCCACTAACTTCCTCAATCAACTCCACCAAACTCTGTCACATGAGTTCTAACTGAAGTATCCATGCAATAGTTCCACATAACCCTTAGGAATAGCGTAATTCCTTCTGTCAGCTCCTGTGCCACATCTGTGCACTTAACTGAAGTGCTCCAAGAGAATAAGATAATGTTTAGAGTCCAAATATTATTAAGAGCTAATAATATTCGACATATCTATTTTTAGACCGGCAATCTAAAAATAGATTCCGCCCAATATGTCTAAAAATAGAAGTCCATCTATTTTTTCCGACTTGACCAACCATCCACAAATAACATCCTGCAACTCATAGAACATGATCCATATGTCTAAAAATAGACATAGTCTAAAAGTAGACTTTGCACCAAAAATAACCTGTGGGCCCACTTAGTGAAGGCGACATCTTTCCACTAAGCTCATCATCTTGTTGCAATCTCAACAACATCAAAGAACGAAAGTTGCTTACAGACAAAATGGAAATAAACTAGCTAGGGTGCTAGTAGCTTATCTTTGAGAAGAGATGTGGTGGCTACAAGCCTCTGAACTCTGTTACAATGAGGCTCAAGGGCCTATTTATTATTTAGAAACAATGGAAAACCCTAAACATCCAAAACCTTAACCCTAGGAGATGAAGCACCAAAACTATGGGCCTCATTTGGGTAAATTGGTGTTTCAACTTCTCGAGGACTTAACTTTGGCATACAATCTTTGTTTGACGCGCACCATACCTCGTTAGAAAGATCTATCTGAGGACTACAAATTTTGGCGTGAGAAACATTGGTCCATGGACCCATGTTGCTCTTGGTTTTCCCAAAAAATGTCATTTAGGGCCTCAAAACGGCTCTAGAAGTTCATGACCCGAAAAACTGCTAAAAATAGTAATTCATGCCAAAACAAAAAAAACTGAAAAAGACAATGGTGGGGCCCCAAGTGGAATAGGCAGGTGGCCACCAATATCCACTTGGATCATTCCTCCCCCCTTAGGAATAAATGGTCCCCATTGCGTTGATTTCAGCCTCCATGAGACGAGGGAACTTCTGCTGAAGTTGGTCCCTGGTGAACAACTTGCCTTGGTGCAGGAGTTGGAAGCTTTGATAACCCGACATAGTTGGATCTTCTGTTGGCGAGTGTTCTTGATTTTCATTTCCATGATACAATCTGTGGTGGCATGTTCCATACAGTTTGGGTTTAATTCTGTTGGTGTGAGTTGTTCTGCAATGTCAGAGGTGTCCAATAGAGGTGGGAAGTAGGGATGAAGGTGGTCCACATTGAATACTGGGTGTAGACCAAGGAATGGTGGAATATTGAGCTCGAAGGATTTTTTCCCTACAGACTTGGTGATGATGTACGACCCATATCGGAGCAGGTGAAGATTGCGGTGGGGTCTAGTGAGGCACTCCTTCTGCAAATGTAGCCACACTTTGTCGCTCACTTGGAAGTTGTTTGGCACCCGATGTTGATCATGTCATTGCTTGTAATTAGCATTGGCTATGTATAATATGTCATGAACCTGTTGGCGGATGTGCTGAATGCACTCGATGAAGTTGTTCGCATTGTTAGCTTCAGAATTGACATGAGCCGAATCGGCCTGAGTAGCCACAAATGGCATGGCTACGTCAATGGGACATAGTGGCTGGAATCCCAAGCCCACCTGAGAGGGGTTGTGGCTAGTTTAGTTGTGGAGAGCCCGGTTATAACTGTGGTGTACATAAGGGAGGCTCTCACCCCATGTGCGTGGATGATTTGAATTGTACATGCACAAAATGTGTACAATAATCCTGTTGACGACCATTGTCTAGCCATCAGTTTGGGGATGGAAAGTTGTGGACTTGGTGAGCTTGGTGTCCAGCATTGACAAGAGGCTAGACCAAAATTTGTTGAGGAACCTGCTATCCTGATCTGATATGATAGACTGTGGGATCCCAAAGTGCACGCACACTCGTTCAAAGAAGATTTTATCAGTGGCTTCTATTGTGATATTCTTCTTGCAGGCCACCATAATTTCCATCTTTGATAATTTGTCGATGACCACGAAAACACAGTTGTTTCCATGCTTAGTAGAAGGAAGGCCCGACATGTAATCCATGGAGATGGATTCCCAAGGTCGAATAGGGGTAGGTAGCGGAGTATAGAGGCCTTGCTTCTTAATGGCAGGTTTGGCAATGGTGCAAGCAGTGCAGGATCTGATGTACTTTCCAACATCCTGTCGAATGTTCAGCCAATAGAAATACTTTTGTAGTACTGCCACTATTTTATCAACCCCAAAATGCCTAGAGAATCGACTGTAGTGTGCTTCCCATATCATCTTGGTATGCTCGCTTGAAGGAACACAAAGGTGTCCCAGGTGACATAACAATGCATCTCAGAGGTGAAAATTTGGAACTTGCGTACTCCCCAAGAGTGCCTTGTACATGTGGCCGAATTTTGGATCGCTCTCGTAGAGAAGCGGCCAATCAGAAGTCTCGTGCCCACAAGAGCTGAGAACGGTGGTTAGCGCCACGATCGGTGGTTGGCTGAGGCAATCTGCAACATTATTGGTGCTACCCTTCTTATACTTGATGTTCAAATGAAATTGTTGTAGATATGTGGACCACTTTTGATGGAGATAGTTCTGCAACTTCCCTTGTGTCTGTATGAACTGCAGGGGCCAGTGGTCTGTGTGGATGATTGTTTCTTTCCCCAAAATGTAATGCTTCCATTGTCGACAAGCCTGCACAATGGAATAAATTTCTTTGTCATAAGTGGGATACTTGCGAACTGTGTCAGATAATGTCTCACTGTGATATGCCACTGGATGCCCCTGTTGAGTAAGAAATTCTCCAATAGTATAGTCAGAGGCATCTGTCTCAATCTCAAATGGTTGTTGCAAGTTTTTTAATGTGAGCACTGGGGTAGAACATAGGCGATGTTTCAATTCTATGAACGCCTTTTGTTGAGATTTTGACCAAAAGAAATTTTCTTTCGCTCCTCCCTTGGTGACTTGACTCAAGGGCCAAGTGATATGAGAGAATCCCAACACGAACCTATGGTAGAAATTAGAAAGACCCAGAAAGTTGCAAAGCTCTGTTAGACTTGGATCTTGGTTGTGTCCACATGCACCCCCCTTTCATCAATAATGTATCCTATATATTGAACTTAGGTCATGCCAAAAGTTCACTTCTACAAATTGGCACACAACTTGTGTTGCCGTAGTGTTTGGAGGACTTGTCGAATGTGGTGGAGGTGCTCTTCCCAAGTTTGGATGAAGATCAGAATGTCATCCAAGTACACCACTACAAATGAGTTGGTGAATGGCTGCAAGATGTCTTCCATCAACCTCATGAAGGTTGCAGGAGCATTTATCAACCTGAAAGGCATGACCAACCATTCGAAAAGTCCCTCCTTGGATTTGAAGGCATTCTTCCACACATCGGAGGGTTTGATTAGTACCTGGTGATACCCAGAATTCAAGTCAATCTTGATGAAATATTTCACCCCTTTGAGTTGGTCTAGAAGGTCATCAATTCGTGGGATCAAGTACCTATTCCGAACGGTGATCTTGTTTAGCGCCCGATAGTCAACACAAAGTGTCCAAGTCCCATCCTTATTCTGTACCAACATGATCAGGCTCCCATAGGGCAATGAACTTGGACGGATGTGACCTTTCTATAGTAGCTTCTGAATCTGCCTCTTTATTTCATTGTTCTCCATAACAGAGCACCGATAGATTGGTCCATTGGGTAGCGGTGCACCTAGGGTCAGATCAATGGGGTGCTTGACCTGATAGTGCAAAGGAACCCCTGTGGGTGAGATGAAGATGTCCTCGTACTCCTCGACAACCTTGTCCATTTGTTGTTGTCATGCATAGGAGCCTTGTGTGGAGGTCGTGGCCACATTCTTCTTCTTGCGTTGGGGGCAGATCATCAGGAAAAAAAATTCTTGGTTTGGGAAATAAGCTTACTGCATTGTTTTGCTGTAACCAAAGAGATAGCGGTAGGTGGTGGTACCTCTGGTATCCTGTACAAATTATTTCCCAATGTAACAATAACAGCGCGAGGTTGAGACTCATACACAGCATGTCGCTTCCACAAGTATGGTTGGCCTAATAATATATTAGAAACATCAAGAGGAGCAATGTCACATAATACCTCATCCATGAAGGGCTTGATGCTATAAGGAAGGTGACACTTATGGCTATGGGTGTGTTTTGGTTGTAAAGCCCAACCTCTTCATGTTTTCTGTTGAAATGAGGTTCTTTTGTCTCCCATTTTTGACAATGAACTATAGTGGGGAACCCTTTACCCACATCTGGGAGTGGAAGAGACGCACCTCCTCCTCTGGATCTTTCGGTTCCTCCTTCTAGATCTTCGCAATGGAAAAAATGGCATTGGGCTTTGCATCAATAATTTGTTTCCCTTTTTCATTCCCCTAGTCAGGTTCTGATTGAGATTCAGAGCATGCATCTGACTCAGAAGGCCTCATCTCGGCCATCAGCGACTACTTGGCTCGACACTCACTTGTGTTGTGAGTGGAGCTCTTATGGAACTCACACCACTTTCCCGTGTCCTTATTTGGCTTCGTGGTGTTTTTATTTTCTTATGGCTTTGATAGGTTTTCTTGGGTGGCAATGCCTTGGATTTGTCCTTTTTTCTGCGGTTTGAGGGCACCTTTCCCTTGATTTTGATTCGCATATCCAAAGTCTCGCTTCTTCTATTTGAATTTCTGATCAATCTTGGCAACATATCGGTATGTCATACAAGCGAGGAGATGTCAAGGAATTCCATTTCCTCTTGAATGTGTCTATGAAAACAACTGTGATACTTTAGCACTAAATGTTTCTATGAATCTTTGATACCCAAATTTTTGCACAGGGTATGGAACAGATTAGTTAGCTCATGCACATCTTGATCTCTTTGTTGCCACAGTGTGGTCCATTGTATGTACTTGTCCTCATAGCTCCCCATGGGATAGTATTGCTCCTTGATGGCGTCTCAGAAAGAATTCCAAGTGGGTACGACTGTGAATAGAGAGGGTTTTGTCTTGTCCTTTTTCTCACAGTAGGTTTCCCACTAGTCCTTGACATGGGGGGTAGCTTTGAGGAGTGCGAAAATAATCTTCTCTCGGTCGGAAAAGTCATGAATCAAGAAATATCCTTCTAATATATTCAACCATCTATCTACGACATTTGCATCTATTTGACCCTCAAATATGGGAATGTCAAAGTTTACTTGTACCTTAAAGGGAGTCACAACTCCAAAGTGGTTTTTGGATGCATATGCGCCACCGGTGGGCAGTCGTTGAAGGATCTGGGCAAAGTTATCCATCATCGTGTTCCTTTGTCTTTCGAGAGCCTCCTCGAGCAATATTTTGATAGGATCTCCTGCTCCCTCATCTTTCTTTTTTCCCCCCATGGGAGGCCATCGAGGTTTGCGAGGCTGATCTTAGAAAGGTTCCACCAGATCAAGCTCTAACTCGTTATACCCCGACCTTGTTGGGGACATGCAAAGAAGGATCAAGAAAAAGTAGACTGCTCTGATATCCAAATTTATGCAGGAACGCAACATAATACACATATAAACATAAAAACAAATATGCAGTGGAAATAATACTTCATTTCATTAATATCAAAGAACTGAAAGTTGCTTACAGACAGAATGGAAATAAACTAGCTAGGGCACTGGTAGCTTATCTCTGAGAAGAGATGTGGCGGCTACATGCCTCTGAACTGTGTTACAATGAGGCTCGAAGGCCTATTTATTATTAGAAAGAATGGGAAACCCTAAACATCCAAAACCCTAAACCTAGGAGATGAAGCACCAAAACTATGGGCCTCGTTTGGGTAAATTGGTGTTTCAAATTTTCGGGGTTGTAAATTTGGCATACGATCTCCATTTGACATGCACCATACCTCATTAGAAATATCTATCAGAGGAAAACAACTTTTGGTGCGATAAACATCAATTCAAGGACCCATGTTGCTCTCGGTTTTCCCAAAAAACGTCGTTTAGGGCCTCAAAATGGCTCCGGAATTTTAGGACCCGAAAAAATTCTAAAAATAGTAAGTCATGCCGAAACTAAAAAACTAAAAGAGACAATGGTGGGGCCCCAAGTGGAATAGACGGGTGGCCACAAATATACACCTGAATTAGGTTTTGAGCAGTGGCTTCCCCCTAGATATATCCTCGTGTTATGTGTGTTAATTGATTCATGTCACATGTTTTTGATATTGCTTCTCAATTGTGAATTGCTTTACATAGATGAGTAGAGTAGATTCAAGTTTATTGTTTTAGAAAATTACATTATTAGTTTGAATCTACAATAAAATTCTATAGGAACCATGGAGTTTTTCTGGGGAGATTGGCTTATTAACATCGAGGCTTGGAATTCTCCCTTGGTCAAGGGTTATTTTACCATATTGCCATTGGTGTTGGCTAGTGCCTTATAACACTGAGCATGTATTTTTTACCATTTAATAACATGTGATGACATGTGGGAATGATATATGGGCCCATGGTTTCACCATATGTTAGCAGGTTGTTGATTCCAAGTGACGACTTGGTGGATTGGTAAATCAAGGAATAGTCTTATGTCAGGAGGTGGCTGACCAACCAATGGGTAATTGGCTCGCGAGTGACTAGATCCTATGCAAAGGATATATGTCTAGTGGGTGACTAATTCCTTTACATGATGTTGATGCAGGATGCTTTTGACATGGTTTTGGTAGAGAACATGAGGTGGATGGATTCATAAACATAGTTGGTATCATTCAATATGTTCTTGAGTGGAGAAATTTTATTCAAGAAATGTACCTCCCTAGCTAAGAGGGAGTGTTGAAATTTTGTAGCTACAACCAGTATTTAAGTCAACAAAGTAAAATATAAATAAAATATTATTTTACTATTCTTGTCATCCCCAACTTTATAGGTTGGCCCCACCTCTTGAAGGGGTTTGATCCTTGGTAACAAAACCACATGGTTTGGCTCCTATATATTAACATTTGGACCTCATCATTTGACATCTCATCAACTCGGATCTATCCAAGAATAAGACTTTTGTTCACACATGCAAAGGAGGAGGACACTTGAAGTTGAACAAAAAAATTTGGCCAATTTTATATATGTTTGAACAACATTGACTTGGCATATTTGGGATGCTTTGAATTGGAATATTTGAGTAGTTATTGGACTGAATATCTAGGCATATTTGACTAGATTTTTGAACAAATCTCTAGGAAAAAATATAGACATTGACCAAACTTGTTTAAGTAGTGTTTATCACAGGTTAATTATGGTTGTTTGACCAATTTTTTGAGGGAGTTGCATGGCCGAAATTCATCCTCTTTCACCACAGTTGACCAAGAGTATAAGAGGCTGAAATTATAGTTGTTGACCAGATTTGAGTAATTGAACAAAAGTTTGATTTTTCTGTCTCCTTTGACCAAGTTTGACTTGGAAAGTGGTGTGGTCAATTTAAGTATGTTTTGACTCAAAAATTTAGATGTACATTTTATTGAATTGGACAATTTATCCTAAGAAAGCATTGTTGGGGTTTTTCCTGGTTTGTTTTTTCCTAAGATAAATTTTTATGTCTCTTGTGCATCATTGTTTTACTGTGATCTCTACTACCCTACTGTATTGATGGTTGGAATTTTCTAATCTCTAATTGCTTAATGATATAGAATGTGCTAAACATATAATTGTATCATTGGAAGTAATTATCTGGAGGAAAATTGTGCTTGTCTTAATTTCACCTTAAAAATCAACAAAAAATACAAGAGGAAGAGGCTTGTCCAATGACAATGATAAAAAAAGAAGAAAAATCAAGATTTTGGTTATGGTCATGGAAGAAGCTAAGGAGGAGGAAGAAATATTCAAAATCAACAATATTTCAGCAAATCTCGAGAAAACTTTAAAAAATGTTAAGAAATGACTCAAATTAAATGTAAAAAAATGTCTTCACATAAACATGTGGTAGAAGCCTATGGGACAAGAAATAAGAAACTATCTAAAAATAAACAAGTTTCCAAACAACATTTTAAGTATAATGGTTCAACATCAATTTAATATGTAGAAAATTAATATGATTATGTGTTTACAAGAACTCAAGAGAATGAAAGCGAAGATGGCCACCAAAAAATTGGGAAGGAAATAATTTGAAGATGATTAGATACTTTATATATAAGCTACTCAGTAGATGTGTTATAGAAAATATTAGTTTTGGACAAATCAAGATATGGAACTGAATGAAAATTATTTGGAAAATGACACTTAAATTTTCAATACTAGACTAGATTTAGTTATACCTCATTTCTTTAATGTATTTCATTAAAGCATTTTTGTTTTCAGGCCAAAACCTTGTACACCATATGCCAAAATTTCTTAAACAACAACTCTAAAATTCTTTAATTTTTTAATGGATTATTATTCTTTCCCATGAGCTATTAATGTCTGTTCTAAATATATTTTCTCCTTAGATTAGCCAGAAAACACCTACGAACACAAGATATTTACATAACATGATAACTAATCTAATTACTAATTAGGACTCTAAATATCTCTAATGTTCTGATTAACCTATATGTTCAGTTCTTCGAACCGCAGAAGAAAAACTTCCTATTCTTCTTTAGCGGTGAAATTTTCCTCTGCAATTTTCTCAGGATTGCCTTGCATCTCCACATTGTCTTCATTCTCTGCAACACAGACCCCATCATACAATAATATATTAGCTACTCATAAATTCAACATTTCATGGGCTACCTGCAACTGATCCAATTTGGCCTCCAAGATCTACACAAGATTATGCTACCAATATCTACACATTGTTACAATCATTGGAGTCCACCATATAAAGATAAGGGATCCTAGCGAGAATTGAAACCATTGCAATCACCGTTAATTACATCTCAGATTGCATATAGAAAACTATTAAGGAAATCATGTTCCATAATGGAAAGGATGTTGTCCCAAGGTAAATTCTAACGATCTAATGCATTCAAACTTCTCTGTTTCTCCAAGATTGAATGTTCCCCACATTTGAATTCTTTTATAATCGATGTTGTCATATTTCGAATTGTCCTAATCCCTTTGAGACATGATGAAATTTGTCTAGATAGCTGCACGAACAAGATATACCAATTCAATAGAAGGCTGCCACCTGACTGTGATAATTATTGTTAATTTATTGAAATTCCAGTCCATCTTATTCGATAAGACTTAACCCATTAGTCGTAAATTTTGGGAAGCATATGTTGGGAACATTGTTTCACCATAATGAATATTCATGGTATTGTCTTAGATTAAGGAGTTATAACACCTTATTCTAGAGAGGATCCCTATTTAGCCAACATATCATCCTTCCATTTAATATTTCTATTAACATGATAAGAAGCTAACTAATTCAATTTTTTTCAATAAGACTTTAATTCCTTAAAGAATAGAAGCACAAGGTTGCTCATCCTTATCCTTGAATTTATTCACTTGTTGGATCATTAACATGGAATCACTGAAAGCCACCAAATAGAAAATTCCTCTAATGATGGCTAGTTCTAGACCTTAACCATAGGGCTAAATATTCAACTTGATTGCTTGAAACAAATCCTAATGCCCAAGCTTATTGTATCTCCTTTTCTCCATTGGAGCAAAAGACAACCCTATTCTC
This sequence comes from Pinus albicaulis, assembly GCA_034641835.2. Taxonomy (NCBI): domain Eukaryota; kingdom Viridiplantae; phylum Streptophyta; class Pinopsida; order Pinales; family Pinaceae; genus Pinus; species Pinus albicaulis. The sequence goes on from CM076574.1 coordinate 1,206,363,855, forward strand.
TCCTACCTCTCTTATACCTCAATTTTTATTCCCAAAAAATTATTAAATAAAATCATGAATTGATATGAAAATAAAATCATTAGTATTTAATTTATGAAATAAAATATTTTTAGCAGAAAAATAAAAATAAAAAAATCAAGGAGATTAATCACATCAGAATAATAAGTATACACCCATACCAATTTTCTTTCATTAAAATGCTAAATAAAATCTAGGCCTAAACGAATAGAGAAAATTGATAGTTGGAAACTGTAACTTAGCCCCTGGCACTAGAAAACTCAACCTAAGGAATAAAACCCATAAAAAAATTTCCTCCTCAAGAAACTCAACCTCCACAACCAACAAATTGTCCCTCTCCTCTCCTCCTCATATGAATACTGCGCACTCAAGTAAATATGCCCATTTAGATAAATAGACCTCCTATGTGTTTCAAATACTGGACCTGTCAATTTCTTGAACTTGACCTCTTATAAATACTCTTGAAATTTCCCTACACTCTTCCTCCCTTCTCTTCAATCTAGTTGATCCTCTTGCTTTAGAGAAAATCACTTCCTCCACTTGTGTGCCTTCACCTCTCCCATGGGATTAATTTATAACTTCATTAATCCAAATCCCTAATCCTAATATCCTAAGTGATTGATGGTCGTGATTTGATCTCACCTCACTTGAAATAAATGATTGAGATTGTATCTAAGTCACTTAAATAATTTTACTATTTATCCTTAGTACTTTGGATTAATAATCCATAATAATTAATTGAATTTAATTATTGTACCTTTTATATGTACAATTTAATTATTTAATCCACTAAGAATGTACTTAAAGAGGCAATCAACCATCTCCTACATGCTAAGACACCAATCTATTGTAGAAGACCTTCTGAAGCTACCAAGAACTTCAACACTCCCTCCTAGCAAGGAAAGACTTCTTCACCACCTCGAATTTTCCCTATAGAACAAAAAATTCCCTTTCACTGGAGGCTTGGTGAGAACATCCACCACCTACTCCTCTATGGAAATGTACTACAATATCACAACACCTATTAAGACCTTTTCTTTGATGAATTCATATCTGATCTTTATATGTTCTGATCTATCATGAAACAAAGTATTTTCAGAGAGCTTAATATAACTATGATTATCACAATGAATCAACGCGGGATCAAAATCAAGACCAAATAACCCTATGAGCATCATGACTTCACAACTACCCATAACCACTTCCATGTAATCTGCCTCTACTTATCTAAGTTCCATTGATAATTTCTTCCTGCTACACCATGATATCATGGTTGATCCCATGCTGAAACATGTTGGAAAATATTTTTCATTGATATCAAAGTATCCATTTGAGTGTTGTTCTTGTTATATCATAATGAGTTCTGAATATTGGATACAATATACTCCTGAATATTGTGATAAAGATTATATCACATTTTTACATGGATTGGAAAGTTTGTTACGTTCTCTTTTTTTCTCAAGTTCTAGGGATTAAATTAAAATGACCACGTCCTTTTTATTCTTCATCATTCTTAGTGTCGTAGGTTGGAGGGTCATTGAATTACATGATGTAAGATCTAGAATAGTTTTGTTGCAGGTAAATAGCTCCTTCATCTATAGATTCATGGGAAAAAAAACCAAGTTTTTCTAATTCTACACACTTATCAACTTGCTTGATTTTAGTTTTTGTGAGGGTGTGATAATCTACTCAAGTTGAATTGGCCCATTTTCTTCCAAAATCACTGCAAAATTTGCACAGGACTGCTCTTCCACTTTCAGATTGAAGTTTTGTTTGTTTCTGCTAAAATCATCTTGTTCATTTCACAAGGAGTAAAGAAATTACTATTAAAACACCCTAAACCTATAACTTGACAAAAATTCCCTTCAGAAATGTTGGAGGTATCGTTGTATTCAAAACAATAGTTTGTGGTGAAAGGAAATGTTTTTTCATTCTGCGATTTATAAGGTAGATTCTCCATATAAATAAGACTATCTTCATCCATCCATTCTGTTGGAACATAAATAATTTATTGGAACTTACTGTTGGGTTATATTTCTGTGAAAAATCTAGACAAATATTTGTTACTAAGAAATTATAAATATAGATAAATGTCTTTCGGATTAATCACATTATTAGGATTTGGTGACATTTCGAACCATATAATGTGGTAAGGCTACCTGATCTACGGTGTTCTTGACACCTCCTAAAGGAGTTTCCATCCCCAGATGGAGCCAATGTTAGCCCAGGTATGTTAGTGATCAAATGACTCTTTCAATTGTTTTCCATGAGGTCATAGATCAAAACCTTTTACTTTTTCGAACAAGTTCTCAGAAATAATTTTGGTCACTGAAGAGGTCTAAATCATGTTTGCTGCTCCTTCATTCCATTCATCGCCATCATTTTCAAGGTCATCATCATCAGTAGTTTCAAGGTCACTATATTCGTCATCATCATTCAATAGGTCTAAGGTTGTCATTTAATTTCATTTAGGTCTAGTCTAGGTTCAACCCTGATTTAAAAAAAACCATCAAATTTCACTAAAAAAGGCAATGGCCCTCCACTTCATCCATAAAACCCTATTAAAGGAGCATAAATTATTTTTAATTTCAAATAAATCCATCTCTCTTGTTTCATATGGCTCAAATTTCGAGAAAAGTTTCAAATTTATTTTCATTGCCTCGTTGTTTCATGGAATCTAGTTTCACTGTCTTATTGTCTCTTTTAGAGGATCAAGAAATCATCATCCATTACCAAAGCTCCAAGGAGGTAAATTTGACCTATTTTTCCAGTCAAATGCAAAGGGAGTCATTCTTATTTTTTAAAGACATCTCATCTTGTTTGAAAGGGTCATATCCAATGTAAAAATTCAAAGGTTTTAGAAAAGAATTCTTGATATCTTATTTAAAGGGAGAAGTTTGTCTCATTGTCTCATTAAAATGTCATCAAGTCCCTTCAAATGCCAAAGAGTTCAAAAAATGTTACTCTGTCTTCTTACCTTAATTATAAAAGCTAACAAGTTAATGTCCAAGTTGTAAAAAAGTTAAAAAGTTCATGGTAATTGTTGAGGTATAAAAGGTGTCCTTTTTAATGCCTATTTATCCTACATTAATCATCAATCTAGGAACGACTTTTTATTTCAAGAGTGTACTCAGTCTGAGGCTGCAATCCAATCTAAGAGTAATGCCTTGCAATATGTAGTACAATGTTGTAAATATAAGAGTAAATGGATGCTTGGAAAAGAAATTTAATTACAATGACATGAACTTAAATGCTCTGAAATCTAATCATTCACTCAGTAAACATCAGTCAAGGATGTAGTAATGATAACTCTTTCCTTTAGAAACTGATGGAATTGAAATCAAACGGGAACAAGATAATCAATCTGAGAACGTAGGTAACAATAACCAATATTCTTTACAGTTGATAATCCTTCCTTAAATCAATTAAAAGGAAATTGAACTAAAGGCCGCTAATGAAAGTAAACTAGGCAAGCTCTTCAAAAGCAAAACCAAACTCTTTGCAAACTGTAAAATAATGAAATGAAATGAACAACAAATCTAGAATTGAACAGCAACCGCTATCTAATGAATTTGAACATCAACTTAATTAATCTGAATAGCAAACTATATCTAAGATAATTGAACAACAAATTCTATTAAACAACAAATCCTATTGAGCAGAAAATCTTGTTAAGTAGCAAATCCTGTTAAGCAGCAAATCCTGTCAACAACAAACTCTCTTGATCAGCACTCTAAAATTAACAACATTCAAACGAAACAGCAAATGGAATGGAAAAACAACTGAAATGGAACATCAAATGCTAAACAGTGAAGCTCTGTTAAAGCATAACAAGATAAATGATATAGGAATTAAGATTCTTGTTAGAACGGAACAACAATATAATTCATCAATGTAACACACCGATATTAATAAGAAATTAAACAGTAAACCAATTAACTTGCAAACTGTAACGAAAACAAATACAAACTGTCACACAACGATAACTAAAAGGTAATGATACAAACAACAGATAGATCCACCAGGGTCGGGCCCTTATCCACCAGTGAAACACCGCTGGGATTTACTCCAGAGTTAAGAAATGGAACGGAAACATGTTCTTGTATTAATCAGACATAAATACCATTTACAGTAGTCGCCCTCTGATCACGAGAGTTAAGAAATTACAGAGTTACAAAAGAATTTCAATAATAATCATTCTGTCTCCCAATTTCTACAGGCACTGCCTTTTATAACAATTCAGCGGACAGGACAAGAAACAACGATAAGACCGAACATCGATCCCTCAGGATCAAAATATCTTGAGGGATTCGCTCCTTTTCTTTTTTAGCTAATGACTGGTCTTCTTAGGCTGTAACCATGTTGTTCCTTGTCTTCCTTTAGCTATGCATTTTTATTTCCTTCTTCTTGGTTGTGTTATTTCCTAAATCTACCTAAGGCTGAAAGAAGGCGGAGTTCAGGGTAACATCAAACCACGCTCAGTCTGGTAGCTAGCCCTACCAGAACAGGAGAGGGCTCTCTCCGAATAAATCTCAACAAAAATAATCGAAGGGGCTTGAGATGACTTGAAATAAAGGCTAATTTTAGGCTAGGTATATAAGTAAAGGAGTTTGATTTTGATTTTGGGGGTTTTGTTGGAAACAAAGGGAAAGGCAGTTTTGGGTTCGGGGATGAGGCCTAGTTTTTGCAGAGTTCTGAATGGGGCAAGGAAGGAAATTTTTTTGATGCTTTGGATTGAATGAATGGATAGTTCAGACTAGTGAGGAGTTGGAGAGGGAAAGATAATTTCAAGAATCCTCTTCAAACAGATGAAAACATGGAAAATTAAACAAAACTGAAGGCAAAGCAAAGCAATCTAATGAATTCCACCTTCATCACTCATTTGTTTAATTTAAGAAGAAAGGAGAAGGGAAATGATACACACAAACATCAGTGAACTTACAATCACATGGAGAAAAATACCATCAAAACACAGAGCCACATGGATCCCAAAGAGAGCTGCAAACCGTGGTCTATTCCTTTGCCAAAATTGCAGAAATGAAATGTACAATGAAGTGACAAGCAATCCCAAGTGTCCAACCCTAAAAATGACTGATGAATTACATGATATAGACAAGCCTAACTCATTCCCATGCCTCTAGGGGTCGAGCTCATCATTCTAGGAGTTGTTTCAACCATATCTAAACTAGGAACTAGAAAATAGGCAATGAAACAACTTGCCTCTATATGATGGGAAATTGATTCATTCACTTACATTTCACTTTTTGGTGAATGAATCCACTAAGATGAGTAAAAATGTGCCAAAATTACATCATGTTCATGAAATTACATCAATTTACATCAAGAGTTACATGAAAAAGTCAAACTAGCCAAAACTAGGCGAAATTCTGAGCTGTTGAGTGAAAAATAGGCCAAATTTCCCTATGCGCCGTGCCTGAAATCTCTATGCATAGCACAACTTTGAGGCTGATTTTGAGGGCCTTCCTGAATTCCAAATTGGGTGTAGGATAGCTCTTTGGAAATCCTTGCCTATATACTTTCAAACCCAAGTGGAATTTCTGAATTTGGTTTCCATTTTCCCCTCCAAAAAGCCAATCTCCCAACACTGCTTCCTGTGTGTGCAAAAAGTGGCAGAAAGGTCATTTTTAGGGTGTTTTTGACCCTTTAGGCAACCCAGAACTTGATGAAATCCTTAGCTAATCCATAGGCATGCATAAATTTTGATGAAAAATCCAGAAATGAAAATTTTTCCTCCAGAAGAGCTGCCAATTATAAGCGCGCGCCAAGTGGTGCTACGCGTCGGGCAGGAAAATCAGTGTTTAGGCCCAAAAATTCAAAATTGACAAAAATTTTCCCAAATTTCTTGAAACTTTGGGCTGAATGTCTGCCATCAAGCACTCTACTGGGCCAAAGAAGCTTTGGCCAAAATTGGAGTCTATCATTCCTTTTACGACGCTTTAGTGCCCTCCTTAGCCTTGCCTTTAGGATTTTGATCCTCGCTCTACAAACGTGATTTCGCGCCCAATAGTGGTTCTTCATGTGCCTGAGCATGTTATTTTCCTTGATTTCCTTCTCCAATAGCTTCTCAAGATGAATATTGACCCTCTCAAGCCAAGTATCTCTATCAGCCTCAATCTCACACTCAATGGGTGTCATCTCGTCTTGGCTTCTTCGGGCAGCTTGTCAGTTTTCACGGATGTTTTGCAACTCCATGATTGTTTTATGGTCTTCTAAATATTTTTTTCGCTGCTCTAGGTAGTTTATGATCCATTGGGCTCTCTGCAACTTGACGGTCAAGGTGTCAATTTCAGCCTTCTGCTCCTGAATGATCTCTCTCAACTTTGAGCTTGGAGAGCTCAAATCCTCATCAATCAATATGAAATTAGTATCCTGGCCTCCTGAAGGGCCCTCATCCTGCATGGGCCTCTTACCTCTATCCTGTACCTATACCGATTCTACTGATGATGAAAACGAGACCCCTTCCACCTCGGGTGGAGATAGTACTCATCGGGCTGCTGCAAATAATAGTCTGGTGCCTCTATGATAAGTAACAAACACTGGCACACTAACAGGCTCTGTCTCATGACCTTCAGGCTGATGTGAAGGTTCACCTGCATCATGGACAACCTCCAGAGGAACCTGAGGAATTGTGAAGATATCACGGGAAATGAAATTCTCCCATGAAATGCGTTGTAATCGAAGCTGATGTACAACCACGATCTTGATGAGTGCATAGTGATAAATACTGTTGTACTGCTGCTCGGGAGTTTTCTTCTGCACAAGCATGGTCATCCTTTCGATATTCCGACACATTAAATAAGGTATGTTCATCATCCTCACTCTTGTGAAATTCATCAATAATATGATGTGGTAGGCATAGAGGCGTGAAAACCGACCCTCACAACTGAAGTATTTGATAACAAGTTTCATCAAAGGCGCATAGAATTCCTTTAAGAACCTGAATGGGAACACCCTGCTGAGCTGTCTCACATAGCTAGGTCTGATGTATGGTTCATAATGCACTCTGTCCACTTGCTGTCTTTTGTTCCACTGTTCACCCACATTCGATATTCTAGTTTCTTGAGAGATGGTTTCCGATGTCAAAGTGAAATTTACACCAGCAAGAGTTACCAAACCATCATGTAAATGCAATACAAACAAACGAGCCAACTCCTGATGATGATTGTTAGTATGAATTCTTCGTCGAAGTGTACGAAAAAGAACCACTTTAGCTACGCATAACTAATAGCCCTAACAACAATAATGGCTGCAAAACATCTTCAGATCTGCAATTAGTAGTTAAAGTGCTGCAACAAACAGATCTATAAATGGAAAGACATTAAGCAGTAAAGTAAAGAGTTTGCTCCATGCATCCAACAGACAAGACAAGAACACGATTTTTGAATGAATTTTTATATTACAGGGCACCCGGGAGGAAACAAGAAGGTGTATCCAGATCTCCTCAATGGGATGGGTTCTTTGTAGTCCTCAGCACTTCAGATCTAAGCTTTCTCTCTCTTGTAGATGTAGAAAACCCAATGTAGAAGGTAGAGCTCAATGGGAGAAAAATGGCAGAAATGAGACCAAGTGTATAGATCCAGAGTGATCTAATAGGCAACAAAAGGTGAAGAATGATGGGGAAAACCCTCCTATTTATAACAAAATATTGGGCCATTCTAGATCTTGGTGCATGATTAAAATAATGTTAATCAAATCTAGATCCACCTCTATGGAATATTTTATTATTATTTGTTGGAGGGAAAGGGACTTTGACTTGGGTCTAATCCCTTGATTAGTGAGGAATAAATAAATAAATGATTTATTTATCCTTTTAAGGAAGTGGTTGGGATATAATCAAATAAATAATGATTTATTTAATTAATAGTGGTTGATTTGGTCATATTTAACAAGGAATATTATTTAAATAATTATTCCTAGAAAATAATAAGATAACCATGGGTGTATCTCATTAATTTCTTTTTTTTTGGGTTAAACATGACTGGGAATAATAATTAAATTATGGTTTAATTAATTATTCCCTTTGGGGCTTCCTAATTAACATAGTGAAAGTAGTTTTACTAGGGGTAAAACTGGTCTTACATGGTGTACTTGGGTCCATCTAATGATGAAAGGTTAGATGACCAAAAAATGGTGTAACAGATTGCCCCCCAGCGTGCGAGTGTCAGGAGCAAATCGTATGACCGAAGTACGTTGTAAGAATACAATCACTAGACGATAAAAGGGTATGTCAGAGAGAGAAGTGGGAGGTAGATAGTGTGCTGGAGGACTAGACCCCGAGGAGACGAGACTCGCAGGTGCAACAAGTCTCTTTTTATGAGAGGGTACCTGTGCTGAAGGCGACGGGGGAGGCATACCTATGCCCGCCGTGACAAAGTACAAAAGAATAGTGTGTCCAGTACACAAGGGACCGAACCAGAGAGTACAGCTGGCATAATCAAGGGCCAGATAAAAATACAATGAAGAGTCTCACATACATGTTGTGCCTGGGATAACAGCCAGGACTAGTACAATAATATCTGAGTACATGAGATAAATACAACCCAAATTCCCCCTGTAAATGGGGAAGGGCTCACAAAATCTGACTGATACATGCAAATCATGGAGGCGCTGCAGGTGGCTAAGGCCAACATCATCAAAATCTGGAGCGGCATCAAAGGCTGCAATGAAGAGGTCGTCCGGGCATGTGGGGGGCTACCTGCAGGGCCACCCCCTCATGAGGGCTGAGACATCTCACACACGCCCGGGAATCATCAGGAGCTGCTGCTGGGTCACTGGACTGTCCAGTATACGAATCTCGATCATGCTGAAAGGAGTTGGAGAAGCAATCAAGTCAGAGGGAAGTAAGGGATCCCCCTGCCTGATCCGAGGCACCGAACAAAAGTGGAAGCTGGAACCAAAGTACACCGCCCTCTAGACCTTGCTTCTGGAATAAATGTGCTGATGTCGACAGAAGGAGGTCCGCCGTAGGTGAGGCAATGAGAGATCCTCAACTAAGGCACGAGAGAAGAACAATAGAGCGACGGACAGACTGATACTAATGATGATAGTGGAAATGGGAAGGATGGAGTGGCGAATGGACGACTTCCCTTGTTAGAGCATAAAGGGCATGAATGACATGGCAGCGACTGACACAATATCGGAAGGGACAAGGGACAGTGGGGCTGAAGGTCATAATGTGCGACGCAAGAGAGGGACCAAGCAATGAAGGATGGAGGGCTGTAGTGGGGTGTAAAAGGACGCAGGATAGACTCCATGAATGCAATGATGACTCGACTTGGATGCTCTAAACAAGGGCGACTTTATAGTGCTGCCACACAGTAAAGGCCCCAATGGGGGGTCATGGAAGCATGAGTACAAGGTGGGCACTCATGACGAAAATCACCAAAAAAGTTCAACGGAGAAGTTCAACGGCTAGTTGTAGAGAAGGAATTTCACACTCGATTGGTAAGACAACCTCCTCTCCAAAAACGAGGTGAGGAGGGTTATGGTTGGGGGGCCGAGGTGCCCCCAAGCATGGTGTGGTCATGCCAAAATGTATCTAGAAAAATGGGAATCTAAACACATTTTAATGATGTGGTGTGCCATTTGTTCTGGTTATGGTTATGCAGTTTGAGATAGGAAATGGAGGATTACCAATCTCTTTTGGTACTGCATATAGGGATCAAATGGACTTTAAGTTTCCGAATTGGCATACCTGGTGTCACTATCCCAAAAGGAGGATTTGGAGATAATGAACTGATGCTCTCGTAAAAAAGCTATAGGTTGGTCAACAATAATGTCTAAGAGACTGGGTTGCTGATGTAAGATGAGGGAACGATAAGGGGTATCGTCCCGAGAGTGATCTGAAGTGATATGGGACTCTAGAGGTTCTTCTAAATGTGGAAGAATACCGGGTCTAGAGTCAACACGACCAGATACACTAGGAGAGTGGTGGAGAATGGCGTCTCGTGGTCTCTCAAATGTGGGTGCCCCCTTACCCAAACATTGGGTTTTGATGTAATGGCCACAAGGTGGATGTGGTGTCAACGCATGGGTTCGATGTAAGGGGGAAGAGATAAAGTCAGGGGTGGGAATTTCTTCCATAATGTCGTTGTCGTGATAGAAGATGGGGTGACTGGTGGAAGAAGAACCACCTGACATGGTGAAGTGGCCTGAATCATCATCATGAGAAGAGAGGTTCACATGCGTATCGTCACAATGGGTGACCGAAGAGTAAGTAGATAACGGATCTACCGATGTTGAGCCCAAGATGACCGCTGAAGGAAGGTCAAGCGAAACAACAGGGGAGGATTCAGATGGAAAGTTCCCCAATGGTCTCATGGATGATGACAGGTACAAAATGGTGACTGAGGGCTCCGTTGGCTTAAAAGCGGGAGGCGGAATGTGAATGTCCTTTGGTCCGATCGAAGCGGCCTTGAATTGGCAGTACAAGTCCAAGGAGGAACGGTACTCGTCAAGGCGGGGACAGAGGTGGGTGTAATGGCCGTGAAAATCGCACAAGGCACAAGGGCGGTTTGTGCGCAAGTGTTTGAGTTTTGGGAGGGAGTCGGGGATAGTGACATGTACTTCTGGGAGATCAGAGTCGGGGAATGTCTCGTTGACCAGAAGCTTGAGGTGGGGCAATTCAAGACACATGTGAGTGGCATGACCGACGACATCACACAAAGCGCATCGAATGGCGGGCTTTGGTGGTCGTGGGGGGGTAATGGATGTCGGGGGGGCCAGATCGTGATGGGTTTCCCCCCTTCGGGCTTTGCCTGTCTTCCCGGGAGCCGTCACAACAGGAGAAGGGTCCTGTGGAGGTGCTGGGGGCACAGTGGCTATGGAGGAAGCGAGGGGGACCGGTTGAACCGGTGTCAAAGCCATGTAAGGTTTGGGGTGACCAGGGGGGTGGCGGCTGGGGGGTCAAGGTACCAAACCGGAATGCCCAAGGTCAAATTAGGGAGAGAGAGGGTGGCCATGACGGGGACAGAATATACGCCGGGAGGGGGAGCCAAGAAGGGGATCTGTCCAGCAGGGTAATGACCAGGAGGTACGGCTCCGAGATGGTTAAGGCCAGGGGGAACCGAGCCTGGAGGATAAAGAGGTTCGGGGATACCAGCTGTAGGGGGAGGGCCAGAAGGAGGAGGTCCGGCTGGCTGAGATGAATGGCTAGGAGCGGGTTGCGGAGGGCGGGGAGGAGGTGGCTGACTAGCTGAGGCAGGCCGTTTATGGGCAGCCTGAGACGATTGCATCATGCAAACATTCGACAAGCTGGGATCAGTAACAGGAGGGGGGGGAAGATGAGGAAAAGTACCAAGCAGGGTGGAATCTTTATAGACGCTAGGAGACCTTTGGTCGAAGATGAGTGCGGTTGTGATGACTCTGAAGAGATGGTCGTCTCGGAGGAGAATGCAAAGACAGGCGGCTCATGATAAGATAGGCGGTCAATGGTGACTATCTTCCCATTATGTGGGAAGGACATCTTGCGAAAAACCGCGGATGGGACAACAGACATGGAATAGGTGTAGCTTCGCCCCAATAGAATGTTGTAGTCTAGAGGGGCATCAATGACTTCGACATCAACGCAAACAGTCTTACCGGCGAGGGTGATGGGGCAGTTGCGAAATAGGCCAATAGGCTGGGAGGCATGACCGTCCCACGCTCGAAGGGTGATCGTGGAAGGGGCTAGCTCAGGGGATCCGAGTTGCTTCCAAACCGGAGCGGACATCACACAGGTGGATGCCCCCTCATCAATTACGCACCGGGATATAGTGGCGTTCCGGATTTTGACTGGGATTTGGAAAGCAACGGAAGGAGGAAGAGGAGGATGGTCCGATTGAGTGGCGTCAAAAACCATCATTTGGTCATCAGCAGGATCAACAGCGCCCACGGCAGATATTAGAGCCTTCTTTTGAGAAGGGCACGACTGGAGGAGTTCCAGTGTGGAAATGGCGGCAGGAGAGTGCGCCAAATCATCTACTATACTATACGATTGAGCGGCTCGACCGGAAGCAGCGTTTCGGCGTAATGGGCCCTTTGGGATCTTTGGATGAACCTCAACGTTGGGTTGAGGGATGTGTAAGGGGCCATTGGACGTCGAAAGAGGCTCTGTAGAATCTGAAGATGGAGGCTCGGGGGTAGACTGAGCGGGAGGCTCGAGGTACTGGCGAGACCGAGTTTGAAGGTGAAGGTCGACGGAAGGGGAAGGATCGGAGCGCATCATAAGGATCTGGCAATCAGAGATGGACGAGGGGGTGGCTACATGACTGTCGGGGGGTTGGGTAGCTACAAATCCTTGTTGAGGGAAAGGATCAGTGAACACAGCTGGCTGGGTAGTGGCCACATTAGGAGGAGCATGAGGGGAGGCGTGTTGTCCGCGCAATGTGGCTTGAGACTCCCACATCTGTCGCATCTGGGGTAAGAGAGGACAATCGTGAGTGGAGTGACCGTAAACACCGCAACACAAACAGGGTTTGTTTGTGCGAAGCGGCCTGTCCGTCCTGGGCGGAATGCCCTGATGCTGGTTGCTAGTGTTAGGGTCCACCCCAGAATTGGGTCCTCGGTTACTGGGTGCAGATGGGTTCTGGTTGCCTCTCCGCCTTCTTTGAGAAGAAGGGGGATTAATCGCACCCTGCTGTGCAAATACTTGCCCTAGAGGGGGTTGTAATTGCTGTTGCGGGTTGTGAGGAGGCAAGGGAGGCGGAAACGCATATGCTGGAGGAGCTGGCGCACCAGGCTGCGGATAAAAGTAAGGGTTGGGTTGGGCAGCATTGAGGTAAGCAGGAGGTTGGGCAAAAGGAGGAGGCATGCCGTATCCTGGATACATGTTGCCGGGAGGGGGAAGAGTGCTAGAGGTGCTGGCCCCTCCCTGAGGGAGACCATGGCTCATAGGAGGGTGAGCAGATGGGTGGGAAAGAGATCCAACAATACTGTCGGCGGAATGAGATGCCCCCGGGGCGTTAGCGCCACCGGGCCTGGGGATGTCAGGCAGAACGGTATAAACATAACCCAATTGAGCGTAGATCAGGTCATATTTTAAAGCTATTTGGAGGGCGGCTTCTTCAGATTGAGGAAAGTGAGAGGCGACATATTTGCCGATGGGAGACGGGAGGGTGCGAAGGAACCAGTCCATGTAAACCCGATCTTCAAAGGGAGGGGCTCGACATAAGCTCCGTCTTCGTCGCCATTCTTGAACATGGGCAGAAAGGCGTGTGGAAGAGGATTGCTTAAATGAAGTCAAGAGCTCCGTACCAGTGTCGTATCGGAGAGGGAGCTGGAAGTACGACAAGAAGGCTTGGGCAAGAGTCTCGAACGTGTTATGGGAGGAAGTGGCCTGTTCGACATACCATTTAGAAGCTTTGTCGGTAAGCGTGCGTTGGAACAAACGAAGACGGATGGAGTCATCGGTAATGGAGTTGGAGGAACACCACATGTGGAAAGACTGGACGTGATTGGTTGGGTCTTCGCCATTAAGGCCCTCGAACTTAGGGATATCATAGGGTAGCTTGGTGGGCATAGCGGGCCAGGTAGTATTATGGTGAATGGGGTCGTTAATCAACTGATGGAAATCGGGGAGGCTGAGGCCTGCAATGTACGAAAGCACAGGGGTGGCCGGAGTAGTGGTTGTGACGGTTCCGCTAGAAGTAGGGCCGGCATTGGGGCCGGGAGAACCGCTAGCATTAGGCCCTGATCCGGACATGGTGAAGGTAAAAGGGGGAGAACCGGAAGGAGAAGGGGGACCCGATGAATCAGGAGAGGAGTCGGAGTGCGGACTCAAAGGTGGACTGGCTCGACGACGACGGTGCGGAGCAGGTCGATCAACCGGAAACTGAGGATGAAGGCCAAGAAGTCTCCGGGAAAGGCGCCTTGGGGGCGCAATGATGACAGGAAGAAGGAAACCGACAAGGGCAGAAAGGGACAAAATCAAGAAGGTCAAGGGCAGAAAAGGTGCGGTGACAATTGATTTTAGAGTCTTTGCCAGGCGGTGTAAACCAGGCACTTATTCACTTAGGTTCAGTGTGTGGTGTGCGTTAATTTTAATTTTTAAACCCTTTCCGTTGTTTGAGAGCAAGAAAAAGTGTGCGACGTAGCTGAAAATAAACCTACAGAGAACAGAATAAAATGCTGAAATAACAGAAAAATAACAGCTACGCATGCATCTATCTAACCCAAGAAGGTGGGACTCTCACAACTATGCTGAAAAGAAAGGGAAAAACTATGGAAACACACACAAAGGAAGCTCAACAGATCTAGGGTCAAAGGGGACAGAGATCTGGAGGATAAAGCTGCAGACAAGGGGTGCAGATCACAACCAAGAGACAGAGGCAAGGTGGCTGGAAAAGGGAAATCAGCAAAAAACCGGGGGGGCAAGGCAGAGGCCTTCAGAGGAGGTCCAAACAAAACGACAAGAGGTGATTTGAAAGGAAAAGAGGCTGATTTCAATGGATCTGAAAGTGAGGTAACAGATCTGGAAAAAGAGGGGGCTGAAGCTCTGAAACCGACGGCTGAAACAGCTGAAACTCTTCCACAAAAGTGGAGGGTACTAAAGCCCTAAGGGGCTGGGTTCCCACTTAGATGAGTAAAAACAGATCAGATCTTGGTCAAGGCGGGCTGAGACAAAAATTTGGAAAACCACAGCGAAGTATGGTGGAGACGAGAAAAATTGCGGAAAAATGCGGAAAAGGGGCGGGTCGCGGTTCGGCGATGCGGGATTGGTCGCGAGGAAACGAGGGGGAGTGAAAGAGTGCGTCCAGGTCGCGGGTTTTGGGCCAAAAGGTGCGACCCCCCCGTTCCGGTTGTTTCGGCAGCAGATTTTCTGAAAATTTGCCGTCTCAGTTGCGGCTGGTGTCGCTTACCTGCGCAATAGGGCCAGAAACACACGGAAGTTAGAAATTTTAAGTTTTTAGGGTTTATGTGAGAAAAATGACATGAAAAGAGAAAAACTAAGCAGCTGAAAAGAAGCCCTAGGGCCTGAAGTAGCTGGATATGCAGGAATATGAAGAACGACGGCGGTCGTAATTTAAAACCCGTGTGGAGTCGCCATTTGTTAGTATGAATTCTTCGTCGAAGTGTACGAAAAAGAACCACTTTAGCTACGCATAACTAATAGCCCTAACAACAATAGAGGCTGCCAAACATCTTCAGATCTGTGATTAGTAGTTAAAATGCTGCAACAAACAGATCTATAAATGGAAAGACATTAAGCAGTAAAGTAAAGAGTTTGCTCCATGCATCCAACGGACAAGACAAGAACACGATTTTTGAATGAATTTTTATATTACAGGGCACCTGGGAGGAAACAAGAAGGTGTATCCAGATCTCCTCGATGGGATGGGTTCTTTGTAGTCCTCAGCACTTCAGATCTAAGCTTTCTCTCTCTTGTAGATGTAGAAAACCCAATGTAGAAGATAGAGCTCAATGGGAGCAAAAATGGTAGAAATGAGACCAAGTGTATAGATCGAGAGTGATCTAATAGGTAACAAAAGGTGAAGAATGATGGGGAAAACCCTCCTATTTATAACAAAATATTGGGTCATTCTAGATCTTGGTGCATGATTAAAATAATGTTAATCAAATCTAGACCCACCTCTATGGAATATTTTATTATTATTTGTTGGAGGGAAAGGGTGTTTGACTTGGGTCAAATCCCTTGATTAGTGAAGAATAAATAAATAAATGATTTATTTATCTTTTTAAGGAAGTGGTTGGGATATAATCGAATAAATAATGATTTATTTGATTAATGGTGGTTGATTTGGTCATATTTAACAAGGCATATTATTTAAATAATTATTCCTAGAAAATAATAAGATAACTATGGGTTTATCTCATTAATTTCTTTGTTTTTGGGTTAAACATGACTGGGAATAATAATTAAATTATGGTTTAATTAATTATTCCTTTTGGGGCTTCCTAATTAACATAGTGAAAGCAGTTTTACTAGGGGTAAAACTGGTCTTACATGGTGTACTTGGGTCCATCTAATGATGAAAGGTTAGATGACCAAAAAATGGTGTAACAATGATGAATCCAAGAAATCATCTCACAATACTGATAGCATGACTACTCACGAAAACATGCCATTGCAAGTGGGAAAGCCTGCAATTGAGTCAATGAGGTGGGCTCTTCTCTCACATGTTTTCCACCTTTACGAGGCCTTCTCGGTGCATGTAGCTCAGTGGTAGAATCACTATCTCTGTCATAGGATGTATCAGTGTCTGTCTCCATGATGTTTCAAGGTCTATGTTTGGCTTATATGAGATGAAAATGATAATTTTGTGCTTTGTTGTTTTAATGCAAAATATATGATAGTGTGAGAGGGACTGTGGGGAAATAGGGCAGTGGGGACAATGGGGTTTAATCAAATGATAATTATCCCTTTGAAAATTTGACAAACTTAGGGACAAGGGACAACCACTGAATTTTTGGGATTCTTGGGGTTTGGGAATTTTACAAATGAAATGAGAAAGGGATAATAATAGGAAATGAAAGGATTTAGGGATAGGGATAATGGAAATGAAATGATATGAGTGGTTTGGGATATAAGGGAATAGGGGGCTAACAGTGATGATAGGATTACAGTGAGGGGGAGGAATAACCAAGAGGGGAATGAAATATTTGGCACCAAAATTACTTTTTAAAACACCAATTCAAAACCCTAAGGAGCATTTTTAACAAGGTGATAGGGTTTATGGTTTTGACATTCAAACTCTCATATTCCCTTTTCAAACAAACCCAAACATTGGCTAATAGAAATTTCAAAGTCTCACAAACTTACTTGGAGTAGGGGAGACCGTTTCGTTTTGAAATTTGAGAGAGATGGAAACAAATTAAGTGTTCCGGCCCTGTGCGCCACACGCACAACCCAGTGCGCCGCGACCGTTCAGAAATGCATGGTGAAAAACGGCCCTATGCGCCGCGCCTGGCTTATGCATCGCGACCTCTACCCAGTGCGTCGCACAGGTAAACTCACCAACAGTTCGGCCTCCAAACACTGATTTCGCCCTCCACAATTTGTCTTTGGCTCTTTGATGACTTTTGGTATGCAAATGAATTATGAAAACACAAAAATATCCTTTATACCATAGACTTTGATTTTTTATTTGAAAAAAACCCACTTTCTAAAGTCTGAAAACTTTTGCACTTTTTGAATAGACTCTGTTTTTGTTTCCTTTGATTTTTGAACTGATGATGAATCTCTTGTCTGTTCTTTGCAGGGATAGCTGGCATGGGATTTTGGCAAAGGCGACCAGGGTTGTGCCTGAAGAACTTCACAACTGAAAAAACTTTGAAAATTACATTGCATTTATTACAAAAGGATAAAATAGACATTTTTTTTCAAAACAGAGTTTTGAAGAAAAATCATTATCAAGCATTATGACGATGAAATTTTTGTGATGAAAACTTATTTCAAACCTCCCTCATGTGCCCGCTGACATTATTAGCCATTTTGAAGACTAAATTAACAAAACCCTAGACTTAATGAGACCGAAACCCTAAAATGACTCTTTGTTGACTGAGGGACCAAACATGACTGTAAATGATTTTAAAATGATTTCTATGAACAGAAACGGACCAATAGGTACATGACATGAGGGATATGAGAGAAAAGACCCTTCCGTCAGATGATCCATGCTCCTAATGGAATGCAGCTAACTGAACTGAATGAGACACCTAAAATGAAATGCAACAAGAGAAATTTGATCTCTGACGGAGGGATGAAGATACCAACTCTAACATTGGCTCCAATGGGGATGGTAGCTCCTTGGAGGTGCCAAGAACTACATATTTCTGGGAGAGTAGGCAGTGCCTTCGTCCATTGGGCTATGGAGTCCATAACTTCGACAAATCAATGCAAGACTCTTGACTCAACTTTATTGACTGAAACTTGAATCAAACCGATTCAATTTGAAACTAAAATGACAGAAAAACCTGACTCGACAAACTCAAACCAAAGCTGA
This sequence comes from Pinus albicaulis, assembly GCA_034641835.2. Lineage (NCBI taxonomy): Eukaryota > Viridiplantae > Streptophyta > Pinopsida > Pinales > Pinaceae > Pinus > Pinus albicaulis. The sequence goes on from CM076574.1 coordinate 1,206,381,836, forward strand.
AATAAATCTTCAGAGTTATAGCCTTCACTTCGGGCCCCAAACTGAAGAAAATATCACAGCACACACTTGCAATGAAACTGAAATAAATGGCATGTACAGTGAGAATGTAAACAGCAGAAAATTTTTTAAAAATGATACCTCTTGAGCAGCTGACCATTGACCGGCCCTCCTGGACAATCTTCCCCATTCATATCTTTCAGAATAAAAGCATTCGCACCCCGATATGCAGCAATTTTAAAGGGTCCTTTCCAAATATTTTCGAACTTACCATGCTTACCCTTTTCCTCATTTCTTGCATCCCATTTCAGCACCACTTCTTCCAATTGAAACTTGTTAGCTTTCGCTTTTCTACCATATATTTTCTTAATTCTCTCTTGCAGCTTAAATGTGTTTTGAAAAAATTCTTCTCTCATCTGCTGCAAATGGATCATTGATTTATTCTTCTTTGCATATGATCATCTTCACTACCATCTTCCTGTAGAATTTTGATCACTGGAACTGTGAGAGAGATAGGAAACACCGTGTAAACTCCATATACTAGCTCAAAAGGGGACATACCAATGGATTTATTCTGACTCACTCGATCTGCCCAAAGTGCATTGACCAACTTCTTATGCCAACTTTTCTTGTTTATTTCCAACAATTTTTAATGATGTTAACCAAATATTTGTTGGAAGACTCCGCCAATCCATTGCCTTGTGGATGATAAGTGGTTGAGTGTCCCAAAATGATATGATACTTGTCACAAAACTCAATCATCCTTTTTTATTTGAAAGTTGTTGCGTTATCAGTGATTAACTTATTCGTGCAACCAAAACGAGGCATAATATTATTCTCAAGGAATGAAATTATTACCGAATCTGTAGCTTGCCTGGTGGGAATTGCTTCAATCCATTTCGTGAAATAATCTATCGCTGTGAGGATCCACCTATGTTGAGCTAAAGAAGCAGGATGAATCTCGCCAACGAAATCCAAACCCCATTGCTGAAAAGGGGCACTTACCTCAATGGGCTTAAGCGGCAAGGGCTGCAATCTCTGCCTCCCTTCAAAAATATGACATTCATGATAGCTTTTGACAGTCTTATACACATCAGCAAAAAGTGTCGGCCAATAATTTCAAAATCTTGTTGGCCATTGTTTTCCAAAAAAAGTGACCCCTGCAATCTCCCCTATGAAAATCCTCCATAATCTGCTTTGCTTCTTCTTCAACCAAACAATTTAGCAAAACACCACCAATATCTTTCCAATAGAGTGAATTATTCAAAATCCAAAACTTAGCAGCCTTCAATTTCAGAGTTCTACTTTTGTTTCTAGCCATGTCGAGCGGTGGTTACAAATTTTGAAGCACATATACAATGTCTGAATACCAAGGAGAAGGCACAAAGATTTCTGATACCTGAACTGATGAAGTTTCCTCATTTTCCTTGGACATAGCAATAATGAGATTAATGTCCAAGGCGTGCAAATTCAACTCAGCCATTAGCTTAGCCAGCCCTTGTCCTTTGATAAGCTTTGTAGGCTTTATCTCCACATCATACTCCAACAAGGCAGCAATCCATTTGCTTCGTCTTCCTTCTGGATATGTTTGCACTAAAACATCCTTAACAGCAGCGTTAGGAACATAAGCAAGAATACAAGAATGCAGAATATATACTCGAAAATATTTCAACGCTTTCACTAAAGCAAGAGCTTGTTTTTCAATAATGTTATTCTTTAAGGCTGCATCTCTTATAGTTCGGCTGAAAAAAGCAATTGGTTTTTCATGTTGATCTCTTTTCTGCATCAATACTGCTGCCATAGTATGCTCCAAGGCAAATGAAAACAAAATAAAATCTTGAGTATAATCTAGGTTGTTCAAACTGGAGCTGAAGAAAGAACCAACTTCACTAAATTGAAAGACTTTACCGCTGAGTCCTTGGTCCACTTCACTGCGCTGTCTTTCTTAAGCATGTTTGTAATCTCTCTTAGATGTTCAGCAATATTAGGCATAAAGCAGCGTAAGAAATTCATCTTACCATTGAAGGATTGGATCTCCTTTTTGTTTCGGGGAAGATCAATTTGCTGAATAGCTTCTACTCGAGCTGGGTCAATGCGGATGCCATCTTTTGATATTATGTGACCAAGAAGTTTGCCCTCATCCATGGAAAACAAACTCTTCTTTGGATTGAGTGACACACCATACTTTCTACATCGCTGAAAGAAAATCTTCAGATGGTAAAGGTGCTCTTCATCAGAATTGGAAAATACTGTCAGATCATCAAGATACACAACTAGAAAAACATCTTTCTCATTTGCAAATGTCATATCCATTGCTCACTGAAATGTTGCACCAGCATTCTTCAAACTGAAAGGCATTTTAGCGTAATGGAAAGTCCCCCACGGAGTGGTGGACGTTGTTTTTTCTCTATCATCCTCATGGACTAGAATTTGGTTATACCCGGAATAACCATCGAGTAGCGACATACGAGATGCTCCAACTACTCGCTGAAGTATGTGATCCATTTTGGGCAATGGATAATTGTCTTTCAAGGAAACCTTATTCAGATTCCTAAAATCAATGCACAAACGAATCTCACCTGTCTTCTTGCGTACGAGCACCAAATTGGAAATCCAATCTAAAAATCTTATAGGAACAATGATGCCAGCCTTGTACAATCTATTCACTTCCTTTTCAATTGAAGGCAGCAACTTTGGATTTATCCTTCTTAATTTCTTCCTGAAGGGCTTTTGATTTGGCTTAATTGGAATGGTGTGTTGAATTATGTTCATATTATACATCTTCAAATCTGAATAGTCCCAAGAAAATACATTAGCAAAAGAAGACAACAAACTAACATATTTTTCTTTTACCTTCGGTGACAATGCTTTGGACAATTTCACCATCTTTGGATTCTCAGCTGATCCAATGTTCACATCTTCAACTCCCTTTTCGGTTGACCGCAAGGTTGGTTTTTTAGCTACGTCATCTTGATCGAAGAGCTCCTCTAAAGGTATTAAGCCTTTAGGAATGACATTATCCTTCAACTGCAAAACTTCCATCTGATTTACTTGCACTTCAGCCTCACCATCATCGTGTTCCATATCAATTGAAGTGTCTTTGAATTTACCTTTGTTTTGCAGAAATTCATCAATTTCTTCATCATCTTGGAATACTTGCCAATACCTCTGGTTGTATGGGACAGTCGGATGATGCTTCACATGAATTTCAAATTTGTTACTTGAGTTCATTGGTATCTTCAAATTACTTGTTGCCTTTGCAAGCGCATCTGCAATACCATTTTGAATACGAGGGACACAAGTCAAAGTATAGTGTGGAAAAAATTTCAAGATATCAAGAACAACATTTCGGTAAGCCCGAATTCGAGGATGCTTAGCTTGGTATTCACCTTTTAATTGCTTAATTACCAACTCAAAGTCGCCATATACTGCAATCCTCTTAGAATTCAAATTTCTAAGAATTTTTCAGACCAGCAATCAAAGCTTCGTATTCTGCCTCATTATTCGAACAATCAAAAGCTAATTTATAAGAGTAGACCCTTACATTACTCAGTACCTTGTTTGGGGCGGAAAAAGGGCTGCGTACCCAAATTCCAATTCCAGCACCATCACTCCCTACTGCACCATCAAAATCCATGGTCCACAAACCATCTTCATCTTCTTCCAAGTGCTGAAATTATGTTTTCTCTATTATTTCTGCTTGTTGTCCATCAAATTTTTGTTGTTGTTGGAAGGCTGATTGCTCAACGGAACTCTCAAGTTCTTATCTTTCTTTCTTCGAAACCTCTCTAAAATTTTTGGTGATTTCCGGAATGTCCTCTGCTTCAACTAACTGACTATTTACATCATTGAAACTATCTAAATACAAAACAAATGACTCTAAATCTGTATGTACATAATTAATAGGATGATTTACTAGTTTATCCTTGCTAGTGATCATATACTTCATCTTTTTCTCCCAATATAATCTTCTCATCTGACCAAACACAGAAATGGTAGCATAGGAGAAATCAAGCTGCAATGTTCCCTTCAGTTTCGCTCCCCAAGATTTGGAAAGAAGCATGCCAAATCTAGGAGGAATATCCGCCACAACCACATCCATCACAACATTCTTAGTTGGAATCTGATCTAAGCTAACCACCAAATATTTGATAATCCCAATGCATCTTACTCTGCTATAATCAAAAGAATAAAGATCATGATACTTCCTAGTGATTTCCAATCCCAATTTCTCCATGATTGCTCTCGGCATGAGATTATGAGATGCTCCAAAATCAAACATGGAATTATGCAAGACAAAATCATGCAATCTAAGACTGATATAAAAAGGAGGCACATCACTATCGGGAGACTCACCATCCAATGCAGGTCCAAATATCAACTCAGGTTGATCATCTTCCACATTCACCATATCAGACATTGGATCAAAATTCAGAATCTTAAACACCTGACCATTATAACTGATGTTCTTCATCAATTCAGTCAAAGGAATGGAAACTTTTAACTTAGCTATTTCACTCTCTACGTTAAAAACTGAAGCTTTTTATACCTCTTTGACTAGAACATCCTTCTTTTCCACTTTCTCCCTCGATACAATTGGCTGATTAGATCTTTCATTTGTTGATGGGGATTTGCTAGTAGTAGGATCAACTATCTCTTTTCCCTTCTTCTGTGTAATGGGTGCATCATTCTTTGGTGCTAAAACTTCCTTTCTCTTTTGGATTGGATTGATGGGCACATCTCCGTTTCTAAGTGAATATTGACACTGCTGGGCAGAAAAAGCATTCATATAACCTCTCTGATACTCATCCGACTCTTCTTCAAGAGCCGTCTCATTTGCCAAAATGAAATCCTCGTCTTTTTGTACATCTGAATTTTCTGCATACTCCTCATATTCAGTGATAAAGGTTGGCAAATCATCAGGTGTAAAGAAGTGATTCTCTTCCCCTATTACATTATCTTCATCATCTAATTCCGAACCAACAAAATTTTGCTGTAAAGGTGTCTTTACCTGCTGTTGTACTGCTGGTGGTTCTTGTGCTCGCTGTTCTCGTTTTTTGATCCTGAATTGTGGTTGTTGCTGGCCAGGGAAGTTAGGATTTCTGATCTGTGGTTTAGGCTTATCAAATTTTAATCTTTCAATCATCTTTTCCACCTTGCGAAGTACTTGATATGGAGTAGTAGCCTCTTCCTTAATTACTACTTTCTTTTCTGCTCTCAATCTAGCTCTCTTGTCATTCAAATTAGCTTCAACACTCACTGCAATTTTCTGCATGTCTTCCAAGGTGGAGAGATCCCTTTCTCGTAATTGATAGGCCATGTCTGGATCAAAACCATCCAGAAATTTAAGCAAAGATGACCTCCTAGATGGCCTTAAATCATTAGGAATTGCATTGTAAACCGCATTGAATCTAATACAGTAATCTTGGACAGACTCACCAACATTTCGCTTGATCTTGGTATATTCAGAAGTGATCTGAAGAGGATATTTCTTTACCTCCCACCAATCTAAAAATTGTCTCTGAAGCTCAACAAATGTAGCAATACTCCTAGGCTGCAAAGCTCTGAACCATTTTCTCACTTCACCTCCAAAAGTTTGCACAAATAATCTCATGGTAACATTCTCTATATCAATTTCATGAAGGTCAAAGAAATCTGCCATTCTATCAACATGTTGCTGAGCAGGAACACTTTGAGGAGTACCATCGAACAATGGAATCTTACTTTGATAATCAGCGGGCATGTCATCCAAGTTTTGAGGTAACACAAGAGGTGCAAATCGGGCAGCCATTGCTCTTGGTGGATTTACAATTGGATTTGGAAATATGGGAGGAGTAGGAGCAGTATATGTATGAGGTGTGGATGGAGGCAATACTACTGCGGATTTTTGATTAGAAATAGATGGTTGCATGGGAATGGTAGGAATGAAAGGATGCACAATATGAACCTGTGAATCGGAAGTAACTGTTGATGGCCCAGGATTTTCAAATGTAGATTCTATAAACTTAGGAATATTTGTTGCCACAATATAATTTTGAATATTCAAGATGTAACTATCAATGGATCTATTAGCTTGTTCAATTTGAAGATACTTGATAAAATCTGGATTTATGACTGTAGAACCAATATCACTTTCAGACTTAGTCTCAAACAACGACAACTCAAATTGTTCGTCAAATTCAAGATATTCAAGGTATTCAAACACAACAAGACATGAATGAGATTTGAAAAGAGGAATCACAGGACTTTCTCGATGAAGAATTCTTGAAATTAGATTGGGATTTTCATACACTAGAGGTGGATCGGGATCCGGATTTGCTCTAGTATGTCTTATGGAAGCCATTGTGTTAAATTATTTTCAAAAATAAAAGGGACTAAGCCAACTTGTTTAGCCTATCAAATTTTAGACTCATCACCCAAAAGTCCAGAATGATCTAATGTACTAGGGGAAATTTACAAGTCAAGTTTCATGTTTACAAACTAAACCGGAGATTGACTGAAGCAGCATTTATCTACTTTCGCTAATGCAAAGCAAGAGCATTTCAAAGGCTACCTGGCATAACTTCAGGCTCCGTTTGTAGCTTATAAAATAAATAACACTAACAAGAAAACCATTTTCTCCCCAGTCTGGTCACCACTATGTTATTTCCTAAATCTATGTCAGGCTGAAAGAAGGCAGAGTTCAGGGTAACATCAAACCACGCTCAGTCTGGTAGCTAGCCCTACCAGAACAGGAGAGGGCTCTCTCTGGGTCAATCTCAACAAAAAAAATCGAAGGGGTTTGAGATGACTTGAAATAAAGGCTAATTTTAGGCTAGGTATATAATTAAAGGAGTTTGATTTTGATTTTGGGGGTTTTGTTGGAAACAAAGGGAAAGGCAGTTTTGGGTTCAGGGATGAGGCCTAGTTTTTGCAAAGTTCTGAATGGGGAAAGGAAGGCAATTGTTTTGATGCTTTGGATTGAATGAATGCATAGTTTAGACCGGTGAGGAGCTGAAGAGGGCAAGATTATTTCAAGAATCCTCTTCAAACAGATGAAAACATGGAAAATTAAACAAAACTGAAGGCAGAGCAAAGCAATCTAATGAATTCCACCTTCATCACTCATTTGTTTAATTTAAGAAGAAAGGAGAAGGGAAATGATACACATAAACATCAGTGAAATTACAATCACATGGAGAAAAAAACCATCAAAACACAAAGCCACATGGATCCCAAAGAGTGCTGCAAACCCTGGTCTATTCCTTTGCCAAAATTGCAGAGATGAAATGTACAATGAAGTGCCAAGCAATCCCAAGTGTCCAACCCTGAAAATGACTGATGAATTACATGATATAGACAAGCCTAACTCATTCCCATGCCTCTATGGGTCGAGCTCATCATTCTAGGAGCTGTTTCAACCATATCTAAACTAGGAACTGGAAAATAGGCAATGAAACAACTTGCCTCTATATGATAGGAAATTGATTCATTCACTTACATTTCACTTTTTGGTGAATGAATCCACTAAGATGAGTAAAAATGTGCCAAAATTACATCATGTTCATGAAATTACATCAATTTACATGAAGAGTTACATGAAAAAGTCAAACTAGCCAAAACTAGGCGAAATTCTGAGCTGCTGAGTGAAAAATAGGCCAAATTTCCCTATGCGCCGCGCCTGAAATCTCTATGCATAACACAACTTTGAGGCTGATTTTGAGGGCCTTCCCGAAGTTCAAATTGAGTGCAAGATAGCTCTTTGGAAGGCCCTACCTATATAATTTCCAACCCAAGTGGAATTTATGAATTTGGTTGCAATTGGCCCCTCCAAAAATCCAATCTCCCAACATTGCTTCCTGTGTGTGCAAAAAGTGGCAGAAAGGTCATTTTTAGGGTGTTTTTGACCCTTTAGGCAACCCAGAACTTGATGAAATCCTTAGTTAATCCATAGGCATGCATAAATTTTGATGAAAAATCTAGAAATGCAGAGTTTTCCTCCAGAAGAGCTGCCAATTATAAGCGCGCCCCAAGTGGCGCTACGCGTCGGGCAGGAAAATCTGTGTTTAGGCCCAAAAATTCGAAATTGACAAATTTTTTCCCAAATTTCTTGAAATTTGGGCTGAATGTCCACCATCAAGCACTATGCTGGGCCAAAGAAGCTTCAGCCAAAATTTGGAGTCTATCATGCCTTTTACGACGCTTTAGTGCCCTTCTTAGCCTTGCCTTCAGGATTTTGATCCTCGCTCTGCAAACATGATTTCGTACCCAATAGTGGTTCTTCATGTTCCTAAGCATGTTATTTTCCTTTTTCACCTTCTCCAATAGCTTCTCAAGATGAATATTGACCCTCTCAAGCCAAGTCTATCTATCAGCCTCAATCTCACGCTCAATGGGTGTCATCTCGTCTTGGCTTCTTCAGGCAGCTTGCCAGTTTTCACTGATGTTTTGCAACTCCATGATTGTTTTTTGGTCTTCTAACTATTTTTTTCATTGCTCCAGGTAGTTTATGATCCATTTGGCTCTCTTCAACTTGACGGTCAAGGTGTCAATTTCAGCCTTCTTCTCCTGAATGATCTCTCTCAACTTTGAGCTTGGAGAGCTCAAATCCTCATCAATCAATATGAAATCAATATCCTGGCCTCCTGAAGGGCCCTCATCCTGCATGGGCCTCTTACCTTTTTTTTGTACCTGTACCAGTGCTATTGATGACGGCAACGAGACCCCTTCCACCCCGGGTGGAGATAGTACTTGTCGGGCTGCTGCAAATAATAGTCTGGTGCCTCTCTGATAAGTAACAAACATTGGAACACTGATAGGCTCTGTCTCGTGATGTTCAGGCTGATGTGAAGGTTCACCTACATCATGGAAAACCTCCGGAGGAACCTGAGGAACTGTGAAGAAATCACAAGAAATGAAATCCTCCCATGAAATGCGCTGCAATCGAAGCTGATGTACAACCACGATCTTGATGAGTGCATAGTGATAAATACTGTTGTACTGCTGCTCGGGAGTTTTCTTCTGCACAAGAATGGTCATCCTCTCGATATTCTGGCACATGAAATAAGGTATGTTCATCATCCTCACTCTCATGAAATGCATCAATAATCTGATGTGGTAGGCATAGAGGCATGAAAACCGACCCTCACAACTGAAGTATCTGATAATAAGTTTCATGAAAGGTGCATAGGATTCCTTTAAGAACCGGAATGGGAACACCTTGCTGAGATGTCTCACATAGCTATGTCTGATGTATGGTTCATAATGCACTCTGTCCACCTGCTGTATTTTGTTCCACTATTCACCCACATTCGGTATTCCAGTTGCTTGAGAGATGGTTTTCGATGTCAAAGTGAAATTTACACCAGCAAGAGTTACGTGACCATCATGTAAATGCAATACAAAAAAACAAGCCAACTCCTGATGATGATGAATCCTAGCAATCATCTCACAATACTGATGGCATGACTGCTCACGAAAACATGCCATTGTAAGTGGGCAAGCCTGCAATTGAGTCAATGAGGTGGGCTCTTCTCTCACATGTTTGCCACCTTTATGAGGCCTTCTCAGTGCATGTAGCTCAGTGGTAGAATCGCTATCTCTGTCATAGGATGTATCAGTGTCTGTCTACATGATGTTTCAAGGTCTATGTTTGGCTTATATGAGATGAAAATGAGAATTTGGTTCTTTGTTGTTTTAATGCCAAGTATATGATAATGTGAGAAGGACTGTGGGGAAATAGGGCAGTGGGGACAATGGGGTTTAATCAAATGATAATTTTCCCTTTGAAAATTTGAAAAACTTAGGGACAAGGGACAGCCACTGAATTTTTGGGATTCTTGGGGTTTGGGAATTTTACAAATGAAATGGGAAAGGGAGAATAATAGGAAATGAAAGGATTTAGGGATAGGGATAATGGAAATGAAATGATATGAGTGGTTTGGGATATAAGGGAATAGGGGGCTAACAGTGATGATAGGATTACAGTGAGGGGGAGGAATAACCAAGAGGGGAATGAAATATTTGGCACCAAAATTACTTTTTAAAACACCAATTCAAAACCCTAAGGAGCAGTTTTAACAAGGTGATAGGGTTTATGGTTTTGACATTCAAACTCTCATATTCCCTTTTCAAACAAACCCAAACATTGGCTAATAGCAATTTCAAAGTCTCACAAACTTACTTGGAGCAGGGGAGACCATTTTGTTTTGAAATTTGAGAGAGATGACAACAAATTAAGTGTTCCAACCCTGTGTGCCACGTGGAAAACCCAGTGCGCCGCTACCTCTGTGTGTGTCGTGACCATTCAGAAACACACGGTGAAAAACGGCCCTATGCGCCGTGCCTAGCTTATGCGTCGTGACCTCCACCCAGTGCACCACGCAGGTAAACTCACCAACAGTTCGGCCTCCAAACACTGATTTCGCCCTCCATAATTTGTCTTTGGCTCTTTGATGACTCTTGGTATGCAAATGAATTATGAAAACACAAAAATATCCTTTATACCATAGACTTTGATTTTTGATTTGAAAAAAAACCCACTTTCTAGAGTCTGAAAACTTTGGCACTTTTTGAATAGACTCTGTTTTTGTTTCCTTTGATTTTTGAACTGATGATGAATCTCTTGTCCGTTCTTTGCAGGGATAGCTGGCATGGGATTTTGGCAAAGGAGACCAGGGCTGCACCTAAAGAACTTCACAACTGAAAAAACTTTGAAAATTACATTGCATTTATTACAAAAGGATAAAATAGACAATTTTTCTTCAAAACAGAGTTTTGAAGAAAAATAATTATCAAGCATTACGACGGTGAAATTTTTGTGATGAAAACTTATTTCAAACCTCTCTCATGTGCCCGCTGACATTATTAGCCATTTTGAAGACTAAATTAACGAAACCCTAGAATTAATGAGACCGAAACCCTAAAATGACTCTTTGTTCACCAAGGGACCAAACATGACTGTAAATGATTTTAAAATGATTTCGATGAATAGACACAGACCAGCAAGTACATGACATGAGGGATATGAGAGAAAAGACCCTTCTGTCAGATGATCCATGCTCCTAATGGAATGCAGCTGACTAAACTGAATGAGACACCTAAAATGAAATGCAACAAGAGAAATTTGATCTCTGACGGAGGGATGAAGATACCGACTCTAACATTGGCTCCAATGCGAATGGTAGCTCCTTGGAGGTGCCAAGAACTACAGATTTCTGGGAGAGTAGGTAGTTCCTTCGTCCATTGGGCTATGGAGTCCATAACTTCGACAAATCAACGCAAGACTCTTGACTCAACTTTATTGACTTAAACTTGACTCAAACCGATTCAATTTGAAACTAAAATGACTGAAAAACCTGACTCGACAAACTCAAACCAAAGCTGAAATCAATCTTCATAGTTATAGCCTTCACTTCGGGCCCCAAACTGAAGAAAAGATCACAGCACACACTTGCAATGAAACTGAAATAAATGGTATGTACAGTGACAATGTAAACAGCAGAAAAAATTTCAAAAATGATACCGCTTGAGCAGCCGACCATTGACCGGCCCTCTTGGACAATCTTCCCCGTTCATCTCTTTCAGAAGAAAAGCATTCTCACCCCTATATGCAACAATTTTAAAGGGTCCTTTCCAGAGATTTTCGAACTTACCATGCTTACCCTTTTCCTCATTTCTTGCATCCCATTTCAGCACCACTTCTTCCAATTGAAACTTGTGAGCTTTGGCTTTTCTATCATATATTTTCTTAATTCTCTCTTGCAGCTTAAATGTGTTTTGAAAAAATTCTTCTCTCGTCTATTGCAAATGGATCATTTGATTTATTCTTCTTTGCATATGATCATCTTCACTGCCAGCTTCCTCTAGAAGTTTGACCACTCGAACTGCGAGAGAGGTAGGAAACACCGTGTCAACTCCATATACTAGCTCAAAAGGGGACATACCAATGGATTTCTTCTGACTCACTCGATCTGCCCAGAGTGCATTGACCAACTTCTTATGCCAACTTTTCTTATTTATTTCTAGCAACTTTTTAATGATGTTAACCAAAGATTTGTTGGAAGACTCCACCAATCCATTACCTTGTGGATGATAAGTGGTTGAGTGTCCCAAAATGATATGATACTTGTCACAAAACTCAATCATCCTTTTTGATTTGAAAATTGTTGCATTATCAGTGATTAACTTATTCGGGCAACCAAAACAAGACATAATATTATTCTCAAGGAATGAAATTATTACCGAATCTGTAGCTTTCCTGGTGGGAATTGCTTCAATCCATTTCGTGAAATAATCTGTCACTGTGAGGATCCACCTATGCTGAGTTGAAGAAGCAGGATGAATCTCGCCAATGAAATCCAAACCCCATTGCTGAAAAGGGGCACTTACCTCAATGGGCTTAAGTGGCAAAGGCTGCAATCTCTGCCTCCCTTCAAAAATCTGACATTCATGATAGATTTTGACAGTCTTATACACATCAGCAAAAAGTGTCATGCAATAATATCCCGCTCTCAAAATATTGTTGGCCATTTTTTTCCAAAAAAGGTGACCCCCGCAATCTCCCCTATGAAAATCCTCCATAACCTGATTTGCTTATTCTTCAACCAAAAAATTTAGCAAAACACCACCAATATCTTTCCAATAGAGTGAATTATTCAAAATACAAAACTTAGTAGCCTTCAGTTTCAGAGTTCTACTTTTGTTTCTAGCCATGTCGGGCGGTGGTGACAAATTTTGAAGCACATATACAATGTCTGAATACCAAGGAGAAAGCACAAATATTTCTGATACCTGAACTGATGAAGTTTCCTCATTTTCCTCGGACATAGCAGCAATGAGATTAATGTCCAAGGCATGCAAATTTGACTCAGCCATTAGCTTAGCCAGCCCTTGTCCTTTGATAAGCTTTGTAGGCTTTATATCCACATCATACTCCAACAAGGCAGCAATCCATTTGCCTCGTCTTCCTTCCAGATCCGTTTGCACTAAAACATCCTTAACAGCAGCGTTAGAAACATAAGCAAGAATATGAGAATGCAGAATATATACTCGAAAATATTTCAACACTTTCAATAAAGCAAGAGCTTGTTTTTAAATGATGTTATAATTTAAGGCTGCATCTCTTATAGTTCGACTGAAAAAAGAAATTGTTTTTTCATGCTGATCTTTTTTCTGCATCAATACTGCTGCCATAGTATGCTCCGAGGCAAATGAAAACAAAATAAAATCCTGAGTATAATCCAGGCTGGTCAAAACCGAAGCTGAAGAAAGAACCAACTTCACTAAATTGAAAGACTTTACCGCCTCCTCGGTCCACTTCACTATGCTGTCTTTCTTAAGCATGTTTGTAATCTCTCTTAGATGTTTAGCAAGATTAGGCACAAAGCGGCGTAGGAAATTCATCTTACCATTGAAGGATTTGATCTCCTTTTTGTTTCGGGGAAGATCAATTTGTTGAATAGCTTCTACTCGAGCTGGGTCAATGCGGATGCCATCTTTTGATATTATGTGACCAAGAATTTTTCCCTCATCCATGGCAAACAAAATCTTCTTTGGATTGAGTGACACACCATACTTTCTACATCGCTGAAAAACAATCTTCAGACGGTAAAGGTGCTCTTCATCAGAATTGGAAAAGACTGTCAGATCATCAAGATACATAACTATAAAAACATCTTTCTCATTTGCAAATGACATATCCATTGCTCGTTGAAATGTTGCACCAGCATTCTTCAAACCAAAAGGCATTTTAGCGTAATGGAAAGTTCCCCACGGAGTGGTGAACGTTGTTTTGTCTCTATCATCTTCATGGACTAGAATTTGGTTATACCCAGAGTAACCATTGAGTAGCGACATATGAGATGCTCCAACTACTCATTGAAGTATGTGATCCATTTTGGGCAATGGATAATTGTCTTTCAAGGAAACCTTATTCAGATTCCTAAAATCAATGCACAAACGAATCTCACCTGTCTTCTTGCGTACGGGCACCAAATTGGAAATCCAATCTGAAAATCTTATAGGAACAATGATACCAGCCTTGTACAATCTATTCACTTCCTTTTCAATTGAAGGCAGCAACTTTGGATTTATCCTTCTCAATTTCTGCCTGAAGGGACTTTGATTTGGCTTAATTGGAATGGTGTGCTGAATTATGTAGCAAAAGAAGACAACAAACTAACATATTTTTCTTTTACCTCTGGTGACAATGCTTTGGAAAATTTCACCATCTTTGGATTCTCAGCTGATCCAATGTTCACATCTTCAACTCTCTTTTCGGTTGGCCAAAGGGTTGGTTTTTTAGCTATGTCATCTTGATCGAAGAGCTCCTCTAAAGGTATTAAGCCTTTAGGAATGACATTATCCTTCAGCTGCAAAACTTTCATCTGATTTACTTGCACTTCAGCCTCACCATCATCATGTTCCATATCAATTGAAGTGTCTTTGAATTTACCTTTGTTTTGCAGAAATTCATCAATTTCTTCATCATCTTGGAATACTTGCCAATACCTCTGATTGTCTGGGACAATCGTATGATGCTTCACATGAATTTCAAATTTGTTACTTGATTTCATTGAAATCTTCAAATTACTTGCTGCCTTTGCAAGCGCATCTGCAATACCATTCTGAATACGAGGGACACAAGTCAAAGTATAGTCTGAAAACAATTTCAAGATATCAAGAAGAGCATTTCGGTAAGCCCGCATTCGAGGATTCTTAGCTTGGTATTCACATTTCACTTGCTTAATTACCAACTCAGAGTCACCATATACTGCAATCCTCTTAGCATTCAACTTTCTAAGAATTTTCAGACCAGCAATCAAAGCTTCATATTATGCCTCATTATTCAAACAATCAAAAGCTAATTTATAAGAGCAGACCCTTACATTACTCAGTACCTTGTTTGGGGTGGAAAAAGGGCTACATACCCAAATGCAAATTCCAGCACCATCACTCCCTACTGCACCATCAAAATCCATGGTCCATAAACCATCTTCATCTTCTTCCAAGTGCTGAAATTCTGTTTGCTCTGTTATTTCTGCTTGCTGTCCATCAACTTTTTGCTGCTGTTGGAAGGCTAATTTCTCAGCGGAACTCTCAAGTTATTTTATTTATTTCTTCAAAACCTCTCTAAAATTTTCGATGATTTCTGGAATGTCCTCTGCTTCAACTAACTGACTATTTACATCATTGAAACTATCTGAATACAAAACAAATGACTCTAAATCTGTATGTACATAATTAATAGGATGATTTACCGGTTTCTCCTTGTTGGTGATCATATACTTCATCTTTTTCTCCCGATATAATCTTCTCATCTGACCAAACACAAGAATGGTAACATAGGAGAAATAAAGCTGCAATGTTCCCTTCAGTTTTGCTCCCCAAGATCTGGAAATAAGCATGCCAAATCTAGGAGGAATATCCGCCACAACCACATGCATCAAAACATTCTTAGTTGGAATCTGATATAAGCTAACCACCAAATATTTGATAAGCCCAATGAATCTTACTCTGCTAGAATCAAAAGAATAAAGATCATGATACTTCCTAGTGATTTCCAATCCCAATTTCTCCATGATTTCTCTCGGCATGAGATTATGAGATGCTCCGGAATCAAACATGGCATTATGCAAGACAAAATCATGCAATCTAAGACTGATATAAAATGGAGGCACATTACTATAGGGAGACTCACCATCCAATGCTGGTCCAAATATCAACTTAGGTTGATCATCTTCCACATTCACCATATCAGACATTGGATCAAAATTCAGAATCTTAGACACCTGACCCTTATAACTGTTGTTCTTCATCAATTCAGTCAAAGGAATGGAAACTTTTAACTTGATATTTCACTCTCTAAGTTAAAAACTGAAGCTTTTTCTACCTCTTTGACTGAAACATCCTTCTTTTCCACTTTCTCCCTCGATACAATTGGCTGATTAGATCTTTCATTTACTGATGGGGATTTTCTAGTAGTAGGATCAACTATCTCTCTTCCCTTCTTCTGTGTAATGGGTGCATCATTTTTTGGTGCTGAAACTTCCTTTCTCTTTTGGATTGGATTGATGGGCACATATCTATTTCTAAGTGAATATTGATGTTGATGGGCAGACAAAGCATTCATATAACCTCTCTGATACTCATCCAACTCTTCTTCAAGAGCCGTCTCATTTGCCAAAATGAAATTTTCGTCCTTTTGTACATCTGAATTTTCTGCATACTCCTCATCTTCAGTGATAAAGGTTGGCAAATTATCAGGTGTAAAGAAGTGATTCTCTTCCCCTATTACAATATCTTCATCATCTGATTCCAGACCAATAAAATTCTGCTGTAAAGGTGTCTTTACCTGCTGCTCTACTGCTGGTGGTTCTTGTGCTCGCTGCTCTCGTTGTTTGATCCTAAATTGTGGTTGCTGCTGGCCACAGAAGTTAGGATTTCTGATCTGCGGTTCAGGCTTATCAAGTGTTAATATTTCAATCATTTTTTCCACCTTGTGAAGTACTTGATCTGAAGTAGAATCCTCTTCCTTAATTACTAATTTATTTTATGCTCTCAATCTAGCTCTCTTGTCATTCAAATTAGCTTCAACACTCACTGCAATTTTCTGCATGTCTTCCAAGGTGGCGGGATCTCTTTCTCTTAATTGATATTCCATGTCCGGATCAAAACCATCCGGAAATTTAAGCAAAGATGACCTCCTAGATGGCCTTAAATCATCAGGAATTGCATTGTAAACCGCATTGAATCTAATACAGTAATCTTGGACAGACTCACCAACGTTGCGCTTGATCTTGGTATATTCAGAAGTGATCTGAAGAGGATCTTTCTTTACTTCCCACCGATCCAAAAATTGTCTCTGAAGCTCAGGCAATGTAGCAATACTCCTAGGCTGCAAATCTCTGAACCATTTTCTCACTTCACCTCCAAAATTTTGCACAAATAATCTCATGGTAACATTCTCTGCATCAATTTAATGAAGGTCAAATAAATCCACCATTCTATCAACATGTTGTTGAGCAGGAACACTTTGAGGAGTACCATCGAACAATGGAATCTTAATTTGATAATCAGCGGGCATGTCATCCAAGTTTTGAGGTAACACAAGAGGTGCAAATCGGGCAGCCATTACTCTTGGTGGATTTACAATTGGATTTGGAAATATGGGAGGAGTAGGAGCAGTAGATGTATGAGGTGTGGATGGAGGCGATACTACAGCAGATTGTTGATCATAAATAGATGGTTGCATGGGAATGGTAGGAATGAAAGGAGGCACGGTATGAACTTGTGAATCGGAAGTAACTGCCGATGGCCCAAGAGTTTCAGATGCAGATTCTATAAACTCAGGAATATTTGTTGCCACAATAGAATTTTGAATATTCAAGATGTAACTATCAATGGATCTATTAGCCTGTTCAATTTCAAGATACTTGATAAACTCTAGATTTATGACTGTAGAACCAATATCACTTTCAGACTTAGTCTCAAACAACGACAACTCAAATTGTTCGTCAAATTCAAGATCTTCAAGGTATTCAAACACAACAAGACATGAATGAGATTTGAAAAGAGGAATCACAGGACTTTCTCGACGAAGAATTCTTGAAATCAGATTGGGATTTTCATACACTGGAGGTGGATCGGGATCCAGATTTTGGGATTTTCATACACTGGAGGTGGATCGGGATCCAGATTTTCTCTAGTATGTCTTCTGGAAGCCAGTGTGTTAAATTATTTTCAAAAATCAAAGGGACTAAACCAACTTGTTCAGCCTATCAAATTCTAGACTCATCACCCAAAATTCCAAAACGATCTAATGTACTGGGGGAAATTTACAAGTTAAGTGTCACGTTTACAAACTAGATCGGAGATTGACTGAAGCAGCGTTTATCTACTTTCGCTAATGCAAAGCAAGAGCGTTTCGAAGGCCTCCTAGTATAACTTCAGGCTCCGTTTGTAGCTTATAAAACAAATAACAGTAACAAGCAAACCATTTTCTCCCCAGTATGGTCACCAATATGTTATTTCCTAAACCTACCTCAGGCTGAAAGAAGGTAGAGTTCAGGGTAACATCAAACCACGCTCAGTCTGGTAGCTAGCCCTACCAAAACAGGAGAGGGCTCTCTCTGGGTCAATCTCAACAAAAATAATTGAAGGGGCTTGAGATGACTTGAAATAAAGGCTAATTTTAGGCTAGGTATATAATTAAAGGAGTTTGATTTTGATTTTGGGGGTTTTGTTGGAAACAAAGGGAAAGGCAGTTTTGGGTTCGGGGATGAGGCCTAGTTTTTGCAGAGTTCTGAATGGGGCAAGGAAGGCAATTTTTTTGATGCTTTGGATTGAATGAATGGATAGTTCAGACCGGTGAGGAGCTGAAGAGGGAAAGAGGCTTTCAAGAATCCTCTTCAAACAGATGAAAACATGGAAAATTAAACAAAACTGAAGGCAGAGCAAAGCAATCTAATGAATTCCACCTTTATCATTCATTTGTTTAATTTAAGAAGAAAGGAGAAGGGAAATGATACACATAAAAATCAGTGAAATTAAAATCATATGGAGAAAAAAACCATCAAAACACAGAGCCACGTGGATCCCAAAGAGTGCTGCAAACCCTGGTCTATTCCTTTGCCAAAATTGCAGAGATGAAATGTACAATGAAGTGCCAAGCAATCCCAAGTGTCCAACCCTGAAAATGACTGATGAATTACATGATATAGACAATCCTAACTCATTCCCATGCCTCTAGGGGTAGAGATCATCATTCTAGGAGCTGTTTCAGCCATATCTAAACTAGGAACTGGAAAATAGGCAATGAAACAACTTGCCTCTATATGATAGGAAACTGATTCATTCACTTACATTTCACTTTTTGGTGAATGAAACCACTAAGATGAGTAAAAATGTGCCAAAATTACATCATGGTCATGAAATTACATCAATTTACATCAAGAGTTACATGAAAAAGTCAAACTAGCCAAAACTAGGTGAAATTCTGAGCCACTAAGTGAAATTTCCCTATGCGCCATGCCTGAAATCTCTATGCGTAGCACAAATTTGAGGCTAGTTTTGAGGGCCTTTCCAAAGTTCAAATTCAGTGAAAAATAGCTCGTTGGAAATCCCTGCCTGTCTAACTTCCAACCCAAGTGGAATTTCTGAATTAGGTTTCCATTTTCCCCTCCAAAAATCCAATCTCCCAACACTGCTTCCTGTGTGCAAAAAGTGGCAGAAAGGTCATTTTTAGGGTGTTTTTGACCCTTTAGTCAACCCAGAACTTGATGAAATCCTTATGTAATCCATAGGAATGCAAAAATTTTGATGAAAAATCCAGAAATGCAAAGTTTTCCTCCATAAGAGCTACCAATTATAAGTGCGCGCCAAGTGGCGCTATGCGTTGGGCAGGAAAATCTGTGTTTAGGCCCAAAATTTCAAAATTGACAAAATTTTTCCCAAATTTCTTGAAATTTGGGTTTAATTTCCACCATCAAGCACTATGCTGGGCCAAAGAAGCTTCGGCCAAAATTTGGAGTCTATCATGCCTTTTACGACGCTTTAGTGCCCTCCTTAGCCTTGCCTTTAGGATTTTGATCCTTGCTCTGCAAACGTGATTTCGCGCCCAATAATGGTTCTTCATGTGCCTGAGAATGTTATTTTCCTTGTTCGCCTTCTCCAACAGCTTCTCAAGATGAATATTGACCCTCTCAAGCCAAGTCTCTCTATCAGCCTCAATCTCACGCTCAATGGGTGTCATCTCGTCTTGGCTTCTTCGGGCAGCTTGCCAGTTTTCATGAATGTTTTGCAACTCCATGATTTTTTTCTGGTCTTATAACTATTTGTTTCACTACTCCAGGTAGTTTATGATCCATTGGGCTCTCTGCAACTTGACAGTCAAGGTGTCAATTTCAACCTTCTGCTCCTGAATGATCTCTCTCAACTTTGAGCTTGGAGAGCTCAAATCCTCATCAATCAATATGAAATCAATATCCTGGCCTCCTGAAGGTCCCTCATCCTGCATGGGCCTCTTACCTCTATCATGTACCTGTACCGATGCTGTTGATGACGGCAACGAGACCCCTTCTACCCCGGGTGGATATAGTACTCGTCGGGCTGCTGCAAATAATAGTCTGGTTCCTCTCTGATAAGTAACAAACACTAGCACACTGATAGGCTCTGTCTCGTGACCTTCAGGCTGATGTGAAGGTTCACCTACATCATGGACAACCTCTGGAGGAACCTGAGGAACTGTGAAGAAATCACGGGAAATTAAATCCTCCCATGAAATGCACTGCAATCGAAGCTGATGTACAACCACGATCCTGATGAGTGCATAGTGATAAATACTGTTGTACTGCTGCTCGGGAGTTTTCTTCTGCACAAGCATGGTCATCCTCTCAATATTCCGGCACATGAAATAAGGTATGTTCATCATCCTCACTCTCATGAAATGCATCGATAATCTGATGTGGTAGGCATAGAGGCGTGAAAACCGGCCCTCACAACTGAAGTATTTGATAATAAGTTTCATCAAAGGCGCATAGGATTCCTTTAAGAACTGGAATGGGAACACCCTGTTGAGCTGTCTCACATAGCTAGGTCTAAAGTATGGTTCATAATGCACTCTTTCCACCTGCTGTCTTTTGTTCCACTGTTCACCCACATTCGGTATTCCAGTTGCTTGAGAGATGGTTTCTGGTGTCAAAGTGAAATTTACACCAGCAAGAGTTACCTGACCATCATGTAAATGCAATACAAACAAACGAGCCAACTCCTGATGATGATGAATCCTAGCAATCATATCACAATACTGATAGCATGACTGCTCACGAAAACATGCCGTTGCAAGTGGGAAAGCCTATAATTGAGTCAATGAGGTGGGCTCTTCTCTCACATGTTTTCCACCTTTACGAGGCCTTCTTGGTGCATGTAGCTCAGTGGTAGAATCACTATCTCTTTCATAAGATGTATCAGTGTCTGTCTCCATGATGTTTCAAGGTCTATGTTTGGCTTATATGAGATGAAAATGAGAATTTGGTGCTTTGTTGTTTTAATGCCAAATATATGATAGTGTGAGAGGGACTGTGGGGAAATAGGGCAGTGGGGACAATGGGGTTTAATCAAATGATAATTTTCCCTTTGAAAATTTGACAAACTTAGGGACAAGGGACAACCACTGAATTTTTGGGATTCTTGGGGTTTAGGAATTTTACAAATGAAATGGGAAAAGGAGAATAATAGGAAATGAAAGGATTTAGGGATAGGGATAATGGAAATGAAATGATATGAGTGGTTTGGGATATAAGGGAATAGGGGGATAACAGTGATGATAGGATTACAGTGAGGGGGAGGAATAACCAAGATGGGAGTGAAATATTTGGCACCAAAATTACTTTTTAAAACACCAATTCAAAACCCTAAGGAGAAGTTTTAACAAGGTGATAGGGTTTATGGTTTTGGCATTCAAACTCTCATATTCCCTTTTCAAACAAACCCAAACATTGGATAGTATCAATTTCAAAGTCTCACAAACTTACTTGGAGCAGGGGAGACCGTTTCATTTTGAAATTTGAGAGAGATGGAAACAAATTAAGTGTTCCGGCCCTGTGCGCCACGCGCAAAACCCAGTGTTCTGCGACATCTGTGTGCACCATGACCGTTTAGAAATGCACGGTGAAAAACGGCCCTATGCGCCGCGCTTGGCTTATGCGTCGCGACCTCCACCCAGTGCGCGGCGCAGGTAAACTCACCAAAAGTTCGGCCTCCAAACACTGATTTCGCCCTCCACAATTTGTCTTTGGCTCTTTGATGACTCTTGGTATGAAAATGAATTATGAAAACACAAAAATATCCTTTATACCATAGACTTTGATTTTTGATTTGAAAAAAACCCACTTTCTAACATCTGAAAACTTTGGCACTTTTTGAATAGACTCTGTTTTTGTTTCCTTTGATTTTTGAACTGATGATGAATCTCTTGCATGTTCTTTGCAGGGATAGCTAGCATGGGATTTTGGCAAAGGCGACCAGGGCTGCGCCTGAGGAACTTCACAACTGAAAAAACTTTGAAAATTACATTGCATTTATTACAAAAGGATAAAATAGACAATTTTTCTTCAAAACAAAGTTTTGAAGAAAAATCATTATCAAGCATTATGACGATGAAATTTTTCCGATGAAAACTTATTTCGAACCTCCCTCATGTGCCCGCTGACATTATTAGCCATTTTGAAGACTAAATCAACGAAACCTTAGACTTAATGAGATCAAAACCCTAAAATGACTCTTTTTTGACCAAGGGACCAAACATGACTGTAAATGATTTTAAAATGATTTCGATGAACAGACACGGACCAGCAGGTACATGACATGAGGGATATGAGAGAAAAGACCCTTCCGTCAGATGATCCATGCTCCTAATGGAATGCAGCTGACTGAACTGAATGAGACACCTAAAATGAAATGCAACAAGAGAAATTTGATCTCTGACAGAGGGATGAAGATATTGACTCTAACAGTTTGGATATGACCCTTTGCTAGAGGAACAATAGTTACTCCTGTTTTAGCTTTGCCTTTCGAATGATGATTTACTTCATTTGTTTCCTATTTTTAGAATAAAAGGAAATCTTTAGTAAATTTTCACAATAAACATTAGTCTTTGAAATTCTATCATAATCCTCCAATAAATCATCTTTCTAGAATAAAAAGAGTTATGTTTAAAGGAAAAATATGAGAAAATACATGGTGAATCTATACCTTTTCCAATGCTCAACACACCCCCCTGCTTACCCTTTTTCATGTCATCATGAAAACCATAGTTTACATGTAAAGCAGTTAGAGAATAGGCTAGAGAGGGTTTTTCATTAAGAGGTCTAAAACCATGGTTTGCAGCTAAGGCTTCAAAGATGTGCCCTGTCTATCCTTTAGGTAACTCATAAATGGCTTTATAGTCTGTTGCAAGATACCATATAATGGGACTTCGAAACCTACAACCTAGCCATAATGGGCCTTCCCTCAAGATAAGGTTACTATAGAGAATCAAGCGGTCAGCAGCTAATCCAAAATTTCTATAATTAAATGGCTCTCTGTCTTGAACATTCCAATTGGAAATATTCCATTGGACTTTAGCTGCTATATAGGCCTGGTCTCTGATAGATTGACAATATTCTAACCCATCTAATACAATTGCTTTGTGGACGGGTCCCAATGTTTGGATCACACCCTCCTTTGTCATTAGACTCTTCTGCCTAGTCCATAGTTGTAATGGGTGTTTTGGTTTACCCCTAACCCAAAGGTCTAACCCATTTTCTTGCCTTTGAAAAATATTATAGGCCTTGAGCCATTTCAGCTGGTTTACAGCAAATGAAATAAATGCTTGAAATTGGATATCGCCCACAAAAGGGCTGGGATTTATCTCAATTTCATTCTCCAATATAATATTGTGCAAATATAACTCACATAGCAGACGCTGGACTTTAACCCCATAGAGTTTGCAGCATTTTACAAAATCATCTACAGTGTTTATTTCTATAGACTTTCCTACCCTAACTGCTTTAATTTTCAACTGTAAATATCTTTCTAATAAAAACAAAGAATAATTCTTGGCAGGGCATCTACATGCTAGAACATCTATGTATAAGGAGCAGAGAGTATCCATTTGATTCCGGGCCATTTTTAATTTATTCCTTACCTTTTCATCTTTCTCTTCTGCCTTTTGACACTTATCATAGGCTTCAACCTCTGATGCACTGATGTCCTTTAGCTGCTGCTGTAACTGTTGATATTTCTTTTTGGGGACAATCTCTTCTTCAAGCTTTTCTCTTGCTTGTTGAGCCTGTGACAACTCCTTTTGGATTTTTACTATAGTAGGGTCAATAAAAATGTTTTGACTACAGGTCTATGCACTTTCAGTTGGGTAGCTACATCTGGAACATCTTCCCACTATTCCATGTCTTCTTGATTGGGCTCAGCTCAGGTTTCCATAGTCTCTGCAATCTGGAGCTTCGCTTTGGTGGCTACTTTCCTCTTCTTTGGGGTTCGTTTGGTTGCTATGTTTCTCTGTTTTGGGGTCCATTTGGGGGTTTTCTTCATTTTGAGAACCCTAATACTCTGTATGAGTTGTTCCACTAGCTTTTGGAGCTTATGTCATTCCCTCTACAGTTTCTCAAGTTCGGTTATTTTCTTTTTCCTCCTGGGAGGAACGACTGTTCCTTTTTCTATACTGAATTTCTCAGGTAGGGTTTTCTTTTCAATAGCCATTCCTTCACTCAAGCTTTCTTCTCTGTTTTCTGCTCAGAACACTTCTTTAGTGTTCATATTCTCCTGGCTACATTCTTTAGGGGTAGTAACCTTAACTGGTTCTGTTGTTCCCTGAGGGTCTTCTGTTTGGAACACTTCTTCAGTGTTCACACCTTCATGGCCGCATTTCTCAGGGGAAGTAACCCTAGCTGGTTCTGTTGTTCCCTGAGGGTTTTCATTTTCTACTTCATCGGGTATTCCCTCGGCTGTATCTTCACCGGTAACAGCTTGTTCCTGCAATTGTTTTATCTCAATGTTGAAGTTTAGTGGGCTGTGGGGTTGTATGTATTTGCTCATGTTGGCCAAAATTTGGGTCAATTGGTCCTCCTGCAATGGGCTTTGAGGTGGACTTGCAATGGTGGTTTCGGTAGGTTCTAATCCCTCTCTTTCATCTTCATTTATTTCTTCCTCTTCACAGGTGTGATAACTTCCTTCTTCCGCACTGGTAGGGTGACTTTATTCTTCCCCACTGGTGTGGTGACTCTCTTCTTGTTCACCAGTATGGTGACACCCTTCTTCTTCCTCATTTCCTTCTTCCTCATCGGTGTGGTGACTTCCTTCTTCAAGTTGTGGGGGTTGTTCATATTCTGAACTGGACAATTCTAAGGGTTGGCTACTGCTACCTTGAAAACCTTCTATCATTCCCCTACTTCTCCTTAACTTGGAGGATTGTCTGTGTTTTGATGGTTCTGCTACTGTGCTAGTAATTCTTTTGCATTTTGGGGCAGGTAGGGCTATTCCTCCGTCAATTGATATTATTAGTTCTTCCCAACTAGTCTGCTGTTGGGCAAGACTATAACTTACTATCAATCTGATTAAACAATGGTGGCTTACCACCATGGATATATGATGAAATTTTCTTATACTTCGGGCGGCATCATGCAATAAAAAATTTAAATATGCAGGCATGTTTATAGTGCATTTTTGTTTTAACACTGTTAGTAGCTTAAGGTGGCGTGGTATTACCACATATTTTCTTCCATCGCATGTTATGTAGCTTTGTACCACTTTCGCCAATTCTGTCCATGGTTCTCCCAACGTCGTCGGATGAACTCCTTTCCCTTTGACGACCAGGGTCTGCCCTTCATCTCAGAAAATTTTCATGGCTTCTTGGAGTTTCACTTTCTTATGGGTCCATATGGGTCCTTCCACTGGCAGACTAGATACCTCAGCGATTATTGAGTCTGTTACTGCTATCTACCTACCTCTAACCATGGAGTAACCTTCCTACAGATTTTGTAAAAATTCAATGGCTACCGTTTCATGAGGTTGCTACAGTCTTGTGAGGTAGGTAATCCACCCTACTCTCTCCAGAATTTCCTGTGCAGAGAGTAGGTAATAGTCCTCCCATTCTGTCTTCACACTGTTAATTCTTCACAAATGCACTACAATGTAATGGAACAGCACAACACAACACCTTGTGTATATCGGAAAAATACGGTTAAGCTTTTACTATTACCGTGAATATAGGAATTTGACCCGCATGCAGGCATTAAAAGGCATCAGTGCCCCCCCCTGAAGGATGATAGGTCGTCCTCGACCGTCGAATAGAAGAGCAAGGTACTGCACAACAGTTGTATAGCATTTAAAAGCATATATACTTATGATATGATCAACAAATTATTGCATTATTGAAATCGATGCATATTATTAAATTGTGAATAGATATGGAATCGTTATGTAATGATTCGAGAATAAGGGAAAGGGACACTGATGTGAAATCAAGTATTTATGCGGTCATTACCCACATAAAATATTATGATTGATTTATAAATAAGTTTCATGCATAATAGGTTCAAAACAAAGGGTTTAGGGGCATACTCTCATTTGATATTTAGATAAAGATATAAGAAAAGGGTTCAACATTACTATTTATTTGTAAAAAGTATGACTCCAATACCATCAGCAGAGCTTTGTTTCCCACAGGTGTCTATAACCTTGACAGAGTTGCTATTTCACCCTTGGAACAATTATCATTTATTTATGCCTAGGGAAGTGATGTGTAATGTCACGATGGAGGCCGGGTGCTGGCTTGGGAAACAGATGAATCACACTGCCATTCACCTGGAAGGAGTAAAAGGTAGGCAAGCCGGCTCGTGATGAGACCTCTTGTTCCAAGGAGTTTTTTTTTTTTTTGAGTTATCCATTGGATCATTTCCCTGGTGTGGTGGCCATAATGGGAATGCCACTTCACTGCTTCCTTATGATAATGGTAGGCTGGCTCTTGATGAGACCCCCTATCCTCCATCTACCATATCATAGAACTATTAGTAATCATATAAAGATTTTTATTTTCTTTTTTTTCATATAGAATTTCCCTACTTATATATAGAGAATGACTCAACACTCCTTAAGAGTAGGGATGGTGGAAGAAGTCTGAATATCTCAATATAGAAAATATGCCCTTATTCTTATTCAATAAGTAAAAAATCAAAGAGAGCTATGAGAATTTAGGGAAGAACCAACATGATAAAGATAACCGATCATATTAATTTTAGTGAAAATAAAGACAGTAAAGTGATATAGATGGTTGTGTCCTTTCCTTTTTCTTATCACTACAAAAAAATTTCTAAAAAATGATAATTTCTCTTGATTTGCTGATTCCAGTAACCTCTAATTTGTGTATCCTTGCATAAATTGTATGTTGCCTTTGTCATGAAGAATTTACAAAAATCCTCAAAATGTTGTTCAAAAACAAGAAAAATGCACTCAAAAAAGTGTTGTTACTTTGGAAAGGAACATCAAAAACAATTTGCGAAAATGTTGTTCCTTTGGAAAGGAACAACAAAAAAATCAGCCAAAAAAAAAAAAAAATGTTGTTCCTTTCGAAAGGAACAACAAAAACAATCGGCGAAAAATGTTGTTCCTTGGGAAAGGAAAAGCAAAAGCAAGCGGGAAAAATGTTGTTCCTTTGGGAAGGAACAACAAAAACAGGCAGAAAAACTATTGTTCCTTTGGAAAGGATCAACAAAAACATGCAACAAAATTGTTGTTCCTTTGGAAAGGAACAGCCAAAAAACTGCAATTCCTTTGGAAAGGAACAACAAAAACACGCGGTAAGAACTGTTGTTCTTTTTGAAAGGAATAGCAAAAAACTGTTGTTCCTTTGGAAGGGAACAACAAAAACACACGTCAAAAACGGCTGTTCCTTTGGAAAGGAACAACAAAAACTCGCAACAAAAACTGTTGTTCCTTTGGAAAGGAATAGCAAAAAACGCAGCAAAAAACTATTGTTTTTTTTTAAAGGAACAACAAAAACTGTCGTTCCTTTGGAAAGGAACAACAAAAAGAAACACTCAAACGTGTTTTTTCTTGAGAGAAACTGCTACTGTTCCTTAAAAAGGAACAGGTTAAGAAATAAAATCTATACAAAAGGAAATCAAGATAAAGAGAAAAGTTTTTATGTACAAGTTTCAAAATGAAAGAAATTATTTAGTGAATGGGTGCTGAGGAGGAGTTGTCTCCCTCAGCAAGAATCAGCGTGGTAGAATCTTCCCGTAATTGCTGGTAAAAGGATTCCTGATTAAGCAGTTTATGGTAAAGTCACACTCGATGAATTTTTACTTTGAAAGAATGTCCAGATCCGTCAATGGTGGTTAATGTGATGGTGCCATTATCATGCAATTTTTGTATCTCGTAGGGTCCAAGCCATCATTTCTGGAGTTTTCCTGGAAAATCCTGAAACCTGGAGTCATATAGGAGTGCCCAATCTCCTTCGTGGAAGATTTTCTCTTTAATGAGGGTGTCGTGCCATTTTTCTCTTTGTTGTTGAATTAATGTAGTGTGTTGAAGAGCAGAGAGCCTAATTTCATCTAACTCATTGATTTGCTGTAATATTCTGACCTGGGCTTCATTTAAATCTAAACCCACCTCCTGGGCTATTCTTAATGTCTGAATTTCAAAATCTATTGGAAATATGGGTTCTTTTCCAAATACCAATTGATATGGGGAATACCCAGTAGTATTTCTCCATGTTGTTCGGTACGCCCATACGGCTTCTAACAATCTATAAGCCCAGTCACGTCTGTGTGATGCAACTGTTTTTGTCAATATAGATTCGATCACTTTATTCGTGCTCTCTACTTGGCCATTTGCCTGTGGGTGGTATGGAGTTGTGATTTTGTGTTGAATGTGGTAATTTTCTAATGTTGCAGCGATTCTGTTACCTAAAAATTGTGGTCCTCCATCTATAATTACGTGCCTTGGGATGTCGTATTGCACAAATATTTGGAAAAGGAATTTTATTACAGAGTCCTCTGTAGCTCTCGAAAGTGCCTCTGCTTCAACCCATTTAGTAACATAATCTGTTGCGACTAGGATGTATGTTTTCTGATTTGATGGTGGATTAATAGGACCAACAAAGTCTAGCGCCCAACGTTCAAATGGCTCGATTACTAACTTTGGTTTCAAAGGCATTTCGTCGGACTGTCCAGGGTGACCCACCCTTTGGAAACTATCACAGGCTTGTACAAATTTTTTGGCATCTTTAAAAATGGTAGGCCAGTAATAACCTGTTTGTAAGACTTTGTGACTAGTCCTGTGATTTGCAAAATTCCCACCACATTGCCCATCGTGGCATGCTTTCAAAATATCAAATATTTTGTACTCTCGGACGCATCTCCTGATGTGCATATCTGCTCCTGTATGAAACAGGTAGCCCCCAATCCAAGAGAATCGGGTACTACGCTATACTATCTATTTTCGTTCATTGAGCGTTACATGCTTAGGTAATTTACCTATTGCTAAGTAATTTTCAATATCAACATACCATGGGGTTCTAGCAGTAATGGCGAACAAATGCTCATCTAGGAAGTTATTTTTGATTGCTGCTGCATCTGTTGGTTTTGGCATTCGTGACAGGAAATCAGCTACAGGGTTCTCTTTTCCAGGTTGGTCTTTTATTGTGATATCAAATTCCTACAATAAAATCAACCATCTTGGTACTCTGCCATTTGTAACAGGTTTATTTGCTAAAAATTTTATGGCAGAGTGATCTATATATAAAACTATAGGATACCCAGTTATATAATGTCTAAATTTATTTACAGCATGTATCACAGCTAAAAATTATTTCTCAGTCACAGTATAGTATAATTCAACAGGGGATAGATTTTTGCTAATATAATAGATTGCATATGGTTTCTTATCCTCTTCCTGCCCAAGAACTGCTCCAATAGCTTTGTTTGAGGCATCAGATGAAATTTGGAATGGCAAATCCCAATTTGGGCCCCTTACAACTGGGGCTGTTGATAGAAGCTTTTTGAGATCCTAAAAAACATGGTCACATTTATATGTCCAATTAAAATCAACATTCCCTGTTAATGCATATAAAGGTGTAGCTACTCGAGAATAATGTTCTATAAATCTTCTATAATAACCAGAAAATCCAAGAAATCTACGTACCTCTGTTTGTGTGGTAGGAGTAAGTATCAATAAAATTATCTAAATTTTAGCTAGATCTACCTGTATTCCAGCTGCTGAAATATAATGACCTATGATGGGTCCCTCGGTCATCATTATGTGACACTTTTCATGGCTTAAGCAAAGCCTAGTGTCAATACATCTTTGCAACACCTTTTCCAAAGTTTCTAATGCTGGCTCAAAATCATCTCCGTAAGGTGTGAAGTCATCCATGTATATTTCGAGCCCTTCATTTATTAAATCTGAAAAGATGCTGAGAATGGCCCTCTAAAATTTGGTCGGGGCATTGCATAGGCCAAAGGCTAAAACTCGATAGGAAAATGTCCCCCAAGGGCAGGTAAAATTGGTTTTGTCTTGGTCTTTAGGGGAAATCTGAATTTGATTGTATCCACTGAAGCCATCTAGGAAAGAAAATAATTTCTTTCCTGCCAATGTATCTAATACCTGGTCAATGAAGGGAAGGGGAAAGTGGTATTTTTGGGTTGCTTTGTTTAGTTCTCGGTAGTCAACACATATCCTCCCATTTCCATTCTTCTTTGGCATCATTTCTAATGGAGATACCCACTTGCTATCAGATATTGGGTAAATAAAATTGACATCCAACAGCTTTTGTAATTCAGCTTTCACAATATCTTTAAGATGAGGGTTTAATCTTCGTTGGGGTTGGCGAATGGGTCTAGCATCTTTTTTTGTATAGATGTGGTGCGTACATAACTGGGGGTAAATTCCCTTCATGTCTGGATAATCCCATGCAAAGGCTCCCTTATATTTTTGTAGTAATTGGACCATCTTATTTTCTTGTTCAGTAGTCAGATTTTTGTTAATGTTTAAAGTTTTTCCTGGTTCAATTTCTACAATTTTGCTATTGTACACAGAAGTAATGGGTATTGATTGTGTTGTGGTTCCTATGTTTTGGCTAGATTTGCAAGACCAAAAGATAAGACAACATCAAACCACTTCGGGATCCTAGGATCTAGCCCTCTTGGATCCAGAGAGGGATCTCTCTATAAATGTAAAGAATGATATATCTTTAAGGCTCAAAATGAGGTATTAGGCTAGCTATGAAGCACAAGGGTTTTTGATTTTGTTTGTTTGGTTGGAGATCATTAACTGAGAAGGTTATGGAAGTAAAGAAGGAACTAAATAGAAGGATGTTTCAGCATGGGAAGATGGGTCAAGAGAAAGTTTAATCCATTGGGCTATGGAGTCATGAAAGGGGATTACTTGCATAACAATTATCCAAGGGTTTCCATAGGGAAAGTCATCTATACCAAAGGAAATTTTTAGATAGATGGTGGAATGGAACATCAAGAATGGGTGAAAGAAAGAAACCAGAGGCAACCTAATATCAGGTTAGATGTCATTTAAATCTAGGCCTGCTTTTGACATACTTCAAAGGAAACTCTTAGTAAAGAGACAAAGGGTAGCTTAAGATCAGGTCAGATGTCATTTAAATCTAGGCCTGCTTTCAGCATAATCTCAAGGAAAACAATCCAACAGTCCTCATAACTACTTTTAGAAAGTATAACACATTAAAGATTGAACATAGAGTAAAGCCTAAGATCAAAGAAAGAATTTTAACCTTCAATGATTTTGACACTAAGTCAAAGGGATCTTAGAAAGGAAAACTGTTGGAAAAAGAACTTAGTGGATAGGGCTAACTCTAAATCCCCAGTTTCCCAATTCCTTCAGTTGAGACCAATCAAGAACATCTAAGAAACAAACTCTAAATTCATACATCAGTAAGCATGGGCAAACCAACTTCTATACTAGTTAAATTATATTGAATTTGTTCCAAGATACACATTCAGAGGAAAAAATAAAGATAAATATTTGACAGTGAGATTTAGGGTACTTCCAGCAGTATGTCCTAATCTATGCTTGTTGTTCTTTATCAGAGAATAATGGACAGCATGATAAAACATGAAAGGAGACATTTACAGTAAGAGTAACATCACAAATAATATAGACCAGGATCCTGTGAATTTTCTTGTTTAATTGATGTGCAAAACCAGTCACATACTTTGAGTTTAGTAGCTCTTTACAATCCAGACTTCTCTTCCCAGCCTACCATATTACAGACTACCAAGCTACTTCCTCTCAATAACAGCTCAAACAGTCGATAAAATCCCAACCCCAACAACTTTTACAATGTATTTTTCAGGAGTTCATATAGGAGAATGAGTGACAGTAGTAGTAGATGTAAACTTAATTGATTCATTAAGACAGAGGGGAGGAAGGTCAAGTTCCCACTCTACATAATGGCTTTGAATTGACCTTTTTGTACCCTCTACGCTGGTTCAGAAGCCTTTTTCATATTGACCATAACTTTAGATATGTTCTTTGAAGTACTTTATGGCTGCCGGTACTCTGTTTTGTCTTCTGAGATAAGTAAGGTGACAAAAGGTCTTTGAGGTCTCCCATACTTCCATAACTGCTGTTCTGATAGTTCTAAAGCCTCTGTCAGTATAATAATTTTTCCGGTGCTCGATGGAACATGGAGGAGGTCGTGTAGATAGTCCTTCTAGGAGAAGAACGCTCTGCTGATCATTAAAACATTGATATGGCTTGTTTCATGTGCTTTAGGCCTTATTAGGCCTCCTTGGTATTTCTTAAAGTCTTCATCTGTGTCCCGTACTTTAGGCACTGGATTATAGCATTTAATCTTCAATAATGGGCTTTAATCCCTTAATCTATCTTTTAATACTCTTTGCTGCTTCTGCTGATTGTTTCTGTGCATGTACAGGTTTTAATGGCACTAGAGGGTTCGAATCAGGGTTAGTGACACTAATTATTGATTAAAACATGCTCTAAACCCTCTCTGGTGCCTTCCCTTGCTACTTCTGACCCTGGAATTGATATTATATGTTCTAAATAACCCTGTCTGTGACTGTGAGACAAATTTCATTCGCAGTACTTTAAAACCTACAAAACCAATAAACTCATTAAAAACAAGCCTTAGGGAGTGAGGGGAACTATTTCAGAGGCTCATGGAAGATGGAGAGAAGCGATGAAAAACAGTGGTCGCAGCCAAGAAACTGGTAAAAATCATGGTGGAATGGTGAAAAACTGAGCTGGTGAAGGTTTGGGGCGTCAAGGGTTTTAGGCCGTCTGATTAGATCAACTAACGATGATCGACAGTGGAGTTTCGTCGATGGAACCATTCGAAGGACTAGATGAAATGGGAGATGAGGGTATGTGAGATTACATCGGGAACTGTTGGATTAAAGAGTTTAACGGTGGAGATCGGCGGAAGGAATCCTTTGAAGGGTTGGATGGAGGATAATGGAAAGACGAGATCAGATATAAGCTGTCGGATGAGACCCCATCCACGGTCACGATTGACCCTGGAAACTCGATGCGGAGGGTGGTAAGCGGAAAACCCGAATTTTTTTCGCGTGGGGTCAAAGGTGGTAAGTGGAATTCGCAAAAACAACATGATTCCACTCATCGCGTGACACATGGAAAACCAAAACTGCCCATTTCGCGTTTTTTTGAAACTTTAACTTTCGGACACAAAAATTTTATGAAAAAGGATATCAGTCATCGGATGAAGGCGTGTTGATCGAACGGTGCGGAAGATGTGCGATGTCGGGTGAGATGCATGGGCAGATGTGGCCATTGGGTTTTCTCTCGGCCGTTAGATCTGAATGGATGAACAGTTGTGATTTGCTGTCGGGACGTAGGCATATCGGGTCATCGGGTTCATCTCCAACCATTGGATCTATACAATGGACGGTGGAGATCTGACATCGCAGGAAGGGAGAATGGGAAAACAAGCAGAGAAAAGGTATGATCTCTTCCGTTGGTTTTATGCATCCAACGGTCCAGATCATTCGAAACCACAATGTCAGGGAATGATAAAACAAAGGGAAAAAACCGATTTTGATTGGTTTTCTTGGTTTTTTAAGCGCCTGATCACAAGGTTTTAGGTGTCATGGAGGAGGGGTTAAGGAGAATAAGCCATCAGGGGATAAATTCTTTCATGGAGCCAAGAAAGTGTTTTTTATGCTTTTCAAAGGGATTTTGGGTATTTTAACACCCAGTTGTGGGCTAGGGTTATATGGGGAATGGGACAAGCCACATAAACACTCAGGGGTTTAAACCTGCTATAGTGTAAAAAAGGGTATTTTAGGCCAAAATTAGTGCTTTTTAGGACCAAACAAAGGGTTTCGGTAGGCAGAAAAGAAGATTTTAAAACCAGATAAAGGATAATATGAGGTTCAGAAAGGGTTTTAGGATGATATGGAGGGTCAATGAAGGGATTTTGGAGGAATTTTGTGAGGGAAAAGCGGTGAAAATGGAGACTTTGTGGGGATTAAATGGAGCAAATGGAGGCCTTTTAAAGGGTATTTTATTTCACAAACAGTGAGGCTTATCAAATGGAAACAACAGTGAAGATTTATTCAAAGGGAAAAGACACATGGAGACTTCAAGAATGAGAGATTTACAAAGGAAATGTTTCTCTTGAAGGCTCAGAAACATATTTAGCCACCTATTTGCTATGTCAAAAATTTATAGGTGGCTAACAGTGGCTCCACATGGGGATGGCATCTTCTTGAAGGTGTCAAGAATCTTAGAAAATAATCTTTGGAAGTAGGCCAGACGCCTGGTACTTGACACATCCCTTTTTTCTTTGATCAGCTGCCACAAACATGGTGGATATTAAATCAGCAGAAAACATTTTCCCAAACAACTACCTACCCATCCTACTGTCCTAACATTTTTTCTTCAAGGTGCATTTGGACTTATAGACCTTTCATATCATCAATTTTTACAAACAGAAAAATAAACCTATATACTGCTACAATTATTACTCCATGAGACCAGATTAAATAGTTGGGCTCATAGCTTCTCTACCTAAACTAATATCTGCCAGGATTAAACTGTCTAGCAGATTTATTTCTCTACATTCTAAAACAGAAATTAAAAAACAGCCAAAACATGATTAGACTGTCTGATTTGTTGTGGGTCCATGGCATAAAGACAAGTTTCACATGAACTAAAACTTTGCATAAATTAAAAACAAAATTTGAAGGTTTCAGATCTGAAAATCATCAGCATCCTTTCTTCTTCTTATGACTTAGATTTTGAGTTTTTTAGAGTCGCCTTCTTTCTTCTTTTCAGCTTTAGTTTTAATCTTGTTAGAGCAGCTTCTTTTTCTTTCTCTGTTGGTTCAAGTTTTGAGCATATCTGAACCTTTCCTTTCTATTTTTGTATTTATTGAATTTTTCTTCAAAGCAAAAATAAACAGCTAACTAAATACTCACAGGCTAAGCTTATTGAGATTTCCTACCTATCCTACTCTAACTTGGAATATTTACATGTCTAACTGAAAAACTCTCTTTTCCAATACATCTAGTCAATCAGATGATCCCATGACTGGTCTTTTCTACTCATCTCTTTGAGCATGCTGGATAGGCAGGGCCACTCCCATTCTCTTTGTTTTTTAACAGCAGCTTTTAAGATGTTTCTTGTTGCCTGCAACAAGCTGCTCTTGATGACCTTTGATCCTTATTTAAATGTCTGCAGAAAATGAGCATAAGGATCTTGAAAGAATACCTAGTTGTGAGTATTTGACAAGTGGTTTTCAACTAGGATTGCTTCCTCTTCCACTGGATCAAGAAAAATATCCTTTTGAGAAAGAAACTCTTCCTCATCTTCATTGTCATCTAAACTGGAGGAATCATCATATTTGGCAGTGTTGTCCTCTTGTAGCTTTGAGATCCTCTGATCTGGTGGGTTGAGCTCTGTGAACAGATCAATGTATTCTTGAGCAAGGGTTTATGTTTCTTGTATTAACTAATTTGGAGGCTGGATGTCATCTTGATCCTCTTCTGGGGAATCTTCTCTTGTGCTTGCAAGGAGACCTTGAGGATTTTCTAATGTTTCTTGATCTCTTTCTACTTCAAACCACTCCTCATGATCATGATGATATTCAGTTAGAATACAAGGCTCATGAGTTGTTTCTTCTATGTGATAAAGCTGCCACTCTTCTTGTGTAATCAGAGATGAGTTGTAATCTAGAAGGGAAGTTCCTATATGTGTTGGTTCTCCTTCAACATCAGATTCTGCATATTCTAAGTGGTTTCTTGTTTCCTCAAGGCAACTTTCCCTATTAGCTTTTTCCATTAGGTCATGAAATTCTCTTATCATCATAGTACAAGATATGGGTAGGCAATCAGGCATTTCTTGATGACTTTCCTCTTCATCTTCTATAGATTCTTGAGCATCATACATGTCTTGCTCATTGTCTAGGTCTTGATTTTGTTCTTGTTCCGGAAGAAGCATGGGCTGCTCTAGATAATAAACATTTAGACTAGCCTCATACCTCTTTACTATTATTTCACCAAACATGTTAACCACTCTTTTCATTCTGTCTAACAAAGCATTTAGCTTTGCTTCTCTGTCCATACTTGGATCCATGTTTGTAAAAAGAGGTCACTGTATCTTCTCAACCAGTTCAGGGTCTTCTACTAGTGGAGTCGTTTGGTCTTTTGAGAGTTATGGAGTGTGGAGTCACCAGGTGGATGAATTTGAATGTTTGAAGCAAGATGTTGCCCACCGTGAGAAATTAAATACCAATATAACCAGAGATTTTGGGTCTTTTGAGGTCCTAAGGGTGTCTAAGATGAAATTCACTCAGAAGTCCCCTAGTGGAATCGCCATTATGTTTTGGTTCCTATGTTTTGGCCAGATTGGCAAGACCAAAAGATAAGACAACATCAAACCACTTTGGGATCCTAGGATCTAGCCCTCTTGGATCCAGAGAGGGATCTCTCTATAAATGTAAAGAATGATATATCTTTAAGGCTCAAAATGAGGCATTAGGCTAGCTATGAAGTAGAAGGGCTTTTTATTTTGTTTGTTTGGTTGGAGATCATTAACTGAGAAGGTTATGGAAGTAAAGAAGGAACTGAATAGAAGGATGTTTCAGCATGGGAAGATGGGTCAAGAGAAAGGTTAATCCATTGGGCTATGGAGTCATGAAAGGGGATTACTTTCATAAAAACTATCTAAGGGTTTCCATAGGGAAAGTCATCTATACTAAAGGATCTTTTTAGATATATGGTGGAATGGAACATCAAGAATGGGTGAAAGAAAGAAACCAGAGGCAGCCTAATATTAGGTTAGATGTCATTTAAATCCAGGCCTGCTTGTGACATACTTCAAAGGAAACTCTCAGTAAAGACACAAAGGGTAGCTTAAGATAAGGTCAGATGTCATTTAAATCCAGGCCTTCTTTCAGCATACTCTCAAGGAAAACAATCCAGCAGTCCTCATAACTAAATTCAGAAAGTAGAACACATTAAAGATTGAACATAGAGTAAGGCCTAAGAACAGAAAAACACTTTTAACCTTCAATGCTTTTGACACTAACTCAAAGGGATCTTAGAAAGGAAAACTGTTGGAAAAAGAACCTAATGGACAGGGCTAACTCTAAATCCCCAGTTTCCCAATTCCTTCAGCTGAGACCAATCACACTACAAGAAAAAACCACATTGGTGAGGGTCATGCTTGTGACAGACCTTTAAGGTCCATCACCAATGTCACATATGGTGACGGTCCTTAAAAAACCGTCACTGTAAGTGTATATAGTGATGGTCCTTTATGATCCGTCACCAAAGACATTTTCAATGACACTTTTGGTGTGGGTCGTTAAAGGCCCATCACTAATTCTCCCTTTGGTGACTCTTCTAGTGACGAACTTTTAATGACCCTCACCAATGCTCTTTTTGTTACTTTTGGTGACGGTCAAAAAATGTCCGTCATCATTGATAATTAAAAAACCGTCACTGTAAGTGTATATAGTGATGGTCCTTTATGGTCCGTCACCAAAGACATTTTCAATGACACTTTTGGTGAGGGTCATTAAAGTATCATCACTAATTCTCTCTTGGGTGAAACTTCTAGTGACGAACTTTTAATGACCCTCACCAATGCTCTTTTTGTTACTTTTGGTGACGGTCAAAAAATGTTTGTCATCATTGATCATTCCAATGAGATTTTGATGACGCTATGTGCCTATTAATATAGTTTTTGTCAAAAGATAACGATTTAATGCCATTATTGTGGAGTATTTTTTATAATATGTCCAAGGCCATAGTGGTTAGGGTCAGTCAATTTTTTAAGAAGTAATTAGTGTGTATGATTTCCCTCAAGTAATGACTAGTCAAATAGAGATTTCCTATGAGTCAACACATGATTCATATCTATTATGTTTATTATATAGAAAATTCCCTTTAGATAAATTTCCACTATTGTGTGTAGGAAATATATTATTTAATACATAATCAAGCTCTGACAATTCTATTAATGAGAAAGACCTAACACTCCTCAACAATCTGGGCACACCTTAAATTAATGCTTTGGCACACACTAACATTTCTTAGCACCCCACATGTCTTGGAACATCTTGTGATGACACTGGCGCCCAAGCACATGGTGGCATGCACTAGCACAACATGGAACTCTCCTAGCATGTGTTGGCATGCTGCATATAGTCCCTAGCATGCCCTGGAACACCTTGGTTGAATGCATTGACATACATTAGCACTTGGCACACAATGCCACTTGACATGTACCCAAATAGAATATTTGGATTCCTTGCGAAAATCTACCCAAATGGAAGAAAAAAAAACCGGTCGAATCAGAGCTTGGATGAGGGAGATATCATTGATTTAAAATTAAATATTTTTTAGAAACTTTTTGTAATGTCAGGACAATTACAATGTGCACGATTCAAGAACCTATATGCATGCAAAGCTTTGAGGAGAAAGGCAGAAGTTATAGACTTGGTGGTTTAGAGGGAGCATACATTACCTCTCAACATGCATCCTCATGAGAAGCAGTCTCAGAAGGTTGTGGAGTAGCTGCCACAATTGGAGAAGTAGAGAGGATACCGAGTGGAAGCGTCCACTTAAGCAGAGACCTCCATGAGGGGGGAATTTCGAGCCAGATGGGAAGAGGGAGCAGCCATACCTCGAGGTGTAAGGTGGGGTGATTTGTAGACATAATCCCAAGATAAGAAATCTGGGCAAGGTCCATTGAGATGGCGTGTCTCATGGATCGAACCTGGCTATGAGGAGACCACAGTACAACAGTAGTAGGAAGGATCAGTTAGATTGAGGTAGTCAGATGTCAGCAAGATAGAAATTAGAGTGAAAGATGTCAAATACTAGAGCAGAAATCAGAGTTAACAATAGTTCAAAGGGCACGGATGCAGATGTCAGCAGCAGCACAAAGAATCCAATACTAGATAGGTGCAGTAGCTAGCAGCAGTCAGAAGAATCTGATGACAGATGCATTATACTGATTCAGTTGTTCGGAGGCTATTCAGTTTAAGGATTTGCAGGTGCAAACAACACTAGAAAAGTGTAGCATGCAGAAAATTCCAAAGGTACCAGATGGGGATAGATTGAATTCATTTCTTGTTGAGAGGGAGTGTTGAAATTTGCAACAAGAAATAGTGAAATTGGAAACTAGAAAGGACAAAAGAAAATGCACCCACACTGGTGAGGAATTTTGATGTACCAGGAGTGAGGAATGTGAGGCATCTAATTTATTTTTCTCTTAAATAAATTGTAATTTCATCTCATAACAACTTGTGTCAGTTAACCAAGTCATGATGATTGAGTTAGCTCAAGAAATTCAATTTAAGGTGATCGAGGTGGATATTGGTGGCCACCCACCTATTCCACTTGGGCCCCCGCCATTGTCTCTTTCAGTTTTTCAGTTTCCTTATTTATAGCACAATTTACTATTTTTGTCAATTTTTTGGGTCCTAAACTTTCGGAGCCATTTTGAGGCCCTAAACGACATTTTTTGGGCATGAAAGGTTTAGCTATTTCATAGAAATCGCATTAGTAGTTGTATTCCTCGGAGAGATCTTTCTAACGAGGTATCATGTGCGTCAAATGAAGATCATATGACCAAGTTACGACCTCGGGAAGTTGGCTGCCCAACTAACCCCAACGGGGCCATAAACCCTTGGTGTTACATCTCCTCGGGTTAGGGTTTTGGTTGTTTAGGGTTTTCTCTTATTTTAAATAATAAAAAGGCCCCTGATCCTTATTGTAACGTAGTTTAGAGGAACATAACTATCAGTTGTATTTATAGAAAATTTCCCATGTGCAATTATAAATTCATTAGGATGCCATGATGGATTACGCAATCAAGGAAGGTCGATTTTCCTAATTAATATGGAGATAATTCCATAGGAATTGTGTGAGCAAGGCAGGCTGAAGGAAGGCTGAGAATTGGCTAAGTACTAGACCGATTTTGCCTAGATTAGGAGGAGACAATTGGCAGAGTGTTGGAGAATCTCAAGAGAGATTAAGCATTGTATTGTTTAGTGATTCCTTGACTTAATAAAAAATAGAGACAGAGGGTTTTGAGTAGTTGCTTCCCCAGATACATCTTGCGTTGTGCGATTGATAACTTGTTTCTCATACTTACATGTGATTCATGTGCGATCGTGTTTTGTTTCCACAAATTGTAGGAAGGATTCAGTATCTTGTTTTAGTACATTACAAGATCAAATTGAATCCCATTGGTTAGATTTTCTACATGAAATAGAAGAGAGGGTTGATACCATCTTTCCTTGTGGTGGTTAGTAGGCCACAAGGTCTGTGATAAAGACCAACATAAATGGAGGAGGGCTTGCACTGTAATTTAGAGCCATAATAGAAGTCGACTTAGGCGTAATATTAACTGAGTTAACCCTAGTTTGAGGGTTGACATTGAAATCTGAAGTTCATGTCAAGATTCAGTCAAAGAAATTCCCATAATCTATGGATCCATATGAGTTAGGTCGAGTCCCTTATGGAGGAAAGAGTCGTGTTTTTTCTAAGGTTGGATATGGTTTTTTCTACAACAATTAGAAGTACATAAGTATAATGCCCTAGTTAGGACAGTTTCCTAGCATTTTTAGTTCATAAGGTATGCCCTTAAGGTTGTGACAAATTTGTGTAGAAGAAGACGTGTTATGACCCTTAGAGCGAGGTTTATTTCTGCAATACAGACCGAAAATCTGGAAGATGGTTTGCAAATTCAGTATGTGTGGAGACAACAGATCCAAAGGAGGGTGGAACCTAAGCAGAAGATTAAGCATGCAGAAGAAATGTGCCATATGAATAATGGATTGATATGTAAAGGACTTGATTTTGGTGGATTGTCCATAGAGTTTTAGACAAAGATCTGAAGCAACCTATAAAAAAGTATCCATTGGATTGTTAGTGGTTTATTTGTGACCCTAGTTCAGTCATCAACAGATTGTTAGAAGGATGATAATAGGAGTAGTTCATATTTGTTCATAGATTTGACAAAAAAGATCAAATTATTGATACACAAGAACAATGACTTTGAGAGGACTCAAACCATTGTTAAGTGGCAGATTTGAAGAGCCTTGGATGAAGACAATATTGTGGGCCCTAGATCAGTAAAAAGAATTTATTGTGGTTGGGCAGATTGATGGTAGTCCAAGTATAGTTGGAGGGTTTTTAGGTGACTGTCATAGAAGAGCCCTAACTCTTGTTCTTGTGAAGGACAACAAGATTGGTAGAAAGGCAGGTGTGTGCTCCTTAGATCACCTATAACTCACTCACACGTCCTATCACAATCTCTTAATTTTTCATTTCAATGCATTATTTTCACCTAGTGCTCCCTTGTGTGTCTCTAGGACTACCTAACGCTTCCTAGCATGTGTTGGCACACCATGGCACCTAGCACATCTTGGCCACATGCCACTCTGGCACACTAGCATGAATTAATTCTACCTAGCATACAATGTCACTCCCTCCTCAGAATACCTGGAACTCGCTGACACTCCATGTCACACACTCTTATTCATTCATTTCCATGCATTTTTACGTAATGCTCCCTTGTGTTTCCCTGGAACTAGTTAACACTCAACACACATTGGCACTTGGCACATCTTGGTATGCTTCCCTAGCACTCTAGAATGCCTTGGAAATATCTAACATATCTTTTCAGTCCCTCCTTAGAAAACTTGGAACTCCATATAATTCCCTATAACTCACTGGCACATATTGGCTCTTGGCACTTAGTGGCACTTAAAAAATATTGGCATGTGTTTAGATGCCTTGGAATTCCTTGGCATGGTATAGATAAAATTTACTTGAGATCAATTATTCACAATTAAGAGAGAAGTAATAGAGGATGATTTGGCACTTAATACAAGCTAAAATATGGCCCTTGGCATGTATTGGCACTAGTGTTGGTATGCCTAGCATTCCCCTCTTGAAAAGGTAAGGTCTTGAATTACTAACCCTCATATGTGTTCACTTCTTTTCATTTCAACTTGGTATTCCCTTTTGTCACCTGAAACTCCTTGACACATGTTCGCATACCCTAACACATGGCACATTTCGTCATGCCTTAACACATGGCATGTCTTGGCATGCCTGGCATTTATTGACACTACCTGGCACGTATCAGCACACCCTGGAACTTGTTTAAATTCCATAGAATTCCCTAGCATGCCTTGTCACTCCCCCTTTGGCATGCTTGACACTCGCTGACACCCCCAACACACCCTCTTATTCATTCATTTTCACTCGATGATTTATGT
The DNA here is from genome assembly GCA_034641835.2 of Pinus albicaulis. Classification (NCBI taxonomy): domain Eukaryota; kingdom Viridiplantae; phylum Streptophyta; class Pinopsida; order Pinales; family Pinaceae; genus Pinus; species Pinus albicaulis. The sequence goes on from CM076574.1 coordinate 1,206,424,119, forward strand.
TTGATGAGGTGCATGTCTAGAAATAGTTCCTTTAGGAGAATAAAAAAATGAATGCACCATTGGTAGAGGAAGATTGAGTTCAGTAACCTAAAGGAGTTGAGTTCATTGGTAGAGGAATATTGAGGAGTTGCATAATGGAGGCCAGGAGGACCTTCCAGATGTGTTCAAGACATGTGGATTGAAAGGGATATGTGTGTCCACCATCAAAAAGTGGGTTAAGTGTTGTCTTGTTCAAGGTAGATTGGTTGTCAAAGGAGTAACACCAAGCCCTAATTGTATTCCTTGTATCAGTGTGATTGTAAAGGGCCATGATCCCTGGTACGAGAGCTCTAGCCTATTCTATTATAGTTTGTAATTTAATGAAGAATGGTTTGAAAAATTTAAAATATTTCATCTGAACTAATTGATTCCCTCATGTTTGTAGATTTCTTTGTGCAAAGTAGATGTGTTGTGGCACATGAGTGTGTTTTCATCAAAGATTCTAAGACCAAACCTAGATTCTCATGTGTCGTGGAAATTCAACATATGCGTTGTTCACCTAAGAACTACATGTAACTCATCTTAGACTACTCATGTCCAATCTTAACTTGTCCCACTTAAAAAGTTACCAAGACAAGGCTCATCACATCCAACTGTGGTCGTAAAACAATTAAGCAACATGGTTTACATCTTGACATGCCATAACACCTGACATGTCTTAAATTCCTTGGCATTATGTGGCATGTGTTAGCATCCCCTACATTTCTTGACATGCTTTTACACTCTCTAACACAGCCTAGCACTTCTTGACTCACCTTGGTAGTTTAACATACCTTGGCATTTCATAGCATATAACCTTGTCACTCCCTCCTTAACACACCTAGAACTCATTGAAACTCCCTATCACCCACTCTTATTCATTTATTTGCATGCATTTTGATCTAGTGCTACCTTGTGTTTACTTGACACTCCCTAACACTCCCTAGCACACATTGGCACACCCTAACACTTGGAACATCATGGCATGCCTCCCTAGCACTCTATCATTCCTTGGAACTACCTACCATACCTTGTCTCTCTCTCCTTAGCACACTTATAGCTCATTGAAACTCCCAGTAAAAAACTCTTATTCATTCATTTCCATGCATTTTTAAATAGTGCTCCCTTGTTTTTCCATAAGATTCATTAACACTCCTTGGCACGTGTTGGTACACCCTAGCACCTAAGACATTTTGGCATGTCGCCCTAGCCTCTAGCATGCCTTAACACTTCCTAGCATACCTTGTCACTCCCTCCTTAGCACATGTGGAACTCACTGACACTTCCAATCACAAACTCTTATTTGTTAATTTCCATGCATTTTGATGTAGTGATCCCTTGTGTTTCCTTGCAACTCCTAGTTAACATTCCTTGCACGCGTTGGCACATCCTAGCCACATGCCTCCCTAACACTCTAGCATTCGTTAGCATTGTTGCTAACACGTCTAAAATTATCTCTATTCTACTAGGGTCGGAATATATCTATTATAATAGAAGGACCAAGGGTCTTGTTTTATTACTACAAGCGTAGAACATGTCGAGATTAGGAAAATCTCAATTCTGAGCACAAATATGAATGTAAGCCAATATGATTGAGGTTATTGTAAGCTGAATTACGATACAAGCTAATAACAACCTGACTCTCCATGATGATGATCTAAGTTATATTTGATGAAAAATCAAGGAAGAAGCATAAATTTTAGAGTTTTTTTTTGTCTACTGAAGGAAGAATAACATAGACCAAGCTTCATAAATCCAAAAAAAATCTTACTTGATGGAGTTAACATAAGCACTAATATGAAATTTTGGAAAAGGTAACACATGAGACGTGGTATGTTGGGTCACCACTTTAGTGTGAGACACTTTGAATAGGAACCCCCTTTTGGGGGATTGTTGTGTCTCCCTTGCAGGTGCTTCCTCTCTATGCAATTTTGATGATTTTTCACCCGAGTTTCTTGCTAGTTTGGTTTTGTTAGTGGGAAATTAGTTGGAATGTTGTGAAGAGTCACAACCACATTTTTTCAATGGTGATGGAAATTGGTTGTGTGTGCAAAGAGTGTGACTCTATAATGAGCTAGAAGTTGGGTTCACCTCAAAATTGGTCATGGGTCAATTATAGGGTGGTCGATTGTTAGTTTTCTTGGTTTTCACACCTGGTAACACATGAGTATTATGTTGGATCAAGAACACCTTAGTGGGAGGAAATTTGAATGAAAACTTGTTTTGGGGATTGATGCGGCTCCCTCGTAGGGGCTTTGCCTTTGTATGGTTTCGAGGATGTTGGATCCATGGTGGATGGGTGGAATTGTTAGTTTGTGTGAAGGGTAATGCAGTATAAGATTAGTTTTTCAGACCCATTTGAAGATTGACTAAGGGCCATTTGTAGGGTGATCAACTCCTATTTTGAATATACTAGGCCCAAGTCTCTTTGATTAATGGGGAACTTGATAGGGTGACTAACCTATCAGAGCAAGACCATGCGACACCGTCGATGAGTCAAGTTGTTTGGGAATGTAACCCTAATTGGGTGGTAAATTCAGTCCAAGGCTAAATATGGACAAGATACTAATAAAGAACAAGTATTGTGAGGAAAAGATGAAAAGGACTTTGAAAAGAGAGTTATAGTGCTTGATTGTTGGCATTGGTGTTGTATGTAGAATTTCAGTGCCAATTCTCTAGAATAACGTTATCTATAATGAGAATTTTCCTTGCTAAGAGGGTTCTGAGGCAAATTTAAAACACAACACATAAAGGGCCACTATTCAAAGCCCAATTTGCACCCCATGTTTGTTGCATTGGTTTCCATGTATTGAGGTTTCCCTAAAGAGATGTGAAACACAAAACTGTTATATAAACTTGTAACCCTTGCATAATATAATTGCAGTAATCAATGTAGTCTATACAATGGGAAATTAATTAACTTTGTAAAGCACCCACCTAGTTTAGGTTGCATCTCCATTTTCGTATTCAATAAGGAGCTTCCTCTAGTAAGTACTTGAGCCCACATTAACGTGGAAGGAAATATTCACAAGGCACCCTATATTGCGCAAAATGGTCATATATAAAAAGAAGCATTACAAAATAAAATAAAAGACTACAAACCATTTTTGAAATTCATCTATTTTTCTCATCTTCAATCGAGAGAAGATAAATTCCTTCGAAATAATGTAGACATGACTCTAACATTGAGCATATCTATACCTCTACGAGGATCAGATGCCGTACCTTTCAAGGTAGTTCTTCTAAGAACAAACTATGCTTTCCTAGATGATTCGACAGTGACCAAAATAGTAACGTAGCCCATAGTTAATTTCCTAATCCAATTAGAGTTGGAAAATAAAGGAAATACAAATTTTCATCTCATTGTTCAAGAAATGTTGAATGTTAATAGAGCTTTAAAAAATCACCACCAAAAATATAAAATATATTCATGAAATGGTCTCTGCACTTGTCTACATATTGAATTGCAACCATACACTGGCTTGACATCATTAAAACCTAGACTAAATTAAAATTATTGTGCTTGAAATGACATTTTTTTTATTGTGGAGGAAATGCATTTATTTTTTCTTAAGTTCATTCTTTTTAAATATTTTTTTTTTAAAGTAAAGTTCATCTTTAAATAACAAGTGGTGATTTCTTTCTTTCGTTTTCCAAGTTTGGGATGCAATAGGAACTGAACATTGAGGTCCTAGTGGGTCCCTTATTGAAGAAGTTGCTCTAGCTACAACAAAAATTGTAAGACATTGCTTTGAATATTTCAATGGTTATGGTGAGGACTTATGTATGAGGAAATTAATTGTTTTTGTAATCATGTAAGAAGTAGAAACAATATTTTCTATGCTTAAAATAATGAATGTCAAATGGTTATGGTTATTGTCTAGAAAAAGATAGTTTCCATAGCACTTTTTTCTAGATTGTTTCTTGTCACACAATTTGTCTAATCAAATCCACACGAAATCATAGAAACATACATTTTAACAACATCCCTTGTGCCAAAAAGGAAAATTGTTAGTGTATTCCTTTTCCATCCACTATTAGGATGGATCTAGTTCATATCTCCATCTCCTAAAGAAATGATCAATGTAAGACTAGGGCATATTAATGTTTTTGTTGTACGAATGGAATATTGCGGGGGAAAATCACACAAAAGACCTGCGTTTCATCCCTACCAGGTACACCTTCAAATATTCTTTGCCCTCCAAGAAATGATTTATCTCAATTATAACACACGATTTAAACTCATTGAAGATTCACTCAAGAACTATACTCTACCCAACAATGTCATCAATTGTTCTAATATCAAACTTAGTCTAGTACTTTTGTAATTGTAAGTTCTTTGGCTTACAACACCACCTTCATCCCAAATAAAACGTCAAGCTTAGTAATGGGAGCTTAATACCCGAATATGGCTAAATATACCATATCCTCCTCTATCCACTTAGATAATACTTGAGTAGTATTTAACTACTCCAATTGCCATAATGCCTTAGTCACAAATTCATCTATCCCGAGATAGAAATTATACATTAACATAAAAAAACAAAGTCCTAAAAGCAATATTTCTTTTCCATTTTTCCCAAGAGCCAATAAAATGACTTTTTTTCCTCAAGAACCTCTTCCCAATGCCACCTTCTACCTTTCCCAATGCATTTACAAGGATAACTTGCATCCTAAATAAGCTTAGGAGAAATTTAGGGTCATGGTTAAAAACAATCAAGTCGCTTGAAGAAATTTTGTAGGTTAAACCGAACACCCTCGGTAATTGAACTCTAATTTAACTCATCTACCATATTTGAAAGATTTTAGACGATTATTTCCCATTATTGAGTGTTGGATTTACCATAGACTCAAGGTTAATGGAATGCTTCTAAATATGGCCTATTGTTGTCTAATGTCCTATTATATTCCACCTAATAGGGGCCAGAAGGTCTCACTTGAGACACATATAATAATTCCCAATAAGTAACGTGAAAAATGTTAAATATTTGAGTGGGGATCACATTCATTATGATATTATTAGCATCCATTTAAACCACTATAACAAACATCATTATGAATAAAAACTAACATAGATCACCCAAATATAGTACAGATACAAACACATAGGTAGAATAGTAATCCATTATACTAATAACATGCATAGTATTACCTAACTCTAATGTAGAGTGAACACCAAAAACTAATAACAAATGCAACCCCATTACAACTTCTCCCTAATATTGAATATATTTATGTATGTTATAGACCTTGCATATATAGGAAACTAGAGTGACCTAAAAAAACTCGAAATTATAATAGAGAATTTACCAACTATAAGCCACTCACCACACAAATAGACTACAAAAAGTCTATTTCTTTAGAGAGATATGCAAATTATCTAGAAAACTAGGTGCAAAAAACATATGCGCTGACTCTTTAACCTTATATACTCAACCTTTTACATATTTACTTCTATAATTTCATATTTTTTTTTAAATTGAATTTTTCTCCGTACTAAAACTTTGTAAAAAATGATCCTGCCTTCCTACTCACCCCTAAGTTGAATTCTATCCTTCATATATGTCTTCTTTGTGACCCCAAAAAAGAGAAAAAAAAACACGCATTCTATATCAAAATATAAAAAAATTTCAAATATCCAATTTTTTCATTTCCCTTTTATTGGAGAGTCAAAATATAAAAAAAAAATTCAAATATCATTTTTTTTTCATTTCCCGCTGCTTTGTCCAGGGAAAGAGGAGGAGGGCTGCCTCAATTGCGGTGATTTCTTTCATCAGAACGAATCTGAACAATATTCCCCAGCCTGGGGGCACTGGCCCATCCGTAAATCCTCCATCTCTTTTCGCAACTTGATAATACTTCTGGACAAGCGCTTGAATTGCCGTAATCAAGGTTATCCACTCGCTCACCAGAGGCCAAAGATTTGATCGAGGGTCTCCCAAGAAGTTCAAGGAAGGCACCGGTAACGAAGAGGCCGAGGTATAATTATTTTCAAGGTTCAGTCTGCTGACAGAAATTCCTTTTCACTCTTAAACCCTTGATGTCTGTTGAAGAAATGTAATACTTAGGTGAGATGCCCGATAGGCTATTGTTCTTCAATTTTTTTCCAGAGAAATGTCAAACTCTCTTCTTCCCTTATGTGTTATTAGAGTTTACCCTGGGTTTAATGTTGGTGATACAGTTGTTACAATATTTGAGAAAACGATACCCCCCTTAACAGCATTTACTCTGTCATGCCTGAAATTGTCCTGCATTCTGTCTGGTCTGTTTAGTTGTTGAACATCCAGACCACAGGATGCCAGAGCTGTGGCAGATTCTATTCCTTGATACTCGAAATTGTGGCATGTAAAAGCAATTCTTGCTGAATTAAGACGTTGAGGGGCATAGATATCCCAATACATCGGTGCAACAAATGCAGTTTGCCAATCGTGGCAATGAATTATGTCTGGTTTCTTTCGAGATTGTAGAAGAAACTCCAATGCAGCTCGACTAAAGAATGTAAAACGTCTGAAATCGTCACCCTCTCCATAGAACTGTCCTCGCCAAAAGAACTTTGCTGGATGGTGAGGCTCAATGAAGTACACAGGAAGACCTTCAACTGTCCCTAACCAAACTTTGCTTTTGAACAACTGACCATCAAAATATGAATCAATTGCATGTCCAGAACCTTTAATTTTTTTACCCGGCTGTAATCCATGCAATCATATTTTGGAAGTATGATTTCCACAAGATGCCCCTTTTTCTGTAGTGCTTTGCCAAGGCTAGTCACAACATCTCCTAAGCCTCCGACCTTGGCAACAGGAGCCATTTCTGCTGCAATATGCACCACGTGCAATCCTGGCCTTGTACTTGCTTTTATGAGTTTCGGAAGGTCGGAAATTATATCCTTCTCATTCTTATCCTTGCACTGTGCATAAGCGTCCCGAATGCGTGATTCCCTGCGCCAAGCCATATCCCTTAATATTTTTGCATCATCAAAAGCCATCTTCTTCTCAAGCATCCAGCCATCTAGAGAAAGAAGTAGATTGCTCCAAAAATCCCAAGGCAAGTCTTGAACAGGTCCATCTAAAAATCGTTTGTTGTTTTCATGCTTCAGCTGTTCAAGACTCCTTTGAAATGCCTGTACTTCTTCTTGATATATTTGAAGCTGTGCTTTTATATCATTGTCTGATTCAAGAAGCCGCTGCTCTAGAATTGTAATCTGCTCATTTAAAAGTAAATTTTCTTCCTGTGTCTATTCTAATAAACTTTTATCCACTTGAGCTTGAGCCAGAGCTTCTTCTAGTCTGTCAATCTTCTCCTGAAGAGCTTGGTTTTTTCTTGTAATATCATCTGGCAAAAGCATTCTCTCAGTCGATTTCTCTAGCTCTGCTTGTAAGTGTTCGACCTTTCTCTGTAAGACCTGGCACTCAGACTTCACTTTTTCAAGGTCACTTGCATTTGCCTCAGCAATCACAAGCTTGGACTGTAATTGTTTAGTACTTTCCTCCAGAGCTAACCTGTCTTTCTCCATCTCTGCAATATATTGACCATTTTTGCTGATTTCAATTAGTTTTGATTTTAAGACTTTTACCTCTTCCTTAAGTGACTCATTTTCAGCCTCTAAGGCCTTTAGCTCACCAGCAATAATAGGGGACTGACTAACATGTTCCTTGATAGTTGTGTTTTTAACCTTTAAATCTTTTCCATCTTTCCAAATGCTTTCTCTTTCAGCAATCTCTTTTTTCAAAATCTCAACTTCATCTGCAAGAAGCTCAATTTTTATCTTTTCCTGTGCATCATACTTTAGTTTTGCATCTGTTTCTGCTAAGCGTGTCGATAAGAGATCAATTTCCCCTTGTAAAGATTCTTTCTCAGCATGAACCTGATCAAGATCTTTCAAAGCGCGGGCATGTGCTTGGTTGAGTAGCAGAATATCTTTTTCTGCATCCTTTATCATGTTGATCAAGTCCTCAACTTGGATCCCAGAATGCCTTTTTTGGTTATCATTCTGCCTCCTTTTCACAATCTGGATGTCTTCTCCAACCTCATCCATATTTGACTGCTCCATGACTTCTGCACCTCCAAAGAGTTCCGTGTTACCATTGAATGTGGCCAACTCTGGATCATGTGTGATGTCATTTGGTGAAGCACTTGGAATTTCAAGGTTGTTTTCTGGCACACTTTTTGTATTGTCCATGGATGACCTATCTAAGCCAACAGTTGGACTCTTCCGAGAAATCTTCCTTGTTTGTGCTCGCTTTTGATGGGGACTGCTTTGACCAGGATCGGTAGTATTGTGATTGTGACCTCCTAACTAAAGGCAGCTCATCATCCTGAGAACTACCCTATGTTCATAACCCCATATCCAAATGGGTGCAACAAGGTAGTCTGCCTATTATCGTGGTAGACAGCAACGATTTGAGTGTGTCCTATTCTTGTGGTAGACAGCAACGATTTGAGTGAACACGCGCCAAATCTCTGGTTTTTTGTGAGATTAGGCGAGTTCTCATAATAGATGAAGTAATACTCACTCCAATTTCACTCACATGCTGATGAACTAGTCACACGCATAATGGAGACTATCTGATTTAAAATTCAATAATAGAAACTTGAACTAGGGCCTTTTCTGTTGGTTGAGAAAACATGCTGATGAACTAAGCACATGCATAATGGAAACGGTCTGATATAAAATTTAATAATAGAAACTTGAACTAAGGTTTTTTCTGTTGGTTGTTCTCACAGGTCATAAACCCGCAAAAAATACATAGCAGAAAATCTGACTAATTTTCGATAAACAGATTTTCCATCCAGAGATGGGTTTCTGTTGTGGGTTAATATATGGGTTTTGTATTTTATGGATTGTGTTTTGTTTGTTCCAATTTTCTATGGATTCATGTTTTTTATTATTTAATAGGAAGAGTCGAATGTATTGAATCAGAAGTCACATATCTTGTTTTTATGGATCTCTGAGAAAATCAATAGCTTGGCCATATAGAATAAGATACTCACACAGAACAACATACTTAATTTGAATGGCAATGGACCCTCCTGACGATTTCGGGATAAATTATCCTTTTTATTATCCACTGCACAACACGAGTAGAAGTGGAAGTAGCAACAACAGTAGCGAGAGTGAGAGAAGATTCAGGTAGAACAAGAAGAGTTCACATTTAGATATATTTAGATATTGATGGAGAATGTTAACTGCCATATTTAAAGGAAGCATCTCTTGATACAGTGCTGATCTACAGCCCTAATTTATGTAGGAATGGTGAATTATCAATTGAAAATATGTATCATATGCTCAATAACACTCCTCCTGAATAAAATACTGGAAGATGCAGCCCTAGAACCAGAGTAGTGGGAATCCACCAAGGAAAAAGGTGAATATTCCGAATGGCCATGAAAAATGAGAGGTGGAGGAAGATTATGGATCAGGGCATGGAGAAATGTATCCTGAGCAATGAAGAGTCATATCCACCTGAAGGATTTAGGCTCTGCAAGCCTGCGCACGAGTCTTACACCTCAACTTTGCAATCGTAGCTCGAATCTTAGCAGCCCCATTACATTACTCTTTAGCTTAGCGCACCTCACCAAAACAATTCTTCAGCCACGCCATTTTTCTGCTCCTCAAAACGGCGGCTCCTGCAACAAATTTTATCAAATAAGCGATTCCAGATCGTTATTTAATTCTTTTTCGTAACTGCAATGAAACTGGTAAGAAAAGGGAGATAGCCAGTTCTGCAGGTATGTCCATGATGCTTAGTTATGATATGGGAGCTAAGCACAAACGTTCGCGTTTGAATCTGGGCGAAGTAGTTTCCGGCCTGTGCAGAGGTTTGGGCTTGTTCAAATTAGGAGAACAATCACAACTGGCCTTGCCGGTGAAATAGAATGTTGTAAAAAAAAATACTTTGTATCATATATTGGGTATGCTGGAGCTTTGTTGGACATGAAAGTTAGACTGCACAATATGTGTATTGATTCCTCTGGACAACTCAAACACTGTTCTTTCAACTCCAGCAAGGTTATTGCCAAGTCTGAAACAAATAGGGGACCTATTCTATGATTTCCAGCCAAAATACCAAGATGTTGATTTTTCTATGATGCCCAGAACAGAGAATAGCAGTGTTACTTGCATACCAAGCAGCACAACCATGCTTGCCAACAAAAGAGACTGAAACAGTAAAACAAATTGGTTAAACCAGCGTTAACAGAGTAACCGCAAAACATAATGTTGAACTTAGTTTCCCTTCTTATTATCTTGCATGTGTTTTATAGCAAACCCTACACTTTCAACAATAAACAATACTTCATTGTATGGCTAACCTGAACGTATTCACTTGGTATTAGATGAATTGGAGCAAGCTCATTAACAAGCTAATTTCCCCATAACTAACATACTTCAAAAACATGAATGATATGTGCATTTTTCCTAGTTGAATTCTAAGTGGAGGCATTGTTGCTATTTTGGGTTTGTATACTGTATTTCAGTTGGTGAAATGTGGGAGTATTTCCTTCTAAGCATTTGTATTTTGGACTAAAACTCATTTAACTAGGTAGTTTTCAAGACATGTATGGTTGTGAGATTGCTTAAACATTTCAGCACACAAAAATAGGGGTGTTATCTTGGAAATTAAAAAATGGAATGGAATCTGAAGTTGTCCAGCACCATGCCCTCATTGCCTATGAATAGTGTGCTTTATTAATTGAAACTGGGCTTCCTTTATACTGCATAAAATTGCAGCAACATTTTTATATACTTTATTGTAGTTGGTGATGTTTGGAAGTATTTCCTTCCTGCACAAAAAGGTGAATTATTGTAAGTCCACAAGATCTAGTCTTGGTTAATGAGGTCACTATATTTACCTTTAAAATTTTATATACTAGCAATTGCACTGAAATGGTACTATAGAGGAAAAAATCTTAAAATATCAACCAAAGTTAGACTGAGAAGATCCGTCTGCCATGATCAATATTTATTGCCTCCCTTCCCCTTTCATCTACTATGTTCTCCTTTTTTTTCAATACCTTGATTGTGGTTGTTTTCCTTAAATTTCCTCCATTGTGCCCCTTGAGGCATTGATAGGGATTTCTGTAATATCCTCTATATATGGCTCATGTTCTTAAGGTTCTGATATGACCAAGCCTTTAATTTCGACTTCTGTAGGGAATAGCAGCAGAGATTCTGGTAAGCCCTAATCTTTGGAAGTGCTTCTTTTCAGTTGATTAATCAATCAGGATAACATCTAATTTTCTTCGAGAGCCACAAAAAAGTGTCTTTTTAAGGTTCCCACAGAGACCTCATGCTTGCTATTTGCAGTACCCAAATGAAACACCTGAATCAGATTCCAACACCTAAACTTTTCTTTAGAACAAGCCTCCCATGCAGCATTTATCCAAACATGTAAGTCTTCCCATAACTCTATCAATAACTATCTTCAAGTATCTCATGCGACATTTTTCCAAACCTACAAGTTTTCCCATAATTGTATCAATCAATAACTACCTTCAACTCAAACGACCATTTACTCATATAGATTTAGTAATTTGATAAACTTCCTGCTAAAAGACAGCTCCTCAGTGAAGCTGCGAAAATTCCTGTGTTATTTTGCAAGCAGTGACTGATTACAAGGGAACGAATTTGTAATTTATGCATCCATCTTAACTGTGCAGGAATAAAAGACCTTCAAATTCTCTCTATAGATTTTAATTTAAGTGAAACTTTAAATATAAATCATGTGAAAAAGGAGAAAATATATTTGAATTTACGTTAAATGCATGAATGATTTAGGGTATAAAGGGGAGCGTGCCTAATCTATATGCTATGCATTTTGATTGAACCTTTTGGTGCTTATCAAAGAGCTGCTTATGCAATATATTATTTTATTTTTATTCCAATTTTAATGAAACGTATTTGTTGATTTTTTTACCTAAATTAATTTATAGTGTCTATTTTCAAAATAGGAAGATATTAAAGAGTTCATTAACTTTATGAAATTAAAAAAATTGGGGTGGTAAAATACACTGTATAATATTACAAAATATATATACAAATTAATTAATCAATAACTATCTTCAACTCAGACGACCATTTACTCATATAGATTTAGTAATTTGATAAACTTTCTGCTAAAAGACAGCTCCTCAGTGAAGCTGCGAAAATTCCTGTGTTATTTACGGCTTTGGCTTCTAGTTATGCCCAGGTTAAAGAGAGTTCCTGAGCGAGGCTATGAACATTATTTTGTGTTTATTTATGACTTTGGCTTCTAGCTATGCCCAGGTTAAGGAGACATCTATTCATAAGTTCCCACTTAAAGTGAGTCATAAAGTTTTTTGAGCAGTTTTATTTCAATCCTGTACATAGCAACTGCTAGCTAGAAAATATTGGAGGTAGCAAGTTACACTTTCACATTGATCAAAAACAGCATGTCATTTGGGGTTTTGTTGTGAGTTCAACCCCTGGTCAGGATGATTGAGCCAAAGAGTGGCTTAAGGGGAAATTACAATTCCACAACTTCAAACCAAACCATTAAGGGAAAATTATCAATCCACAACTTCAAACCAAACCATTAAGGGGAATTACCAATCCACAAATTCAAACTGAACCATTAATGATATATATTATGAATACGCGGTGGTAGAGCATCCCATTAGCCAAATGCAGGGCTGTGTTCAATTTCTAGCTTGTTGAGTTTTCAATATAAAATCCATTGCAGGATGAACTCTTTTTCTGCATTCTGGAAAAACTATCAATTTTGATTATATTCGTCTTTCAAAGCAACTAGAGTTGTGTTAGGATTACTGTAATACAACCCCAAAAATGTGGCCATTGCTGACTAGGGGCCAGCCAGTGACTGGCTATGCATGATGCACCTATTAAGGAAATGGCATGGATTCCAGCAATGAACTTGCTTGCAACTGGAAGCTGCGACAAGACACTTAAGTATGTATATGATGGTTTTCTTTGATTCCGTCTCTCTTTGCTTATTTATGTTATGAGTTTGCTTGTAAATGTTAGTGGAGTTGCGACCTTATGAATTTTAAACCCATTTGAGCACAGTGCCAAAAATTTAATATCTTTTAGGCTTTGAGAGAAATAGAAACTTCTCATCTGGCCAATTTTTTTATAAAATTATATGAAATTATTTTTATAAAATTATATGAGATAAAGGGAAAAAAAATTGTTAGATTAACCCAGGTCCTAGATTAACTACTCAACATTCTTCGCTTACTGCCATAGCCTCGTACCTATGCAAACCTTGTTAGAAACAGAGACACCTTCCTTTTAATTTGGATCAGCATTGTATTCTGAAAATCTTCATATAAATTGTGTTGTCCCTGGTGATAATTTTTAATGCCTGGATCTCCTGCTTGCAGTTGTCTATCACTCTCTCCTTTTATTCTATGCACTGCTCCACACGTACAGGACCAAAGGTTGACTGGAACATCAGAAACTTGAAGTTATTTAAGACTGCATCAACCTCTCCTCCAAACTTGAAGCAAATTTTGAAAGCTTCCTCAGCCTTTTCCTCTAAGGCTCTAGCCCTGTCGAGACATTTACAAGCTTCAGAAAAACAGATTATTTTCTCCAAGTCACAGAGCTGAGGAATGCCTACCCCCTCATTAGGATACTTTATTTGCCATTAAATGATGTCATCTAGCATATTTACAATATTCTCCAATTCTTCCTTGACAGGCACCATCCTCTTTATATAATCATCAAACTTAGGAGTTTTATCTTTGATGCCCTGAATGCTCCTGTAGAATTATTTCTGAACCGTACTCAGTTCCTCTTGGATCTCAAGTGATTTCCCTTTGAACTCTTTAACTGAGTCTAGTTCACCTTGCTGCTGAAATTCTAGCTCTGTAATTCTTTGCTTAGCAGCACTGAGTTACCACCAATGAAAATGAAGAAGGGCTCATGCAAAGGGTTCATATTTGATCTTCAATAGGTTGACGCGAGGATAATATGAGGATCCTCTTTCCCATATAATTTCGATCTTTGAGATTTTGTAACTTCAAATCATAATGTCTATCCAATTTGTTTTTGCATGTTGGAAACTTCACAAGTTCAACCAAAGGCATTGGAACATTCACAATTGTTGTCTAGCATGAAATACCATAATCTGAACTTTTCAAAGTTGATGTTTCTGTAGTACTCTGAATTCTCTTAGGAACTTCACTTTGACTTTTCTCAGGAGGAGGAGATGGTTCTTCTTGACCTTAATTGGATGTGCCCTTTTTCCTCCTGCCATAAAATTATAAATCACGGATTCCCTATACCCTCACAGTCCTTATGAAGAGATATAATGCTGCTACATATTCTAGTGTCACAAAGATGGGCCTTATATCATCATAATAAATTCTATCACGAAGTAGCATCCCTCAGGTTTTTTCACAGGATGTCACTAAACTCTGATTCTTGATGATTCAAAAAGTTTTGTATGTCTTTGTATAGTTCAGATCACAAATATACATGTTCTACTTGTCATAGAGATGCTCAGAATTTTCACAAATGTAAATTCTGTAAATTTTGTCCTTGGTGATAGCTCTGCTGCAAGTACAGTGTATGATCCCATGCTTTCCTCCAAACAAGTGAAATAGTTCTCAAGTTTCCTTGGGCTTCAACATGGTTTTCACTGAAAGGTTCTTTGTACAATATAATTGTCTCAACAAAAGGAGTTAGGATGGTAGTATATGAGAAATTCATTTGTATGTGTCCATATTTGATGTCCATTTGCGTGACAACAGCATTCCCTTGTTTCACGAATGTCCAATACTACTATGTCTATAATGATGAAGACATTAGGCTAAGCTGTTGGATGGACTTGGAGGTTCTTGATCAAACCCACTGAAGGAATCTCTCGGGAATCAAATTCACATACATTTCGATAGGGTCTTGAAGTCTTCAAATCCATTTTCTTTGGAACTTCGAGTGCCATTACATTCATGGTGTCTTCAGAGTCTAGCTTACAGTTGTGCAAAATCCAAACTGTTACCACCAATGAAATGAAGAGGGCTCATGCAAAGGGTTCATATTTGATCTTCAATAGGTTGACGCGAGGATATTATGAGGATCCTCTTTCCCATATAATTTCGATCTTTGAGATTTTGTAACTTCAAATCATAATGTCTATCCAATTTGTTTCTTGCATGTTGGAAACTTCACAAGTTCAACCAAAGGCATTGGAATGTTCACAATTGTTGTCTAGCATGAAATACCATATTCTAAACTTTTCAAAGTTGATGTTTATGTAGTACTCTGAATTCTCTTAGGAACTTCACTTTGACTTTTCTCAGGAGGAGGAGATGATTCTTCTTGACCTTGATTGGATGTGCCCTTTTTCCCCCTGCTATAAAATTATAAATCACAGATTCCCCATACCCTCACAGTCCTTATGAAGAGATATAATGTCGCTACTGGCTACATATTCTAGTGTCACAGAGATGGGCCTTATATCATCATAATAAATTCTGTCACGAAGTAGCATCCCTCAGATTTTCGCACAGGATGCCACTGAACTCTGATTCTTGATGATTCAAACAGTTTTGTATGTCTTTGTATATTTCAGATAAAAAATATACATGTTCTACTTGTCATAGAGATGCTCAGAATTTTCACAAATGTAAATTATGTCATTAAGTGCAGCTTCAGACTTGGAATTGATCAGATTCTTGGCTTTTATTCACAGTGATGATTTTGGTCCCTTCTATAGACTATGTACCTTAGTCTTTTGGACCTATAGCATAGAGTAGATCGCAGACTTTTGATTCATTTTTCACAAGGGTATAGAGATGATCAGTCCTTTATGTCACAGATAAGACTTGTTTTGCATGTCTTTAAGTTCATCATTTGTACATTTAAATGCCTCAGAGACGATCCACATGGTTTTGGTTTCTTTTAAATTTAGATCACAATACACTTCTATCCTTCGTCTCACAGTGCCACAGATTTGCATTGATTACGAAGATGATGGTCTTTTTAGATGTCAAAGATGGATAGTCTCCCAAATGAGTCGAGCTGCCTTATATAGTGTTAGATAGACCTTGTATCGTTTCATGTTAGTGTCATCATTGATGCCTTGAATCTTCAAATATTTGTTGCTATAGTAAGCTTCAGATACCTCATAGAAGTGTCACAGAACCTTTTTGTATTGATCTAAGAACAGTACCTCAGATATTTGTTTTTTCCCAAACAAACTTGCTTCAATCATTATGGCAATTTTGGACTTGTTCATACTCTCAGACTAGCCTTTGAACTCAGCAGTAATAGATGTCAGCTATAGTATTTTGGTTACTCAAACTATACAAATATCATGAATACACTTGGTCTTTTTGATTCAGAAAGGAGCGCACAGTCATGCTCAGATTGCCATTGAAAGTATTGTCACAATAGGTTGTCTTCTTTTAACTGATTTCATATAAGCCATTTGCTTTTTCTTTGAGTACTTTGTAGATTATAAAGATAATGAATTGTATGCTTATCATAGGAGAAGGTGCCTCTGAAATTCACATTAGTACAGGAAACTTACTTCATAAATCAACATAGAGACTCAAATATGTGTACCTATGCCAAATATTTTGTCGACAACAGAGATATGAATTTCATCCTTGATTTACAGAGATAATGCCATAGAGTCTTTGCATGTATTATAGGTCTCTTTTTCTAGCCATTAAGTATTTCGATCCTTCCTTTATTGATGAGCTCGGTTCACAGGAATATTGATGTCTTTCTTCAACTTGAATCACAGAGGTACTGTGCCTCTTTCAATTCGTATTTTAAGGAAAGGATGTCACGGAATTTGTATGATACTCTGCTTAAGGTGCCACAGGGATAAGAAAATAAGCCAACAAACTGTTATCTTCAATCTGCCTTTCCTTTAACCTAGCTCCGATACCATGTTGAGAAATCAAGATGCTTGTAGATTAGGGTAGATTTCTCTTAACTTGATAATTAATTGTGAATGTTTGTTGACTTCTTGTTACTTGTGTTATCTTAGCTAGTCATGAAAATGTTTGAAGGAATGCCTGAATTAGCTTATGATTTGTCCCTGAGTGATCTGGTGGAGCAGAAGGCTGCCATGCAGAAGAGATCAAATGAGGAAGTGCAAACAGAAAAACATAAAGCAGAGGAGAGGAGTTCAGGAAAGCAGGACAAGAGGAAGACAAGTGGAAGCTATATAAATGGGTCAAGTAAGAGTAAGGGAGAAAATACTAAACCATTTCTTCTCAATATATTTATTCCCAGAAGCTTGACAAACCGATTTCATTCTACCTCTAGGTCAATACCCACAAATTGTTCTCAGGTGAAGAGCCATGATTCAGAGAAAGGATCAGGGAATGCATATTCTATTGCAAACCTGTATAAGATAAAGACATCCTATTCTCCTACTGGTTCTTCAATTGGCTTCTCCAAGGTGTCCCTTAAACCATCTTCTGCCCGGGATGGTCAGTCTTATCAGGTTCTCCCAGCTTCTACCATACATACTGGTTATAATTTTGGCCTTTGGAAATTGAGCATGAGTCGATGCTCATTCTGTTGCGGGTACACTTTCTTCTCCAAGACTATTTGCCAGGTGCTTCTTCTGTGTTTCTCTTCACTATCTTTTACTCTTAAAATGTGGGAACAAAAGATTATAACTTAACGGGGAGGTAGCACCTTCATTAAGAACTGATTATTTTATTAAACCTATCATTAAGGAGTGGAAAGATGGAACCTTAAAAAGTTTTCTTTAGATGTTTCTTCCCACGTCAGTCTTGTTGTCGAGTATGAACTTCATCCATGCTTTTTGTTGAAGTTTTATCAAATCGAGTGTGAACTTCATCCATGCTTTTTGTTGAAGTTTTATCAGATTTTAGCTCTTTATGATCATGTTTTATCCATGTCGGTTGACATTAGAACATTTTTTGGCATGCAAGTAAACTTTGACAAAGCAACCCTGAGTCATCCTGAAGTCAAAGTCTTTCTGCATATACATCAAAAAATGTTAGGACATGCTAGTGAAAAGTTGGAAACTACTAATTCACTATTGTCTGTTTTCTTTTCGTTTCTTTTTTTTTTATCACGATAATCAATAATTAACTACTGTCATTTTTCTTTATATTTCTTTCTTTTTCCTTTTTTTTTAGTATTAGGAGAATTTCTTTCTTTTTCCTTTATTTTTTATTTTTTATTTTTTGGGTATTAGGAGAATTCCTAAACTTACTGCCTGTCCCTGAGGAGGCCCAGGGTCATGTCTGAGGGACTGACCCTATACTCCTGAACCTAATGCATTATGCAACTGCCCACAAACACGCTAGGTGTGTTAACTGAGTTTCAAACCTGGGTGGGGCCTTGATATTGCTCAGCAAAAACTTTCTTCCTTGGACTAATCTGGGGGAGGTCCAGGATCAACCTTTGTGGTTGCCTTATCACACCAAGAGTATATCCAGCAACCTGTAAGCCAGATATAAGCCAGATATACCAGATCTTATGATTTAGCAAGAGCGGAGACTCTAGGAAATGGGGAGTCTACTCCTTGAGGTGAGATCATAGCAGGCCATATACTCAATGAGATTTGAACCGCGGTCTCGTTAGTTTCACCTAGTGAAACTTACTGTTAAACCACATATCACTGTATAATTAACTATTGTCTATTACTTGAAACATTTCTAAAACTTTAAAGTCCCTGGCTGATTGGATTGCTCTAACACTGAGCTGCTTGCCCTTTCATGATGTGGGTTAACTGAGTTTCAAACCTAGGCGGGGCTTCAATATTGGTCAGCAAACACTTTCCAATGCAAGTCGTCCACCGTTTGGCCTAGCACAATAGGCTAATTAACAATTTTCTGTTACTTGAAACATTTCCGAAACTTTTAAGTCCTTGGTTAGTTGGATTACTCAAACACTGAGCCACTTGGCCCATGCAAACACTTTCTAATGCAGGTTTTCCACCGTTTGGTCTAGCACAATAGGCTAATTAACAATGTCTGTTACTTGAAACATTTTTGAAACTTTTAAGTCCTTGGCTGGTGGGATTGCTCTAACACTGAGCCACTTGCCCCTTCATGAGGGACGCCCTTAAGGGTTCAACATAGATGTGTGTATTCCTATTTCCAACACCCTCGTCAGGCCACACTATGGCTAAGGTCCCCTGGCTAACCTCAAGCAAAACTAGCTCTATCCTCGTTTTGAAAATTATACATACTAAGATTTACCCCAGATTTTCCCTTGGCCAGTGTGCTGTTGTACTGCTGAGCTACATGCCCCTTCATTGTGGGCATCATTAATGGTTCAACCTAGATGTACAGATTGCTATCTCCAACAAAGAAAACACCTAATTTGGAAGTAAAGCATCAAAACTGAACGAAAGAGAATGTATAATGAACAAAGTTTTTATGCCAACATTCTACCATATTCCAAAGTTGTCATCTTTGACTTCTAAGTAATTTATATAGATTTTAATCATTGCTTTATGTTTAATTGAGTATAATTGCAACCCGATTCGTTTCATATTTAATCATCCCTGAATTAGGTGTGCTCATGCTCCTAAGTCATGACTTTTGGACCCGTGTGTGGAAGTGCTCGTTGCTCTGTTTCCAAAGGTTTTGAAAGTGGTCATTTCAAAAGTCATCCCTGTTTCCAAATGTTGTCCTTACCTTGTTTCAGGCAACTAAGACTTCAAAATATTGTGCTCTTTGGTTGAATCGAAAATTTTATTTGCATATGAAAGACTGGGAATCCAAAAGGAAAAAGTGGTTCCATTTAAAGATATGGCAACCTAAATTATCCAAATTCTTTTTATTACACTCCATCCATCTATTTCATTGCAACATTCCTAGTCCTTTAGTATTCAATTATAACTCTATAAAATCAAGATGGCCATCCATATTCAAAGGCTTCTACTTTTCTTTGCGTTATCTTCTAATAAGGATTTTTATTTCCAAGTAATTCAACTACCAAAGGTAGTACATGTGAGTAGAGAAGTAATTCAACTACCAGTTATTCTCCTACATAGTACATGCTTTGATAGATTACAACAAAAGTCTTACCAATACAATAACATTGATTGTTGTATGTGGACATTTTTGTTCAGGATGGTCCATTAGATAATCAAGATGAGGAGCTGGATCATGCAATTGCACTTTCTCTTTCTAAAGAATTAACCAAACCAGATGGTATATGATGGCAATTTCATTTTTTTACAGTTACTTTCAGTTTAATTATATCATTTAGCTCGATGCTTTTCATATATTCAACTAAATTTTTGTTGCTTAACAAGACTGCCATTTCCATGTTTTAGTGAAACTGTTTATGGTTTGATACTCTCATACAACCTTTATCAAGTTACATGCACCCTCATTAGAAAAAACAAGAGAATTTTGCTTGCCATGACTATCTTTCTTTGTCATTGTTGACTTAAGAAAGTTTTTTAGCTAAGAAACTAGTTTCAAGGTTATGGCATAACTTGTCATATAAATTGAACAGAAGTTATATCCAAAATGTTAACTTGTAAACTACTTAGCTGGTTTTAGGCTTTCCATTTAAAATCTATTTCAGTTTGAACTTTGAACGAGTTGTTCCATAGACTTGAATATTAAGAGATTTTGGTGTAAGGATTAAAAATTAGCCCGTAAGGCCTCTCAGTTATTCATTTATTTTATTTGAATATAACATTTACTATTAAATTAGAACCACTCGGCACAAATACGTCATAGATCAAGATCATATTTTATAGAGTTTCGTAGAATAAAAATAGGAGCAAGGACACTGAATTCTTTCAATCTTCCTGGTTCTTATTCCTTTGGTGTATCTTTGCACCTTTAAGGGCAATTGCTAGTTTAAATTCTAATTCTTTAAAGGGTGCTAGCTCAATGGAAGAGCACCTGCTTTACAAGCAGGAGGTTGGTGGTTCGATTCCATCGTGCCCTGATATTCATATATAGGGAATGACGAAGATTAGTTTTTGGTGACAAATGCTCTTTTGACCATCACCAATGAGCTTATGGTGACATTTTTCGACCCTCACCAAAATATGAAATAGTGACGGTCAACAAACGCCACCATATATACGCATCAATAGTGACGACCATTAAAGGTCTGTCACCATAAATTGTTGTTGTTGATATGAAATGGTGAGGGTCAATGTTTGTCATTACAGTCATTATTCGTGACGGACCTTGATGTCACCAATGAGTTTTATAGTGACAGTCGATGAACGTCACCATATATATCACACCAATAGTAGTGACCATGAAAGGTCCATCACAAAAAAAGTCGATGATATTCATATAAGAGCCAGTGACGGTCCCTTTATCGTCATTATAAATAATATTAGTGGCAGGAATAAAGGATTGTGAATGTCACCACAACACATACTTAGACGGCATACCTTTGATGACGTTCGGTTTTGTGCTTGGTCTATTTGTGAGACACCATTGCTGTGTAAGTGGTTGCAGTCACTATCCGTCAGCATAAATCATTATTGGTGACGGACCTTGAATATCACCACAACACTACTTTGGCGACGCCACCTTTTGGTGACGTTCAGTTTTTTTGGTGACAGAAGCTATTGTCTGTCACCATTGCTCATATGAAATGGTGGCGGTCACTATTCGTCACTATAAATCATTATTGGTGACGGACCTTGAATGTCACCACAACACCTATACTTTCGGCGACGCCACCTTTGGTGACGTTCAGTTTTTGGTGACGAAGGCTCTTTTGACCCTCACCAATGAGCTTATGGTGACCATTTTCGCCCCTCACCAATGTGCTTTTTTCTTGTAGTGTCAATAACATCTAAGAAACAAACTCTAAATTCATACATCAGTAAGCATGGGCAAACCAACTTCTATACTAGTTAAATTATATTGAATTTGTTCCAAGATACACATTTAGAGGAAAACATAAAGATTAAGATTTGACAGTGAGATTTAGGGTACTTCCAGTAGTATGTCCTAATCTATGCTTGTTGTTCTTTATCAGAGAATAATGGATAGTATGATAAAACATGAAAGGAGGCAATTACAGTAAGAGTAACATCACCAATAATATAGACCAGGATCCTGTGAATCTGCTTGTTTAATTGACGTGAAAAGCCAGTCACATACTTTGAGTCTAGTAGCTCTTTACAATCCAGACTTCTCTTCCCAGCCTACTATATTACAGACTACCAAGCTACTTCCTCTCAATAACAGTTCGAACAGTCGATAAAATCCCAACCCCAACAACTTTTACAATGTATTTTTCAGGAGTTCTTATAGGAGAATGAGTGACAACAGTAGTAGATATAAACTTAATTGTTTCATTAAGACAAAGGGGAGGAAGTTCGAGTGTCCACCTTGCATAATGGCTTTGCATTGACTTGTTTGTACCCTCTAGGCTAGTTCATAAGCCTTTGTCAGATTGACCGTAACTTCAGATATGTTCTTTGAAGTACATTCTGGCTGCCGGTACTATGTTTTGTCTTCTGAGATAAGTAAGGTGACAGAAGCTCTTTGAGGTCTCCCATACTTCCATAACTACTGTTCTGACAGTTCTAAAGCCTCTGTCAGTATAATAATTGTTCTGGTGCTCAATGGAACATGGAGGAGGTCATGTAGATAGTCCTTCTAGGAGAAGAACACTCTTCTGATCATTAAAACATTGATATGGCTTGTTTCATGTGCTTTAAGCCTTATTATGCCTCCTTGGTCTTTCTTAAAGTCTTCATCTATGTCCATTATTTTAAGCACTATATTATAGCATTTAATCTTCAATAATGGGCTTTAATCCCTTAATCTCTCTTCTGATACTCTTTGTTGCTTCTTCTGATTGTTTCTGTGAATGTATAGGTTTTAATGGCATTGGAGGGTTCAAATCAGGGTTAGTGATGCTAATTATTGATTAAAACATGCTCTGAACCCTCTCTAGTGCCTTCCCCTGCTACTTCTGGCCCTAGAATTGATAATTTGTGTTATAAATAACCCTGTTTGTGACTGTGAGACAAAGCGCATTCGCAGTCCTTTAAAACCTGCAAAACCAATAAACTCATTAAAAACAAGCCTGAGGGAGTGAGGGGAACTGTTTCAGAGGGTCATGGAGGATGGAGAGAAGCGATGAAAAATAGTGGTCGCAGCGAAGAAACTGGTGAAAATCATGGCGGAATGGTGAAAAAATGAGCTGAAGAAGGTTTGGGGCATCGAGGGTTTTAGGCTGTTCGATTAGATCAACTAACGATGATCGACGGTGGAGTTTCGTCGATGGAACCGTTCGGAGGACTAGATGAAATGGGAGATGAGCTTATGCGAGATTACATCTGGACTGTTGGATTAAAGAGTTTAACGGTGGAGATTGGCGGAAGGAATCCTTTGAAGGGTTGGATGGGGGTTAATGGAAAGACGAGATCAGATATGAGCCATCGGATGAGACCCCATCCACGGTCATGATTGACCCTGGAAACTCGATGCGGAGGGTGGTAAGCGGAATACCGGAATAGTTTTCGCACAGGGTTGGAGGTGGTAAGTGGAATTCACAAAAACAATGCGATTCTACTCATCGTGTGACACGTGGAAAATCAAAACTGCCCATCTCACGTTTTTTTGAAACTTTAACTTTCGGACACAAAAATTTTGCGAGAAAGGATATCAGTCGTCGAATGAAGGCGCGCTGATCGGATGGTGCGGACGATGCACGATGTCAGGTGAGATGCACGGGCGGATGTGGCCATCGGGTTTTCTCTCAGCCGTTAGATCTAAATGGATGAACGGCTGGGATTTGCTGTCAAGGCGGAGGCGTATCAGGTCATCGGGTTCATCTCCAACCATTAGATCTATACAATGGATGGTGGAGATCTGACATAGACGGGAAGGGAGAACGGGTGAACAAGCAGAGAAAAGGTAAGATCTATGCCATTGGTTTTATGCATCCAATGGTCCAGATCATTCGAAACCACAATGTCAGGGAATGATTAAACAAAGGGAAAAAACCGATTTTGATTGGGTTTCTTGGTTTTTTAAGCGCCTGATCACAAGGTTTGGTGTTCCATGGAGGAGGGGTTAAGGAGAATAAGCCCTCAAGGGCTAAATTCTTTCATGGAGTGGAGAAAGTTTTTTTTATGCTTTTCAAAGGTATTTTGGGTATTTTAAGGCCCGATTGCGGGCTGGGGTTATATGGGGAATGAGCTAAGCCACGTAAGCACTTAGGGGTTTAAACTTGATATAGTGTAAAAAAGGGTATTTTAGGCCAAAATTAGTGCTTTTTAGGACCAAATGGAGGGTTCTGGTAGGCAGAAAAGCAGATTTTTAAACCAGATAAAGGATAATATTAGGTTTAAAAATGGTTTTAGGATGAGATGGAGGGTCAATGAAGGGATTTTGGAGGAATTTTTTGAGGGGAAAAGGGGTGAAAATGGAGACTTTGTGGGGATTAAATGGAGAAAATGGAGGCCTTTTAAAGAGTATTTTATTTTACAAACAGTGAGGCTTATCAAATGGAAACATCAATGAAGATTTCTTCAAAGGGAAAAGACACATGGAGGCTTCAAGAATCAGAGATTTACAAAGGAAATGTTTCTCTTGAAGGCTCAGAAACATATTTAGCCACCTGTTTGCTATGTCAAAAATTTATAGGTGGATAACAGTGGCTCCACATGGGGATGGCATCTTCTTGAAGGTGTCAAGAATCTTAGAAAATAATCTTTGGAAGTAGGCCAGATGCATGGTATTTGACACATCCCTTTTTTCTTTGATCAGTTGCCACAAACATGGTGGATATTAAATCAACAGAAAACATTTTCCCAAACAACTACCTACCCATCCTACTATCCTAACATTTTTTCTTCAAGGTGCATTTGGACCTGCAGAACTTTCATATCATCAATTTTTACAAACAGGAAAATAAACCTATCTACTGCTACCGTTATTACTCCATGAGACCAGATTAAATATTTGGGCCCATATATTCTCTACCTAAACTAATATCTGCCAGGATTAAACTATCTGGCAGATTTCTTTCTCTACATTATAAAACAGAAATTAAAACACAGCCAAACCAGGATTAGACTGTCTGAATTGTTGTGGGCCCAAGGCATAAGGACAAGATGCACATGAACTGAAACTTTGCAGAAATTAAAAACAAAATTTTAAGGTTTCAGATCTAAAAATCATCAGCATCCTTTCTTCTTCTTGAGACTCAGATTTTGAGTTTTTTAAAGTCACCTTCTTTCTTCTTTTCAGCTCTGGTTTTAATATTGTTAGAGCTGCTTCTTTTTCTTTCTCTGTTGGTTCAAGTTTTGAGCATATCTGAACCTTTCCTTTCTATTTTTGTATTTTTTGAATTTTTCTTCAAAGAAAAAATCAACAACTAACTAAATACTCACAGGTTGAGCTTATTGAGATTTCCTACCAATCCTACTCTAACTTGGAATATTTACATATCTAATTGACAAACTCTCTTTTCCAATACATCCAGTCAATCAGATGATCCCATGACTGGTATTTTATGCTCATCTCTTTGAGCATGCTGGATAGGTAGGGCCACTCCCATTCTCTTTGTTTTTTAACAACAGGTTTTAAGATGTTTCTTGTTGCCTGCAACAAGCTTCTCTTGATGAAATTTTATCCTTCTTTAAATGTCTGCAGGAAATGAGCATAAGGATCTTGAAATAATACTTGGTTGTGAGTATTTGACAAGTGGTTTTCATCCAGGACTGCTTCCTCTTCCACTGGATCAAGAAAAAGATCCTTTTCAGAAAGAATCTCTTCCTCATCTTCATTGTCATCTGAACTAGAGGAATCATCATATTTGGCAGTGCTGTCCTCTTGTAGCTCTGAGACCCTCTGATCTGGTGGGTTGAGCTCTGTGAACAGATCAATGTATTCTTGAGCAGGGGTTTCTTTAATTACCTCAATCCTTTCAGGAGAAGGTTCTTCAATTTAATCTGGCTCAAGAAATTCTTCATTGTCTTCCTCCTCATCCTTTGAGATGAAAGGCTGTTGATCCCCAATCACATGAAAACTATTACTGATGATTTGAGATAAAGCAGAGTGAAAATTCAAGGAATCTTCACCTGCTACTATACTTTCATAGCTTTCCTGATCAGTATCATAGATAGGCTGCATTGGCTCATTAATTTCTTGGAGTTAAGGGAACTGATCTTCCTCCCACAAATCTACTAATGATGGCCCTGCAAGATCATATTTTGTTTGGAGAACATCATCATCAGATAGATCAAAAATAGGAAAATCATGATTGTAAGTAATGCTACCGATAAAAAGTACTGGATTATCAGCAGATATTTCTTCATTCTGATTTACATAGGAGCTTTCTAAATCTGCATAATCAAACTCAATAGATGAATGAGAAAGAGTGTCTACTCTATAAAAGGTCTCAGAGGCATGTTGTCTATTGATGATCTGATCTATATCTTCTTCTGTCAAAGGGGAATATTTTCTCGTGTTTCTTTGAGAAGAAGTGCAACAGTTCTCTGTTTCTTGTGTTAGTTGATTTGGAGGCTAGATGTCATCTTGAGCCTCTTCTGGGGAATCTTCTCTTGTGCTTGCAGGGAGACCTTGAGGATTTTCTAATGTTTTATGATCTCTTTCTACTTCAAACCACTCCTCATGATCATGATGATATTCAGTTAGAATACAAGGCTCATGAGTTGTTTCTTCTATGTGATCAGGCTACCACTCTTCTTGTGTAATCAGAGATGAGTTATAATCTAGAGGGGAAGTTCCTATATGTGTTGGTTCTCCTTCCACATCATATTATGCATCTTCCAAGTGGTTTCTTGTTTCCTCAAAGCAGCGTTCCTTATTATCTTTTTCCATTTGGTCATGGAATTCTCTTATCAGCATAGTACAAGATATGGGTAGGCAATCAGGCATTTCTTGATCACTTTCCTCTTCATCTTCTATAGATTCTTGAGCATCATACATGTCTTGATCATTTTCTAGGTCTTGATTTTGTTGTCGTTCTGGAAGAAGCATGGGCTACTCTAGATAATCAACATTTATACTAGCCTCATACCTCTTTACTATTATTTCACCAAACAGGTTCACCACTCTTGTCATTCTGTCTAACAAAACATTTAGCTTTGCTTCTCTGTCCATACTTGGATACATGTTTGCAAAAATAGGTCACTGTATCTTCTCAACCAGTTCAGGGTCTTCTACCAGTGGAGTCATTTGGTCTTTTGAGAGTTATGGAGTGTGGAGTCGCCAGGTGGATGAATTTGAATGTTTGAAGCAGGATGTTGCTCATGGTAAGCAATTAAATACCAATCTAACCAGATATTTTGGGTCTTTTGAGGTCCTAAGGGTGTCTAAGATGAACTTCACTCAGAAGTCCCCCAGTGGAGTCGCCATTATGTTGTGGTTCCTATGTTTTGGCCAGATTGGCAAGACCAAAAGATATGACAACATCAAACCACTTTGGGATCCTAGGATCTAGCCCTCCTGGATCCAGAGAGGGATCTCTCTATAAATGAAAAGAATGATATATATTTAAGGCTAAAAATGAGGTATTAGGCTAGCTATGAAGCAGAAGGGTTTTTGAATTTGTTTGTTTGGTTGGAGATCATTAACTGAGAAGGTTATGGAAGTAAAGAAGGAACTGAATAGAAGGATGTTTCAGCATGGGAAGATGGGTCAAGAGAAAGGTTAATCCATTGGGATATGCAGTCATGAAAGGGGATTACTTGCATAACAATTATCCAAGGGTTTCCATAGGGCAATTCATCTATACCAAAGGATATTTTTAGATAGATGGTGGAATGGAACATTAAGAATGGGTGAAATAAATAAACCAAAGGAAGCCTAAGATCAGGTCAGATGTCATTTAAATCCAAGCCTGTTTTTGGCATACTTCAAAGGAAACTCTCAGTAAAGACACAAAGGGTAGCTTAAGATCAGGTCAGATGTCATTTAAATCCAGGCCTGCTTTCAGCATACTCTCAAGGAAAATAATCTAGAAGTCCTCATAACTACTTTCAGAAAGTAGAACACATTAAAGATTGAACATAGAGTAAGGCCTAAGATCAGAGAAAGACTTTTAACCTTCAATGCTTTTGACACTAACTCAAAGGGATCTTAGAAAGACAAACTGTTGGAAAAAGAACCTAGTGGAGAAGGCTAACTCTAAATCCCCAGTTTCCCAATTCCTTCAGCTGAGACCAATCAAGAACATATAAGAAACAAACTCTAAATTCATACATCAGTAAGCATGGGAAAATCAACTTCTATACTGGTTAAATTATATTGAATTTGTTCCAAGAAACATATTCAGAGGAAAACATAAAGATAAAGATTTGACAGTGAGATTTAGGGTACTTTCAGTAGTATGTCCTAATCTATGCTTGATTTTCTTCATCAGAGAATAATGGACAGTATGATAAAACATGAAAGGAGACAGTTATAGTAAGAGTAACATCACCAATAATATAGACCAGGATCCTGTGAATTTTCTTGTTTAATTGATGTGCAAAACCAGTCACATACTTTGAGTCTAGTAGCTCTTTACAATCCAGACTTCTCTTCCCACCCTACTATATTACAGACTACCAAGCTATTTTCTCTCAATAACAGTTCAAACAGTCGATAAAATCCCAACCCCAACAACTTTTACAATGTATTTTTTAGGAGTTCTTATAGGAGAATGAGTGACAGTAGTAGTAGATGTAAACTTAATTGATTCATTGAGACAGAGGGGAGGAAGGTCGAGTGCCCACTCTGCATAATGGCTTTGCATTGACTTGTTTGTACCCTCTAGGCTGGTTCAGAAGCCTTTTTCAGATTGACCATAACTTCAGATATGTTCTTTGAAGTACTGTCTGGCTGTCGATACTCTGTTTTGTCTTCTGAGATAAGTAAGGTGACAGAAGCTCTTTGAGGTCTCCCATACTTCCATAACTACTGTTCTGACAGTTCTAAAGCCTCTTTCAGTGTAATAATTGTTCTGGTGCTCGATGGAACACGGAGGAGGTCGTGTCGATAGTCCTTCTAGGAGAAGAATGCTCTGCTGATCATTAAAACATTGATATGGCTTGTTTCATGTGCTTTAGGCCTTATTAGGCCTCCTTGGTATTTCTTAAAGCCTTCATCTATGTCCTGTCCTTTAAGCACTGGATTATAGCATTTAATTTGGCTTCTGCTGACTATTTCTGTGAATGTAAATTTTTTAATAGCATTGGAGGGTTCGAATCAGGGTTAGTGACGCTGATTATTGATTAAAACATGCTCTGAACCCTCTCTGGTGCCTTCCCCTGCTACTTCTGGCCCTAGAATTGATATTCTGTGTTCTAAATAACCCTATCTGTGACTGTGAGACAAAGCACATTTACAGTCCTTTAAAACCTGCAAAACCAATAAACTCATTAAAAACAAGCCTGAGGGAGTGATGGGAACTGTTTCGGAGGCCTATGGAGGATGGAGAGAAGCGATGAAAAACAGTGGTCGCAGCAAAGAAACTAGTGAAAATCATGGCGGAATGGTGAAAAACTGAGCTGATGAAGGTTTGGGGCGTCGATGGTTTTAGGCCGTCTAATTAGATCAACTAACGATGATCGACGGTGGAGTTTCGTCGATGGAACCATTTGGAGGACTAGATGAAATGGGAGATGAGCTTATGCAAGATTACATCTGGACCGTTGGATTAAAGAGTTTAACGGTGGAGATCGGTGGAAGGAATCCTTTGAAGGGTCGGATGGGGGCTAATGGAAAGACGAGATCAGATATGAGGACCCCATCAACAGTCGCGATTGACCCTGGAAACTCGATGCGGAGGGTGGTAAGCGGAAAACTGGAATGGTTTTCGTGCGAGGTCGGAGGTGGTAAGTGGAATTTGCAAAAACAACGCGATTCCACTCATCGCATGACATGTGGAAAACAAAAACTGCCCATTTCACGTTTTTTTGAAACTTTAACTTTCAAACACAAAAATTTTGTGAAAAAGGATATTAGCCGTCGGATTAAGGCGTGTTGATCAGACGGTGTAGACAATGCGCGATGTTGGGTGAGATGCACCGGCGGATGTGGCCATCAAATTTTCTCCTGGCCGTTAGATTTGAATGGATGAACAGCTGTGATTTGCTGTCGGGGCAGAGGCGTATCAGGTCATTGGGTTCATCTCCAACTGTTGGATCTATACAATGGACAGTGGAGATTTGACATCGGCGGGAAGGGAGAGCGGGCAAAAAAGCGAAGAAAAGGTAAGATCTATGACGTTGGTTTTGTGCATCCAACGGTCCAGATCATTTGAACCACAATGTCGTGGAATGATAAAACAAAGGGAAAAAACCGATTTTGATTGGGTTTCTTGGTTTTTTAAGCACCTGATCACAAGGTTTTAGGTTCCATGGAGGAGGGGTTAAGGAGAATTAGCCCTCAGGGGCTAAATTCTTTCATGGAGTGGAGAAAGTGTTTTTTATGCTTTTCAAAGGGATTTTTGGTATTTTAATGCTCGGTTGCGGGCTGGGGTTATATGGGGAATGGGCTAAGCCACATAAGCACCCAGGGGCTTAAACCTGCTATAGTGTAAAGAAGGGTATTTAGGCCAAAATTAGTGCTTTTTAGGACCAAATGGAGGGTTCTGGTAGGTAGAAAAGCATATTTTTAAACCATATAAAGGATAATATGACGTTTAAAAAGGGTTTTAGGATGAGATGGAGGGTCAATGAAGGGATTTTGGAGGAATTTTGTGAGGGGAAATGGGGTGAAAATGGATACTTTGTGGGGATGAAATGGAGCAAATGGAGGCCTTTTAAAGAGTATTTTCTTTCAAAAATAGTGAGGCTTATCAAATGGAAACAGTAGTGAAGATTTCTTCAAAGGGAAAAGACACATGGAGGCTTCAAGAATGAGAGATTTACAAAGGAAATGTTTCTCTTGAAGGCTCAGAAACATATTTAGCCACTTGTTTGCTATGTCAAAAATTTATAGGTCTCTAACAGTGGCTCCACATGGGGATGGCATCTTCTTGAAGGTGTCAAGAATCTCAGAAAATAATCTTTGGAAGTAGGCCAGATGCCTGGTACTTGACACATCCCTTTTCTCTTTGATCAGTTGCCACAAACATAGTGGATATTAAATCAGCAGAAAACATTTTCCCAAACAACTACCTACCCATCCTATTGTCCTAACATTTTTTATTCAAGGTGTATTTGGACTTGTAGACCTTTCACATCATCAATTTTTATAAACAGGAAAATAACCCTATCTACTTCTACCCTTATTACTCCATGAGACCAGATTAAATAGTTGTGCTCATAGCTTCTTTACCTAAACTAATATCTGCCAAGATTAAACTATTTGGCAGATTTCTTTCTCTACATTCTAAAACATAAATTAAAACACAACCAAACCAGGATTAGACTGTCTGATTTGCTGTGGGTCCATGGCATAAAGACAAGTTGCACATGAACTGAAACTTTGTAGGAATTAAAAACAAAATTTGAAGGTTTCAGATCTGAAAATCATTAGCATCCTTTCTTCTTCTTGTGACTCATATTTTGAGTTTTTTAGAGTCACCTTCTTTCTTCTTTTCAACTCTAGTGTTAATCTTGTTAGAGCTGCTTCTTTTTCTTTCTTTTCTGGTTCAAGTTGTGAGCATATCTGAACCTTTCCTTTCTATTTTTGTATTTTTTGAATTTTTCTTCAAAGCAAAAATCAACAACTAACTAAATACTCACAAGCTGAGCTTATTGATATTTCCTACCTATCCTACTCTAACTTGGAATATTTACATGTCTAACTGATCTTGTTCATTGTCTTCCTCATCATCCTTTGAGATGAAAGGCTGTTGATCCCCAATCACATGAAAACTATTACTGATGATTTGAGATAAAGCAGAGTGAAAATTTAAGGAATCTTCACCTGCTACTATACTTTCATAACTTTCCCCATCAGTATCATACATAGGCTTCATTGGCTCATTACTTTATTGGAGTTGAGGGAACTGATATTCCTCCCACAAATATACTAATGATGGCCCTGCAAGATCATCTTCTGTTTGGAGAACATCGTCATCATATAGATCAAAAATAGGAAAATCATGACTGTAAGCAATGCTACCAATCAAACACACTGGATTATCAGCAGATCTTTCTTCGTTCTTATTTACATAGGAGCTTTCTAAATATGCATAATCAAACTCAATAGATGAATGAGCAAGATTTTCTGCTCTATAAAAGGTCTCAGAGGCATGCTATCTATTAATGATATGATCTATCTCTTCTTCTGTCAAAGGGGAATATTTTCTCATGTTTATTTGAGCAGAAGTGCAACAGCTCTCTGTTTCTTGTATTAACTGATTTGGAGGCTGGATGTCATCTTGAGCCTCTTCTGGGGAATCTTCTCTTGTTCTTGTAGGGAGACCTTGAGGATTTTCTAATGTTTCTTGATCTCTTTCTACTTCAAACCACTCCTCATGATAATGATGATATTCAGTTAGAATACAAGGCTCATGAGTTGTTTCTTCTATGTGATCAGGCTGCCACTCTTCTTATGTAATCAGAGATGAGTTATAATCTAGAGGGGAAGTTCCTATATGTGCTGGTTCTCCTTCCACATCAGATTCTGCATCATCTAGGTGGTTTCTTGTTTCCTCAAAGCAACGTTCCCTATTAGTTTTTCCATTTGATCATGAAATTCTCTTATCAACATAGTACAAGATATGGGTAAGCAATCAGGAATTTCTTGATCACTTTCCTCTTCATATTCTATAGATTCTTGAGCATCATACATGTCTTTCTCATTGTCTAGGTCTTGAGTTTTTTGTCGTTCTGGAAGAAGCATGGGCTGCTCTAGATAATCAACATTTAGACTAGCCTCATACCTCTTTACTATTATTTCACCAAACATGTTCACCACTCTTGTCATTCTGTCTAAAAAGGCATTTAGCTTTGCTTCTCTATCCATACTTGGATCCATGTTTGCAAAAAGAGGTCACTGTATCTTCTCAACCAGTTCAGGGTCTTCTACTAGTGGAGTCATTTGGTCTTTTGAGAGTTATGGAGTGTGGAGTCACTAGGTGGATGAATTTGAATTTTTGAAGCAGGATGCTGCCCACCGTCAGCAATTAAATACCAATCTAACTAGAGATTTTGGGCCTTTTGAGGTCTTAAGGGTGTCTAATATGAACTTCACTCAGAAGTCCCCCAGTGGAGTCGCCATTATGTTGTGGTTCCTATGTTTTGGCCAGATTGGCAAGACCAAAAGATAAGACAACATCAAGCCACTTTGGGATCCTAGGATCTAGCCCTCCTGGATCTAGAGAGGGATATCTCTATAAATGTAAAGAATGATATATCTTTAAGGCTCAAAATGAGGTATTAGGCTAGCTATGAAGCAGAAGGGTTTTTTATTTTGTTTGTTTGGTTGGAGATCATTAACTGAGAAGGTTATGGAATTAAAGAAGGAACTAAAAAGAAGGATGTTTTAGCATGGGAAGATGGGTCAAGAGAAAGGTTAATCCATTGGGCTATGGAGTCATGAAAGGGGATTACTTGCATAACAAATATCCAAGGGTTTCCATAGGGAAAGTCATATATACTAAAGGATATTTTTAAATAGATGGTGGAATGGAACATTAAGAATGGGTGAAGAAAGAAACCAGAGGTAGCCTAAGATCAAGTCAGATGTCATTTAAATCTAGGCATTCTTTTGACATAATTCAAAGGAAACTCTCAGTAAAGACACAAAGGGTAGCTTAAGATCAGGTCAGATGTCATTTAAATCCAAGCCTGCTTTCAGCATACTCTCAAGGAAAAAAATCCAACAGTCCTCATAACTACTTTTAGAAAGTAGAACACATTAAATATTTAACATAGAGTAAGGCCTTAGATCAGAGAAATATTTTTAACCTTCAATGCTTTTGACACTAACTCAAAGGGATCTTAGAAAGGCAAACTATTGGAAAAAGAACCTAGTGGATAGGGCTAACTCTAAATCCCTAGTTTCCCAATTCCTTTAGCTGAGACCAATCAAGAACATCTAAGAAAAAAACTCTAAATTCATACATCAGTAAGCATAGGAAAACCAACTTCTATACTGGTTAAATTATATTGAATTTGTTCCAAGATACACATTCAGAGGAAAACATAAAGATAAAGATTTGAGAGTGAGATTTAGGGTACTTCCAAAAATATGTCCTAATCTATGCTTGTTGTTCTTTATCAGAGAATAATGGACAGTATGATAAAACATGAAAGGAGACAATTACAATAAGAGTAACATCATGAATAATATAGACCAGGATCCTGTGAATTTTCTTGTTTAATTGATGTGCAAAAACAATCACATACTTTGAGTCCAGTAGCTCTTTACAATCCAGACTTCTCTTCCCACCCTACTATATTACAGAATACCAAGCTACTTCCTCTCAATAACAGTTCAAAAATTCGATAAAATCCCAACCCCAACAGTTTTACAATGTATTGTTCAGTAGTTGTTATAGGAGAATGAGTGACAGTAGTAGTAGATGTAAACTTAATTGATTCATTAAGACAGAGGGGAGGAAGGTTGAGTGCCCACTCTACATAATGGCTTTGCATTGACTTGTTTGTACCCTGTAGGCTGGTTCAGAAGAATTTGTCCGATTGAGCATAACTTCAGATATGTTCTTTGAAGTACTTTCTGGCTGCCGGTACTCTGTTTTGTCTTCTGAGATAAGTAAGGTGACAGAAGGTCTTTGAGGTCTCCCATACTTCCATAAATTCTGTTCTGATAGTTCTAAATTCTCTGTCAGTGTAATAATTGTTATGGTGCTCGATGGAACATGGAGGAGGTCGTGTAGATAGTCCTTCTAGGAGAAGAATGCTCTGCTAATCATTAAAACATTGATATGGCTTGTTTCATGTGCTTTAGGCCTAATTATTGATTAAAACATGCTCTGAACCCTCTCTGGTGCCTTCCCCTGCTACTTCTGACCCTGGAATTGATATTATGTGTTCTAAACAACCCTGTCTGTGACTGTGAGACAAAGCGCATTCACAGTCCTTTAAAACCTACAAAACCAATAAACTCATTAAAAACAAGCCTGAGGGAGTGAGGGGAACTATTTCAGAGGCCCATTGAGGATGGAGAGAAGCGATGAAAAACAATGGTCGCAGCAAAGAAGCTGGTGAAAATCATGGCAAAATGGTGAAAAATTTCGCTGATGAAGGTTTGGGGCATTGAGGGTTTTAGGTTGTGCGATTAGATCAACTAACGATGATCGATGGTGGAGTTTCGTCGATGGAACCGTTCGAAGGACTAGATTAAATGGGAGATGAGCTTATGCGAGATTACATCCGGACCGTTGGATTAAAGAGTTTAATGGTGGAGATCGGCGGAAGGAATCCTTTGAAGGGTCAGATGAGGGCTAATGGAAAGATGAGATCATATATGAGCCGTCGGATGAGACCCCATCCATGGTCATGATTGACCCTAGAAACGCGATGCGGAAGGTGGTAAGCGGAAAACTGGAATGGTTTTCACGTGGGGTCGGAGGTGGTAAGTGGAATTCACAAAAACAACGCGATTGCACTCATCGCGTGACACATGGAAAACCAAAACTGCCCATTTCGCGTTTTTTTGAAACTTTAACTTTTGGATACAAAAATTTTGCGAAAAATGATATTAGCCGTCAGATGAAGGCATGTTGATCAGACGGTGCAGACGATGCGCGATGTCAAGTGAGATGCACTGGCGGATGTGGCCTTCGGGTTTTCTCTCAGCCATTAGATCTGAATGGATGAATGGTTGTGATTTTTTGTTAGGGTGAAGGCGCATCGGGTCATCAGGTTCATCTCCAACTGTTGGATCTATACAATGGACGGTGGAGATCTGGCATCGGCGGGAAGGGAGAACGGGCGAACAAGAAGTTAAAAGGTAAGGTCTCTGCCATTGGTTTTATGCATCCAACGGTCCAGATTATTCAAAACCACAATGTCAGGGAATGATAAAACAAAGGGAAAAAGCTGATTTTGATTGGGTTTCTTGGTTTTCTAAGCACCTGATCACAAGGTTTTAGGTTCCATGGAGGAGGGGTTAAGGAGAATAAGCCCTCAGGGGCTAAATTCTTTCATGGAGCGGAGAAAGTGTTTTTTATGCTTTTCAAAGGGATTTTGGGTATTTTAATGCCCGGCTGTGGGCTGGGGTTATATGGGGAATGGGCTAAGCCACATAAGCACTCAAGGGCTTAAACCTGCTATAGTGTAAAAAAGGGTATTTTAGGCCAAAATTAGTGCTTTTTAGGACCAAATAGAGGGTTCCCGTTCGCAGAAAAGCAGATTTTTAAACCAGATAAAGGATAATATGAGGTTTAAAAAGGGTTTTAGGATGAGATGGAGGGTCAATGAAGGGATTCTGGAGGAATTTTGTGAGGGGAAAAGGGGTGAAAATGGAGACTTTGTGGGGATGAAATGGAGCAAATGGAAGCCTTTTAAAGAGTATTTTCTTTTACAAACAGTGAGGCTTATCAAATGGAAACAACAGTGAATATTTCTTCAAAGGGAAAAGACACATGGAGTCTTCAAGAATGAGATATTTACAAAGGAAATGTTTCTCTTGAAGGCTCAGAAACATATTTAGCCACATGTTTTCTATGTCAAAAATTTATAGGTGGCTAACATATTGTAGGAGAAAAAAACACAGCGGAAACTAAATAATCACACACAACATAAAAAAACATGAAAAAATAGAGTTAACGTGGTTCACCCAACCAATCTAGGCTACGTCCACCAAACAAAGGCATCGGCAATCTCATTCATCAATAGAAGAATACAATAGCAGAATTTCTCATCTACAATTCTCTTCCACTCACCTCACATCCCTCATGCTCATTTGCCTCTATGGGCTTACATTTTATAGCTGGGAGTAGAAACTGAATCATTAAATTCAATCACAACAAAATAGGATGCAATAACTCCACATCAGGATTAGATGGAGTCAATTTAGCAACAAATCCTATTGTTGTCATATTCATGAGATTTTCTCCAAATTTAATTAAAATAAATCTCAACAATCTCCACCTTGACAACAACTAGCCTGATACCTTGTTCCATTATTATTTTTATCTTTTCTGCAAGCCAAGAGAAGCCAAACACCATCGTAGCTTCTCTAATAAAACTAGTTTCATGAACATGTCTGCACAATTTTCCTTTCTATGCACTTTTTCAAGAGAGACACCCCGTTTAGTGATAACCTATCTTACAAAATTGTACTTAATAGGTATATGCTTTGATTTAATATGATAGGCCAGATTTTTAGCCAAGTGAATTGCACTTTGACTATCACAAAATAGCTTGATGTTTTCCTGCAACCTACCAAACTCACCAAACAAATATTTCAACCAAACCGCTTCTTTGCAAGCATGTGAAGCAACTATGTATTCTGCTTCAGTGGTGGATAAAGCAACAATGTTTTGTAGCTTTTCCATCTAGCTAATAGCTCCACCTGCAAGAGTAAAGACATATCCTAAAGTTGACCTTCTCTTATCCAAATCACCTAAAAAATCGGAATCAACATATCCGCAAGCAAATTCACTACTTATGTTATAAGTGATATAGTAATCACTTGTGCCTCTCAGATATCGAAGAACCCATTTCACTACTGACCAGTGTTCTTTTCCTGGATTTTCCATATACTTGCTGACAACCCCAACTGCATGTGAAATATCTGGTCATGTACAAACCATCGCATACATCAAACAACCTACTACATTGGCATATGGAATTCGAGACATATATTCCTTTTCTTCATTTGTGTTAGGACATAAACTTGAAGAAAGCTTAAAATGGGAAGCTAAAGGGACTGAAACAGGCTTCACATTGTTTATACCAAACCTCAAGAGTATTTTCTCAATATACTTCTTTTGTGATAGCCACATCTTACCATTGCTCTTGTCTCTGAAAATCTCCATGCCCAAAATCTATCTTGCTGCTCCTAGATCTTTCATATCAAACGTCCTAGCCATCTGAGCCTCTAACCTGTTGATCTATGTTATGATTTTGCTTGATAAAAGCATATCGTCAACATACAACACTAAGATAACGAACATGTCATTACTCAATTTATTAAAGTAAACACAACGATCATATTCACTTCTTATACAATTTTGACTCATCATGAAAGAATCAAATTTCTTGTACCATTGTCGAGGCAACTGCTTCAGACCATACAATGATTTCTTGAGCCTGCAAACAAATTTCTTGTTGCAATTTTTAACAAACACTTCAGGTTGTTCCATATAAATCTCCTCATTTAAATCTCCATGTAAAAAAGCAGTTTTAAAATCTAGTTGCTGTAATTATAAATCAAGTAAAGAAACTAATGCTAACATAATCCGAATTGAAACAATTTTTACAACTGGTGAAAATATCTCATGAAAGTCAATGCTTTCTTATGAGAAAAAACTTTCGCGACCAGCCTTGCTTTGTACCTGTATTTATCATCAACACCCCTTTTCAATTTGTAAACCCATTTACATCCCACATTTTTTCTATCTTTAGGAAGTTCCATCAGATTCCATGTGGAATTCTTGTCTAATGCCTTCATCTCATCCTTCATAGCTTCTTTCCACTTATCACTGTTAGAACCTTCTACGGCTTCCTGATAGCACAAAGGTTCATCATCATTAGCGGTTAAAGCAACTGAAGTAACATAATCAGCATACCTTTTAGGAGGATGTCTAATTCTCGTGGACCTCCTTAAAGATGTTTCTCATACTTCCACAATTTGTTGATTATTATCTGTAGGAACTTCTTCATGATCTGCATCTAAAACATGTTCATGATCTGCATCTAAAACTTGTTCATCTAGACTATCATCAGTATTTGAACTGGTTTCAAACTAAATATATTGAAACTTAAGTACATTATCATGTTTCAATTTATCATCTACATCTGGATTATTGAGTGAAGATTCATTGAATTTAACATCTCTATTAATGATGATATTGTGAGTAGTAGGATCCCACAACCTATATCCCTTAGTCCCATCACCATATCCAACAAAGATATATCTTTTTTATTTAGGATCTAATTTAGAACGCTGATGTTTCGGAATTAGAACATATGCATCACAACCAAAAACTTTCAATTTAGAATAATCACAAGGATGACCTTTCCATACCTCTTGAGGAATTTTGCATCCTATTGCAGTTGATGGTGATCGATTTATCAAGTAACAAGTCGTAGAAACTGCTTTTGTCCACAATTCCTTCTGCAAATTGGCGTTACTAAGCATACTTCTTGCTCTCTCTAAGAGAGTCCTGTTCATGCGTTCAACAACTCCATTTTGCTAAGGAGTATATACAGTAGTTTTATGTCTTTCAATCCCAGCTTCCTTGCAATAATTATCAAATTCTTTTGAAGTAAACTCACCACCATTTTCAGTTCTTAAACATTTAATGGTTCTTCTAGTGATGTTTTATACTAATGCTCTAAACTGTTTGAAAACTGTGAATACATCAGAATTTTTCTTTAACATATAGACCCATACTTTTCTAGAGAAATCATCAATAAAAGATACAAAATATGACGATCCTCCATATGAGGTTGTAGGATATGGACCCCAAACATCAGAATGGATATAATCAAGGATTCCCTTACTAGTATGTTTTCCAGTTTTAAACTTCTACTTGCTTTGTTTCCCATATAGACAATGTTTGTAGACATCTAACTTAGAAGATCTTAAACTAGGAAGTAACTTACGATCAGATAAAATTTTTAATCCTCTTTCGCTCATATGGGCCAACTGTTTATGCCATAGACGAATAGAACTACTGTCGTTTTCAGATACTGCAGAAGCATGATCTGACTCTGTTCTTCCTTCTAACTGAAAAATATTTCCAACCTTCTTTGCTTTCATTACTAGTAAAATTCCTTTATAAAATTTCATTACTCCACCTTGAATAAAGGTTTTATATCCATTTGTGTCTAGCACTCCTAGAGAAATGAGGTTTTTTCTGAGTTCAGGGACGTGTCATACATCATTTAATATTTTATTTGTCCCATCAAACATTTTAATCTGGATGCTTCCAATTCCCACAATATTACATGAGACATCATTACCCATGTAAACAACTCCATCATTGATTGATTTATAAGATTTAAACCACTCTCTATGAATGCACATGTGATTTGATGCACCAGAATCTAACAACCAATGTTGATCATGATTAGACAAACTAACTGATAACACTTCATCACTCATACCTGAAACGGATGCCGAACCTGTATCTGTTGTGTTTGCTTCTTTCTTCTCTGTCAAAGAGTCTCCTTTGGATGTTTGATGTCTCTTCCAGTAGTACTTCTTCAAATGTCCTAATTTTCCACAAAACCAACACTTTACCTTACTCTTCTTCCCTTTCGATTTTGACCGTGAGTTGTTCTGCTTACTGAAGCATCTTTCTTTAGAACAACCTCTAACCATCATTGCTTCTGATGTAGAGGTTTCTGAATTTGACCTCTTCCTTGTTTCTTTAAACAACAAAGCTCCAACAACATCATCAAACTCAAGGGTTTCTGATGAACTAAGACTTATAGAAGTAACAAAATGATCCCATGACTCAGGCAACGAGCATAATAAAGTTAAAGCTTTATCTTCTGATTCAAATTTTACTTCTATACTTTCTAACTGCACCAAGAGATTATTAAAGGTATTCAAATGATCAGTAATTGATGTACCTTCCTTCATGCGCAAGCTGTACAACTATCTCTTCAGAAGAATCCTATTGGTTAAGTATTTTTTCATGTACATCTTTTCAAGCTTTGTCCACAAACCACCAGTAGTTTTCTCTGACATGATGCTAAACAAAACATCATCTGCCAAACAAAATCAAATGCCGCTCAGTGCTCTTTCATCCATGTCACTCCATTCGTCATCCATCATGGAAAAATATTGTTTGGCTTTTCCCAAAAGCGCCTTCGCCACACCTTGTTGTACAAGTAGATCGAGCATCTTCACATTCCAAATCTCGAAGTTGTTTTTCCCATTGAACTTCTCGATCTCAAATCGAGCACTTTGTGTTTTTGCCATGTTTAGTAGCTCGTGTCACAAAATATGCAATCACAAATCTTAATAAATGAAGATTTTTATTTTTGATCAAAAATATTAATTTTGATTAAAAATGCACTTTATTAAAAAAAAAAAAAACTACCCTTCGCCTACAAAAAATCATATTTCATAAACTTTTAAATCAATAAAGTGCCACCTTATAAACTCACCGCACCATATAAATCAATAAAGTGCCACCTTATAAACTCATTGCACCAACTTTGAAATCAATAAATTGAAACCTTATAAACTCATGGTATTCTTTGTACATGATATAACAAACCCCAACCATAAATTTTCAGAACCAAATCGAATTTCACAATTCGAACCAGATATTCAAACATTATTTACGAAAAATTCAAATGGCAATGGGTAAGACAATTACATTGTCTCTGATTCAAAATGTCAATCAAGTGACAGAGTGCGTAGTAATATATACATACCATCCTTAAATTTAATCCGTTTCAGGAATGTATTCCAACCTGCGCTGCCAAAATCGTCAAAACCTACAGCTCATAATGCTACAGCTCCAGCTCTCAGCCTGGCAGCTCGGCAACCCACAGCAAACGAATTTGGCTTCTACTACATTCAAACGGTCCATGGTTTCTCCATCATGCAGCAGCTCAACCTCCAGCTTTCTTACGCTTTTATTGTTTTTTTTTTGTGCAATAGACTACCAGGTTAACGAAAGCTCACAACGTAAGCTCGGCATTTCAACAGGCCACGACATTGCAACTAAGCAACACGACTTTGATAGTTCATGAGCTTTGACACAGCTCACGAAGTAGTTTTTTAGTTAACAATGGCTTTGTGAATACCTACACAGTGGCTTACACAACGCATCCAACTCACAGCCACATAGTCACGTAGATCGACTCAAACGGAGGACACTGCAGTCTGCTCCCACAAGTTCAACAGCCATGGCTCTGTGCGTTATGAAATCCCACGGCTTCTACTTCTCAGACCGTAGAAAACAAAAAAACAAATGAACCACAAACATATACATGTCTACTACATGCGCTTGGTATTCATCCCAACACCCTCCTGTGTTATTACACCAAACTCACTCTAATACCAAATGTAGGAGAAAAAAACACAACGGAAACTAAATAATCACATGCATCATAAACAAACATGAAAAAATAGATTTAGCGTGGTTCACCCAACCAATCTGGGCTACTTCCAACAAACAGAGGCATTAGAAATCTCATTCATCAACAGAAGAATACAATAGAAGAATTGCTCATCTGCAATTCTCTTCCACTCACCTCACATCCCTCATGCTCATTTGCCTCTACGGACTTACATTTTATAGCTGGGAGTAGAAATTGAATCATTAAATCAATCACAACAAAATAGGATGCAATAACTCCACATCAGGATTAGATGGAGTCAATTTAGCCACAAATCCTATTGTTGTCATATTCATGATATTTTCTCCAAATTTAATTAAAAGAAATCTCAACATTGATTGATCATGAATGTCTTTCAAGGGATCTTCTTCTTCTTTATTATCAAATGTTGTCTTGATCATGTGACATTGCAGATGGGATCTGATTTTTGGTTTATTAATGAAACTATTAATGATATCATCCTCTGTTTGGTCTTTAAAATCGAGGGCATCTTCTATGGTTAGTGGTGATCTAATGTTTTCCATGAGGTATGACACAGGTTGTTTCCTTGTTTTAATTATCGATAGGATTGGTTGGGCTGGGGGATATAAAGCTAAATTCTTGACATATTTTCCCCTTGTTATAGTCATGTTGCCTTGTCAGTAACCAATATAAGCATCGGCAGTTTCCAACCAAGGTCTACCTAGGATCAAAGGGTGTCCATCTAGCCAGTTCTTTGGGTTGATAATCAGGAAGTCAGTAGGGTACTCCTAGGAATCTACTGATATCATTACATCATGTAGTGTACCTTCTGGTTTGACTACCGATCAGTCAGCGAATTCTAATAAGGTTGTTGTTGGATCTAATGATGTAATGCCAAGTTTTTGACAAGTGGTGGTTGTTAGGATATTAATTGTAGCTCCCAAATCAACTAAGGCATTTGGAAATGATTGCCCATTGATTTCCACCGTCATTATAGGATTTCCTAGGTCCTCATACTTTATAGATGTTTCCATTCCTGATAATAAATCAGATAGAGTGCCGACTACTTGGACAGTTGGGTTAGTTTTTGTTCTCCTCTTGGGCTTCCTTATACATAGTTCTTTGATGGTTTTTGCACAAATAGGGATGTCTTGGATAGCTTGGAGGAGAGGGATTTTTATACACAAATTTTTTAATTCTCCCAGAAGATCAAAATTAGGATATTCTATTGGGCGAGGTATGATTAATCGTTCTGGGAATGGTGGAGAAGAGGTGGTTGCTTGTTCATGAGTTTGTTGTTTAACCACATTCTCCTTGTGCATTATTTTTTCTGCAGGTAACAGTTCTTCAACTTGAACATTTTTGTCTCCCTCGGTTTCTATTATGCACCCAGATCTTAATTGAAGGTCATTTCACTCCCTTAATTTAGTTTCTGGTTTTGATGGTTCCATTATTTGAACAGACTGAACCGGCCTATTATTAGGGTTTGGGTTGGGTTGGGCTAGGATTTGCGGTCTTAAGTTGGTCTAGGGATTTTGTGGCAATGTATAAGGTGTTGGCAGTGTAGGTTGAGGGAGAGGGATTGTTCCAGCTAGTTGATTTGTAGGTATTTTCCAGTTCGACTGCCAGGTCTGACTCTATGAAGTGGAGGGGAACCATTGTGTTGGACAAGTATTATTTTGCCAAAATGCTGGACAGTAAGGAAATTTTGGCCCATTGGTTTGATTTTTTTGATTTGGTCATGGTGATGTAGGAAATGGCTATTGTGACCAATTGGGGAAAGGTGGCTGATTTTTCCACATTCCATTATATTTTTGAGCATTATACTGAGGAGACTGAAAATAAGAAGATGGATCAATTGGCATACATGTTTGTCGTGGTTGCCATTGTCAGTGCTGATTGAGTAGGCATACCAATTCCGATTCTTCTTCTGCCTCCTTGTAAACTTATTTCAATCTAGGGAGCGAGGGGAGACCTTCTGTGGAGTGATATTTTGTGCATATAACACAGACTTTGACTATATCCAACGAGCACTCTTTATGGTTGTGTTTCTTCCTGCATTTAGGGAAGAATATTGCCAGATTTTGCTCTTCTTCTGCTTTCTTTTGTTTGGCTTGCATAATGTTGAACTGCATTGTTAGAGTCCCCAGAATATTCGTTTTAAAATCTTCTAGTAGATTGCCAATTTTTGCGCGGGTTATACTTTCACCAGAGATCTTACTATCTGTTACACAGTAATTTGTCAGCGTCCCTGCAATCCCCATATTTCCCATTGGAGGGTCGTTTCTGTGACCAATAATCAGTGTCATGCCTTGCAAATACTATCATTGCATCCCTTTCCATGAGGACAACATTCCTTCTGTTGATCATTTCCTGAGCAAACCCCTAAAAACACCTGTTTTTGCCTTGGAGCTGGTAGCCCGTTATGTACTCGCGCCAATGAGGAAAATTAACACTGAGCCTGTGCCAATTGGCGCTCTGTCCTAGTTAAGCACCCACGCCAATCTACTTTTGGAAATTTTTTTAAAAAAAGAGGCAAAGTTTCGATTACAACAACTTCGTGGATGAGTTATCAGGAGTGGTTTCGACTGAATAACCATGGCCTTACTCCTTTGGCCTCTTGTTTCCACCATATGGGGAACCTCCCAAAGGATAAGGCCTCCCTTCCACTATTGTAGGGATCCCAACCTCCTCCTCTCCTCTATAAATATAACCTTCATCCATTGATGAAGGGGCTGAATAGCTGAATGGCTGAATGGCTGAATAGCTAGTCTCCAAGTTCCCAAGA
The DNA here is from genome assembly GCA_034641835.2 of Pinus albicaulis. Taxonomy (NCBI): domain Eukaryota; kingdom Viridiplantae; phylum Streptophyta; class Pinopsida; order Pinales; family Pinaceae; genus Pinus; species Pinus albicaulis. Next base: position 1,206,469,002 of record CM076574.1, read on the forward strand.
GCCATCAGAGCCTTATGCTACAAGAGACTTGATTCATTCTCTTAAGGCCAAATCTAAGCAAGGAGATTATTGTCGAGAGATCCGAAGAGAGAGGTTTCTCCCATCCCCGATAGGATTTTTCGAGACGTGTTCCGCTGGCGACCCTCCGAAGGAGAATTCAGCGTCAGAGCTATGGTTGTATTATTCTTTGATTGATTAATAATAAGTGACTATTGGTTATGGTTCCACTCTTGTTGTTGATTATGATAATGAGTTATGTCTTCTCTGACTGACATATAGTTGCATATGTTGGGTTTTATGCTTGCATTTGTTTTGTTTCTTGTGTGTGCAGGTGTTCGATCACAGAGATCGTGAGGATCGTGATCTGCCAGAGCTAAGGAACGGGAGCGCTACTTTCTCTACAAGCGACAGCGTTGGATTCCAGGTAAGCCTTCATCGCTAGTTGGTTTATTTGCAATTAGAAACCTGCACTATAGCGTGTGACGATTGTTGCTAGACCCGGTCTGGGCTAGTAGGGATCGCCTCTGTCCGCAAAGGGTATTTACCTCCACAACAAATTGGCGACTCCACTGGGGATCGTCTAGCTTGTTGTTGTTATACTTTGTAAGCTATAGACGGAGCCTAAAGTTAGCCAGATAGCCTTCGAAATTCTCTTGCTTTGCAATTGCGAAGTAGATCAAAGCTGCTTCAATCAATCTCCGGTTTAGTTTATGAACTGAACACTTGGAGTATTGTCTTGTGTTTTCGGTTGTTTCTCGATTCTTCTTTCTTGATCGGCTTTTTTGGCTGGCTCTTTTTGTGTGTTTGGCTTTTGGTTCAGCCCCAGAGGATCAGATAGAGGATCAGATCTGACCTCTGCTTTTCTGAATTTTCACCTTTTAATGGTTGGCTTGATTGGCGCAGTTTCCACCCTGACAGTCGCGCCAATTGGCGCAAGTTGCCAGTTCATCACTCGTGCCATCCCCTATCTGGCATCGATTACAGCCAGACATTCACGCCATCTCCTGTTGGTGCTAGGGTTTACCCTTGTTTGGAAGTTTCTTTTGGTCAATACTTTGCTTCTGGGTTTGTTATAGATTCTGCTTGAAGTGGTGAGTTTGGTCTTGATTGGGAGAAATTCTTTTTTTTTTCATTTTCAGGCGTTGGCGCTTGTTGTCAATTATCAACTCGCGCCAATTGGGCATTTGCGCTAGTTGTTAATGGAAAAGTCGGGCCAATTTCAGGGTGTGTGAAAATTCAGACTTTTTCCCTAAATCCTCCACCAGTGTGTCTTTCCCTTCTAGTCTTTTCACTGTATGAGCATAGATTACATTGCTCATTCTTTGAAATGTCTTCTTTCCATGATTGTTTGATGTAAAAGGGAATGAATGCCTTGTTTTGATCTCATGCTTTGGAAGTCCTCTTTGTGTTTTGTCACCTTTTGAGAATTTTGTTACAAAGTGTTTAAAACAACGATTCCATTCTTAGTGTTTGTTTACATCTCTTTTGCATTCATCCTTCATTAAGGATATTTGCGTTCATTTAGTTTTCATCTCATAGTTTGCTTTTCGTTAAAATGCATTAGATCACATTGCATTGAAAAGTATTTTTTGAGATTTATCATTGAACTTACATTACTTTGTTTAATGATTAAAAGCTAAAAGTCGCTTTGGGTGCATTCTCCTTCATTGAAAGCATGCATTAAGTAGACTCTCATTTCATCGAAAAATGCATTGAGTGCATTCTTATAATTTGAAAAGAAAAAAGGAAATTGTGCATAGATTACAATTGCATAGTTTTTGAAAAAGAGGATTTTGAGTAGATTACGTTGCATTATTCGCATCGTTGAGTGTTTGAAATTACTTTTGGATAGCGAAATTCATCTAGTTTGGAAAAGATTTTGTTTACAGTGTTGTTGTTTGTTGCATCATTGTTTGAAGCTCTTCCCTTAACTAGATAACATTCATCGAATTGAAAAGTTTTCTTTTCTCATATTGCTGCATATAGGAGATTGTCAGATGACATACGGTAGGGCCTGAAACTGAGACATAATTGAAGATCAACATTAAAATTTATTGAATTAACCTAAGGCAGCATTGAAACATTAACGAAACTTTTTAGAGGTCTAGGCTAAAGACATGTTCCGGCGTCGTTAAACCTAGTAGCTGTCGTTCGCCTCTTGGCTTTAGACAGCACTAGTACGGACTTGTGCTCCCCGTACCGTCGCGTATATAAAGGGAGACCCCACTAGGTTGCTATCCTTTATCCATAGGAAGCTGAGTCTGCCACTCTATACCCATGATACACCGAACACAGCATTCGGGGAGATTGTCTGCACGTACTTCAAGTCCTTGGTTGATTTCTCTTTCATTTTGAAACCAAGGTGTATATTGCAGTTCACGGTTATTTGGTACACCCTTTGCCTAGCATTCCTGAGCAGTCATTTTGATCTTATCTGACTCCCTAAATTTTAAAATATCATCAAGCGCTTGTCCTTTCATGCTTATTTCCAATCTGAAAGTGATAGAGTCACCTTTCATCCGTTTCTCGACTCTTAAAACATGAAACGGTGAAGTTTCTAAGTTTCAATGTGGTAAAATAAATCACCTGCGATCACACGCCCTGTTAGAATTTACTTGTTGGTCGTCTGATTTTGTGCCTTGGTTTTTAGCCCGTGTGCGGTTTTGAGTTGCTGATGGCAACTTTTCCAGAGTTCACCAATCAAGGAATCCCCTTCGATGGGAATCCTAGTCCTTTTCCTCCTTTTGGAAATGTTGGTGCTCCTTATATGGCAACGTTGTCCCTTCCTGGGTTAACTGTTGGGTTGCCTGTTTGGTTGTTTTCAACCTCTGTGGTCCCGAATGTCCCAGCTACTGTTCAATCAGTTCCTCCGCCTGAACAATGCCATGTTGATTCCGAGGTGGACCTCTCCCCTTCTTCGCCTGTTTCTACGTCCTCCTCTTCTACTTCGCCTGGTGAAAGTCTGGATTCGAGTAACCAGGTGGCTAAGAAGAAGAAGAAGAAGAAGAAAAAGAAGAAGAAGTTTGACAAGGGAGAGGCTAGCTCTGTGGCTATTGCGCCTAAGGAACCATCCATGGATAAACCTTCCAACCCTCTGCGGAAATTAAAGTTCCCTTGCATGTTGTGCATGGGAGACCATCTTCTTTAAGATTGCCCTGGCATTCCCAAGGTGCTTAAAGTATGGTCCAATGGTCGTCCACCATTGCCTTTGGCTTCTGGGAGTCAGGTTGGGGGCACGTCTTCAGCTAGTGCTGGTAAAGCTCCTAAGAAACAGGGTAAGCTCACCAATCCCTATAAGTTGTGTGAGGGGCACCATGCCATTCACCTTTGTCCGTATGTGGATGAAGCCAAGCGAGTTTTGGACAACTCAGCTATTTCTACACCATGCCTCCCAGATGGTTATAAACCACTTTCTTTGAGTCCTCCACCAGTTGATCCTATGATTGGTCAAGAGTCATCCTTGGTCGATCCTGCTCCCTTGGAAATTCAGATTCAGCAATCCATCCCCGACCAACCATTGGTCGTGGGATCGGTTGAGCTGGCCCCGTCTGTGGTGCACTAGGTATTTTCTGTTGAGAGTGGACATCACACCCCTCAGGTTCTTCTTGTTTCTTCAGATTCTTCGGACTTGGAGAAAGATTCTCTTGTCCCTACATCTCAAGAAGCTGCTCCTCCGCCTCTCGTGATAGAGGTCCCGGAGGATACCCCTCCCACCTTCGAGATGGAGGTCGTGGAGGATGCTCCTTCTTCTATCGTAACACCAGGGGAAGACCATCTCGGTTCGATGGTAGCCCCTCCAAGTAGTTTGGTTGCTTCCTTTGATTGGAATCGATTTGCGGGGTAACGCCTTTCGTCTTGTGTGCCTTTAGAGATCACGGTAGAGGCCTTTGGTCTGGTCGTACCCAGCACCATTATAGACGAAGGTGCGTCTGTTAGTATTTTATCCTCAACTACTTGGCAAGCTTTCGTTTCGCCACCGCTTGTGCCTGTTACACAGAATCTGTTGACGTTTAACAGAAGAATTATTCAACCGTTGGGGATCCTTCCAAGGTTACCTATTACTTTGGGAGGTAAAACCGTCCATATGGACGTGATGGTTGTTCCAAGCCCCTTGGATTTCAATCTACTCTTGGGGCGTGATTACACCTATGCCATGGGAGCGCTTGTCTCCTCCCTTTTTCGTGTGGTCTGTTTTCCACATGAAGGACAGATCATGACCATTGATCAGCTTTCGTTCTTTGGTCCTGATGTGGCAGCTGGCCCGCCATCATCCCTTCCTGGTTTTTATCCACCTGTTGTATCTGCCCCACTACAGGTCAACTATGTGGCTACCTACCCCGTGCCTGTAGCCAGTGATAGTGCCATTGTGCATCAGGTGCTGGGGGCATTGGGTCCTGACTTCCAGGATGTTTTCCTTCCATCGGGAGTGGAAATCTTGGAAGCGATGACTTCTTGTTCATTATGATGAGGTCGGTCGGAGCATATTTCTTTTCCTTGTGTCAAGCTTTTTAAAAAATGAAACAAGCTCGTCGGAGCACAATTCATTTTCTTGTGTCAAGCTCCTTAAAAAATGAAACAAGCTAGTCGGAGCATGGTTCTTTTCCTGTGTCAATCTCCTTAAAAAATGAAACCAGGTCGTCGGAGCAGATTTCCTTGTCTTGTGTCAAGCTCCTTAAAAAATGAAACAAGGTTTTCGGAGCACAGTTCGTTTTCTTGTGTCAAGCTCCTTAAAAAATGAAACAAGCTAGTCGGGGTAGAGTTCCTTGTCTTGTGCCAAGCTCCTTAAACCATGAAACAAGGTGTCCTGAGGATAGTTCTTTTAATGTGTCAACCTCGTTAAAACAATGAAACACTTTCCCGTTCAATTCGAGTCTTTGATAAGATCTCGTAAAATACCAGTCGAGTCTTTTCCTTACTCTCGTAACTTGAACCTTCACTCCATCTGCCTTTCATATGGATTGAAGCTTGGGGGGCATGTACCTCGAATTGAGTCACCATGCTGGGGGCATGCTTACTTTTTAAAGCATAGTTTATCTTTGTTTCAAGCTTGTGTAAAAATGAAACCAACTTCAAGCAGAGTTTCCTGATTTCAAGCTTGTGTAAAAACGAAACCTTTCCCATTTTACCTCTTGTGATTGCTTTTTATCAGCCTGTCTTTGCTAGATGAGCCTTGGTTTTCTCACTCCATCGTCACTATCTGCTTGGCCGATCATATGCCTTCACTTGGTTGTTTCACCCATTCCTGAGGAACCGATGTGATGAGTGGTCTTGATTAGCCAGCCTATTAACCTTTATCTTGTTGTGAGCGGTTCCACCATTACCGAAACCAGTTGCTACCCTTTATACCACTCATTCCTCCAGGAGGAGTCATCTTTCAGCTCTTTTCTAACTCTCTAAACATGAAAATATTGTTGAGTCCCTTGTCATTTCGATCTCGTTAAAGTGGCTCGAAACGACATCTACCCAGTATACGTTTACCCATTTTTTGGGCTGGGATGGATTACTTACGAAAAGGGAATACCCTAGCCTATCACGACTAGGAGGTTTTCTCAGATATTGTTTTCTACCTTTTCAGGTCTGAGGAACTATTTATGAAAAGGGACCATTGGATTTTACTTTTCCTCTATCTTTTCAAACTCTCTAAACATGAAAAGATGCCGAGTTCTCCCTTTGTCAGACTCATTAAACCCTGATGACGTTGGATTCAGTCGTAATGATGATATCCGAGTTCCTCCTTCCTAGTGCTCGTAAAATGTACTAGGATGGACTTATATGACAAGCATATGGTATCCTCTTCAAGCTTTTGTAAAAATAAAGAGGTACTCGCTAGGAATGGTGGGGAAAATGGAACCAGCATCATTGTCGTGTCGGCAGTATGTCGCTCTTGAACATGGCACTTGTCTGCATTCGTGTCGGATTGGGGACATCTCAACTCGTTTTCCTCTTGCCTCTGTGGGTTTGGGTGATCCCTTTTGACCTCTCATCTGCTCTTTGCCTTGTCATCATGACCTCTGATCTTTTGATTTCAAATAATTCCAAATCCACTATCGTGCCATCAATATGTTCAAGAGAAGTTGACCTCTGCATGTATCAACCTTCCTCTGATTCTCATCTGATCTTGATTCACAAAGACATTATGTTCCTTTGTCTCATGTCGATGATGTGGGAAACACTATGGCCCGCCTTCGATCAAGGTCACTTCCTGTCGACTTCAGCTCATTATCCAGGAACCTGATCTAGAGACTCCCTTCTGGTACCTTAGAGCCTACATGCCTCAATGGCAGGTTCTTCGTGTTCGACGTGAGGTTTTCATCATCGACCTCCGATCGAGTGATTCTACGGGTGTTCGATGCCATATCACTAATTCACATGCCGTAGATTGTACCTATAGTACCTTGAGGGCCATTGTCATTATTGGTGGTACCTCTCGCGTCTGTTAACAGCATTCATCATTGGCTGATAATCAGGCGATGTTCTTGCATGTTCGACTTCAGCTCACTTATTCGCATGCTTGAACTTGTACTTTGTTCAAGTCGAGATGGAGTGCAAGACCCTGGATTTTGTCTGTTATAATCCAGGCTACGATTTTGTGGATTATTATGATTAGTTACATGACTCACTGATTGGATGGTTGCGACCATACCTGAGTCTATTTATCGATCCTCACTGGATGGTTGTGTCCATACCTTGGATCTGAATTATTGTATACTCTGTTATGGATGGTTGTGCCCATACCACATATATATCATGTTTCTAAGATATCAGTTGTATTTCTCTACGCAGGTTTTCCGATGGCGGTGTTTTCAGTTGGACACGTTCTCGTAAAGCATTTCACCCCTCTCTCTCTTTCGGGCCTCATGCTTTAGGGGGCATCTGTTACACAGCAATTTGTCACCGTCCCTGCAATCCCCATCTCGCCCATTGTAGGGTCATTTCTATGACCAATAATCAGTTTCATGCCTTGCAAATACCATCATTGCATCCCTTTCCATGAGGACAACATTCCTTCTGTTGATCATTTCCTGAGCAGACCCCTAAAAACACCTGTTTTTGCCTTGGCGCTGGTAGCCCGTTATGTACTCGCGCCAATGAGGAAAATTAACACTGAGCCTGTGCCAATTGGCACTCTGTCCCAGTTAAGCACCCGTGCCAATATTCTTTTGGAAAGTTTTTTAAAAAAAGAGGCAATTTTCGATTACAACAACTTCGTGGATGAGTCATTAGGAGTGGTTTTGACTGAATAACCACGGCCTTCCTCCTTTGGCCTCTTGTCTCCACCATATGGGGAACCTCCCAAAGGATAAGGCCTCCCTTCCACTATTGTAGGGATCCCAACCTCCTCCTCTCCTTTATAAATATAACCTTCATCCATCGATGAAGGGGCTGAACAACTGAATGGCTGAATGGCTGAATAGCTAGTCTCCAAGTTCCCAAGAGCCATCAGAGTCTTATGCTGCAAGAGCCTTGATTCATTCCCTTAAGGCCAAATCTAAGCAAGGAGATTATTTTCGAGACATCCGAAGAGAGAGGTTTGTCGCATCCCCGACAGGCTTTTTTGAGACGTGTTCTGCTGGCGACCCTTCGAAGGAGAATTCAACGTCAGATCTATGGTTGTATTCTTCTTTGATTGATTAATAATAAGCGACTATTGGTTATGGTTCCACTCTTGTTGTTGACGATGATAATGAGTTATGTCTTCTCTGACTGACATATAGTTTCATATTCTGGGTTTTATGCTTGCATTTGTTTTGTTTCTTGCGTGTGCAGGTGTCCGATCATGGAGATCGTGAGGATCGTGATCTGCCAGAGCTAAGGAATGGGAGCGCTACTTTCTCTACAAGCGACAGCGTTGGATTCCAGGTAAGCCTTCATCTCTAGTTTGTTTATTTGCAATTAGGAACCTACACTATAGCGTGTGACGATTGTTGCTAGACCTGATCTGGGGTAGTAGGGATCGCCTCTGTTCGCAGAGGGGATTTACCTCGACAACACTATCTCTTGTGATCATATCACGTTCTGCTGACTTTAGCCATGTGCTGCCTCTCGAACTCCTGATACATAAAATCAATAATGTCAGCAAAATTTTCCTGATATATATCACCTTTTCCCATAATGTTTAATGTTTCAACCCATTGTTCCTTCATCCCTTTAAGTAATGTAGTTTTTAACACATTATCAGGTAAGGGTAAAGATGCATAAGGTGATCTTTGGAGTTTGTATCAAAAGCGTTCTACATATTCCTCAAGTGTTTCATTAGGTTTTGTTGTCATCTGGAATATTTCATCTTTTAATTCCCTGGACCTACAATAATCCTAATATTTCTTTAGAAACGCAACTTTCATTTGATCCCAATCATTTATAACACCTCCACCTAACCGCATAAACCATTGTAAAGTTTCTCCTTTTAATGCGGAAGGAAATAATTTTAATTTTTGGGGATCGGTGGTATAGTCATACCCCCTACATAATACATCGAATACAAACAGAAATGTATCTAGATCTTCCGATGTTAAGCCATGGAATGTAGGAATATGCTGAAGAGGAATGGCCTTCATAGGTGCATTAACTTCAATGTCCACAATGGGATATTACAGTGTGGAAGTTTTTTGGTTTTGGTTCTGCGCCATTTGATCGAATATGTGCCAATATCATTCTGGGATTTCAAGGGAATTCCTAGGCTGACTAGAAGGAACAAGAATGACCTTGACAACACTCCCTTGATATGGAATAATGAGTGTTCCTTGCTGACATACTATCTGAGGAGAGTCAAGTCCTTTAGCTTTGTTTTGAATGATATTGATGACACTTCACTTATCTAGGCTACTCATTGTTTGGATTACTTCAAGAGGAGATTTTGGTTCTTCTATTTCCCTTGTTTCTCCTCCTCCTTCGTAAATATTACTAGAGTTCCCTTTTTGCAAAGAAATTAGGTGAGAATTCTCAATTTCTTGGGAATCTTGCTCAATTCCTTCTGTTTGGCTATGTACCTCAGCAAAGGCTATAGATGGTGATTCTGTGGCCTGAAGGGAACTAGTAGGCTGTCTAGAAATAACTTTCCTAGGTCCTACTGATGGCTGAGATTCAATTTTCTTAAGGATTTCGTTAATGAAAGTTGTTCGCCCAAGGGTCACTGGTCCCTTAGGTTTTTCAGGTTTAGGAGGAATTTTGTTCTGTTTAGCTTTTCTATTCATTCAAAAATACAAGCATTCATTCCTACCTAAAATTTTTACCCAATTTTGCTATGAGCGGGCCAGTGAACAAGTATGTTTCTTGCTCGGTACGCAGGTTCTTACCTTCCGTTTTTAATACCCGATTCTTCGATAGCAGAAAAAATCAAATATGCATCACTCTCTGTAAATGGTTACACTCTCCCCGGCAACAGCGCCAAAATGTTTAGGTATAAAAGGTGTCCTTTTTAACGCCTATTTATCCTACATTAATCATCAATCCAGGAATGACTTTTTATTTCAGGAGTGTACTCAGTCTGAGGCTACAATTCAATCTAAGAGCAATGCCTTGCAATATGTAGTACAATGTTGTAAATACAAGAGTAAACAGATGCTTGGAAAATAAATCTAACTACAACGACATGAAGTTAAATGCTCTGAAATCCAATCATTCACTCAACAAACATCAGTCAAGGATGCAGTAATGATAACTCTTTCCTTTAGAAACTGATGTAATTGAAATCAAATGGGAACAAGATAATCAATCTGAGAACATAAGTAACAATAACCAATATTCTTTACAGTTGATAATCCTGCCTTAAAGCAATTAAAAGGAAATTGAACTAAAGGCCACTAATGAAAGTAAACTAGGCAAGCTCTTCAAAAGCAAAACCAAAATCTTTGCAGACTGTAAACTAATGAATTGAAATGAACAAAAAATCTGGAATTGAACAGTAATCGTTATCTAATGAATTTGAACAGCAACTTAATGAATATGAACAACAAATTCTATTAAACAACAAATCCTATTGAGTAGAAAATCTTGTTAAGCAGCCAATCCTGTTAACAACAAATCATGTCGACAACAAACTCTCTTGATCAGCACTCTGAAATGAACAACAGTCAAATGAAACAACAAATGGAATGGAAAAGAAACTGAAATGGAACATCAAATGATTAAAAACGAAGCTCTGTTAAAGCATAACAAGATAAATTATACAAGAATTAATATTCTTGTTAGAATGGAACAACAATGCAGTTCATCAATGTAACACACCGATATCAATAAGCAATTAAACAGTAAACCAATGAACTTGAAAATTGTAATGAAAACAAATACAAACTGTCACACAATGATAACTAAAAGGTAATGATGCAAACAACAGATAGATCCACCAGGGCCAGGCCCTTAGCCAACAGTGAAACACCGCTGGGCTTTACTCCAGAGTTAAGAAATGGAATGGCAACACGTTCTTGTATTAATCAGACATAAATAAAATTTACAACAGTCGCCCTCTGATAACGAGAGTTAATAAATTACAAAGTTACAAAAAAAGTTCAATAATAATCATTCTATCTCCTGATTTCTACAGGCACTACCTTTTATAACAATTTGGTGGATAGGACAAGAAACAACGATAAGACCGAGAAAAGATCATTCCTTTTCTTTTTTAGCTAATGATTGGTCTTCTTAGGCTGTAGCCGTGTTGTTCCCTGTCTTCCTTTAGCTATGTGTTCTGATTTCATTCTTCTTGTCTGGATACGACCCTTTGCTGGAGGAACAACAGTTACTCCTATTTTAGCTTTGCCTTTCGAATGATGATTTACTTCATTTGTTTCCTGATTTTAGAATAAAAGGAAATCTTTAGTCAATTTTCACAACAAACATTAGTCTTTGCAATTCTATCATAATCCTGCAATAAATCATCTTTCTAGAATAAAAAGAGTTATGTTTAAAGGAAAAAGATGAGAAAATACATGTTGAATCCATACCTTTTCCAATGCTCAACAGTAATATCATAAAAAGGGTAAAGTTTTTTAAGGGCAAGAACATAAAACATTTTAATTCATTATTACTTTCTGAAGTGTGTGAAATGCCTCTCTTTCTCATTTTCCCTCTAAGGTGTTAAAAAACTCCAACCCCAAGCATTAAAAGTCCACTTGTTACCCATCGAGTTTCTTTTCTCACTAAATGCAATCCATTATTATGCTTCTGGGAGTGTAGATTCACCTTGTGTTATGTTTATGGGCAGCAGATATTAGTAGAAATATTCTACTTGCAGTGGAGTTTAACCATTGTTACGCTCTTGGAAGTGAAGTTTAACCTTGTGTTACGTTTTCGTTTGAGTAAAAAATAGTTGTTACACTCCTGGAAGTGTAGATAGGTCTTGTTATGCTTCTGGGCAGAGTAAAAAATAGTGTTACGCTCCTAGGAAATTGTAATTAGCAGTGTTATGCTCCTGGCAGAGTGTAGATTGGTCTTGTTATGCTGTTGTATTGGTGATAATTCCAACGTTTTAAAAGCTTGAAACCCTCCAAAATATTCCATCTTCAAACTCATTCATTGGTGTCGAATAACCCTCAAGGTAAGCCTCCTTTCATTTCTGGCATTTGGTTTCATGATTGAAGACTTAATAATCTTTCCATTATCATTTTTTTTGTTTCTATACTGTCCACTGTCCATACATATTTAAAAAAAAAAAAAACCCTAACCTACTCATTCACTAAAACTTCACTCATCACATAAAATACAAAACTACATCCCACATGCTCCATCTACATAATCCCATTATCCACACTACCCTTCATAACCTATCAAAAATAACAAAATCCTATTTCTAGGCTATTTTACACCGTCAAAGCAGTGAAAATGCTGAAAATAGACATTATAGTGTTTTAGGGTTTAGAAGCATTTTCACTCACCCATTTTCACCCATTCCACTTGCATTGTGGAGCTAAAGAGTCAGGTTATCTTCAAAAAAATTAGCAAAATTTTTCTCCAGCTCCATAACCCTAAAAAATCAAAACATTCCTTCACTATTTTTTTTCCCACAACCTAATTTTGGAAATGAATGTGTTTTAGGGTTTTGAGGTACTTCCACTCCTCCATTTCTCTTCATTACACTTCCATTGTGAAGTCAAGACACAACCTTATTCACTAAAATTTTATCAGAATTTTTATTCATATCCATCTCTCCTTTTTCACCTCACAAACTTGTCTTACCATTGCATAGGCTATTCTCACAGTCAAATTTGGGAATTTCATGTGTTTTACACATTTGAATTCCTTCCACTCATCTATTTGCCTTCGTTCCACCTTCAACTTAAAGTTGAAACACAACACTACTCACTCATTTTTTTCTAGAATTTTTCCCAGCTTCAAGACCCTCCAGTTCATCTACCAAACTCACACCTTCATACACTCTGTTTTCCAAATTTCCATTATCATCCACTCATCTCATTAACAACCCAAATTTTTCATCATTCTAGTGACAACACCATGGAAAGTGACAATAAAATCTTTAAAGGAGGGAAAATTCTCAGACATCAATGCTTTTCCATTAACCAGAAGATGCTTTCAAAGAACTCAGTGTTTAACATTTTGTGAAAGGATAATGGAAGGAGGGTATCATCTTCATTTATTCAGTATTTTAGCAACCAGCTACAATATGGGAAAGGTCACGCTTGCATTTATGGAGATCATTTTATCACCTGACCTAATTGATTCAGCTACATGTATTCCTTCTCAGGGAGAGCAATGGTTCAAGGGTATGGATCTTAACATTGAAAATTACAAGCAGTTTATAAAGCCTCATGTTGGAGATGATCCAGAATTCCTTTTTCCTTTTAGAAACCTTAGAAACAAGTATGCTCCATTGATGATGTTCATAATAAAATATTTTACTTGTGAAGGAAGGTTCTCTAGGTTGTACATGTATCACATTAGGCTTTTCATGCACTTTACCAGAGTCAAAACACTTGATTTGCCTCATTATTTATACAGGAGTTTGGTTAATATGGTTGAGAAGGTCCAAAGAAGAATAGAAGATCATCATACTAGTCTCTTTCATCATGGCATTATCAAGATCATTGTGTTGCATCACTTGTTCTCCATAAACATGACATGGGAAGACTTCTTGGAAAGGTTATCAACAACGCTTCCTGTCTTACCTATCACATCATCACCACAACCAATGGAGATTAGCTCTTCCAGTATGCTTATTTAGCTTTCAGATGTCCCTAAGGTTGCAGGATTTGCTCACACATATGAGAGAGGCAGGAGGCAAGTTTTTGTGCCTAAGTCTACCAGGATATTTCTTACATTTGACACCCATGATAAACAATGTTAGATAGAGGAGTAGCCTCTTTTGCATCAACATGATGAGTCAATTCCAATGGAGCTTGAGGTATCAGAACATGTGGAGGTAAAATCAGTTGAGGAAATCATCAAAGAGAAGGATAAAGAGATTTTAGAATTGAAAGAAGCCTTCTCCATTTCCAAATCTCAGATTACTTTCCTTGAACGAGAAAATATTCAATTGCAAGTGAATCATCTCCTCCAAAGTACATACAAATCAGACATGGAAGCAAGCAGAGGTAAAGGCAAGAAATTTTTTATTGTTGACCCAGTGTAGGAGATAAAGGCTGAAGTACATGCAAAAAGACCAAGAACAAGAGGCCTAGAAAAGGCATTGGAGCAAGCGAAACAACAAATTCATCAACCTGAAGTATTAACATTTGATGAGCTCATTTCCATGGAGACCAATGAGGATAGAGAACTTTGGCTATCAAGAGTTAATGAACACCTATAAAAGTTATTAAAAAAGGCTGAAAGGCATAACAATATGCAAATGCACATGACAAGTCATTATCGAACCACGGATACCATTTCTCGAGTAAAGCTGAAACAAGTCAAAAAGAGGCTTAAAGAGGCACAAATGAAGCTCAAGAAGAAGAAAAAATTGGATTTATTGGCTGAATATTCATTAGCTATATAGCCTATCTCTTTCAGATGTCAAAGAACCAATGTTGAAGGCTTTGGAGCAATTTTGGTATTTTTCATAATTTTTGGCAGAATTATTTAAATTTCTCATTGCAGAAGGGTAACAGACACTTACGAATTTTTGATTTGGAGGTAGCCAAATGGTGATTTATTTACATGTATGGATGTATTTTGACTATTAAATCATAGATTAGTAACCCTCATGGCATGACAAGCTGCAATTTGGGATAAAAAGCTAAAAAACCATCTATTTTTCATGTTTCTGCCTCCTTTTTGGACCCTCTGTTACACTTTTGAGTGACCCTCGGAGAATGGATTTTTGAAGACCTTACCATGGTACACTTTGGAAAATTAAAGATTTTTTGGAAACTAGACACACAAGGATAGTTGAATGTTTTTTGGACTTCTCAAAGTGCCTCCAAAGTTCTATTATGCTTTTGCAGTTTGTTTTTAAATTCTTTAGTCCGAATTGTCAGAGATTAGCATTGGGTTCCTTCAGTACAGTTGTCAAGCTCATAAATGGTCACAAATTCAAGGCTACGAGTTTTCATTTGAGTTATTAGGTTGGTTTTTTTTTCCTTGTATGCTGGAATGTATAATTAATGTAAGGGACAAAACTCCTAGTTTGTATCTAAATTTTAGGGAATGGTTTCTAACCTCCCTAGAAACTGGGAAATGACTCATCTCTTGAATTTATGACCCATTTGGGATGGGATTTCGACCTGGTGAGGTGTCATGATCTATATTTTCTATAAGTAGACTCACTTTTTTCATTTTAGAGGTTGGATAGTCTCATATTTTGCTGTGGAGCTCTTGTAACTAGTTTTGTGGAATGAAATCAAAGACAATTTACAGGGAATATTGTGAGATACTCGTGGTATGATTTGTAGCATCTGTGTTTATCATGTTTTCTTATTATCTTATGCTCAATTCCATGCCTATTTCTTCATATATGTCTATCTTGTGAGTTTTAAAGCATCATTCATGTTATGCATGCTCTGTTTTATGTAAGATTTTCCATATTATGTTCATTTTCTTCTTAATTGGATGAACTCAATTTTAGTGCTCATTCAAACCCTACTTCATCTTCATTATATACTCAAATTACTGATTAAAATGTTTCCAAACTACCTACCTTGCCTCACATACTCTTTGCAGGTTAACCTCAAAGTTCAGACCTAAAAATCTCATTCACAATCCTTTCACTAAATTTCTTATCCAACATTCAAATATTAAACAAATTTTACTCATTTAAGCTTACATATCTAGCCTAAAATCTTGTGATACTCAACCATTCATTTGAAAGTTTAAAGTGACATAGAGAGAGCCCTCTCTGGTTTGGGTAGGGCTAGCTAACTAGGCTAAAATTTGGTATGTGGTTACTTTTCTCCAATCCTATTGTCAGCCTTAGGAAGTTAAGGAGAGTGATAACATGAGGAAGCAGTGCAACAACGAGTGTGGGTTAATGCCATGGTAGAGGAATATGATTCCATAGTAATTTTATTTTTTTATAAAGTGGTCCCAAGACCAGAGAACAAGTCAGTGGTAGGTTCGAGGTGGATCTACAAGGTGAAGCAAGAAGCAAATGAAAGCGTCGAGAAACAGAAGGCCAAATTTGTGGCCAAGGGGTTCTCTCAGGTGGATGGAATTTATTACGAGGGGACCTTTGCTCCAATAGCAAGGTACTCTTCTATCATATCAATTATAGCACTTGCAACGCAGATGGGATGGAAGATCCATCAGGTGGATTTGAGGACAACATTCCTTAATGGAGTGATTGAGGAGGAGGTGTAAATTGAAAAACCAGAAGGCTTTGATAACTTTGACAAAGAGTTGCATGTGTGTAGAATCAAGCGATCATTGTATGGATTGAAACAAGTACCCCATGCTTGGTACACTAGGATTGACAACTATTACACCATTTTTGGATTCACTAAAAGTGAAGCAGATGAAAACCTTTACCATATTGTTGTTGAAGGTAAATTGTAGATTATAGTATTATATGTTGATAATTTTATTTTAACAAGTGATGAGAAGTTGATCAAATATTTAAAATAGGATCTTGCAAGAGAATTCGAGATGAAGGATATGGGACTCATGCATTATTTACTCATTTTGGGAATATGGAAAGGAGATGGGGAACTGTTTGTTTCTTAGGGAAATTATGCCAAGGAGATACTGAAGAAGTTTTGCATGGAGAGTAGCAAACCCATGGACACTCCTCTAGCAGGAAGTTGGAGGAAAGAGGATGCAACATCAAGTGAGGAAGTGGAGGCCACTATTTATAAGCTAATTGTGGGTTCACTAATGTCTTTGGTGAACACACGACCAAACATATGTTATGAATTTAACCAACTTATTCAAGAAATGGTTAAGCCAGCCAAACTATATTGGAAGGCAACCAAACAAGTGTTGAGATACCTCAGAGGCACTACTCAGTATGGTATTTGGTAAAAACGGACAAATGGAGTGAAGCTTCAAGGCTTCACAGATGCATATTGGGTGGGTATTCCATCAGATCGGAAGAGAACTTTAGGAAGATTCTTCTGTATTGGGTCAACAACAATTTCTTGGTACAAAAGGAAGTAGAGATCACTTGGAGTCAGTTCAACAAAAGCATAGTACATGGCTGATAGTCCAACAACTTGTGAATCTATATGGATGAGGAAGATTCTTATGGGTTAATTGGCCAGATAATGGATCCTACCATGATTTACTCTGACAATATGATTTGTATCAAACTCTCTGAAAATCCAGTTTTTCATGATCGATCAAAGCATATCGACATCTGACACCACCATCTACGATATTGTGTGCAGAGGCAGATTATTTTGTTGGAGTACATTCCTATAGAGGAACAAGATGAAAATATTTTTACAAAGGCATTGTCAAGAGGAAAATTCAAATTCCGTAGAGGCAGCATTGGGATATTTGATAATCCCTTTCTTGTTAAGAGGGAGTGTTGAAAATGACAACAAGAAAATCCTGATTTAATTTTCACGTGAATTAAATTAGTAGGAAATTGTAATTCCATATCATAATATGAATGTGTTAACTAAGTTAGAAAGACTTATTTGGCTCATTTAATTCGAGTTGAGGGCCCATCTTGAGTCATGTAGATTTTAGGAGCAATTATTGAGTTTAATTTGAGTTGTAATAAATTAATTTAGTCAAACTGAGTTAAAGTTAGTTAAACTAGTTCCAACTATTGGAGGAACTAGTTGGAGGTCTAGTAGTGGGGTGTGTACTCAGTGGTCAACCAATTTAATGACAAATCAGCCATAATTAGCTCATGCATGTTTGATATATGAGCTACCCATTTGAGATTGTAGTTCAAGGGAAGTGTACTATCAGTTGTATAATTATCCGAGTTGTACATGTGGTGCATGCATTCAGAGAAGGGCCTATAGGGGTTGTGCAGTTCAAGATGAGGATTTCCCTAGTTAATAGGGGGTAATTATCTGAGAAACATATCAAGGAAATAGGAGCTTTTAAGGCATCATAATTGGCTAATTATTGGCCAGAGTCAGCTTGTGAGGCAATGAGATAGATTATACTTGTGTATAGATTGTTAAGGCTCGAACTAAGCATTGCATTTCTTCTCTATTTTCTGATTAATTCAATACAAATAGGAAGGGGTTTTGAGCAGTGGCTTCCACCTAGATATATCCTCGTGATACGTGTGTTAATTAATTCATGTCACATTTTTTTTATATTGCTTCTCAATTGTGAATTGCTTTCCGCAGATGAGTAGAGTATATTCAAGTTTATTATTTTAGAAAATTACATTAGCAGTTTGAAACGACAAGGAATTTCTATAGGAACCATGGAGTTTTTCTAGGGAGATTGGTCTAGTAACATCGAGGCTTGGAATTATCCCTTGGTCAAGGGTTATTTTACCATATTGCCATTGGATTTGGCTAGTGACTTATAGCATCGGGCATGTATTTTTTACCATTTAATAACATGTGATGACATGTGGGAATGGTATATGGGCCCATGGTTTTACCATGTGTTAGCAGGTTGCTGATTCCAAGTGACGACTTTGTGGATTGGTGAAACAAGGACTAGTCTTATGTGAGGAGGTGCCTAACCAACCAATGGGTATGTTGTACAAATCAGCCCCTCCATTCAAATTTTGGCCAGCGTCTCCTCTTTCCCTTTTATCGTTGCCCTTTCCCAAGCCGGAAATACATTGCAAAAGGCTAAAAATCTGCTCTTTAAAGTCATATAAGGCCTAGCTCCCTTCTCCCCTAGCTCCGCGCCTCCTTTCATCCATATAGCCAAGCGTTGCCCCTTAGAGCGTTTATCGCAAATCGCATGATCGCGCCATCGCACTTTCTACTCATCGCATATTCCACCAGCGCGCTTTCTGCCTTTGCGATTTGCACACCCATCACAGATCCGCCCCATCGCAAAAGTGCAGTTTTCCGTTCATGCCATTCTGCGCCATCGCACTTTTCGTTTTTGCGATCT
The DNA here is from genome assembly GCA_034641835.2 of Pinus albicaulis. Lineage (NCBI taxonomy): Eukaryota > Viridiplantae > Streptophyta > Pinopsida > Pinales > Pinaceae > Pinus > Pinus albicaulis. The sequence continues at coordinate 1,206,487,428 of CM076574.1, forward strand.
GCGCTCGACCGGTTACGCCCATCGCATAGCGCATAGCGCAGATTCTTGTTATTCCATCGTTCCCTCCATCGCATTTTCTCCACTTGCGAATTTGCGATGTGCACTCCAGGTCCCACTTCCAAAGCTCTCACTCCATTGTTTTTTCATGTTTTCCTTTGTAATATCTCCAAAAGTTAACCTCTGGGTCTTTAAATTGTTAACGTTTTTCCGCCACTCTTCGTCATCTGCCCACGTGTTATCCACTTCTCCCTCCACCATCCACATATTCTGCTTAGGTGTCACATTTCAGTGTGTTTGTTTTATATCTGCGCCTTCGTCTACTCATCCATGCCTTCATCTTCACCATTTCCATCGGCTCCACCATGTTCGTCGTCTCTGTGCTGGGTTTTATTTAACAGGTTTCGGTTTTTGCAGGTTTATTACGGCCAATAATTACCATGATTCATCATTTCCATTACAAAGGCCGAGGATGCATTGCAGGACTATGTTCCAGGAGGAAAATTGGTGAGGAAGGATCCGGGAGTCACTATGATGTGACCACCATTAAAGAAAGATACTTCGATCTATAGAACTCTCTAGAGAAAATCAAAAAGGGCGAATCAGGGTGGATGAAAACATTAATGCAGCAGCAGATTATTAATGAAAGAAGCAATGAATTCATTGTCCGGCAGGAAAGGTTTCAAATTTGAAATTCAAAATTAGAAGGCCGAAAGTACTATGTATAGAAACAGGCGCCTCAAGGTTTAATTGCCGCAGATCTTCCTCCTTCAGCAAAGAGCTGAATATCTACATATTTTATTATTAATGTCTTGTTTATGAGGAGATTTTCATTTTCAGCATTCATTTCTGAGAGTAAATTGTAAAGTACAGTCATTTATGTTTAGTCATTCATAGTATGGGCGCGAATGTTTTCCGCCATTTTATTCAAATCAGATCAATAAATGTAGGATACCTACCCCACGCTCTAGAGCTTTCCATCTTCTCTATAAAAGGTAGAAAGAAAGACATTGTAAGGGTTCCAGATTTCTTTCAGCAAACTGTGCAGTGAAAAGGCTCTTGTATACATTCTGTAATATTTCTGTATGAAGGTTCAGAGCCCGTAGGGTCTCAGTGAGGAGGAGTTACAACTGTAATGAGTATTCTGGTCTTTGGTATCTCACAGTATGTAATTTCTCTTATGTGTTAATACAATATCTCATTTCATGCTATTTCTCTTCTTGTATCATGTTCTAGAATGTGAGTGGCTCACTAGTTTGTAGTAAGGATTCATCCTTGTTGATGCCCTTTCTGGAATTAGTCAAGCGCTTTAAATAGGCCTAGTCATGATATATTGTTACATGTTCATCTCTTCCATATTTTCTGCTATATTAGTTACTTGAGGAGGGTGCTTTTAAAACACCATTGTCATATAAGGATTCATAAATCAATATGCCCTTATGTGGTTCTGTTGTGTATTTGGGTATCAGTCTCATGTTAACTAATATCTTCTCTATGTTTTTTCACTGCACTCACTTCCTGATATTTGATTTCTGTGATATATTATTTGAACTGGCCCTCTTTACAGTAAGCTGTCTCTTAACTGTTTGATGCCTTTGTATTGGAGTTTTACATGATGTCCCTACACTATTCTTATCTTTGTGTCAGCTTCTGAGAGAGTTTGGTCCCATTCAAAACTAATTTCCTTGTTCAAACAAGAAATAGTAAGTGAGCTCTTGGACTGACAATCCAAACTATATGAAGAGCCCCTTGCTATATTAAGATGTCCTAGGCACTGGTCTATGGCAACTCTAGACTGTCTCTAGGAGGTGACAAAATTGTCCACAACAGGGTAACTGGCTCGTGAGTGACTAGATCCTTTGCAAAGGAGATATGTCTAATGGGTGACTAGATTCCTTTGCATTATGTTGATGAAGGATGCTTTTGACATGGTTTCGGTAGAGAACATGACGTGGATGGATTCATAAACATAGTTGATATCATTCAATATGTTCTTGGAGTGGAAAATTTTCATTCAAAAAATGTACCTCGCTGGCTAAGAGGGATTGTTGAAATTTTGTAGCTTCAACTGGTATTTAAGTCAACAAAGTGAAAGATAAATAAAATATTATTTTACTATTCATGTCATCCCCAACTTTACAGGTTGGCCCCACCTCTTGAAGGGGTTTGACCCTTGGTCAAAACGCACATGGTTTGGCTCCTATATATTAATATTTGGACCTCATCATTTGACATCTCATTAACTCGAATCTGCCCAAGAATAAGACTTTTGTTCACACATGCAAAGAAGGAGGAAACTTGAAGCTGAACAACAAATTTTGGCCAATTTTATATATGTTTGAACAACATTGACTTGGAATCTTTGGGTTTCTTTAAATTGGAATATTTTAGTTATTGGACCGAATGTCTAGGAATATTTGACTATATTGTTCAATAAATCTCTGGGAAAAAATCTAGGCATTGACCCAAATTGTTTAAGTAGTGTTGATCGCAGGCCAATTATGGTTATTTGACCAATTTTTTTGAGTGAGTTGTAGGGTTGAAATTCGGCCTCTTTCGCCATAGTTAACCAAGAGTTCAAGAGGATGAAATTAGACCTATTGACCAGATTTGAGTAACTAAACAGAAGTCTGATTTTTCTATCTCCTTTGACCAAGTTTGACTTGGAAAGTGGTGTGGTCAATTTAACTATGTTTTGATTGGAAATTTTAGATGTACATTTTATTGAATTGGACAATTTCTCCTAAGAAAATATTGTTGGGTTTTTCCCTGGTTTGGGTTTTCCCAAGATAAATTTTTATGTCTCTTGTGCATCATTATTTTATTATGATCTCTACCGCCCTACTGTATTAATGGTTGGGATTTTCTGATCTCTAATTGCTTAATGATATAGAATGTGCTAAACATATAATTATATCATTGGAAGTAATTATCTGGAAGAAAATTGTGCTTGTCTTAATTGCACCTTAAAAATAAACAGAAAATACAAGAGGAAGATGCTTGTCCAATGACAATTATAAAAAAAGAGGAAAAATGATTATTTTGGTTATGGTCATGGAAGAAGCTAAAGAGGAGGAAGAAATAATCAAAATCAACAATATTTCAGTAGATCTCCAGAAAACTTTCAAAAATATTAAGAAATGACTCAACTTAAATGTAAAAAAATATCTTTGCATAAACATGTGGCAGAAGCCTATGGGACAAGAAATAAGAAACTATCTAAGAATAAACGATTTTTCAAAAAACATTTTAGGTCTAATGGTTCAACATTAGCTTAATATGTAGAAAATGAATATGATTATGTGTTCAAAACAACTCAAGAAAATAAAAGTGAAGATTTAGTGGTCATCAACAAATTGCGAAGGAAATAACTTGAAGATGATTGGATACTTTATACAGGAAATAAAGTAGATATGTTATAAAAACTATTATTTTTGGACATATCAAGATATGAATGTAATTTATTGGGAAAATGACACTTAAATTTTTAATATTATACCAGATTTAATTATATCTCAACAATTTTTTTTTTAAAGGAAAGGATTATCTATTTCATGAAAGAATTTTTGTTTTTAGGCCAAAACCTTTTACACCACATGCCAAAATTTGTTCTGCAACAATCCAAAAATGCTTTAATCGATTATCATTATTTCGCATGAGCTATTAATGTCTATTCTAAATATATTTTCTCCATATATTCGCCAAAAAAACCTACGAACACAAAATATTTACCTAACCTAATAAGTAATATAATTACTAATCACGACTCTAAATATCTCCCATGTTCTATTAATCTATATGTTCAATTCTTCAGGCTTGAGCTGGGGAAGGTCAACTTCCTAGACTCCATCATAATCATTTGCTCATCCTCTACAGAACCATTATCGTTCTCCATTCCACGAAATTGAAACAAATATAATTATTGTTAATTTATTGAAATTCATTTCCATCTTATTTGATAAGACCAAACCCATTAGTCCTAACTTTTGGGAACATTGTTTGACCATAATGAATCTTCACGGTATTGTCTTAGATTAAGGAGGTATAACACCTTATTCTAGAGAGGATCCTTGTTTAGCCAACATATCATCCTCCTATTTAATATTTCTATTAACATGATAAAAGCTAATTAATTCAATTTTTTTCAATAATATTTTAATTATTTGAAGGATAGAACCACAAGGTTTTTCATCCTTATCCTTAAATTTGTTCACTTGTTGGATCACTAACATGGAATCACCGAAGGCCACCAAATGTAAAATGCCTCTAATGATGGCTAGTTTCAGACCTTAGCCATAGGGCTAAATATTCAGTCTGATTGTTTGAAACAGATCATAATACCCAATAATATTCTATCTCCTTTTCTTCATTGGAGCGAAATATAACCCCTTTCGCTCCTGCCTCTCCTATACCTCAACAAATTGTATTCGCAAAAAATTGTTAAATAAAATTATGAATTGATGTGAAAATAAAATCATTAGTATTTAACTTTTGAAATAAAATATTTTCAGCAGAAAAAAATTAAAAAATCAAGGAGATTAATCACATCAGAATAATAAGTATACACCCATACCAATTTTCTTTCGTTAAAATGCTAAATAAAATCTAGGCCTAAACGCACAAAGAAAGTTCATTGTTGGAAACTTTAACTTAGCCCCTGGCACTAGAAAACTCAGTCTAAGGAATACAACCCATAGAAAATTGGCCTCCTCAAGAAACTCAACCTCCACAACCAACAAATCGCCCCTCTGCTTTCCTCCTCATATGACTACTGTGCTCTCAAGAAAATATGCCCATTTGGATAAATTGACCTCCTATGTGTTTCAACTAGTTGACCTTTCAATTTCTTGAACTCGACCTCTTATAAATACTCTTGAAATTTCCTTGCACTCTTCCTCCCTTCTCTTCAATCTAGTTAATCCTCTTGCTTTAGAGAAATTCACTTCCTCCACTTGTGTGTCTTCACCTCTCCCTTGGGCTTAATTTATAACTTCATTAAGCCAAATCCCTAATCCTAATCTCCTAAGTGATTGATGGTCGTGATTCAATCTCACCTCACTTGAAATAAACGATTAAGATCGTATTTAAGTCACTTAAATAATTTTGCTATTTATCCTTAGTACTTAAAACTTTGGATTAATAATCCATAATAATTAATTGAATTTAATTATTGTACCTTTTATATATACAATTTAATTATTTAATCCACTAATAAAGTACTTAAAGAGGCAATCAACTATCTCCTACATGCTAAGACGCCAATCTAATGTAGAAGACCTTCTGAAGCTACCAAGAAATTCAACTAGCAAGGATGGACTTCTCCGCCACCTTGAATTTTCCCTATAAGATACAAAATTCCCTTTCACTAGAGGCTTGGTGAGAATATCAGCCACCTACTCCTCTATGGAAATGTACTACAATATCACAACACCTATCCATACCTTTTATATGATGAATTCATATCTAATCTTTATATGTTTGGATCTGTCATGAAACAAAGTATTTTCAGAGAACTTAATATAACTATGATTATCACAATGAATCACTGTGGGATCAAAATCAAGACCAAATAACTGTATGATTATCACGACTTCACAACTCCCAAAAATCACTTCCATGTAATCTGCCTCTACTGATCTAAGTGTCATTGATAATTGCTTCCTGATACACCATGATATCATGGTTGATCCCAAGCTGAAACATGTTGGAAAATATTTTTCATTGATATCAAAGTATGCATTTGAGTGTTTTCCTTGTTAGATCAAAATGAGTTTTGAATATTGGATACAATATGCACCTGAATATTGTGATAAATATTATATCACTTTTTTACATGGATTGGAAAGTTTGTTATGTTCTCGTTTTCTCTCACTAAACATATATAATTTCTAGGGATTAAATTAAAATGACCACGTCCTTTGTATTCTTCATCATTCTTAGTGTCGTAGGTTGGAGAGTCATTGTATTACATGACGTAAGATCTAGAATAGTTGTGTTGCAGGTAAATAACTCCTTCATTTGTAGACTCATGGGAAAAAGGACCAAGATTTTATAATTCTACACACTTATCAACTTTCTTGATTTTAGTTTTTGTGAGGGTGTGATCATCTACTCAAGATGACTTGGCCTATTTTCTTCCAAAATCACTGCAAAATTTGCACAAGGATGCTCTTCCACTTTTAGATTGAATTTATGTTTTTTTGTGCTGACATCATCTTGGTCATTTCACAAGAAGTAAATAAATTACTATTAAAACACCCTAAACCTATAACTTGACACAAATTCCCTTCATAAATTTTGGAGGTATCATTGTATTCAAAATAGTAGTTTGTGGTGAAAGGAAGTGTTTTGTCAGTCTGCGATTTATAAGGTAGATTCTCCATATAAATAAGACTATCTTCATCCATCCAGTCTGTTGGAACATAAATACTTTATTGGAACTTAATGGTGGCTTATATATTTTTTTTGGTAAGTTGGGCTATTCTATTAATTCGAAAACATAAAGTTACATATGCTACAGGCTGGGTTGGTAAGCTGCGCTTAGCCTATCCCAGCCTTTGTTACACGATTTACGGCATGCTCGAGGGAGGAAACCAGCCCAGACAAAAATTATAACATAGAATTACACTATGCGTAGTAGAGCTGACATATCTAAGCAACATAAAGTAAACGGTGGCAGAAAGGCATTGATGGAGAGCATCACAAAAAACATAGTGCAGCTGTGCAGACTTCACTTTCCATCTTCATCATCACTGTATGGGTCCTCATCCTCAATGAGGCAAGCAGAATCCTGTGCAGCAGCCGCCTCTGCATCTGCCACTGTATGCCTGGGCTTGTAGACTAGTGCGCAGAGGATAGGGGAGTCTAGATCTACTCCGTTAGGAACCTGCGTCCAGATTCCATCGGAGTTAGTCACCCAGATATCCATATCCTCATCGTCCTTCTCCAAAACCGACATCGGGTCAGTTTTTCGTTGCTAGGGGTGGGTCTGTGGAGAAATGGTGGACTTCCTTGGACTGTGCCTTCCTCTGCACGGTGTGCCCAGAGGCTTTTGTGTGCTACTCAGGATCGAAAATCTGACACACAAAATTGCTAGAAGAGGAGCCATCTATCAACTCGAGATGGTTATCCTCGCCACGGTGATAATGGCTAGGGAGAGCTCCTCTTTTTCCTCCTCGGATAGTTCGTTGGAAAAGTCTTGGAGCCAATGTGAACTGAGGTAGGGGGGAGAAATTCAGAAATAAAAGGTGGCACAAAAGGGCGAGCAGCGATGGGGGGAAATGCGTAGGAAGGGGTGTGGTAGCCCAAAGGAGATTATGCAGTGCTATGCTGAGAGTAGAGCTTCACAGCATATTAAAGTTAGGGAGAAGCCAGAGCAGAGTAAGGGAGATGAAAGGACAAGATAACAGACTGAGTATGGAAAGGGATTTAGAGCTCATCTCTTTAAAGGGATGGGGATGTGTGCAATGAGGATAGAAATGAGTAGGCTTCACACACATCTGCATGCAATGATTGAGAACTTGAGTAGGCTCGAGGGAAGGGGGATGGATGCAATGTAGGTTAATCATGATGGTCATTAATGGTGATGGATGCAAGGTGATGCTCATGACATGATGACGCAGATCCCATACTCTCGTCATCATAGTTGAATATGTAAGTCTCGTGCGAGTGACTAATGGTATGAGGATCCATAATAGATGATGCTTTACGCAGGAGATCTCTGTTTTTCGTGGAGTGTGGGATGTGATTGGCAAGCGTGTCAATTCTTTCACCCGCATTTGGGGGGTGCCGATCCTTCTAAATGAGAGTGAGGCAGTCATGTCTGAGATATTCCTCCTCAACCTATGCAAGGGTGGAGTGATGTAGCTCACAATTTCTTTCCACCCCCTTGTTTGCAAAAATATACGCAACAGAGTTGGCTTTCTTGTGAAAGTGAAAAAAAGTGATGGCTCTGTGGTTGTGAATTAATAGTTCCAACATCTTGATCTTATGGGAAAGTCTCTATTTGTTGGAAATTTTTGAGGAAGTCGTGCCTTGGAGGATTTTGGTGGCATCCATAGTTATGATTTGCGAGTCTCCCTCCATTTCTAGGGGGAATTAGTAAAATTCGATGGAAATTTGAATACCTTGTATTAGCCCTTCCAGCTCCGTCGAGTTGTTACTGTCCCAACCTATGTTCTCGTAATAAATTCTGAGAGGTTATCCTTGAGAGTTCCTGATAATGCCTCTGAAGCCTGCATTACCAGGGTTGCCTTTGGACACTCCATCAAATTTTCTTTTGAAGAAGCCATTAGAGAGGGGAGACCATTTTTCTGGAGCAGGGGTTCTGCCGGCACTTCTAGGGTTGATGTCACTATGGGTGTTTAGAATCATTTTCCAATTGTTCCATATATGGCACTCTAATGCACAGGTGGGAAGGTCCTCCTGACTCCGGGCTTCTAAGGCCAGAGTTTCGAAGAGGTTGTTGTGAATCCTATCCCAGAGCTGATCAGGAGTGGAAGCCTTCTCCTTCAAGATACAATTGTTTCTTTCCTTCCAGAGGTTCCAGATAAGGACTCCCAGAATGATATGCCATAATGTAATTAGGAGGGTACTGGTGTAAGGGTTTTCTTGCTAACTACTGATGGTGTTAATGATGTTTCCTTTGGCGCAGTTGGAACGTCGGCATAAGACAAATATTCTATCCCACAAGAAATTGGCAGAAGGGCATTGGTCCAACAGGTGGTTGATGGTTTCCAAGTTATCCTGACATAAAGGGAATCTAGAGGGCCCAAAAAACCCCCTCTTCAAAAGATTCTCCCATGTGAGTATGTGTCGTTTACTGAGCAACCACATGAATGTAGCTATTTTAGGCCACAGATTGGCCTTCCATATATTTTTCTAGATAAGGTCTGCTCGGTCGGGGTTCTGCTGATGAAGAATGTTGTAGGCTTCCTTGGTAGAGTAAGTTCCGCTAGGAATATGCCCCCAGCGGAGGATGTCAGGTCTTGATTTTACTCTGATTTTTATTTTTTACGAAGCTCCTCCCAAATTTATGTGTGCTTTCATTTTTCAATTTATCTTTCCATCTGCTCGTATGAAGCCATTGCATGTAGCCTTGGGAGGTATCATCCGTCCAGAAGTCTTGCACCTTCTGTATTTTTCATCCTTGGAACGCAGCACACAAAAGAGGTATATGGTAGATGGAGAAGAGGCTTGGCATCTGTTGTCAGAATTCCTCCCATAATCTAGCCTAGTTACCACTTCGTAGCTCCCAGAAACTGTGATTTTGGATGATCCGTTTTTTATTGCTTGCTGCTTTCCAAATTTGGGATCCACCCAGATCTAGGTTGTACCTTATGAGATACTCCTTTGGCAATAAAGGCACATACTTGGCAGCCCATAGGTTGGCCCATGGGTTGTTGGGGTTGGAGACCCATTCCCACCAGATGTTGGCTCCCATTATGGTATTTTTGTGCTCAGGATCACGTAGTCCTAGTCCTCCCTGACTTTTAGGGGTGCAGACATCCTTCCAATTGACTAAGGCCCATTTTTTTTTTCTTTTGGTCCCTCCCCATAGAAAATATCATTGCAAGTTGTGCATGGCCTTGAGGACCCATTTGGAAGCTGCAAGGACTGAGAAGAGATAGATGGGAAGGGATTGCAAAACAGATTTAATAAGGAATAGATGACTAGAAATTTTGAGGGCGTGGTGGGTCTAGCTGGATAGATGAGTTTCCATTTTGTCCAAAAGAGCTCTCCAAGAGGAGTGATTGATGGCAGAGTTAGTCAACGGAGCTCCTAGGTATTTGGAGGGTAAATATGCAATGGAGAATCTAAGGATGCGGGCGATGGTGCGCTGGGTTAGAGGGGGAGTATGAAAGAAGAAAATCTGTGATTTGTCAAGGTTAAATTTTGTACTGGAGGCTTCAGAGAAAGATTCTAGAATGGATTTGAGGGTCTGGGCTTCCTGTATTGAGGGGTGACCCATAATCAGGTTGTCATCCACAAATTTTTGGAGAGAGGAGGGAGGGAGGTTGTGGAGTGGTAAACCAAGTAGGGTGCCAGTATGGATGGAGCTTTTGAGCACGCAACCCAGTCCTTCGGCCATGATGATGAAGATAAAGGGAGAGAGAGGGTCCCCTTGTCTTATGCCTCTTGAGGGGTTGAAGGTGGCAGAGGGGATTCCATTGACTAGAATGGAGAGAATGGGAGAGGTGATGAGACTCATAATCCATCTAACCTAGGTTTGACTGAACCCAAAGGCTAAAAGAACTTTTTTGATGTAGTCCCAGCTAAGTTTGTTAAAGCTTTGGATAAGTCAATTTTAAGAAGCATGCTAGGGTTTTTGGTAGTTTTGAGGGAGTGAATGACTTCATGAGTTAGGATTATGCCATGAAGAATCTGCCTACCTTCCATATAACTTGTTTACTCTGGGGATATGATGAGGGGGAGGAGCTTCTTCGGGCTATTAGAAATAAATTTGGAGATAATTTTATAAATGAAATTGAATAGAGCTATAGGTTTATACTTAATTCGTGAGTCTACTCTATCTTCTTTAGGAACCAATGTGATTAAGGTGGAATTTAGCGCAGGAAGAAGCCAATGGGTGGAACGTGATTCCTCCACAACGTCCCAGAATTTGTTTTGAATGGTTTCCCAGAAGAAATGGAAGAATTTGGTGGTAAAACCAATATTGGGACCTGGATCTTTCCTTTCCTTTAGTTGGAAGACTTCATGTTACACCTTAGATAGAGAGGTAGCAGCGAGCAACATCCTGTTATGTTCCTCCATTATCATCTTGGGGATATGTTGGGTGATTTCCCAATGGCCTCATGCATCTGGTTGTTGGGTTCCTGAAGGATGCCCCTGAAAAGATTTCGCGTCTCCTCAGTGATGGCCACTTGTGTTTCCAACCTTTCCCTCATTTGGTTCTTGAGGACTATGATTCTGTTGTGCATCCTGTGTTGAATGGTGGAGCGATGGAAAATTTTGGTGTTTCTTTCTACTTCTTTGAGCCAATTGATTCTTGGCTTTTGTCTCCAAAGGGCTTCTTCTTGGTTCTGTTTTTCTTCCAGCTGAATAGTTAAGGATTTTTCCTGATGATCTGACTCAACTGAGCGCCCCTCTTAGATGATTTTTTGTTGCAGTTTCTTCATTTTTTCCTCTAGATATTTCTGTTCTATGAATATGTTGCCAAAGGTTGTTTTATTCTAGACTTTTAGTTGTCCTTTGAGTAGTTTCAATTTTATCTAGAGCTGGAGCATTTTGATGCCTTGAGGAGGTGCTAAGGAAGACCACCATTTGGAAACCATTTCCTTGAACCCCGAGTGCCTGAACCAACAATTTTTTAAGCGGAAAGGTTTAGGTGCACGCTTACCTGGTTAGAGCCATTGAAGTTGTATAGGCCAATGATCAGATCTTTCTGTCGGGATGATGGTGGAATCTATGTTACCTCCAAGTCAGATAAGATCTTTGGTAATGAGGAACCTATCCAATTTTGAGGCTATCTGATGGGCACCTCCTCTTTTTTTGTTCCACATGAAGGTTCCATTGGGGGTGTGTAGATCTATAAGGTTATTTCTCTGGATGATTTTTTTGAATCCATTACTATCCGATTCCAGATGCATCCTTTCGCCTTTATTTTCCTGAATATTGGTGATCATGTTGAAGTATCCTCCCAAGAGCTAGAGAGGGAGGGATCGTTGTTTGTTGATTCCCTCTAGGTTTTCCAAGAGTGCCAATTTTTGTTGACCATTTTGTGGAGAGTAGACATTTGTGAGCAGGCCATGGATGTCCATGGAAATGAGGTCAAATTTGGCCTGAATGAAGTGTCTGTTAGCATGAAAATTCTCTACGGAGATAATTTGGGGGTTCCAGATGATTTCCAGTCCTCTAGACGCCCTGTTTGCATCTATCGCTACTATATTGCTGCCTTTCCAGATATTTTTGAATATGGTATCCAGAATAGTGTTGGAGCATTTGGTTTTTTCATGTAGAATATTGCCAGATGTTCCTCTGTATTCATTTTCTTTATGATCATGTGCTTTGTGGGGCTGTTGAGCCCTCTAATATTCCAAGAGATGAGCTTCATGGGATATGATTGGAGGTGAGGGTTTAGAATCTAGTCATCTTGGGGAATCGCCCAAAGTCCACCATTTCTTTCGCTATTTCTATGGTTCTTTGCAGGATTTTTTTTCCTGCCCCTTTTTCGGGACTCTTTCGTGAAGTATTTTTTTTTTATGAGCGTGCCCCACTGGATACCCAAGGAGGGGAGCTGTTGTGCTCTGGAGAGGATTTCTTCCATTTTTTAGATTTTTTTCTCTGAAATTAATATTTATTCCTTCTTGTTGCAAGCTTCCTCTAACCTAATGAGATCTAGGCATTCCAGTGTAGAAATTTTCTGAATAATGAATATTTATCCACCGATATTATCCTGATCACATACTAATTCGAATTCATATGCAACACATAATCTCTTCTACAATCAATCATCAATTTTCGGAAATGGAAACAGTCGCATGCGCACATAAACACAATATGTAATGGGGAAAGCTTATAGATGAAAACCCCTCAGCTATTTTGTATATTATATGGAGAGAACATGTAACAGTACATAGCACAATACTCCTCACAAGTACTCAGTACTATCTCATAAAGTTACACACAAACTAGCTCAGTTTTGAACAAGTCACAGGTTCAAAAATCATCCACTAATTTGCCTGCCTCTATTGCGCAATCAAGGTTGTTCTAATGAGAGATCCAAGGTTCTAATTTCCTTGGCTTGACAGTGCAATCCTCATGGGAAATTCCTCCAAGTGTGGTGCTAATCTCATGCACAACTAATGTCACAACTGATAGCTATCTCAACCCTTTCATCTACCTATTTCACTGGTCTCCACTGAACTGTCCATGCACTGTAGTGAACTGATGTGTTCTTGAGTTGAATAATGAGTTAATAATTAGTGAATTAAATAATATTTAATTCACTCCACTCATTACTAGTTGATTATCTAGTTAAACTAATCACAACTAGTTCAACTAAGTTAAACCGAACACAACTCCACCAACTGTCTCATCAACTCCACCAAACTCTGCCACTGAAGTCCTAACTGAAGTCAACCATGCATGAGCTCACCAAACCCCAAGGAATAGCATAATTCCTTCTGTCAGATGCATGAGCCACATCCGTAGCTCCAACTGAAGTGCTGTAAGAGAATAAGCTGAAGTTTAGAGTCTAAATATTATTAAGGGTTAATAATATTTGACTGACCTATTTTTAGACAGGCAGTCTAAAAATAGACTTCGACCTGTATGTCTAAAAATAGAGGTCCATATATTTTTACCAACTCCACCAATCATCCAAGAATAACATACTGCAACTCCTAGACCATGCTCCATATGTCTAAAAATAGACATAGTCTAAAAATAGACTTTGCGCCAAAAATAGCCTGCGAGCCCACTTAGTGAAGGCGACTTCATTTCACTAAGCTCCATCATCTTGTTGCATTTTCAACATCCAAATCTATGCTCTTTGGTTCTTCCTCCGTCTCTTCTGGGATTGATTCCATGATCTTTTCTTTTCCCTTTATCATGTTGTTTTCCCTTGGAGTGTTTTCAGTTAGTGGTTTCAAGAAGGTCTCAAGGGGGAGCTTGTCCTATTAAGCTTTGGAGGACTGGGTCTACATCGTAGAGGTACTCCCAGCTTCGATGACTAGTTCGAGTTCATTTTCATTTAGCTGATTTAGGGTTGCGAAGTTGTTGCTAGTCGTAGGTCCTTTTTTGTTCTGTTGAGGGGTATCTTTCCTGTTATGTCATTTTTTTCTTGCTACCTTTGTGAATCCTTCTGCTTCCTATTCATTAGATTCCTTTTCAGCGATGGCTTTCTTGTTTAGGGGGCAGTCTCTGAAGAGATGCCCATGTTGGTGACACTTTTTGCATCTGAAAGGAATGTGCTCATAATCTACAATTTGTATCCATTCAAAATATTCATGCATCAGACTTACCTCGCCTAGTAGTAGTTTAGCTAGGTTCATGTAGATGCATATGTGAGTGTAGGTTGTGTAGTAGTTGATCTTGGTCTCCTCTTCAATCTTGACGAACTCTCCTAATGCATTGTCGACGTCTCTAAGGGTAAGCTCATCCCAATAGTCTTGGGGGAGAGAGTAGAGCCAGCTCCAGACTGGTGCCCAAGTAAGATCCTGTTTATCTAGGTTGAAATACTCAGTCCAGGGTATGAGGTATAGACCTGCAGTGTTGAAGTAATAGGGACCCCCATCCATTATCCTATCTTTGTCTTCATAACATGTGAAGAGTATATTGAAGAAGCCTTTAGCGCACAGCTGTAAGTCAATATGGCCTTTGGGTTTCCATTTCGAGGCTATCCATCCTCTCAACATTTTTTTCGTGGGCTAAAAGCCCATGAACTTTCCTATCAGTGTGTGATCTTTCATGAATTGGATTATGCCATTGATGTGGTGCGCTGGGAGTTGTATCACTATTTTCTTGGAGTTATTTGGTATGCATGTTGTATATTTAATGTTTGTTGTTGCTACTGCTTTTGTACTTGTCGTCTATGTTGTAGGTGTTGCCCCTGTAGTTTCTTGAGATGAGCCAGAGTTGTGCTAATTGACAGTATCAGCCCCTGCCGCAGCCCTTATGAGAGGCTGGCTTGTGAGGGGGGGAGCAATCGTCCCCCCGTTGGAGTCGGTCATCAATTAGCCTGAAGCTGTCCATGTGAGAAGTAATGATATATCGATGTGGGGGAGGAGGTTTGCCTAGGGAAGCTAATTCAAAAACCAACAAACCCTAGGTCATGGAGGTCGACCTGGTGCAGATATCTACTAGGGTTTTCAAAAGAATATCAGATTTTACAGGGTTGTTTCAACTTTGATTTGGCAATTAAATTTTTAGTTTTACTGGTGGCTTATATTGTTGTGAAAAATATAGACAAATATTTATTACTAAGAAATTGTAAATCTAGATAAATGTCTTTCGGATTAATCACATCATTAGGATTTGGTGACATTTCAAACCATCTAATGTGGTTCATCCTCAGGACCTTTTCCAGAGGATGAACCACATTAGATGGTTCGAAACGTCACCAAATAATAATGATGTGATTAATCCGAAAGACATTTATCTAAATTATAGATCAAAAAAGTCTCAGATCTAAAAAATTCTAAATATTTACCATTAAAAACTAGGTTTGTTGTAAAGTTGAAAAGCCTCGAGGAATAGTCCACTTCTAGCCCCAAATATGAGTTGTCATTTTTAACAATGGCTTCATTAGAAATTTTGATTGCACTGAAAAATCAAGGGAGATGATGATCCAGAGGTTGTTTCCATCTAAATATCATGTAAAATCCTCCCAGTAGTCTTGAATATTCAATAATTAAATGTGTATAAATACAAATCGTTCGCCTCTGAATTCAGTGAGAACTTGGTCACGGTCTTGAGGATGAACCACATTAGAAGGTTCGAAATTTCACAAAATCCCAATGATGTGATTAATCTGAAAGACATTTATCTAAATTATGGATCACAAAAGTCTTAGATCTAACAAATTCTAAATCTTTACCATTAAAAACTAGGTTTGTTGTAAAGTTGAAAAGACTCGAGGAATGGTCCACTTCTAGCCCCAAATCTGAGTTGTCATTTTTAGCGATGGCTTCATTAGAAATTTTTATTGCATTGAAAAATCACGGGAGATGATGATCCATAGGTTGTTTCCATATAAATATCATGTCAACTCCTCCCAATAGTTGTGACTATTCAATAATTAAATGTGTATAAATACAAATCATTCGCCTCTGAATTCAGTGAGAACTTGATCACGAAGATCTAAAAGGAGGGTTGGGTGAAAAGAAAAAAAAGGTATTTCGAAACTGTGGAGAAGAGGACAAGGTTCATTTCTCATGAACCTGACAACAATTTGAAGAAATATTTCTATGACATTATCTTTGTTATGGTAAATTAAGGGTTATATGACCAGTCTTTGAAGTATTTTGGACCCATTCATTGTTGATATCTCAGTCCTTTTGTGACATAAATTTCAGTTCTTTACAAGAACCATTTTTGATACACTTTGAGGAACAAGATTTACCTTCCTTACCTCAGGATTAGACCCTGTAATAGACTCCAAACCTTGGGTCTTTGTGAAAAACTTCATTCCCTATGGAAAATTGTAGATTTGGCCTGTGAAAAGGTTTATTTCCGTCCTATAGTTTAGTGTGACATACTTCAGTCCAAGGACCTAGACCCTGAAGCTTCTTGGAGAGGTTTTTGAAATTTTTTTTTAAGAAACTATTATATATATATATATAATAAATGTAATAATAGTTAATTAAACAATAACTATTTACTAACTGAGGCATGTATCTAAGTACATGGCCCATCATGAAATGGAACCTGCCTAGGTATATAAGAAGGCCCTCTTCTTTGTAGTACAACATCATTTCACTCACATTCAAATATTGTTGGGAAAAATACTGAGAGGGGGGGGTGAATCAGTATTTACTGCATAATCAAATCTTTTTACTTTTTCATTCCTTAAAACCCATACGCTACTTTACTTTAGTAAACTAGCGTATATACGCGGATACCCTTTATGAAACTTGCGTATACACAGAGATCTAGATATGTCATTAATTCTTCACTTAAACCATTCCATCATTTATTCTTCAGATATTCAATAAGCAGTAAACATGTGCAGTAAGAACAGAATAAACATCACACAAAAGCATCACATTTGAACACCATGATTTTTAGGTGGAAACCCAAGTCGGGAGAAAACCACCGCTGCCGTTGTCTCAGCCTTCCAACAAACACATTATAAACATATTACAACATATGTGGCGCCGAACCCGGCCGGCACGCGGAGGCACCCCTTTGCGCTCGTTTGCAACCTCTCTGAAGGAAACTCGCCCCGACTCGTTGCCTGACCTCTCACGGAAGGAGAGCCTCGACTGATCTCGTTACAGCCTCACCTGGAAGGAGATACGACCCCGGCCCAGAAGGCTACAACCCACCAGCACCACAGACCACTATTGCGCCATGCCCACCCCCTAGATCCAAGCAACCAATAGAACACCACTTGCAGGCCACATTTCATCATATTTCCAGACTGGACCCTTTCCAAACATTTAAGCACAAACATACGTCACCAACAGATACTTAACAACACAGATCAGATAGCAGAAACACAACAGAACAGATCAGATATTTCACACCCTTTGCTTCGGCAAACCCTAGTTTGCATACGCGCTTTCACTTCAATGATGTTGCGTATATACGCGCTTTCACTTCAATGATGTTGCGTATATACGCGCTTTCGTCCACACAAACCAGCGTATACCTCAGTGTATATTTTATTGCGCATACGCGCTTTCTCTTGTGGCTTGACGTACCTCTGGCAGCTTCCTCCCTTGACAAAGTAGCGTATAGATCTTGATCTATTCTGAGCTTGTACAAGGGATAGAGTAACTGTCGGTTAGTTACCCTTTTCCTTCGGACGGATGTTAGATGTTGCCTCATCACCCGAGATCTAATCACTCCATAGCAGATCTATACAAGTACATTTCAGATCCTAAAGATCCCGCTTCATCATTTCTTCATAAGTGCGATATAGATTAGGATCCATCATCAAAGCCTTTACCCTTCCATTCAGATCTACTTCAGAGAGAAGTATTCATTTAAGCTCAGACATTTTGCACCCACACTCTTGTTATGCACAATGAATTTGTTCTCCTTATATAGGTTTATCCTTTTTCAATACCATGAGCCCTTTTTCAATACCATGGGCCAAAACAATACCATGAGCCCAAAACTACCTGGACGGGGTCAATTAGGCGGATCATTACCCAATACCATGGGTCAATACCATGGTGGTTACCCTTGGTTTTGCACTTTTTGAGCGCTTTTTCCCATACGCAACTTGGCACGTTATTTTCCGCATGCATACGCGACTTCCCCTAGTCCAATCCGCGTATACAAAGAGACATACTCTTTTCATCACATTTTGAGCACATTCTGAATTCTTTTCTTCATTGCCTTCTGTACACACTGTAGAAACATCATATTTTCTTCATCAGGAACATATTCTCTCAAGTACAACTTCATCAAGTAAGTTGTCATCATCTCCATCAAGTGGGTTGCTTTTCAAGGACAACACTCAGCATCATATTGTCAACAAACATCAGATTTACATTATTTACCAAGTCCATCAAGTCAAGCATAACTTCATCAGGTGTTTTGCCATCAAGGACAACACATGTCAACTGTCACATGTCTTCATCTTCATTCAGTGGGTTGCCATCAAGGACAACACTCTGCATCATATTTCCAACAATCTCCCCTTTGGACTTGATGGCAACCATGATGGTGTTTGGTTACCACAACAGATAGGTACCATGTCACTCTCCCAAATATTTGACATCATTATCTTCTCTTCATTCAAACACCATGTCACTCTCCCCCTTTGACATCAAGGGCAAAGGGCGGATCAAAAACCAACACTCTCCTCCTCATGTGGAAGAAACATTCTACAGATCTGATATGTGCTGAAGTGGCCAAGCTCCCCCTGAGTTCATGCTGAATCTTCAAACATATTTGTCAATGAAGTACATGACTCTATGAACTTCCTATCACCAAAGACTCATACTTACATCAAATATCCAACCAAGTTTAAGACTCAAGTACCCAACCAAGTGGGTTTACAAAAAATTGACTCAGCTACCCAACCAAGTGGGTTTACAAAATTTGACTCAGCTACCCAACCAAGTGGGTTTACAAAAATGACAAGTCCTTACATGACTGAATATTACAATTTTTACATCATGGGTCTCAACAAGACCTTTTCACCAAAATATAAATGTGACCATTTATGACCAACACGAGAAAGTCCTCAAGAAAGAGAACATATTTCAGAACCATAATAATGCCAACACTGCATTATAGTCAGCAAAGCTAATGCTCCCCCTGAATCTGTGCAACCATGCATCCTTTTCATATGACTAAGGCTCCCCCTTAGTTTGTGCATCTAAAAACTTCCCATGACAAAATCATCAATGCATCTTCATCTTGACATTAAACAGAATTATGAACTGGAATACCACCCGAGATACCAAACGGTCTCAGAGATACCAAAACGTACTATATTGTCTTTGGTGGCCCGACTCCAGAAAAAATTAATGAAATAATCATGCATATGAGTTCCCGGTAAGTATTTCGTGTACATGTCTGTGTTTTTTCGAGGCTTAGCGTATCCATCTTCTAAAATTTATGCAGATCTGATTCTCTATGAGGAAAAGACAATGTTCAGCTTCTTTCTGAGAAATTTGACTGCTTCCCTGGACTACAGATATAACAGAATAGTGTAGTTGTGTCTTCGAGCGTCATCCAATGGTTGTAGCATA
The DNA here is from genome assembly GCA_034641835.2 of Pinus albicaulis. Classification (NCBI taxonomy): domain Eukaryota; kingdom Viridiplantae; phylum Streptophyta; class Pinopsida; order Pinales; family Pinaceae; genus Pinus; species Pinus albicaulis. Next base: position 1,206,506,819 of record CM076574.1, read on the forward strand.
AGCCCATTAGTAACCAAGCCTTCAGATCCTTTGCAGCATCAATACATTCTTTCCAAAAGAGATTATCATACCAGAACAACATCTTCAGATATGTGTCAAGCAATCATCCATGTGGTCCAAAATCACCATGATCTTCAAAATGTAACATGAAGTAACATACGTAAGAAAAAGATCTCAACCATAGCAACCAAACTCTATATGATCTGAAACAAACGATATCCAACTCATCCACACAAAGATACTTATCAGCAACCAGGGCTCAAAATCTCATCATAATAATCCATGTACCAAATCATCATCATTTGAGCATGAGTATCACCAAGACCAAAGAATAAGCAGTCATATTTCCAACGATGCAACCATTAGAATTCAACCTGCTACTCCCCCTAAACCAGTGCTTCTTCTTTTAACTTATGAAACACCTTCAACAGAAAATCATCAGCAACAATTTATGCATGAACTGTCCTTATCTCTGAGTTAAAAGTCCTTCACTTCAGCAACGAATACTCTTCATTCAACAAGCAAACAAGACACATCCATAATCTTCAACATAAGACATTAAGCATCATATCATTATTTAGAACTGAGAAAATACATTGTTTCTGAGTCAATAACACAGTTATTAACAGTCAAACTGATGCTCCCCCTGAGCCTCTGCTTCAGATCTTCAGCTATCAGATAAATTCTCTTATCATCAATGTATACGCGACTGTGTTTGCTGGAACTCGCGTGTATACGCGACTTTGGTTAATGTAACCCGCGTATGGAAAGTGAAGCATAGAAAATTTTCATCTTCCTTCATTTCCTCCTGAGCTTGTACCTCCTATACCTGTCCTTTTCACATCAGATGCGCTGTCAGAAGTAAACCTAACCAGAATAATCAAATCAACCATGAGATTCATCATGCATTGCTCCACCTGTGACGATACATTACTAGATCTCATAATGTATCTCACATCATTCCTGCAGTCAATCAGAGAAGTAAGCTTCAGAAGCTGATGACTGCAGTAGGGTCAGAATTCCCTACATTTCTGATCGATCCTCCTTCTTTTTCCAAATTTGCTTGAGCTTTCCAACTGTGTGCTGAAAATTGTCCACTTTCCCAGATCTGTTCATCCTGCATTCTTTTTCTACATGTCCATATTTGTTACAAGAATAACATCTCATGTGTCTAGAGAAATAAGCATAAGAATCATAATGAGTATTTCTAATCTTACTCCTTTTGCAATCAACTGCTTTATGTCCATACATGTTACATGAGAAACAATATCCCCTGAAGAAACTAGAGTACCTTTCTGAGTAGAACCTATTTGTTTGTGGCTGAAATGATCTGCTCCTGCAATTTGCTGCAACATGCCCATAATTATGACATTTAAAACATTCAACGTTCTTGAATGAATTTCTTTGAGAATTCATGATTGTTGGTTGATCTTTTGTCTCTTTCAACACTTCAGGTTTTGCATTGACATTCTCTGAATTTTTGGCACTTCCTTGTGAGCTAGATTCTCCTTTAATAGTTTCATGGAAACCAAGACCAAGTTTGATAGCAGGAGACCTTTGATTACTCAGAATATTGTCCAAAATATTAGTACTATCTTGAAATCTCAAAAGTTTAACTTTTTCTTCTAATTTACCTTTGAGAATGTTTACCTCAACCTCCAAGGCTTGACATTGCTTTGTCATGCTTTCTTCTTTCCTTCTTCCATCTTCTACTTGATCCTTCAGATTTAGAATCTCTTCTTTCAGCCAATTTTCATTTTCTTCACATGTTTGTTCCAGCTCTTCATTCTTCTTATTTGATTTTTTCAGATCTTCTTTGAGAGAGATGATTTCTGCTTCAAGGCCTTCCTTTTCAAATGTTTGTAGAGGTTCCTCAATCTTCTTACTTGATGCTTCAAGATCTGTTTGTAGAGAGATGACTGCAGCTTCAAGTCCTTCATTCTTCTTGTTTGATTTTTTGAGATCTGCATTTAGATCGTTGATTTCTGCTTCTAGTTCTTTAATTCGATTGGATGCATAAGTATGAAACCTTTGATACTTTTCCACCTGTCCATTTAGTATTTCTATTTGATCTTTCATTTGAGAGATCATCTCATTGTAGATAGCTTCACTTTTATTAAATGATCTTTGTTGATCTTCAGTTTTCTTGATAGCTTCTTTTAGATCCAAAACTTTACTTTTACTATCTTCACCATTGCATGCACAGGAAAGTGCATCACAAGAACAAAAATCAATACTTGTTTCATCTTCTTCATTTTCTGTTGCACATGTTTTCTGAGATATCTCTTTTTCAGTAGCCTTCTTCTTTTGCTTCTTAGCCATGAGCACTTTCAGATCTTGGTCAGAATCTTCTTCATCTTCACTGGACACTTCATCATCATCTTATTTTGCATAATAACTCTTTCTCTTCTCAAATTGTTTCCCTTTACCATGCTTTTCTCTATAAGGACATTTAGCAGCATAATGACCAACTTTTCCACACTCAAAACATTTGAAGGGAAGCTTACCTTTGAATCTTCCAGTACCTAGTTGGAGCTTTCTCAAGAAATTCGCTTCTTCTTCATCGGATATATAGCTGGATTCTTTGACAACTTCCTTTTCCTTTCCTTTTGTAGATGCCTTAAAAGCAGCTTCTCTTACTTGAGAAGGGCCTCCTTGTCTCATTTTAAAAGCAGTCAGAGTACCATGTAATTGAACAATAGTAAGAGTTTGCAAATCTTGCCTTTCTTCAATAGCTGAAACTTTAGAGTCAAATTTTGAAGTCAAAGATCTTAAGACCTTTTCCACCAGAGTAGTATCAGTTATGGTTTCACCCAAATTTCTCATCCGATTTACAATATCATCCAAACGAAGAAAGAAACTGGCAACATTCTCATCACTATGCATCTTCAAATTTTCATATTCAATTCTAAGAGATTGGAGTTTTGCACTTTTTACCTTTGTGTCTCCTTCATAGCTTAGAATGATTTTGTCCCATATATCTTTTGCTGAATGTAGCTGCATCACTTTAGCAAATTCTGATTCATACATGCTTCCCAATAAGACATTCACTGCTTTGGCATTAATTTCATACTTCTTTCTTTTTGCTGCATCAGTAGGAATACTTGTTGGGTATTGATAACCTTCTTCCACGATTGCCCATACATCTGCACCAAGACTTTGCAGATATGCTTTTGTACGTACCTTCCATAATATCAGATTGCTTCCATTGAATAGAGGTGGCTTTTTAGACATTACTCCTTCTTGACTTCCCATTGCGACGGATCTCCTTTAAGCGATCAAGCTTCTGCACAAGGACCTCCTCTGATACCAATTGTTGGGAAAAATACTGAGAGGGGGGGGGTGAATCAGTATTTACTGCATAATCAAGATCCTTTTACTTTTCATTCCTTAAAAACCCATACGCTACTTTACTTCAGTAAACCAGCGTATATACGCGGATCCCCTTTATGAAACTTGCGTATACACAAAGATTTAGATATGTCATTAAATCTTCACTTAAATCATTCCATCATGTATTCTTCAGATATTCAATAAGCAGTAAACAGGTGCAGTAAGAACAGAATAAACCATCACACAAAGCATCACACATGAACACCAGGATTTTTAGGTGGAAACCCAGATCGGGAGAAAACCACCGCTGCAGTTGCTCAGCCTTCAATATTTTATTATAGAGAAAACATCTTACAACATATGTGCTGGCGCAGACTTGACCAGCACGCAGGCACCCACCTGCGCTCGTTTACCAGCCTCTCCTGGAAGGGAGCTCCAACCCCCTGACTCGTTTACCAGCCTCTCCTGGAAGGGAGCTACGCCCCCGATCTTGTTTACCAGCCTCACCTGGAAGGGAGCTACGACCCCCTGACTGAAGGCTACAACCCTCAGCACCTCTATGGACCACATTTCATCAATTTTCTGTGGATCAACAACTTCAAAATAGAACACCACTTGCGAGTTGGAAAATGAACATATTTTCATACTGGACCCTTTCCATACTTTTAAGCACAAACATACGTCACCAACAGATACATATCAACACAGATCAGATAGCAGAAACACAGCAGAATAGATCAGATATTTCATACCCCTTGCTTCAGCAAACCTTAGTTTGCATACGCGCTTTCCCTTCACTGATGTCGCGTATATACGCGCTTCCGTCCACACAAACCAGCGTATACCTCAGTGTATATTTCATTGCGCATACACGCTTTCACTTCAGCGAAGTCGCGTACATACGCGCTTCCTCCGCGGAAAAGTAGCGTATAGATCTTCAATCATTACAGAGCAGCATACTTCTTCAGATCAGATATTCAGTTCAGATTTACCCTTTTACTTCAGACAGATGTTCGCCTAGATGTTCGCCTCATCACAGATCTAATCACTCCATAAACGGATCTAGCAAATACAAGAGCAATTCAGATCTAGATCTCCTTCTTCATCATTGGTGCATCATACATTCAGATTTATCATTCAAGTGTAACCCTTTCCATTCAGATATACTTCAGAGAGAAGTATTCATTCAAGCTCAGACATCTTGCACTCACACTCATGATTTGCACAATGAATTTCTTCTCCTTATATATGTTTACCCTTTGTCAATACCATGAGCCCCTTTTTCAATACCATGGGCCAAACCAATACCATGAGCCCAAAACTACACTGGACGGGGTCTATTAGGCGGATCATTACCCAATACCATGGGTCAATACCATGGTGGTTACCCTTGGTTTTGCACTTTTTGAGCGCTTTAGCCCATACGCGACTTGGCACGTTCTTTTCCGCGTGCATACGCGACTTCACCTAGAAATATCCGCGTATACAAAGAGACATACTCTTTTCATCATGCTTTGAGCACAATCTGAATTCTTTTCTTCATTGCCTTCTGTACACACTGTAGATACATCATATTTTCTTCATCAGGAACATATTCTCTCAAGCACAACTTCATCAAGTAAGTTGTCATCATCTTCATCAAGTGGGTTGCTTTTCAAGGACAACACTCAGCATCATATTGTCAACAAACATCAGATTTACATCATTTACCAAGTCCATCAAGTCAAGAATAACTTCATCAGGTGGATTGCCATCAAGGACAACATATGTCAACAGTCGCATGTCTTCATCTCCATTCAGTGGGTTGCCATCAAGGACAACACTCTGCATCATATTTCCAACAAATATTATTATATATAATTACTTTTACTACAATGGATGTCTTTGTCTTCGAACTTTTTTGAATATTATTATAGAGCATCAAAAAATTGTGTTCATTACATTGGTATTAGAGTTGTTTGATCCTTTGGACACTCAATTGCTGCAAGAGCTAGTATGATTTGACATTTGGCCATCAAATCTTTGTCAATGTTGTTGTTGTCACAATTAGATTGTTTCACTACATAATTTGGGAGATTCTCCATTTATCGTTAGGCCATTAAAAAAGAAAAACACAATTAAAAAAAAAAAAGGAAAAAAATCATATATTAGAAAAAAATTATAAAAAAAGGAGTCAAGATATATATACATATATATTTTTAATTAATTAATTTTTTTGTAATAATTGAAAAATAAGAAGAAAGAAATAAGGATTATTTAAGAAAAAAGAAAAGAGAATATATATTATAGGAAAATAAAGAAAATAAAATTAATTAATTAATTATATATATATATATTAAAAAAAGGAACAAAAAATAAAAACTAAACTTAAAATAAATAAAAATATATAACATAATTTCAAATAAAATAAAACAAAAAAAAGGAAAAACTAAAAATAAAAAACTAACACAGCCGTCTTCGATGAGACTCAGGCCCCGAGACAACTGTCTCTCACTTGTCTCATCAAATGACACAACCACCAAAATTGTCTCGTTTTGTTGATCAGGAGTTCATAATTTTTTCTCAAAATTCAAACTTACAGGATTGGGTTAAAACCAGGATGGTTGTGTAGATATCGTCTTCCTAATTCCGGTGTCGTGAACGATTTGAAAAACCGATGTCGTATGAGGAAGATATCACGTTCTGATCGAAATGCCAAACAGGTAAATTTTCGACAGTTTGACCATGTTTGATTGGGATGCATAGTCAGCAAAGTGGGTGGATGTACAATCAACAAAAAGGAATATTCATTTCCATTGGACTAATCATAGGTTGAAAAGTGTCTGTTTTCTATTGGATGAATGGGTTTGGAGGAGCCAATTATAGGGTGCCATGTGGCTGTCCCTGAGGTTTCCACGTGTCCCTGAAATGACGCTGCAAAATTTTGTGAGGGTCTGTAGGGCTCGACCTTGAGACCTCCTATCGGGCACGCATACGCTCTACTTTCCGCACTACACATTGGTTCTTAACCTCATAGGTTGTGGTTTATATTTATGTTGTATTAAAATTCCCCATATACATGTCACATGGCAACATTTGTAACCAACCAACTCCGCACTCAGTGCTAACTGTTAACACTGGAAAATCGTACAGCAGAAGACGACATCAATTAATGTCGAGCCCAAGGATTTACAGGACAGGAATACATTATGGAATCAAGAAGTATTTAAAATCTCTAAGGTTTTGAGAAAATCATATTTGAACTAGTCATAAATGCTCAAATGCGCGATTTTTCCTTCGAGAAGAGCGCCTTCTGCATGCCTTTTCTCTCAATAAGCGTGCATTCCTGGAAATGGAAAAAAGTAACTTTCCGGGACCGCAACAAGCAAAGGATAGTTACTCCTTATGTGAAATCCACCTAAGGATAGCCACCAGTGCCTCCTTATACATTATGTGAGCACACAAAAGAATATTTGAGCACACAATGGAATCACACGTCTCCCTTGGATCACCATCCATCATGTACTAAGGGAGGGAAGGAGGATTTGAAGCTCACCTATATAAACCCACTAAGAGATGAACAAAGGGTGATCACAAGGTTATTCTAGCCAATTTTTCCCAAGTAACACCAGCATTGTGTGTGACCCAAAGATGGAGCTAAAGAGGACTCGATAGTTTGCCACCCAACATCTTAGTCCACCACAGTAGAGAGAGAGAGTTAGACTGCATCAGAGGCAGAACTTGGAAGGCAAACATCCTTGCATCGGGACCTAGAGCCATTTCCTAGGGGCCCTTTGGAAAGTGGGTAATATTTCCTTTTATTCCAAACATTTAATAAGAAGAGGCCATCGAGCCATCGTTTGCATTATTACTGTTTGGAACTCTCTATATAGCTTCTTTTGTGTTTTTTAGTTTTTTAACCAGAGCATACTTGAGCATATTATTTCCATTTAGTTTTATGTTTTTGAGCTCCCCCTACTTTCTACTTGTTACCAATATTTTAGAGAGTATACCACACTCTCTAAGTTCATGCGATTTCGTACACCCGTGTGTTGAATCCACCACAACAGGATTGGCGACTCCAGTGACGTGTTTCAAGTTTATGTGGTTGTGCCATCTTTTGCAGGAGACCCTTTTGTCTATGTTGGAGTGGAGCTGATAGTCCTCTGACCCATCTTGCATTCCCTAGACTCACTGAGGTGACAGCTGAAGAAGGAAGCTCCTAATATTTTTACTTGTAGGATTTTTGTGTGCAGTTTTTTCACACAGAGGCGCATTGTGCGTGTTCAGGAGTGACATGCGCGCAGGAAGGTGCACCTGTCAAGGGATTTTGTGAAAAAATTGTAGAGATATTTTTTCTCCCTATTTTTCTGCATTTTTTCTTCTTGTAAGTGTGTTGGGCAGCCCCCCACAGCTTCTGAGAACTCATTTTTTGCAACTTTCTATAGGCATTTAGTTAGTTTTCATTTAAGTTGGTTTTTGCATAAAGTGTTCACATAGTTTAAGTAGGGGGAGAATTAACCATTTCTTTCCAAACAATTTATGTTTTTTGCACATTCTGGTATGCACACTTAGCTTAACTAGTCCAAGTAATTGGCTCAAAGCCACATATGCATAAGCTAGTGTAGAAATTGTTTACTTTAAATTTCAGTTTTTGCATTTAGGAAATTGCGGGACTAGGATTGAATTGCCAATTAGAGCAAGTAATCTCTATTGTATTTGCACCATTTGGTGACCCTATACAAGCATATGAACGTTGTACATTCGTTATTCACCATCTCCCTTTAGTCACTCACATAGACTAACTAGGAGGTTTTGGAAGCGGCCCATTATCCGCAAATGCTTTCTATTTGAGCAAGGAACAACATCACATAGTTTAACTAGGGGAATATTGTAAAGGATCACCGATATCCATATGTTCAAATTATGATATTGTTCACCATACACTCATAGACATTCACCAACTAAGAAAAGAAAGCCACCTAAAAATAACTTAAACCAACTCACTAAATTCTCCCCACAGGGGCCACAAGAGAATTTATAGATTAAGTTAGGATAAAGGGGGTAGGCATCCTATAAGCCACCTTGATCACACTACACATTGAAACATATAAGTTGTGTTTTTAGGGAGCTTTAAAATCCACCTATCAACCCACGGAAAAGAAAACTCGAGCGCAGCAGAGACTCGATTCAGACGGGGTTAGGCTTAGGCACAGTGCATGTGGTATCAGTTGGGGCTACCTGACCCGACTGATACTCGGTACTGTTAGTTGACTTCGAAGAAGCCCAAGAATTGAACGCTCACGTGGTATGGTGGTTCTTAGTGGCCAAACCTAGGGCATCCTTTACCCTATAGGTGACGGTGCAGGCAAGCGCCAGACCCTCTACCCTTACCTTGGTTGATTCTCTTCGGCTAACTGGGGGCGTCGCCAGCTCTTACGGGACATTGTGCCAGCACTCGCAAGAAATCCTCTCAAGGCATAGTTACTTTTGAGAGTGTGAGGATGTATTAAGTCTTCTAGGATTTTGAGTATTATGTGTAAACAAAAAAAAACTTTTTTTTCTTGATTGATCACATAGATTAAGTTAAAGGAAAATTCATTTCATTTTCACTTTGTTTTATGTATGTGGCCATAAATTTTTCGTGATCACAGACTCGATCCCCTCAAAAAAAATTTCCAAAACCTAACCTGGTCAACACTTAAATGGTTCCAATGGAACCTCGTCGATCCAGGTGTCTTTTGGACCTCCCCCTATTATCGGGAGGTGTTCCAGGTCTTTCACCATTTAGGCTTCAAAGACGGAACATTGCCACAGTGGTTGGTTCCTCCTTTTTTGGAGAAACCTTAGTTGGGAACCCTAGTCGGTCTCCTAAAACCACATCGCACACCACTCTCCCCTTGTCCCTTGGGGGGCAGAGGAGTGCATCCCATACAGGAAGCCAGTTGTATTCACAACAGGGTATGTCACAGACTAACCCTTGTTCTAAACAGAACTTCATGTCTTCACACGTTGCCATGGCGTCAACCTCCCAGTCACCCTTCTTAGCGATGTTAAATCTACCGGATTTGACCAGGCTCACCAATGACCCCATCGCACACGACCCCAATTGGCCTCCCATGCCCACGAAGCTCCCTTCAGACATACCAAAGTTTGAAGGCAAGCAAGAAGAAGACCTAGGAAATAATATAATGACCTTTCACCTGTGGTGCTCATCGAATAGCATCATTGATGATACTATTCGGTTGAGGTTGTTTCAACGCACTCTTATGGGAGTGGCCGTGAAATGGTACGTAGAGAAACCCCTGCTTCACATAGAAACTTTAGCACCCTTGCTACTATGTTCCTCACATACTTTTAGTTACCCATTCACCACGATTCGGGAATGGAGTTACTGACTCATTTCAAAGAATCCCCCTCTACCCATATTTCAGAACATCTCCATGAGTGGAGACGACATCGTAGTTTATGCAAAGCACAACTCAACGACTGAGTCCTTTTAGATTTATTCTTGAAGACTCTGATGGTGGAGATTTCAAAGGATGTGGTGCAACGTAACCCCACATCCGAAGAGGACGCAACCAATAAAGCCCAACAGCTTTAACTAATCTACACGCAATCAGGATACATATACAATATCCTTCACAACGCCCCATGCCTGCAATCTTATCAAGAATTTCTAGGCACGTCTAACCCTACAGACGGACTTATTGGGTCAACGACCCAAGGGTACCTAGGCAGCAGCAGTCAGAAGCCCGATTACACACATGGATCTACCTAGAACATGTCTCAACCTGGATTTCAAAGTCATCATATGCAACAACAAGATTTGACTAATAGGGCACCAACGTATCACCAAGGAGGACCTTATCCTCCAGCTGAGGGGACCCAGTACGCAGGAAGAAAAACTGACGGAAGAACTCCCCCCCAATGGCCAGGTACAAACATGGGACAACAGTATGCTCAGTCCTAAGCACATAACCCACCCACGCAAAACAATGCACAGGTGAACTTTGTGTAGCTGTCCCAAAATCGACCACACCAGTATGATCAGGAGAATTATCCTCCTAACGTGGTTAAGAGAAAGGTAAAAAAAAAACCCAAAGGGAATTCTGGACAGGGGGGCAGCAACCAACAGTGCCCACCGCCATCCCAGGCTGGAGGTAACTCCAACTGGAATCAGAACCAGGAGCCAAGAAATGCCCAAAAGCAAGGCAAAAGGCCACCTCTACGAACAAACCATTATTTTTCAATATGTGGTGTGTACGGACACTATACTCACCATTGTCCTGAACTCCTTGAGCTTAAAAATCCTCAGAGTAACCGAGGACAAGGAGGATTTTCCTAGACAACTGCAGTTATGTAAGAACCCTTCCCCCATCAAGGAACAATCAGCACTCAGTAGCAAAACCCCGACGATTCCAGGAAAAGCAACCATGAAATTTACATGGTTGGGGAAGAAATTTTTTTCCAAACTCGGATTCGCAGCTACGACACCCCACCAGACACCAGTTTGTCAGGGGCTAGTACGAGCATGTCGACTACACCTTTAGCCATTCCATAGATTCCTTTGGAACCGTTGCTAAAAATGGTAAAATGGCCTAATAAGGGAGTAGGTAGCTACTCCAAAGCAGCCCACAATTATAGCATCATAGATGATTTAGCTCAATCACCTGCCGCTATGTCTGCATTGGAAGTACTGTAGTCATGCCCAAGGCAACGGAAAGCCCTACTTTCCGCATTAGGCGCCGTCGACCCTGCCGACATGCGCATGATGGCTTTTGACTTAGACAAAGCCACCCCTAGGCTTCCCTCCATGGTCACCTTCCAGATACCAGTATCGATACAGAATATCACTATTTACTGATGTGTCATTTATGAGGGTGCATCCACATGCATCATGTCAAAGAATTTATGGTAGAAGTTAGGAGCCCCCGAACTCAAACCTTTCGTCATCACACTCAGAGCATACGATGATCGTCCCTCGACCCCTGTTGGTCTCTTCCAAAATTTACCAGTCTGTTTAGTCGGCAGGACGATCCACATAGACATCGAAGTCTTGGACACTCACTTGGATTACAATATACTCCTTGGGCAGAGTTACATGTACACCATGTCTGCCATAGCATCCTCTGTTTTATGCATTATGATGTTCCCCCACGAGGATCGAATCATCACAGTAGACCAGCTGACGCACACTAAAAAGCGTCCCTTGACCAACACAGATATGGTTCTACCATATGTAGATACAGCCACATATGGTATTTTATGGTATCAATAATATGGCCCTGGCCAATTCAAACCGTCGTCTGTCCTAGGGTCATTCCTAGGAGATCCTCCCATTATCCCTGAGGTATCGCCCGATGCCACAGGGGCCCCAGTATGCATGATGTCCACATCGAGCACTGAGGTTAGTTGAGACATGGACTCAAGCAGTAACGACACCGAGGCATCATCTACTGCCGCCTCCCAAACTCCTTTCCTCTACCCACCTCCTGGCTTCACCTCCCAGAAAATCTTGGAAACGCTGGTATTACCCAATATATCATTGGCATTCCCAGTGTGCTATCTCGTTCCTCCTCCGGGAATGCCAAATACCAACGTTACTACGTTTGGGTTAAATCCCCCCGGTCCCGAGGAGCCCCAACCTACCCAAGCAGCAATCGAAACCGCCCCCGCAAGGGAAATTCCCATTGCGAAACCGGCGACCACAACAAAGAAAATAATCAAGAAAGGAAAGAAAGTGGTGACCCCCACCATGCAAAGGGATTCATCAGCCTGCACTATATGTGATGTCACAGGACACCCTACCCACATATGCCTGGAGTTTGACGATTTAAAACCACTCCTTGGCTGTGAGGCAAGCACCTCGACACGGTGTTCCCATAAAAAGGAACTTGCCACCAAAAGTACAGGAAAACTGTTGTGTACCAATCACACATGCGCTCTCTGTGACACCTATGGACATTATACCCACCATTTTCCATAAATACCATGGTATAGGGACGCCTTACACGGGATCAAGAGATCCTATCAAGAGGATTCCCCCCACCTAGTCTATCAATAACAAATAGCGTACCATTCTATACTTACAAGAGGAGCACTGATACGTAGAGCGCCCCCCATTAATGCCCATTATAAATTGCACGCTATGCGATGAACATGGCTACTACCTCGAAGAGTGTGCCACATTGGAACTCATTTACAGATGGTATCCAATTGAAAGGGTTTACTACGTAGGGCTACGGGCAGCACAATTCACATGCCCGTTATGCGCCAACAATCACCTATTGGAGGATTGTCACTACATACCTCGCTTCCGGCTAGCCCTTGCTAGTATTTGCTCAGCCATAGTTCATCTCTCCCGAGAAGACGATATGGATGCCAAATCCATCGGTAGCTCCATGACCCAAGCAGAGGAGATGAGCGAGTCTATCATGCTCTTATCAGCCGAAGAATGGCCTAGAAGGGAACCCATAGTTAACCCTAAAGGCATTTCACGAAACCCTCCTGCATGCATGTTATGAAATCAGACGGACAATATAGTAGTCCACTTCCCTGACTTAGCAGCATTGCGACAATGGTACCCCGCCCGACCTCAGACCAAGCACGATGGGACCCCCATATCATAGATATTTTTCCTGATAAGTAAGGGTAATCATTATGACTGACAATGTACTTATGTCTCACGGATCCGTCCCACTATCGACATGATTAATGCTGTAGAAAATAGGATGAGCGATCTCCAAGAATGGCATAAAAGATACATCTTCGACCCAATGTCCCCACCACCACAATGGTGTGTCAAGCCTGATAAGACCACACACCAGCTATGTGCACCCCAGGCAAAGGTTAGGATAAAATGAAGCCTATGTGATCTGAACGATCACTGCGTCAACCAATGCAAGAAATAAAACCCCTTGCAGACAGTCTCCACGTAATCTCGCCTCTTCCTCAAAAACTTCTCTCTAATCAAGAGAATATCACACGCACTTATTGCCAAATTTTCTCACACTTTCATCATATGTTTAAGTGTACACATCTCCCCAAGCTGAGAGCAGCTAGAGTGGAATTAAGTCAACCACCTACCAAAAAGGGAGGCAAGTCTCAACCTACGACGCAAAAATGGAAGCAGAAGACTACCTGGTCCACAACCAACCCTTTCCAAGCGTCCACATCAAGAACATCGAGTCATGTAGAATCTCTCACTATCTAATCTGTCAGCACTGTGATACCATGCAACATTTTCACCGGTCATGATCACGCGCCAGAGGCATGCCCACTGCTAAAATAATTCAAGCACCTTTGTGATAAAAAAACTTCCACCTACCGAAAATTGACTATCTTAGTGGGAAAGCCGACCTTAGGCTCACACAGGACTCTGTTACTGAGATCCTTCCCACACCGCATGCCAGTGACACAATTCACCACATATGACTTATATCATCGCACGCCCAAGACAGGATTTAAACCACTCCATCGTCACATGAATTCCACCTCATTCCTATCGCAAAATACCAAGGTACCTTATGCTTTTGCATATATTTCCGCAATATCCCAAACTTGCATGCTGCCATCGAACTCCTTGATGACACCCAACCTCTAGAACAATGCCTAGTACAGCTAGAGCTAGTTGACAAAAACAAGTGACAATCGCTGCAACTCAATGAGGCCCATAAAAAAAGGGTAAAAGCATCATTCGACCGCCACATCACCCCTCGCACATTTATTGAGGGAGAGCTAGTCCTTTGTTATGATGTCGTAAAAGAAGCCTTACGGCCAGGAAATTTCAAAACCTTGTGGAAAGGGCCCTATATCATCAAACATTATCTCCGGTAGGCGGCATAGATATTTACGGAACCGGGTGGGACCCGTCAACGGCATTTACCTCAAGAAATTCTACCCATAAGGGCCCCAGTAGCCCTTATCCCCTAGAGTTAGAGTACACAAAAATCCCAACACCAAAATATTTTTAACCCAAAGACATCAAATGCGCTCAAAATAACAACATGGATCACCAACTTGAACCCTATTTTTGATTTGCTGATGGAGCATCGCGATGGTCTCAAAACTTACCTGCAATCACCTAGGTCATTTACCACCCTAACTGATCACCACTGTGTCCAAACGGCGTGTGCATCGGATCAAAAACCAACAATCAGGCAGAGTATGATGTCGTTATCGGACTTATGTGCGAGGCCCTCCATCAGGGCATCTTCCATATACATATCTACCTAGATTCCCAATTAGTGGTATCATAGTTAAACCAAACATTTGAAACCAGAGATGCAAACCTATTTAGAAAATATTTGCATGCTAAAATATTAAGCAGACAGTTATATTACATTACATTCTCACATGTATCAAGGAATAAAAACCAAGCAGTTGATTACATAGCTAACAATATCCTAGATTGGAGTGCATCGCGAATAAACCACCATACATAAAAAACCAAAAACATAGATATCCATTAGCATAAAAAAAATGCATAAACCGAAATAGATAGCACACCATGTAGAGCCGCAAAAATATCTCTCATGTATATATCAAAAAATATGTGTATCTAAGCACACAAATAGTATCACTGGCCCATTGGCCAGACCAAAAATACAATGGTCATAAAAAATAAGGGAAGCATCCTCATAACAGGTGCTTTCCCTGTGTACAAATCTACTCTAGGGGGGTTCCCCCTCAAGAGGAGCACCTGGGCCCACCACTGCTCCTAGTGCCACCACCGGAGCTGATGTCGCCACTGCGATAGCTACCCATCATAGAATGTGCTAGTAATCCCTCTCGCAGGCCATCACTGTCTCTAGCCAAGCCTCCTCGAGGTCATCCATAAAACCTTGGGTAGGCATCTCGTGGGTCAAATGGTTCACTCAATCCCGGAAGTCCTCTAGAGCCTCCACCTGAGCCGTAAAAACTGTGATGTGCACCTCAGCTGCATCTGCATGAGCTCGCTTGGCCACTACCTCCACTGCAACCGAGCTGCTGCCCTCACTAGAAGGTCCAGCACCATCCCTGTCAGGTCCACCATCACCCCCACCCAGTCCACCTACAGCACCTCCTCCCCGACCACCCGGCGGTCTTGGTGGAGGATCGTGACCCACCAGTCGGGCTACTAGGCGTCCCACCTTGCCAACATCTGCATGATTAACCAAAATAATTTCAGTGTCAATAAAAAACACTCAAGTACATAAAAAATCAAACAAACGCAGAAATATAGCACATACCTGTGGGACCACAAACATAACCAAAAGGGAGACTGATATCTGGATCACCCTGAAAGTCCATCCCCACGTACGGGTATGGAAAAAACATCTGTGGATTGGCCTCGAACCAAGCCTCTGTCGTGTCATTCCAATAATGACCCACCATGCCACCAGTGCCATGTGGCATCACTAGAGCCCACCTCCTCATGCATGGCTCCCCCGACCCCCCAATAGGCACAGCCACCACGGGCCTCAACAGCACAACCCTCTCGTACATAATGTTGCATAAGATGATAGCGTACACAAATGATTTGGATCCATGTTGGACCCTATTCAGTTGCGACACCATACCACCAAATTAGAAGCGGGAAAAATCGAAGAAATGCCCGTTCCTCAAGTGGCGTAAAACTCCCACCTGTGGGCTCAATGCCCAATGTGGAACAAACGACCCCGCCAGTCGCACAATAATAGCCAGAGCACACTGCTTGGCTACATCTGTCACTGATGCAATATTGATGCACCCCTCAGTAAGAGGTGTACCACTGCAATGCCTTGTCCAGAACCTGTCCATGTTCACTCCTCCAACAGGAAGTGGATACCTCAGTGCCTCGCCCTGAGGCAGTAATACGATCACAAAGTATATATCTGTCTCTAGATGGATAATCAAGTTTGTCCCCCTTAGGAAAAACATATTGCGCCTCCTGCGCCAATGTTGTATGATATAACGTAACAATCGGTCCTGTGACCGAAGGAACTCGTTTTCAACAAATTTTAGAAGGCCCCATGCAGCCAACTGATGATGCGCCCCAGCATCAGTAGCCAGAGTGGTCTGGATCTTTGGCCAATCTCATTCTCTCCACACCAACCTTCCAAGCAATAGCCACCCATCAATACATAGGAGAAACATCAAAAGGGACAACAAAAAACCCTGCCTTTCACAAGCGCGCCCTTGCACGCAAAAATAAGGGAACAACGCACCTTTGCGCGGCTGTCCCTTGAAAATAAGCACAAGGGGGGAGCCTCTTTTCCTAGATCGCTCACGCAATCTAGGGAAAAAATCCCCTTTGAGGTTGTACAAACCCAATTTGTACGGCCCTCGACATCACCAAACTAAAAAAAATTGAAATGCAGGACGTCATGGAATTTACCTCGGCACAATATCACTAATCCCTGGTACATAGGCTGATTGCAACGGCAAGAAAGGCTCTGCTATCAGCTCTGATCTCACAAAACTCAGCAAGTACAAATGAATAGGATTAGGGCCATAATCCCATATTTATCTCCCTTTTATAGAACTTCATAGGTCCATAACAGGAGATCAGAAGGTCCGTTCTGCAAACTGTAAGTTGCACCATCATCAGTATACCATGACGAACGAAAGCGATGCCCAACATTCACTTTCCAAAGAAATATTTTTTCAAGCGTCGACAGGTATGCACCCTCCCATCTTCCTTTCCAAAATTCATGTTTTTCAATAATATTGGATGAAAAGAAGATGCTTTCACTTGAGGTAGTTATTTTTTGCAGGAAGAACCCGCAAACCATTCACAGCACCACCCACTGAAAGTTCCAGAGTAGGTATCTTCCTACCCTTAGCATGATAGAGTCCCATAAAACTTTGCATATCCTGACATCATTTCTCCATTAGAAATAAACCATAGGGTCCTCATACCCGAACACGTTTATCATCACCTCACCCTGCATATGACAAACGTCCGTGATGGTCGGTAGAGCCTCCCCTCCATGGCGATCGTCATCCAAAGTAGACCAATAATCACCCCACAAGTGATGCCATGGCCATACCATTTTAGTTCGAGAAGCACCTCATGTCCATCCACATATCATGCATAAGTCCAAGTTCACCATTTAAACTCAACCCCCTTCCCGGACGGTCATGTTGTACAAGCAGATTGAAAGTGCACCTCCGCGCACCTCATTTGGCCCACCATACCTCCATCTGCGACATCTTCCGCTTCATCAACCCCACACATGAGACCAACCAATGGGACCCTTACCCCTAGCAAAACACCGTCCTCATACCTTCAGTGAGTGACCCTCTTTCATGTTTTTGGGCACCCGTCTCTATGTTTTGTACAAACCAAACCCCGTTATTTTATTCTTTTGGTAAGTGTACAAAGACCGCAAACGATGTCCTTCGCCACTTCGCCCTCATATTTCACATTTTCTCCCATGGCAGGAGTCCCCCATCTCCCTTGGTCAAAGTATTTCACCCCCCCATGCACGCACCATTACGACAATCATAGCCGATTCATACCCGCCTTGGAAATCCTACCGAATCCAGGGATTTTTCCTTCAGAAATACCTATGACTGTCACCAAGCTGCTCAAGTATACTTCGACCTCGGGCCACTGAATCCCCATCATCCATTTTCAGCCACCGCTCACCAACATGCCTATTTTAAACCCATCATGGTTCGGTTAAGGCTTCCTTTTTTTCGACCTCAACACCTCTTTTCCAAAAAGGAAGCGGTACATTTGATGACCCCTCCCCATGTAAAGGGGTATCCTCGGGTGGCACTATTGGAGACATCATTGTCCATATATGTCATCGATCCTCTTGACATTCGACTGTTTCTGCCTTCTTCTAGAAAATCATGGCAGTTGAAGAATAATAAATATATATATGTGTGTGTGTGTCTCTCTCTCTGTGCGTATGATACAGAAAAGAAACTATAATGTTTTTTTGCTATATAGTTCTTCCTAGACCTCACACATTAGGGGGCAACTGTTAACACTAGAAAATCGTACAGTAGAAGACGAAATCAATTAATGTCGAGCCCAAGGATTTATAGGACATGAATACATTATGGAATCAAGAAGTATTTAAAATCTCTAAGTTTTTGAGAAAATCAGATTTGAACTAGTCATAAATGCTCAAATGCGCGCTTTTTCCTTCGAGAAGAGCGCCTTCTGCGTGCCTTTTTTTCCCGATAAGTGCGCATTCCTGGAAATGGAAAAAGTCACTTTTTAGGACCACAAAAAGAAAAGGACAGTTACTCCTTATGTGAAAGTCGCCTAAGGAAAACCACCAGCACCTCCTTAGACATTATGTGAGCACACAATGGAATCACACCTCTCCCTTGGGTCACCATCCATCATGTACCAAGGGAGGGAAGGAGGATTTGAAGCTCACCTATATAAACCCACCAAGAGATGAACAAAGAATGATCACAAGGTTATGCTGGCCAAAGTTGTCCAAGCAGCACCAGCATTGTGTGTGACCCAGAGCTAGAGCTAAAGAGGACTCGATAGTTAGCCACCCAACATCTTAGTCTACCACAGCGCAGAGAGAGAGTTAGACTACATCAAAGGTAGAACTTGGAAGGAAAACATCCTTGCATTGGGACCTAGAGCCATTGCCTAGGGGCCCTTTGGAAAGTGGGTAAGATTTCCTTTTATTCCAAACATTTAATAAGAAGAGGCCATCAAGCAATCATTTTCACTATTACTGTTTTGAACTCTCTATATAGCTTCTTTTGTGTTTTTTAGTTTTTTAACCAGAGCATACTTCAGCATATTATTTCCATTTAGTTTTATGTTTTTTAGCTCCCCCCACATTCTGCCTGTTACCAATAGTTTAGAGAGTAGACCACACTCTCTAAGCTCGTGCGATTTCGTACACCTGTGTGTCGAATCCACCACAACACTAACCAACGAGAGTTCAACCATGATTCAACTCGTTCCACCGTTGTTCCACCTTGGGTTCCGCTAACAATTGTCACGGTAATCGCGAGTTTGGGGGTGCATGTGCATAACTGCAACATTTATTGCCACAGCCAGTTTCGGTGGATAGTTTGGTGGGTGCACCATTTGTGTTGGATAGGCCTATTTTAACTCCAGTTAAGTGGAGTTATCCACTTTTAGTGGAGTTTTCCTAGGTGAAACAAGGAAAAAGTGTGGGAGGCCCAATTTTTTACCATTATGAGTGAATGAAGAGTCATTTTTTAATTGGAGCATTCTAAATCCATTGGTGCAGCGAAAACATCCATTAGAGCATGGTAACTACATCTAATAGAAAAATTTTGAGCATAATGAACGGTGGACATTCCATTGGGAGCTGGACCAACAAATGTAGCCCAAGAGGGGTGAACTGCTTCATCATGCTTGCAGTGTAGAATTCATGTGGTGACTTATTTCTCTATTTTACACTACTGTTCAGGGTTATTTAAGCTTGTTTTATGCTTCTAATTCACTAGAAATAATCTACAATTAATGGACAAAAACCTCAATCCCTATGCAAACTAATGAATTGTTTATGCACATGTTTTTAAACTGAAAAGACACTTAGCACAACAAAACTAATACATTCATTTCATATCAGCTGCATTTCCACTGCCTCGCACTCAACACCCAACAGGCCACCACCGCCTCTTTTGTGTTGAAATTGGCAACAAGAAATATTGAAAATAGCACAAAAAGGGATTCTGATTTAATTTTCCCTTAATTAAATTAGAAGTAAATTGTAATTCTACATCACATGATAAAATGTATGAGCTAAATGAGTTAGGAAGACTTAATTACTTCAATTAATTCTATTTGAGGGTCATACTAGAGGCATGTAATGTGTCTCCTAATTTTTAGGAGCCCTAGTTGAGTTTATTTTGAGTTGTAATTAGTTAACTCAGTTTATTTAAGTTAAAATCAGTTTGACTAGTCCTAATTGATAGGTGAGCTTGTGAGAGGTCCAGTGAATTAAATATGATTTAATTCGCATGAAATGATCAATGAGATAATTAATATTTCACTAAAAATAGTTGTCGCATGTCAGTTCTAAGGAAGGCCCAATTTAGATTGGAGTTAAAGGGAATAAGACTATCACTTGTGCTATAGAAAATTGTACAAGTCATACATGAGGTCAGCATGACGCCTTGGATGTATTGTGCAATCAATTAATGGGAATTTCCTATTTAATGGGGGCTCGATTCCCTCATGAATGTGTAAGCCAGGCTGGTCAATCAGGTGCAAGTTTTTGGTTAAGTATTGGACCAAACTTGCTAGGATCAGAGTGAGACACTTAGAGCTAGTGTAGAGAGCTCTCAAGCCTGAGAGAAACATTGCATTGTTTCATATTATTGACTTAATGCAGTATATAAATAGAGGGGTTTTTAACTGATGCTTTTGTTGGAAAGTGTAACTAGGTTCAGTCTTCATATTTACTATGTAATTATGTATTTATGTAATGAAGAAGACAAAGATAATAAAACGTATTTTTTTAATGCTTGATTCGTGGGCTTATATTAAGATTCAAGTAAATAATGATATGCCTCAAGACCTTGTCATATAAGCTTGAAGAAATGTCTCAAGAATGATGATAACACTATTGCTCAGATAAACATAATACATGATGTATATACTCTTCCAGACAACCTTCAATGTGCTAGAAAGTATCCTCTAAAAGTCAGATTATATACCCTCAATCAAGTCGGTTCCATAACTAAATGACAGGTCAACTAATTTACATACATGATCAAGTATATATATCCCAGTATATTGCGCATAAAAACAAAGCAATAGATTTAGACTTGTCTGATATTTTCAGACTGAGTTGCAGGAATTCCAGGATTAAAATAAAGTGTGAGAAAAGGAGAATATATATGTGATTTAATGCGAAGATAAGGACAATGATAAAGCGTGGAATTAGGAGGTGGAAAAATGAAGCATTTAAGGGAGAATCTGTAATATAATGCGAGTTTAGAGCTGCAGAGAAGTATGAAGATAATTGGATATATTGTGAAGTAAGATATACATCACAACTAAGAAAGGAACACATCGTGTCAAGTCATTGTCTCACAGTGAAGAAAAGGATATAGTCTCAAATAATTGTCTTCTATTATATCTCTATTTTGGATATTAAGGAGATGCATAATATTTTTCATTAGTGAAAAAAGAAGGTAATATAAGTAAATCAAGTTTATAAGGTAAGTCAAGATGTTATAGAATCAAGAAAGAATGAAGAATATATTTAGAGACCAAGCTCTCTAGTCCAGGTGCAAAACGGTGCACGACAGTGCATAAAATAAGGATCAGCTTAAGGAGTTAAAGAAGAAGTTGTTGGGAAAAATACTGAGAGGGGGGGGGGGGTCAAATCGGTATTCTTGCCTTATTCAAAACTTTTACTTTTTCTTGCTTCTAAAACCCATATGCTACTTTCCTGATACAGACTTGCGTATATACGCGTCTACCCTTTACGAAACTCGCGTATACATAGATATCTAATTATGTTATTAGATCTTCACTTAAATCATTCCATCATTCATTCACCAGATGTTTAATAAACAGTAAACATGTGCAGTAAGAACAGAATAAACCATCACACAAGGCATCACACATGAACACCAGGATTTTTAGGTGGAAACCCAAGTCGGGAGAAAACCACCGCTGCAGTTGCTCAGCCTTCAATATTTTATTATAGAGAAAACATCTTACAACATATGTGCTGGCGCAGACTTGACCAGCACGCAGGCACCCACTTGTGCTCGTTTACCAGCCTCTCCTGGAAGGGAGCTCCAACCCCCTGACTCGTTTACCAGCCTCTCCTGGAAGGGAGCTACGACCCCCTGATCTCGTTTACCAGCCTCACCTGGAAGGGAGCTACGACCCCCTGATTGAAGGCTACAACCCTCAGCACCTCTATGGACCACGTTTCATCAATTTTCACACTGGATCCAAAGCTTCCTTTAGGACACCACTTGCAGGCCACATTTCATCATATTTTCAAACTGGACCCTTTCCATACTTTTAAGCACAGTCAACCATGAAACAGATACATTTCACTCACTGACAGATATCAGTAAACCAGCAGAACAGATCAGACATTTCTTACCACAGACTTCAGCAAACCCTAGTTTGCATACACGCTTTCCTTTCTCTGATGTCGCGTATATATGCGCTTCCGATCAAATAAACCCGCGTATACTTTAGTACAAATTACAGAGCTAATTTTATTGCGCATACGCGCTTTCTCTTCAGCGAAGCTGCGTATATACGCGCTTCCTCTGCTGCGAACTAGCATATAGATCTTCAACTATTATAGAGCAGCATATTTCTTCAAATCAGATATTCAGTTCAGATTTACCCTTTTTCTTCAGACAGATGTTCGCCTCATCTCAGATCTAAGCCTTCCATGAATAGATCTAGCAGATACAAGTACAATACAAATCTAGATCCCCTTCTTCATCACTCCTTCATTGGTGCATCATACATTCAGATCTTTCATTCAACTGTAACCCTTTCCATTCAGATATACTCCAGAGAGAAGTATTCATTCAAGCTCAGACATCTTGCACCCACGCTCATCATTTGCACAATGAATTTCTTCTCCTTATATAGGTTTACCCTTTTTCAATACCATGAGCCAAAACCACATTACTTCCGATGGTATTCCTGGACGAGGTCATTTAGATGAATCATTACCCAATACAATGGGTCAATACCATGGTGTTTACCCCTGGTTTTGCACTTTAAGAGCGCTTGTGCCCATACGCGACTTGGAACGTTGATTCCCGTGTGCATACGCGACTTCCCCTAGGAAAATCCGCGTATGCCTAGAGACATACTCTTTTCATCAAGATTTAGCACATGTTGAATTCCTTTCTTCATTGCCTTCTATACACACTGTAGATACATCAGATTCACTTCATCAAGAACATATTCTATCAAGCACAACTTCATCTTCATTCATTGGGTTGCCATCAAGAACAACACTCTGCATCATATTGCCAACAATCTCCCCCTTTGGACTTGATGGCAACCACGATGGTGTTTGGTTACCACAACAGATAGGTAGATGAATACAATGACACCATGTCACATGCCCCATTTTTTACACCATTCTTTCTCTTCATTCAAACACCATGTCACTCTCCCCCTTTGCCATCAAGGGCAAAGGGTGGATCAAAACCAACATACTCTCCCCCATTTATTCACATGTGGAAGAAGCGTTCTACAGATCTGATATATACTGAAGTGGCCAAGCTCCCCCTGAGTTCATGCTGAATCTTCAAACAGATTTTCCAGTGAAGTACATGACTCTATGAAATTCCTATCACCAATGACTCATACTTACATCAAAGATTCATCCAAGTGGATTTACATATAAGACTCAAGTGCCCAACCAAGTGGGTTTACACATTTCAACTCAGCTACCCAACCAAGTGGGTTTACAAAATTTGACTCAGCTACCCAACCAAGTGGGTTTACAAATTTGACAAGTTCTTACATGACAGAATATTACAAATTTACATCATGGGTCACAACATGACCTTTTAATCAAAATACAAATATGACTTTTCATAATCAACACCAGAAATTCCTCAAGAAAGAGAGCATATTTCAGAACCATCATAATGCCAACAATGCATTATACTCAGCAACGCTAATGCTCCCCCTGAAAATGTGCTTCCGAACAACCTTTGACTAAGGCTCCCCCTTAGTTTGTGCATCCTGAACACTTTTACCAACAAATCATCAAGGCATCTTTATCAAAACATTTAGGAAAAGAATTATGAAAACTGGAACACCACCAGAGATACCAAACAGCACTGCAGTTGTGCTGAAGAGAGCTGACTCCAAACAAAAAAATGTCAGCAATCAGACATATGTGGTTTTCTGTGCATGAACTCGCGTATATACGCGACTGTGTTTCATGAAATCCGCATATCCAATGCCATCTTCTGAATTTATGTAGATTTGTTCTTTTGACTAGCAGAGAACACTCCCAGCTTCTATCTTAGATACTCGAACGCTTCCCTGGGCAGAGGTTTGGTAAAGATATCAGCAACTTGTTCTTTGGAGGGAACATACTCCAACTTCACCTTTTGCTCAAGCACTTGTTCACGTAAGAAGTGTTACTTGATAGGAATGTGCTTGGTCTTTGAATGCATAACAGGATTCTTTGAAATACTGATGGCACTTGTATTTTCACACTTAATGGGGACAGGAGGTGTACATTTGATTTGAAAATCTTGTAAGGTTTGCATCATCCAAAGGAGTTGAGTGCAACAAGATGCGACAGCCACATATTCTGCTTCTGTTATAGATAAGGCAATAGAGCTTTGCTTCTTGCTGAACCATGATACTAATCGGGGTCCCATATAGAATGCACCACCACTAGTGCTTTTCTGATCATCATCACTTCCAGCCAAATCTGCATCAGTGTAGGCATGAAGAGTAAGATCAGCATTCTTTGGATACCATAGACCAAAGTCTTGAGTTCTTTGTAGATATTTGAAAATTATTTTAACAGCCTGAAGGTGAGACTCTTTTGGATTAGCTTGGAATCGTCCAACAATCCCAACTGCATGCATAATGTCTGGTCTGGTCCCAGTGAGATAAAGTAGACTTCCTATCATTGATCTATATTCTGGTTGATTCACTGCTGGAGAATCATCATGAGAACTAAGATTACATCCGGTTATCATTGGTGTGCTTACAGGTTTGCATTCTTCCATGCCATACTTCTTCAGAATTTGCTTAAGATATTTTGCTTGTGATAGGAATATACCATCTGCAGTTTGATGCATTTGCAAGCCAAGAAAGAATGTTAGTTCCCCAAGTAAGGACATTTCAAATTCTTGCTGCATGACAAAAGCAAGTTTTTGACTCAAAGATTCTTCGTTACTCCCAAAAATGATATCATCAACATATACAACCACAATCAATAGTTTATCATTTTCAACTTTTGTGTATAAGTTTCTATCAGCAGACCCCTTTGAAAATCCTTGTTGATGAAGATATTTGTCAAGACGATAATACCAAGCCCTTGGAGCTTGTTTGAGACCATATAGAGCCTTTTTAAGTCTACAAACAAGATTTTCATCATTTCCCAAAATGAATCCTTCCGGTTGTTCTATATATACTTCTTCTTCTAGATCACCATTAAGAAAAGCTTATTTAACATCCATTTGATAAACTTTGATTTGTTGATAACTTGAAAAGGCAAGAAACATTATTATGGCTTCAAGTCTAGCTACAGGAGAAAAAATTTCTTCAAAGTCTATACCTTCTTGTTGAGTATACCCTTTGCAAACCAATCTAGCTTTGTTTCTTACAACATCCCCATTCTCATTTAACTTGTTCTTGAAAATCCATTTATTTCCAATGATATTTTTATCATGTGGTCTTGGAACCAATTCCCAAGTATCATTATTTTCAATTTGATCAAGTTCTTCATTCATAGCTTGCTTCCAACATTCATCTTTGCTAGCTTGATTGACATTGTGTGGTTCAATTGTGGATAGAAGTGCCAGATGACTAGAAGATCCCACTAGAGTTATCCTTGTTCGTACACCTGATTCCTTGTCTCCTAAAATTTGAGATTCAGGATGATTCTTTTGAAAATATCTGGATGGAGCTTTTTCAGATAGATCATCTTCAGGTTCTTCATTGGATCCACTGTCTATATCATTTCTATTTGATGTAGAAGGACATAGGTCACCATCATCTTCTTTTTTTGTTTGTTTTTCTTCTTTAGGAGCTGCAGAAGACTCATCAATAACAACATAAATACATTCAACAATATTTCTAAGCCTTTTATTGTAACATTTGTATGCTTTTCTTGAGGATGAGTAACCAAGAAATATCCCTTCATCTGATCTAGGTTCGAACTTGCCAAGCTTTTCATCATTATTTTTGATAAAGCATTTACTTCCAAAGACTCTAAAATGCTTCACAGAGGGAGAATTACCATACCAGAGTTCATATGGAGTTTTGTCACTATTTACCCGAACATGAGCCTTGTTGATAATGTTAGCTGCTGTATGTGCTGCTTCCCCCCAGAACATGTCAGGAGTTCCAGAATCATCGAGCATAGCTCTAGCCATTTGTTGAATTGTTCTATTCATTCTTTCTGCTACGCCATTTTGTTGTGGAGTGCCTGCTACAGAGATTTGTCTTTTTATGCCATGTTGTTCACAAAATTCAAAGAATTCATTTGATGTATATTCCCCTCCTCGATCAGATCTAAGACACTTGATTTTTAGATCCAATTCATTTTCAACTAAAGCTTTGAAAATCTGAAATTTTTCAAATGCTTCATCTTTGTGTTTAATGAGCCCGATCCAACACATTCTAGAGTAATCATCAATGAATAAGATATAGTATTCTTCCCCACGTGGTGAATTTTTCCTCATAGGTCCACATATGTCAGTGTGAATGAGTTCAAGAGGCTCACTTGATGATCCTTCTTTGGCATTAAATCGTACTCTGGTCTGCTTACCGAATTGACAAGATTTGCATATGATACTTTCTGGTAGATTAATATTGGGAAGACCACGAACAGCTTGAAGTCTGCTTGCTTTGTTGATCTGAGAGAAGCTCAGATGCCCCAGCCTTCTATGCCATAGCCAATTTTCTGAAGACTTGCTTAAGTAACATTGATCTATGTCGTTTAGTACATACAGGTTGCTTGGATTTCTTTTTCCTTTTATAATGATTTTACCTGTATCTAGATCACGAACCACACATTCTTTTGAACTAAAGACCACTTCTGTTCCTTGATCACACATTTGACTTACACTTAACAGGTTATGCCTTAATCCATCCACATACATGACATCATTAGCCTTCACCTTTTCTTTTAGAAATACTGACCCTTTTCCTTTAATCACAGCAGAAGTATCATTTCCAAATGTAACTTTCTTTTCCTTTTCTAGAGCATTATATGTAAGGAGTTTGCTTTTGTCACCTGTCATGTGTCTTGAGCACCCACTATCAATGTACCATTGATTTTCTTCACCTTCTGCAAATAACGCTATCCCACAATTTTCAACCGGTATTTCTTTCTTTTTCCACACTTTAGAGCTTGAGGGAACATGTTCTTTTGGATGGACCTTGCTCCTGCATTCAGATTCTTCATGACCAAAGTTATTGCAATAAGTACATTCAACTTCGTTTTGAAGAGGAGAAAAGTTGTTATAGGTGTTCCTCTTTGGTTCAATATTTATTCTTTTCTTTCTTGCTTCTCTTTTCATGATGGTTTTATATGCAACACATTGAACAGCTTTATGACCAAAATTGTGGCATGAGAAACATTGTCCATTGAAGTAGAAATTTCTGCGATCATGAAATCTTCTATTTGAGTTTACCTGTTGGTTGTAGCTTCTTTGAAAGATCTCCTTGTTAGTGTTCTTTGAATTGAGATGATCATGCTTTACCTGGAAAGATCCTTTGTTCCCTTGCTGAGTGGTTGAATGTAATGCACCAGCTGTGGCTGCTTTCAGATAATTTGGTGCTGAAGTCTGGGAAGATTCCCCAATATATCCAAGACCTGTTTTTATAAGAGGAGACCGTTGTATCTTGATAATTTCATCTAAGGTTTCTGAACCTTTATCAAATCTAAGATTGAGAGTTTTTGCTTTCTCATTATCTTTCCTTAGACTTACTACTTCACACTCCAATTCCTCAATGTGTTTTTCCTTTGCTTCAAGCTGATTTTCAAGAGTCTCTATGATTATGTTCTTTTCTTCTAGGCTTACTTTGAGTTGATTTTTTTCTTCAAGAAAATCATTGTCTTCCAGAGCATCCACAAAAGTATCCTTTTCTTCTCTAGATTCTTTTGCCATGAGCAGTTTAATATTTTGTTCACATTCTTCCTCACTATCAGAGGACCCATCACTGTATTCATTAATATAGTAACTTTTTCTTGTGCTAGATTGACTCTTATTCCTTCTTGCTACTTCTTTTCCTTTAGAGGATGTTTCTTTATAAGGACATTTTGCAACATAATGACCAACTTTTCCACACTCAAAACATTTGAAGGGAAGCTTACCTTTGAATCTTCCAGTACCTAGTTGGAGTTTTCTCACAAAATTCGCTTCTTCTTCTTTGGATATATAGTTGGATTCCTTGACAACTTCATTTTCTTTTCGTTTTGCAGATGCCTTAAAAGCAGCCTCTTTGATTTGAGAAGGACCTCCTTGTCTCATTTCAAAAGCAGTCAGAATACCATGTAATTGAACAATAGTAAGAGTTTGCAGATCTTGCCTTTCTTCAATAGCTGAAACTTTAGAGTCAAATTTTAAAGTCAAGGATCTTAAGACTTTTTCCACCAGAGTAGTATCGGTTATGGTTTCACCCAAATTTCTCATCCGATTTACAATATCATCTAGACGAAGAAAGAAACTGGCAACACTTTCATCACTATGCATCTTCAAATTTTCATATTCGATTCTAAGAGTTTGGAGTTTTGCATTTTTACCTTTGTATCTCCTTCATAGCTCAGAATGATTTTGTCCCATATCTCTTTTGCTGAATGTAGCTGCATCACTTTAGCAAATTCTGATTCAGACATACTTCCTAATAAGACATTCACTGCTTTGGCATTGATTTCATACTTCTTTCTTTCAGCTGCATCAGTAGGAATACTTGTTGGGTATTGATAACCTTCTTCCACGATTGCCCATACATCTGCACCAAGACTTTGCAGATATGCTTTTGTTCGTACCTTCCAGAATATCAGATTGCTTCCATTGAATAGAGGTGGCTTTATAGACATTACTCCTTCTTGACTTCCCATTGCGACGGATCACCTTCAAGCGATCAAGCTTCTGCAGAAGGACCTGCTCTGATACCAATTGTTGGGAAAAATACTGAGAGGGGGGGGTGAATCAGTATTTACTGCATATTCAAAACTTTTACTTTTTCTTGCTTCTAAAACCCATACGCTACTTTCCTGAAACAGACTCGCGTATATACACGGATACCCTTTATGAAACTCGCGTATACACAGATATCTAATTATGTCATTAGTTCTTCACTTAAATCATTCCATCATTC
This sequence comes from Pinus albicaulis, assembly GCA_034641835.2. NCBI lineage: Eukaryota > Viridiplantae > Streptophyta > Pinopsida > Pinales > Pinaceae > Pinus > Pinus albicaulis. Next base: position 1,206,536,136 of record CM076574.1, read on the forward strand.
ATTCATCAGATGTTTAATAAACAGTAAATATGAACAGTAGGAACAGAGTAAACCATCACACAAAGCATCACACAAGAACACCAGGATTTTTTTAGGCTGAAACCCAAGTCGGGAGAAAACCACCGGTAATGGATTTGCTTTCGACCTTCAATATTTTATTATAGAAAACATCTTACAACTTATATGTGTTAGTGCGGATGCCTACCCTTGAGGCACCCACTTGCGCTCGTTTACCGGCCTCTTACGGAAGGGCTCCAACCCCAGGCTCGTTTACCGGCCCTCTCTACGGAAGGCTATGACCCCACGATCCTGGATTTACCAGCCTCTCACCGGAAGATACAACCACGGCCCCGAAGGCTACAGCCACAAACACCTCTATCGACCACGTTTCATCAATTTTCATTGGATCCAAAGCTTCCTTTAGGACACCACTTGCAAACCACATTTCATCATATTTTCAAACTGGACCCTTTCCATACTCTTAAGCACATTCAACCATGAAACAGATACATATAACTTACAGACAGATATCAGTAAACCAGCATAACAGATCAGACATTTCTTACCACAGACTTCAGCAAACCCTAGTTTGCATACGCACTTTCCTTTCTCTGATGTCGCGTATATACGCACTTTCGTTCAAATAAACCCGCGTATACTTTAGTACAAATTACAGAGCTAATTTTATTGCGCATACGCGCTTTCTCTTCAGCGAAGCCGCGTATATACACGCTTCCTCTGCGGAGAACTAGCGTATAGATCTTCAACTATTATAGAGCAGCATACTTCTTCAGATCAGATATTCAGTTCAGATTTACCCTTTTGCTTCAGACGGATGTTCGCCTCATCTCAGATCTAAGCCTTCCATGAATAGATCTAGCAGATACAAGTACTATACAGATCTAGATCCCCTTCTTCATCACTCCTTCATTGGTGCAACATACATTCAGATCTTTCATTCAACTGTAACCCTTTCCATTCAGATATACTCCAGAGAGAAGTATTCATTCAAGCTCAGACATATTGCACCCACGCTCATGATTTGCAAAATGAATTTCTTCTCCTTATATAGGTTTACCCTTTTTCAATACCATGAGCCAAAACCACATTACTTCCGATGGTATTCCTGGACGGGGTCATTTAGACGAATCATTACCCAATACAATGGGTCAATACCATGGTGGTTACCCCTGGTTTTGCACTTTAAGAGCGCTTGTGCCCATACGCGACTTGGAATATTGATTCCCGTGTGCATACGCGACTTCCCCTGGGAAAATCCGCGTATGCCTAGAGACATACTCTTTTCATCAAGATTTAGCACATGTTGAATTCCTTTCTTCATTGCCTTCTGTACACACTGTAGATACATCAGATTCACTTCATCAAGAACATATTCTATCAAGCACAACTTCATCTTCATTCAGTGGGTTGCCATCAAGGACAACACTCTGCATCATATTGCCAATAGAAGTAGTGACAAGGTCTTGGAGGCATACAAGGGTTAAGGGTTTGTGTCATGATCATGGTACTTTTCAACTGAAATTATATAATAATAATTACTTGTGGGTTTTCCTCTCCAAGAGGGAGAGGTTTTGGCCTTGGATTTAAGAGCCTAAATTTACGTCTATTATGTTTTGGTAATTGACTTGATGAAAGACATAATAAGATAAGAAGAGAAGAATTCAGTAAAAGAAGTAAGCTCACAAGTAATTATCAAGTAGATAATTTTAATTAAACCTAGCCCTACCTAATTCTCAACATGGAATCAGAGCTAAGGTATTGAATACAAGGGCTACTTGACAAGGAGACACTCAAGGATTAAATAACACGAATCCATTTATCTAGAAAAAATCAAATTCAAGGTCAAAGTTTGCGTTGAAAAGTCAAATCAGTTTGCAAGGAATATTCTCAAGCCATTTCAAGAAGACCTTGAATATCATTCAAATGATTCACTCATCAAGGAGATAATATTTGTCATCAAAGATTTATGACATTGAAGACATTTTTGGAAGACACATCAAGCACCATCCAACAGTATCCAACATCTTCGAAGACATCATCATTGTGAAGACATCTAAATTGGATAATTTAATCTAAGAGGGAGTTCCTACCTTCATCTTCATCATCATCAAGGAAGCTGCTAGAAGGAGGAAGTCACTCTACTTAGGTAAGTATCTCTATTACCTCATCTAAATATGTCAAAATGAATATTTGCAAATAGAGAAATAAAATGGTTGGGTCATCAAAGTTTAGTGCATGGAAGAAGAGGACATATTTGAATCTAATCAAAGATGAAGTTATGAGCCACATCAAAGGATCCACAATTAAACCCTCAAAAGAGTATTATATATCTCATGCCAAGTACATGAAAGGATAAATCACATCCCATAGGATTCTCTTAGAATCCATTAAGGACTCACTCATACCCTATGTATCAAAACTGGAAACTAAAAAAGAAATATATAAGAAACTGGTGGAGCTATTCTTTGTGAGTACTGCAGAAGAAGCAATCTCTCTGAGACAAGAACTATACAAGATAAAATTGTCAAGAGAGGAAGGAATCACTTCATATTTTATGAGTATTTATTAAATAAGAGACCAACTGCAGGAAATGGGAGAAGTAATGTCTAATAGTGAGATGACTACAGTGGTGTTGAATGCTATACTAGATGAATGGGGAAACTTTACTTCAAGCTTATACGGGAAGAAATAAGAAACACCATTCCAGGATCTATGGTCTCTATGCATTACAGGAAACAAGATTGAAATTCAAAGTTAATACATGATCAAGTGAAGGGAATCAAGCCTTTGCAGCCACGTCCAGGAAGAAAGGAAGATTCAGTAAATTTGGTCCTCAGAATAAAAGAAGAAATATGGACAAAGTATGATGCTTTGTATGTAATGAACTTGGGCATTATAAAAGGGATTGTCCTAAATATGGGTAGGACAAGAGGAAAAAGGAAGAAGCCCATATCACAGATGAAAGAGAATAAAATGAAGCAAATAAATATAAGAAAGAAGAAGTGAAAAATCTCTATTATGATTGAGATCATCTTCCTCTTTAAGTGATTTCTGTTGGTTGTAAAATAGTATGATAGGATGCAATGTATATTAATAGCATCATGATAGAAGCATGGAAATAACACTTGAAGAAGTGGCCCCTTGGAAACTCACTGTTAACAACATTGATGGAAGATAGTCATCTGGATCAAGGGTCATCTATGAAACAGGTGTTGGCACTTTCACATGAATTCCTCCTTGGATTCACTAGTTAGACAGAAAGAAAAAGGTTTCAACAGGAATTATATCTTGCAGAAAAATTGGATTAGGATATGATGACATATTAATGAAGCAGGTCAAGAAAATGAAGTTCTTCATTCTAAGGAAATTGTTGCAGGATGACTCAAATGGACAAGATAAGGTACATATATGCTAACAATGGATGTTGTGAGGTCATGTCATGTGGTTGCAGGTGATGGACTTCTATATTTAGAAGTATGATCAAAGGAAGGAGCATCTCTACGGTGCATAGGTTACCACCAAACTATGAAATCAAATATGTCCTCATATGGAATATGAGGTGGTTGTATACAAACAAGGAACTGAATATTGGAATTTCCTGGGAATGAAGTTGTGTGAAGAAAGAAAGGAAGAGATCTTTATATACAACCATGTCAAGAGGCGTTATCATCCGAAAGCCAAGAATATGTGACTAGGATATCTCCTGGGAAGATATGTAGACTCTGACAGAATTCTAGTAAATAATAAGACCCTTGACAATACATATCTTTAGGAGATGTGTCAATATGAATAAATGATGCCGATGCCTACAGAAAGATGTCATGGAGAAAGATCATCACTACGGTAACTTTTGATTTAAAATTTCTTATGTATATGTCTATGTGGATATGTTTATGCAGGGTTGAAAACCATGTGGAAGGATGTAATATCCCTGGGATATGGTTTGAAGGAACACAACATGGCATAAAGGTGGACCAGATGTGAAAGAATGACGAGTCACTTTCTGGTAGATGACATGACTCATGGGTGAAAGTGATGGATGATATGTTCCCTATGGAGCTAAATTTTAAGATTATTCAATATCAAAATCCACGACATCAAGGAGAGGAATTCTTCATGAGAAGCTAGGTGTTTTCATCATTGTTGTCGCAGGTCCATGGTTAAGAGGGAGCCTAGTACTAATTTTCTTACTTGGAAGAAACTTGAAGTATTTCCTTCCTGAATTAAAATGAAGTGACGAATATGATTCTATAAATTCATGTTTCATGCACTATACTAGGACTAATATATGTAAGTCTTAGTGAAGGCTATGAGGAGAGAATGGATATACACATAATTCTGGTCTTCACCTAGAATACAAAATGGAGGATTGGGTGATCATATGACATACGATACTCTTTGAGAATGAGATATGGCATTCAAGATAACAATAGTCATGGACCGATATTATTTGAGGGTTAGCTACCCAAGAGAAGAATAGTCCAAGAAGGTCATACTCTGGGAACAACTGGGAGGAGTATGTACCTTGGAGAGATAATGACGATGGTGTCTATAATTCATGTGTCTCGCCAACATTTTATCCCATTGTCTCATTGAGAGATGGGGTTGTTATTCAAGGCCTTGCACTAGGAAAATTCTGGTCGATATGATGCTATACAGATGAGATTACCAATCCAATTCTTCTTATGAGATTCTTCATATCGAAAGTAACTATGTACCATTACGAATACCACCCTAGTTAAGAGGGAGTGATGGAAAGTGTAACTAGGTTCGGTCTTCATATTGACTATGTAATTATGTATTTATGTAATGAAGAAGAAAAATACAATAAAATGTATTTTTGTTATGCTTTCTTCATGGGTTTCATGAGCAAGGTTTTTATTATAGGTCAAAATACTTCTTCTTGATTTCTTTTACGAATTTTTCATCCTGTCATAAATGTATTAATTAAGGGTCATGTATATAAAGAGTCAAGTAAATAACGGTATGTCTCAAGACCTTGTCATATAAGCTTGAAGAAATGGCTCAAGAATGATTATAAAACTACTGCTCAGACCAACATAATACATGATTTATATACTCTTCAAGACAACCTTCAATATGCTGGAAAATATCCTCTACAAGTTGGCTTATATACCCTCAATCAAGTCGGCTCCATAACTAAATGATAGGTCAGCTAATTTATAGACGTGATCAACTATATATACCCCAATATATTGTGCAGAAAAATAGAGCAACCGAATCAAACTTTTCTGATATTTTTGGACTGAGTTGCATGAATTTCAGGAGTGAATTAAAGTGCGAGAAAAGGAGAATAGATATTTGATTTAATGCAAAGATAAGAACAAAGATAAAGTGTAGAATTAGGAGGTGGAACAACGAAGCATTTAAAGGAGAATATGTAATATAATGTGAGTTTATGGATGTAGAGAAGCACAAATATAATTTGATATATTGTGAAGTAAGATGTACATAACAACGAAGAAAGGAAGGCATTGTTTCGAGTCACTGTCTCACAATGAAGAAAAGGATATAGTCTCTAATAATTGTCTTGGATTATATCTTTGTTTTGGATACTAAGGAGATGCATAATATTTTTCATGAGTGAAACAAGAAGGTAACATAAGTGCATCAAGTTTATAATGTAATTCAATATTTTCTAGAATCAAGAAAGAATGAATAATATAGTTAGAGGCTGAGCTCTCTAGTCCAAGTGAAGAACAGTGCATAAAAGAAGGATCAACTCAAGGAGTCAAGGAAGAAGAAGTGACAAGGTCTTGGAGGCATACAAGTGTCAAGGGTCAGTGTCATGCTCATGGTACTTCTCAAATGAAAGTCTATAAGGAGAGTTTCTTGTGGGTTTCCTCTCCAAGAGGGAGAGGTTTTGGCCCTGGATTGAAGAGACTAATTTGTGTCTCCTATGTTTTGGTAATTGACTTGATGAAAGACATAATAAGCCAAGAAGAGAATACTTAAGTAAAAGAAGTAAGCTCACAATTAATTATCAAGTAGATAATTTGAATTAAATATATCCCTACCTAATTCTCAACAACTTTCCCCAGATACTTCTTTGTGTTGTGCAATTGAAATTTTCTCTCTTTCTTGTTCATGTGATTGTGCGATCGTAATTAGTTTCTGTAATTTGTATAATAGATTGAGTATTTTTTTTTTAGCATATTAAAATATCATTTGAATCTATGTGGATTTTATAAAGGTATCAGAGCAGGAATCACTATAGAAGAGAAGAACTAGGGTTTTTTTTGAACAGTTGAATCGAATTTGCATATTTATTCTTCAGGACCAACAAAAAATCAAGATGTATTCTCTGGATTGAGACTCGAATATTCCCTTGAGGATAATTTGAATTACATAGCATGGAAGGGTAGGATAGAGTCAATTTTTTAGGACAACATATTGAAGGAATTCATAGGCAATGATATTCCAACGCTCACAACAACAGATGCTCAAAATCTTGATGCATGGAAGAATAATGTAGCAAAGGCGAGAAATATTCCGTTAGAAGGAGTTCAATATCATATTGTCTCGAACCTCCATGGAAAGGAAACTCCATATGCTATGTGGAAGGCCTTAAAAAATTTGTTTCGGAATAATAGTGACCACAGGAAGTTAGCATTGAAGGACAAGCTCTGAAATATTAAGATTGAGGAGGGCAAGAAAATACCAAAATAATTGACGAAGTTCACTCAATGTCGAGATGAGCTTGGAAGTGTTCGTGTGAAAGTTTCCTAAGATGAATTGGTGAGCCTAGTACTTCTAGTCCTTCCCAAGAGCTGGAAAAATTACCCGGATTTGGTAAATGGGAGGGAGAAGTTACCAAAGTGGGAGTGATTATCATCCAACTTGGTACAAGAAGAGATAAGGTGGAACACTAGAGACGAGATCTCTTCCAAAGAAAAGAATAAGATTTTTCCATTATTCAGAAAATCAAAGAAATCAAAGGGAAATAAGTCCCAAAGCGTAGATGGAAAGAATAAAAACTTGTCCAACATCAAGTGTTTTCACTGTCATGAGTATGAGGACTATGCCACGAAATGTCCACAGAAGGCAAGTAAGAAGGAGCCTGCAGTAGCAGCAGCAAGTGAAGCTCTAGATTTACAGTTTGAGCTTGATTTTACTCTCATTTCATGCATGGACAACACTATAATGGGATGCATGTGGTATCTCGACAGTGGTGCCTCGTTCCATATGACGGGGAATAAAGATCTCTTTAGTGACTTGGAGGAGAAAGACCTCAAGTAGAACATAGAGTTTGGAAATGATAGAAGGTATAACATGACCGACATAGGTACATTTACCTTTTAGAGGGAGTCTGGCTCCCCTCCCAGACTCACATATGTATTGTTTGTTCCTAGACTAAATAATAATCTTGTTTCTAAAGTGGTATTGGAAGACCGTGGCTATGATGTGATATTTAGAAAAGGAAATGTTTTCCTTAGAAACATTGCCATGGGACAGGTGAAACGAATCGATGTGTGAGTCAAGAACTCATATGATCTCGAGGTCGAAGATGCATGCAAATCCTTGAGGATAAAGGAGAAGGTTAGAGACTTGGTGGTTAAGAGGGAGCATGAATTACCTCTCAACATGCAACCTTAGAAGAAGCCTAAAAAATTTATGGAATAACCACAATTAGAGAATCAAAGAGGAATATGAGTGGAGGGATTCACTCAAGCATAGAGCTCCAGTAGGGGGAAATTTTGATCCAAGTGGGTAGAGGGAGCACATGCATCCATACCTCCAGGTGAGAGGTGGGGCTATGTGTAGTCATAGTCCCAAGGATGCATATATTTGGGCATGTTCCATTGAGATGTATTGTCTCATGGATCATTACTTGGATATGGGGGCCCATAGTACATAGTAGAAGGATGGATCAGTGGTGGTTGATGCAGTCATATGTCAGAGTGACAGATGTAGAGACTAGTAGAAATTAGATATTGGAGCGTAGATCAGAGTTGACAGGAGTGCAGATGGCATAGATGCAGATTCAAGAGAAACATAAAGTTTACAATTGACAATGTAGTAGCTATTAGTATTCAAATACTTTGGTGACAGGTGCATCCTCCTGATCTAGTTTGGATGCTTTTCAGTTTCAGAAGTTGTAGTAACAACAACACTAGATAAAAGTGTTACATTCAAAACATTACAAAAGTACGATATCAAGATAGAGTTGAATTCCTTTCTTGTTGAGAGGGAGTGTTGAAATTGAAAACAAGAAATATTGAAAATGCCACCAAAAGGGATTCTAGTTTAATTTCCCTTAATTAAATTAGAAGTAAATTGTAATTCCACATCACATGACAACTTGTACAAGTTAATTGAGTCAGGAAGGCTTAATTAGCTCAGTTAATTTGATTTGGTGATGAAACTAGAGGCATGTAGGGTGTCTGCTATTTTTTAGGAGCCCTGATTGAGTTTATTTTCAGTTTTAATTAGTTAACTCAATTTATTTCAGTTAAAATTAGTTTAACTAGTTCCAATTGATGGATGAGCTAGTGAGAGGTCTATTGAATTAAACATCATTTAATTCACATGCAGTGATCAATCAAATAACTGATAATTCGCTATACATATCTGTTGCATGTAATTTCTAAGGAAAGCCTAGTTGAGATTGGAGTTAAAGGGAAGAATAGTATCAATTGTACTATTATAAAATTGTATAGGTCATGCATGAGGTCAAAAAGACACCTTGGATGTATTGCACAAACAATTAGTGGGAATTTCCTATTTAATAAGGGCTCAATTCCCTCAGTAATGCGTAAACCAAGCTGGTCAATCAGGTGCAATTTTTTGGTTAAGTATTGGACCAACCTTGCCAGGATCATAATGAGACAATCAAATATAGTGCAGAGATCTCTCAATCCTGAGAGAAGCATTGTATTTTTTCATATTCTTGACTTAATTCAATATACATATAGCAAGGTTTTTAGCTGAGGCTTTCCCAAGATACATCTTTGTGTTGTGTAATTGAAATTATTTATCTTTCTTGTTCATGTGATTGTGCAATCGCAATTGGTTTCTGAAATTTGTTGAATATATTCAATATTTTGTTTTAGCATATTACAAGGCCAGTTGAATATGTATATGTATTTTCTACACTTTTTCGGATGCTATCAACTTACTTGTCGACTGACCATCACCATAATGTCCCCATTATTCGCCTCTCAAGCTGCAATTATGTTTCATCACTGCTGCCAAAAATGCAGTTCGCAACAAGTTGCCTACCCAATCTTTCCACTACACCATACGTACTACACCCAGTCATATATATTTATGCCACTGAAAATTTGTTGCAACTGCTTCAACCAACCACTTCCTCCATTCCACTCACCGCCATTGTTGTCCTGTTTATCCACCTGACATCGTACAACCACTTCACACCACCATATGACAACTTCACAACCATCACTGTGGAAAAATACCACCAATATTTCATCGACTCTTTAAACATCGCTTGCATCTGATTTTTTGTTCCTTGTGTCGTCTAAAATTACCAACAACCACTATTGTTGTTGCCAGATTCCGACAGGAAAATCGAAGAAGAAAGATGAAGATGAGACAAATTCATGTGAACACCGACTTGCAATCGAACCATTCTAGTCGTTGTATTGGAATGTGACCCATCAAGAAAATCATGTCTCATCATTTTTTTTTTTAATTTGGATGCAACATATTATATAAATTTTGTTATATTATAAAATATTTAAAAGGGTATTTAAGAGGAGTAATGATATATAAAAAGTAAAAAGGTTATTTAAATCAGAAGAGAAGTGTATAAGGAAATATATTTAAAAAAAAAGAGGTATCATTTGACAAAAAATACTAATGAATGCAAATGCACTCAATTACTGAAAATAAAATAACATATTATAACCCAAATATGAAGGAATGAATATTTTCCTACAAGGGTCTTTCAATTACATATTTTAAATTATTCACATTAAAAGGGAATATCCAAGGGAAGGATATTAATATCATTATCACCACAAATAACAAGGAAAACGACATAAATGTTAATTTGGCCAATCACTTATTAATTTTGGAACCAAATATTGGTGACATTTTATTTTTTTGGTGAAAATAGTATGAAATTAATAATTTACAAGTGAAAATTGACCATTATGAGTACACATCTCAATTTCATGTCATAACTATATTTAACAAAAAGTTTGACATAATTTTAGGTCAACTTTGGTTTAAATAATTCAGTACATTTTTTTAATCATGGAGAGAAAAAAAATGTTGTTGTTTCCATATAAGGAAAAGATGACGACCTTCCAAGACATGACCACAAAGTTAGAGACAATAGTGCCCTCATAAAAAAAATTCAAAGATATTTCAAAACCGATGTTTCAAGATAATAATAAAAACAATGTCAAAGAAGCAAAAAGAGCTTGAAGAAGTCATCTCTAATAAAGACAAATAAAATTTTCGCCTCAAAGATCACAGTGAAAAAATTCTCAAACAAGTCAAGAAAGATAAGGCCAGAAAGAAATAACTCAAGAAGAGTCTATCATATCAATAAGAGAAAAATTTACGTTTAAAGGACCTTAACCAAACATTATTAGAACAAATCAAAAGAATAAAAGGTGAGGAAAAGGACATCAAGAAAAAAACCAACAATCTAGAAAGTGATGAACTGTCATATATCAAGAAACTTAAAAATGATAAGAAATCATTAGAGAACAAACTAGAAGAAATTTTGACAAAATAGAAGTCTCCAAATGAAACAACTCAAGTTCAAGAAAAAGGAAAGAATATTGATCCAGTGAACATCACAATTCAAGAAAATGACAAACGAGTAGATGTGAAAACATACTCAGACGTTAGAATTCAAACGAAAAATATTTCAAGTAAAGATCCAATAATTAACCAAGTGAATGATGTACCTGAATGACATCAAATACTTCATGTAAGTGAATAAATCATCACAAACATGCTTAAGGGAAATCAAATCACAAGAATTCCCTGTCAACATATGAATCACAAGAGAAAATATCTCCATCAGTCTACAAATATGTATCTCTAAAAACAAAAACAACAAACATATGTTTCAAAGACTACTGATGTCAGTGCAATTCAATCTTGTGATAAAAATTCATTTGAAATGTCTGGTAACTACGACATTCCACAAAATATTAATTTAGGATGGTCAGATGCATTCTGAGTTCGACAATTTTGTTTACCACTCATAGGATCATATTATCTTGTATCAAAAAAGATAATAGTTCCATGACGAGAAGACAATCAAAAAATAAAAATAGATAAAGCCCTTTCATTAGTAAGCTTTGAGGAAAAATATTTTCTAAAGGGGAAGTCAATGTTATGAATAAAATATATATAAATAATTTTATATGGAAAATTCACTTCTGTGGACAAAAATGAAATCCCTAGATCTAGTGGTCTAATATAGAATAATTGAGGGAAAAAATATCCCTGTTTTCCTTAGAGAGATCAGAATATGGAAAAGAGACATACCTGAAATTTGTAATAAGTCCTCCTCTTCTCTTTGCTTGAAATCTCCAACTCTAACTCCATGCTCTATAAATGAAACCTGCAACAATGACTAAAACAAGCAAGAGAACTAAAATATCCACATAGCATAATCCAATATCTATAATAAATGAGTCAACATGGAATTTAAATACATAAGCATCAACGTGACACAAGTATAGTAAAACATAGTGCTTTTGGTATTAATAAATAAAGGAGAGAGTTACTTCCATATCTAGAAGCTGACGTTGTAGATGTATCCCCAATTTTCTGGTCCTTCTTTTCCACAAATAAAACCTTCAAACTCAACCCTAATCCAAATGGATGATGATTCCTTAAGATTAAAGTAACATCACAAGGGCACTAGTAATCTCCAAAATCCAACCTAGACTCTATGGGAGGCAATAAATTTATAAGGTAAAAGTGGTAGTTTAGGATTTACCAATCTAGGCTTGAGATCCACTTATGAGGGAGGATAAACTTAAGGGATAATAAATATGATCACTATAGTATGATAAGATAGGTATTTGAGCTATTTATCCATAGTAAATGGTTAAAACCACCTTAGAAGGTTATGTAAGGAGAGGTTTCATTTTTATTTTTATTTTTTTCCAAAATTCTAGAATCAATGCACCTGCGGAGTAGAGGAACCTGCATTGATCAACATAGATTTTAGTTTTGAAATTTGCATCCAACACAGGTGGAAAAGAATTTAGAGTGTGTTAGGTTAAAAACATATTTTTTGAGCAGATGGACTCAAAAAATCAGACTTTTTGGAGAAGTGATGTTTAGGGCTTTGCAAAGAGAGTATGAAAAAGTGTTCAAGCATGTTGATTGATCCAGTTTTTAGGCTTATTTAGAAGGTGTGAAAAAATATCCTATAACATATTCCCCCCTAAAGTAAAAAGTCAAAATCAATGGATGAGGACTGAAGTGCTTCACCTTGTGACAATTCTAAATCAAGAAAAATTTGGTTGAGATCATCATATGTTACAATACATGTTATTATCATGATATCAAAATTGAGGGAGGCATACCCATATTCAATATATAAGATAATATTACATGTAAAAATATCAATAAGTCTCATCCGCTGATGAAATAATGTGGAACCATGCTTGGATGACTATTTGAATGATCATAGCCATCATACTTTGTAATATTGTATTAATCCTAAAATCGCAGCCTAGATGGATGGAACTAGATTTGGGGTCTTCTACCTTGTGACTTGATAGTATGAGTATAACCAAACGAATAAATGAGCTAGAGTCAAACATGGTATACACCATCTAATTACCAGCCAATAATGTAATATGTTAATAGATGCGAGAGAAACCAATGATAATGATAATGTATCTCAAGGTACTATATTACAACATATGTGGTGTGAATGGATGACCTGAATTCGAGCACCAAACAGAATCAACCGATCAAAGGCCAATGATGAGGACATGTTGCCGAAAGTGAGGAAACTTTCCATTTATGTATGCAATATCCAAGGTACCAAAAGGATTTTCTAATTCAACTTCCTAGATAATGAGGTGATGACGATAGGAAGCGACCTGTCGTAGGATGGCCTTGATGTATCCCCCATAAATGACATGAAAAGGGTATCAATATTTGAGTTATAAATGATGATGATGCAAAGCAGATTTAGGAACGATAGACATGGAATATCGATTAAGAGTATTGTAGCATATATCAACTAAAGGACTTCTCTTGAACATATCGAAAACACTTTATGGAGTTGGAAGCATTGACCCAAAACTAATTATGGAGGATTTTTATATGGTGTGATTAACCAAAGATAAAAGTGGATTTCCAAACCCAACAGTCATGGAGATGAAGTAAAAGAGTGTCATGTTCAAGAGTGAAACACTACCATTAATAGGTTAAGTACCATATTTTCCCAATTTCCACAACCATTTCTGGTAAGTACCTCTTTATTTTTTACAAGCTTGAGAAGGATAACATATACTTGATCTATAAGTTCATCCTTCATATGAATCCTTATGAGTATTTTTAATGAAACCTGAGAAGGAGTAGTCTGGTCTCATCATTTTTTAAGAGTCCAACAATTTTTGATGATTTTACAAGTCGAATGATGGTGTAACTTGACTTATTTTTCATGTTTAGATAGTTTGAAAAAGAGGAATAAAGAAAAATCCAAAGGTTCCTTTTCATAAATTTAGTCTCTTGAGTCCAAAAAGGCATAAAATGATACTCAGGGAAAACATTTTAGTCATGTTTGACTAAAGTATTCTTTTTTTATAAATAGCTTATCCTAGTCTAGAAAAGGGTTAAACTTATACTGGGCATATATATTTTCATTTACTTTAACGAGTTCGAAAATATAAGTTCTTGACAATATTTTCATGTTTTAGGAGTCTAGAAAGAGATGAAAGAGGAGTCCTCCTGGAGGAACGAGTGGTATAAAGGGTAGAAATTGGATCTGGTCATGAAGGAACTACTCAAAACACACAAAGGCCAGGATGGAGACTAATAATACCACTCATCGCAGTGATTCCTTAGGAAGGATAAAATAACCAAGTGAAAGTGTATGATTGACCAAGTAGATGGTAACAATGGAATGAGAAAACCAAGGCTCATCGTGCAGAAACAAGTTGATAAACATGGCAATCACAAGGGATAAAATGAGAATGATTTCATTTTTATACAAGCTTGAAATATCAGAAACTATGCTTGAAATTGGTTTCACTTTTCACAAGGTTGAAATGAGGAAAAACTATTCTTGAGAGTACTTGAAAGTAGTTTCATTATTACACAAGCTTGAAATGAGGAAAAACTTTGCTTGAAATAATTTTTCATGCCCACAGTAATAATAACACTTCAAGGCACATGCCCCCCCAAGCTTCATTTTATCCACATAAGTAGACTACTATTTACTAATAGGCAGATGGAATGAAGGTTCATTAATGAGATCAAGTGAAATACTTGACTTGGTATCTACAAGATCTAATCAAAGAATCAAATTTGAGGGGGATCTGTTTCATTTTTTAACAAGCTTGACAAAAGAAAATGAACTCTACTCTGGGACCATGTTTCATTTTTTAATGAGCTTGACACAAGACAAGGAACTTTGCTCTGAGACCTTGTTTCATTTTTTAACGAGCTTCATACAAGAAAAATAACTCTGCTTCGGCCACTAAGTGGCTCAGTAAACTTGTGGGAAAATGTTAAATACTGGTGAGGGATATCTAGAATAAGAGAGGATGGGTTGGGATACTGACATTTGCATCCCACCTTGATACGATTGTTTTGTTAATTAGGATAACCCATAACAGGTTTCTCTAGTCCTAAGATTTTTTTTATAGTTTGGGTAGCCTTGATATCATTTGGAATTTATACCTTGGAAATATTGGCTTGAATAAGGCTGTTGCATGGTTTTTTTTCTGACCAACAATTTCTTGGGGTATTCCTCTTAACAGTTTCCCTAACAAAATTTTCATCATTCCTAGAACAGGCTGACTAGTTGGCACTTATGGCATGTTATAAATGGGTTGAATTAATTTCACATATTTAATAATATAACCAAGTGATTCATTAATGTGATGGGGTTCTGTGAACAGGAGAAATGTCCCATTGTTTGATAGGATCTGAAGAAACAAGAATAACATGAAGGGTATGAAATTCATTGTCTATGGGAAAAGTACGATAAAAATGAAGGTGGAATTGAGTCAAACATTTTCTCAACCAATGGTTAGTTTGGAAAAAACTCATGGGATTCACGCTCAGAGAGAGTGGGATTACCTAAAGATGGATTTGAGTCAATTACATCATCAACTAGTGGAGGATTTGGAGAGAGCTTATGGTAACCATCCAGAAGGCGCCGTTGAGAAGCTATAAGGTTTTCAAACAATTTTGAGGATTCATCCATATAAGGAGAAAGGAAAATAGGATGATTACCTTCACATAAAATATAGGGAAACTTAACTTTACCCTTTTTCATGTGGACCTTACTATCACTAGTTGATGGTTTAACAACAACATGATCTCTAGAGTTTGATGCGAGCCTGTGGACCACACTACTAAAAACTGTGGAATACCAGTGAAATCTATAATAAGGTGATAAAAATTACAAATAATTCAAGGGTATTAACTTTACGGGGCTTGTTGTAAGGTTTCTCAACATTAGTTTCATTCATAGCAATGTTTTCTTGGTCCCCCCCCCCTTCTTATTTTACTTCTTCTTCTTAGCTTTGTACTTACTTGAATAAAGACTTTCGATAGTCAAGGAGGAAGAAAAGGATGAAGAAAAAATATGCCAAGAAGGAAAATGGTCAACTTTAATATCAGCTTGAGGTTGATGTTGTTCAGGTGGAAGACTACTTGGTTTAGAAGAAATTTTGACATTTTGGAACCAAGGAGGTTGAAAATAACCAAATTGGAAAACCAATGGTAAATCCAGGAAGGGGAAACATTGACATATAAGGAGCACCAATATTTCCAAAATAAGGAAAGGGGCTAGGATTCCCATCAAATGGGTTTCCTTGAATGGTAGAATTGGGAACTGTTGCCATCAGTTTCAACCTAAGATCTACTAAGGAGTTGTTCCACGGTAAGGATGTTGTTCCGCAATCAATTAATTGATTATAAAAATTAAAGACACAATAAAAACAAAGGGGTAACTAGGCAGATAAGGATTTCCAAGTCACTCTGAACTGTGGAATACCATTTCTAGTACGTGCGGTCAATCTCCCTGAATGTTGTGTTCAGTGCATCACAGTAAACAAGGCGGCCGATTCGGTTACCTATGGAAGGATAAAAAATTATAGGGGATTAGAGGTACGTGGAAGTGAAATTCATAGTAGTAACACAAACTGCCCACAAAATGTAACACAAACAAGTAATGACAACTCCAACATTTAAATATGCAAGAACGCGTCTCTATCCTAGACCTCTATATGTGTTGCTAATGTTTCAAATTATCCTTAGATTGATTGAGTAAATATTAGATTTGATCTTCAATTATGTTTCAAGGATCACAATACGAGTTCACCTGAATTCCCTATAATGCAATCTGGCATGATAACAATAAGTCTTTTATTTTCAATGAAAATATATCTATGGGAGGGAATAAACAAAGAATAATGTAGCAAACAAATATTCCTAAGTAACTCTGCGAAATCAAATATTATGGGTTCATTCCCCAGTGGAGTCGCCATTTTTTATTGGAAAATTCACTTTGGTGGACAAAAATGAACTACTCTTGGCTTGTTTGGGCTTGACCCAGGTTTGGCTTGTACTTCATACCAACAAAACCCTATACCTGTTACAAAATGAGGGGCTTTGACCTACCCTGAATTCGCTAGACTCCACGCAGTATATATGACTTCGCGGCACCGCGCACTCCACTCCTCAAAATGTAGAGTCTTTGACAAAAATTGGACCAATTTGGGTTGTGCCCAACAACTCCCTAAATATAGTTGTCTGATCTAAAACAACATAGGGAAAAAAGATCTATGTTTTCCTTAGAGGGATTAGAATACAGAAAATAGACCTACTTTGAATCTATAGTAATTCCTCCTCTTCTCTTCGCTTTTAAGCTCCAACTCTAACTCCATGCACTATAAATGGAACCTGCAACAATGACTAAAACAAGAAAGAGAACTACAATATCAACACAGCATAATCATGTATCAATGAGTCAACATGGAATTGAAATACATAAGCATCAACGTGACACAAGTATAGGAAAACATAGTGCTTTTTGTATTAATAAATAAAGGAGAGAGTTACAACCATATATAGAAGTTGACTTTCTATATGTCTCCCCAATTATCTTGTCCTTCCTTGCCATAAAGAAAACCTTCAAACTCAACCCTAATGAAAATGGACGATGATTCCTTAAGCTCAAAGCAACAAGATCAGGGCGCTAGTAATATTTGTAAGCCAACTAAGACTCTATCGGAGGCAGTGCATTTATAAGGTAAAAGTGGTAGTTTAGGATTTACCAATCTAGGCTTGAGATCCAATTATGAGGGAGGATAAGCTCAAGGGATGAGAAATATGATCACTAGAGTAGGATCAGATAGGAATTTGAGCTCCCTGTCCATGGTAAATGGTTAAAACCACCTTATAAGCTTTTCAAAGGATATTTTTTGTAAATATTTTTTATTTTCCAGAAATTCCAGAAACAGTGCATGTGCAGAATAGAGAAACCTGCATTGATCAACACGGGTTCTCAGTTATACAACTTTCATCCAATGCAGGTGGACAATAATTCAAAGTGTGATGGGGTTAAAAACATGGTTTTGAGAAAATGGACTTAGAAACTCAGACTTTTTGGAGAAGTGATGCTTAGGGATTTGCAAAGGGATTATGACAAAGCGTTCAAGAATGTTAATTGATCGAGTTTTCAGGCCTATTGAGCAGGGGTGAAAATATGGCCTATAAAAAATAATATAAATAAATAATAAATGTAATAATAGTTAATTAAACAATAACTATTTATTGAAGAGGCATGTCTCTAAGGACATGACCAATCATGAAAGAGAACATGCATAGGTATATAAGCATACCCCCTCATTTTTAATACAAAATCATCTCACTTGTATTCAAATATTCTTATATATAATTACTTGTCCTATAATGGATGTCTTTGCCTTCAAAGTGTTTTAAATATTATTATAGAGTACAAGCTTTGTTCATTACATTTGTATTAGAGCATTCCTTTGAGTATACAAAATTTGTTCATTACATTGGTATGAGAGAATTCCTTTGAGTATACGAACTTTGTTCGTAACATAAACTTTTCAAAGCAATTTTTTGGGTACATTCATGAAGTATTTTGGGCAGTATTAAAAATTATTAGAGGAGGTCCAAACCAACAATCAAAATAATTCCCGAACAAGTTATTTATGTGTGTTTGGTACAAATCTTGGTGAATTCTTGGAAGTCACTTTAGAAAAAAATTTGGAGAACTATTGACCAGCCTATTGAATTCTTACTGAAGCAATATTAAACCCCCTTTTTGAAGTAGTCTAGGAGCACAAATTTAAAATTACATGGACCATAATTAAGGACTTTTTTGATGTATAATTCCAGACACCTTTTGGAGTACTCTTGAAGAAACTTTGGAGAACTATTGACCAGCCTATTGAATTCTTACTTAAGCAATATTAAACCCCCTTTTTGAAGTAGTCTAGGAGCATAAATTTAAAATTACATGGACCATAATTAAGGACTTTCTTGATGTATAATTCCAGACACCTTTTGGAGTACTCTTGAAGAAAATTTGGAGGAGAATTTGGAGACCTCCTAGAACAAACCTTGGAGCCCGTTTAAATAAGATTTGAAGCTGACATTGAAGATATTGAAGAGAATTTTGGTCAATATTTGTAGTCCTTGTTGAAGCAGACTCGAAGCAGACCTTGAAGACCAGGTTGGATATTGGATTTAAATTTGAGGATTGGATTCCTCATACAACGGTGGATCCTTGTGAGAGACCAGGTTGGAGCCTGTATTTGTAGTTGAGAATTAGAGTCCTCATTCAAGGTTGGAGCCTTGAAGTAGTTAAATATTTTTTTGTACAAGTTGAAGCTTGAGTATTTGTATAAGATGATTTGAGTCCTCATTATTTTCAGTAATAAAATTAATTTTATCTTTCTACATATTATGTTCTTATATAACTAGTGATATTAACTGATTCACCGACCTAGAACGAAAACGATTAATGGAGGATTTCTGAGACGCTCTGCAACCTAGGGTTTCTCTTCGACCTCTGCAACGGCGTTGTCTGTGTTCTCTCTGCCGCTATTATTACACGCAGCCCCTCTGCCATCGATAGCCGGCAGGTTCTGCTACCTCGCCCATGGCTGACCCTCAGGGGAGGGCCGCCAAGCCTTCCCCTTCCGTGGAAAAGATCCATAATGCACAGAATGTGACAAGAACTGTTGTTCCTGAACAAATTCATGTGGTCACAATGGATCCTCCCATGCAAGAAATGACAAATGCCTCAACTGCTCAGCCTGACAAGAGCAATGATAAGCAAGAGGCCGAGAATGGTCAAACGGAAATTCCCAAGGTAACATCTACGACATGCAAACCTATAGCCGTGGAACGGCCCAAGGTTGAACTTCCTAGCCACAAGATTAATGGACGAATCCAATACATGAAGGACCATGCTCTCATTGGAAAGTTTGTTGGATTCTGGCCAACCGAGAAATCCCTACAAGGATGGATCGCGGAAAAATGGAAACCCAAGGGGCATGTTACCCTGCAGTTAGGTCCAAAAGGGTTTTTCACCGCGACATTCATTTTCTTAGAAGACAAGAACATAGTAATGGATGAAGGCCCTTACTTCTTCAACTCAGCAGGCTTGTATTTAAGGGATTAGGTTAAAATATTTAACCCCGACAAGGAGGATTTCAGCTGGGCCCCAGTTTGGATCCGTATGTATTCGCTCCCTCTGGAATATTGGGATGAATATTCACTGCGAGATATAGGTAAGGGCTTGGGTGAATTCGTCAAAATAGTAGAAGAAACAAAGCTGCGCAGATACACCTCTTATGCTCATATCTGCGTCTTCATGTGTTTGGACAAACCCCTTCCGGACTCGGTAAGTATTTACCATGATGACTTTGAATGGATTCAGCCCTTAGATTTTGAGCATGTCCCTTTTCGCTGTCGCAAATTTCACGCTCTAGGCCATATGTTCTGGGATTTCTCTTTGAATCCTTGACCCCATCCTTCTGGCCCCTCTGATTCTTCAGACCAAGACAGCTTCACCAAGGTTGCCAATCGAAGAAGAGCCAATAAAAAGACTTCCACCGGGAAAAAACCCTTGCAGACTGGAGCCTCAGCCCCCTCCACAAGCAACAGCTTTGAGATACTAGCTACTGCTATGGCTGACCCTTTTCAGAATTCCTCGCCCATCCCTCCGAAGAGCTCTCCTAACCCTCCCCCTCCTCCCTCGGGTACCCCCCCCCCCCTCTCCCCTTCCCTGAAGAACTGCTCGGCCACCCCCTCGGAGAATCCAAAGGACCCAGAATGGAAGCCAAATGGTATGGATGTTGATTGCATCCCAAGTCAGTTTTTTCAATCTGCACTTATTTCCGCAGACAGCAAAGACTCTCAACATATGGAGGAAGAGCCGAAAAGTATCGACTTGAGAGGTCTTGACATTTTTGAACTGGAACAAGTATGCAAGAGAAAAGACTATGATAAGATTCCAGAGCACCAACTCAATGCCCTCGAATTAGTCATTTCCAGGGCCTACCAGCAACAACAACCGGGCAGTCAATGGGATGGAAACTACTTTCCCAAAGACTCCAAAAAGCGGGGAAGGAAAACTGATCTTCAAAGAACCATCACAATAGGGAAAATCCTGGTGGACTCAGGCAGATATGCTAAGCTGACAAAGTATTACAAGCCAACCACCCCCAGTGGATCATGAAGCTCACTTCATGGAATTTAAGAGGGCTCATTAGCCACAGCAAAGTCTGTATGATAAAAAACATGATAAAGCAGGAGCAACCCCAGATCTTCTTTTTGCAGGAAACTAAATGCAACAGCTATACTCTTGGTCAGATCCTCTCTAAAGCTTGGCCAGGTAGTCATTCGGTAGCAGTGGACGCGTCTGGTGCCTCGGGTGGTCTCGCTATTGCCTGGAACGCGCAGGCCATCACACTCTCAGATATTCATGCCTCCCACCACATCATTCAAGCCACTTTCCATATTATTGGTACTAATATACATGGACATTTAACCAAAGTATACTTCCCACAGGAGACGGGCAACAAAATTGCTTTACTTGACACTATAGAAATGCTCAATCTCAACAGACTCCGTCCTTTATGGATAGCTGGAGGAGATTTCAATATGATTACCAAAATAGAGGAAAATCAGGGTGGTCGAGCCAAACTGGATCAGGAGAATCGCCACTTCAATGACTTCATCCTTAACAACTCGCTAATCGATCTGCCGTTCTACAATGGAATGCATACTTGGAGCAATCGCAGGGCAGGAAGGCAGCAAATCGCTTTCAAATTAGACAGGTTCCTCATATCTGACAATGCGATTCATCTTGGAGGAGATCTCTCGGCTTCCATCATTCCCTTATCTGGATCTGATCACTGGCCGATCTCACTCCAATGGCTCAGGCCAGGAAACTCAACCAGACGTCCTTTCCGCTTCGAAGGTTTCTGGCTCTCCCACCCCACTTTCAAATACCTCATCAGATCCACATGGACTAACGCCCCATCACCATAGGGATCAAAAATGTTTTCGTTTCAACAGAAACTTAAATTTCTGAAAGCCCAAATCAAAAGATGGAACCAAGAGACCTTTGGAAACATCTTCCAAGCTCAGAAAGCTCTCGACAAGGAAATGAAAGAGCTCCAGCAAAATATCATTGTTGAGGGCCACACCAAAGAGACCTTGGAAAAGGAAAAGCTTATTCACAGTCAACTTGAGGAGCGCAGGGCTCAGGAAGAAATACTATGGAAGCAAAAGTCCCGTATCAGATGGCTGAAGGAAGGTGAAAGGAACACCAAATTCTTCCATAGGACTACAGTTCAGAAAAGAATGCACAACACCATATCTTTCATTCAGAATCACGAAGGGGAGCGATTGGAAGGTCATGCAGAGATAGAGCAGGAGTTCATCAATCATTTCAAAGAGGTCCATCAAGAACCCCCTATTGACAGGAGGCCAGGAATCGACAAGATCACTCAAAATGTTCCAAAGCTCATTACGGAAGAACACAATCAACTTCTTCTTAGACCTGTCCTACTTCAGGAGGTGGACCAGGCAATGCATCAGCTGAAAGAAGGCAAAGCCCCTGGCCCAGATGGCTTCACCACGACTTTCTTCCACTCCTTTTGGGATCTCATCAAAGAGGAGGTTTGGCTTGTGGTCGAGGAATCCCGCACTCATCATTGGCTTCTGCCAGCCCTAAACTCTACTTTCATTTTCCTAATCCCTAAGGAAGCGAACATCAAAACATCAGACAAGTTTCAACCCATAGCTCTCTGAAACGTTATCTATAAAGTGATTTCCAAGGTTATTGCAAACAGGTTGAAGCCGCTCCTGCCCCTTCTTATTTCTCAGGAACAATCTGGCTATGTAGAGGGAAGGAAAATACTAGATGGCATCATCCTCACGCACGAAGTCATTCACTCTCTCAAGCACTCCAAACAGGCAGGTATGCTCCTTAAGATCGACCTCTCCAAGGCTTTTGATAAATTAAGCTGGATCTATATAGATAATATGATTTCAGCCTTTGGTTTCTCCCCAATGTGGATCCGATGGATTGCAAGTTTAATTTCCTCTTCTTTCTTCTCGATTCTTATTAATGGTATCCCCTCTCGACCATTCAGTCCCTCCAGAGGTATTCGACAAGGATACCCGCTCTCCCCTTTCCTTTTTGTACTCATGGCAGAGGGGCTGGGTCGTCACATTAAGCAGGCTCTCTCTTCCCGGCTTCTCAAGGGCCTTTCCGTCCACAACTCTCCAGCCATCACTCATCAGAAATTTGTCGATGATAACATGCTATTTGGGTATCCCTCTATTCATGAAGCCTCTATCTATAAATCCATTCTTTCTGACTTCTCGGAAGCCTCAAGTTTGAGTTTAAATACTGCCAAGTCGCAGATCTTCTTCTTTCATACCCCGCCTATCACTCAGCAAGCCATCGCTCGCATCCTGGGTTTCTCCATAGCCTCCCTTCCTTCTAAATACCTAGGGGCTCCTCTAATTGACTCTGCAATCAAGCACACATCTTGGCGTTTGCTCTTGGAGAAGTTGGAATCTCGTCTCAACCTCTGGACACACAGAACTTTGAATATAGCCAGCAGATCAGTGCTCATTAAAGCGGTGCTTCAGGCGATGCCTCTCTATATTTTCTCAATCTTGGTTGCGCCTAAATGGGTCCTGAAAAGAATAAGGGATCTTCAACGTAATTTTCTATGGGGAACAACAGGCACTCATCGCAAATGGGCACTAGCTAAATGGTTGACAATCTGCCAGCCTAAGGATAATGGAGGCATTGGGTTAAGAGACCCTCAGCATAGCAACGAAACCATGGGCGCCAAAATATGGTGGCATTGGCTCTCTTTTCCCAATAAACCATGGGCGACACTCTGGACATCTAAGTACGCTAACCACAGACCTGTGGAAGAGCTCATCAGATTCACTCCCATGGAAAAAGGATAAATAATATGGAACGCAGCCAGACAGCACTATCATCTCATCCAAAAACATAGCTTCTGGGAAATATGGAATGGCAGCTCAGCAAGGTTCTGGACAGACGCCTGGCAACAACTACCTAAACTCAACAGTATATACAATAAGCCTCCTAGCCAAGAGTGGGAAGAGAAAAAATAGGAAACAGTACAGCACCAATGGGCACAGGAACCAGCTCAGGGGTACAGGCAATGGAAACAGATAGACAGACTGATCATAAATGCAGACAACCAAGCCAAGGAGGCCTTGGAATGCGAGCTCCATAAAAGGCGTATAAGAATTTCCGAAGGCAAGGATATCTTAAGATGGGGGTACACCCCAAAAGGATCATTCTCCACCAAAGAGGCTTACAAAATATTATGCAACAACCCGAGGCCTTTGGATCCTATTTGGAGCAAAATTTGGGCGCTAGGCACCTGGCCCAAAGTCTCTTTTTTCCTATGGCTTCTGGGGCATCGGAAAATTCTTACTTGGGACAACCTCGAAAACGAAATTTTCATGGACCATCCATGTGTCCCAACTGCTGCTCTCAAGAGGAAACGCTTCAACACCTCATGAATTCCTGCCCTCTTGCCATTAAACTGTGGGAGAAAGTTAGTTTCCGCTGTCAAAATAATTGCAGAGGATCCGATGATATCATTAATTCCATTCAACTCTGGCATCAGCACCCTTATCAAAGCAAACTTCTCAACCACTTATGGAGATTGATCCCAGGTCTGCTCCTTTGGACAATTTGGAAAGAAAGGAACAGGCGTATATTCAAAGATCAAAGTACCCCGGTGGACATCATCTGGCGCAAATTCTGTCTTAATCTCAAAGAGACTCTGGATCTTCATACTTGGACTCTGGAAGACTATCCTACTCTGGCTAAGGAGAAAGCCATATGGGAGAATTGGAACATTCAACTTCCTCAACGAATGATCATTATTAGACCTTCCCAATGCCAATCTGCCAACAAGCTTTCTTGGAGTCCTCCCCCTCAGAATACTTTCGAACTCAATTTTGATGGTGCCTCCAAGGGTAACCCCGGCACTGCTAGTTTCGGAGGTATATTTAGAAATAATGAGGGAGAGTCACTGCTAGTATTCTATGGAAACATTGGATGGGATACGAACAATTCTGCTGAATTGGAGGGTCTTTGGCAAGGTCTTATCCTTTCCCAGCAATATGGCTTCCATCCTTTGTAAGTTGAAGGTGATTCCCAAATCCTCATTAGCATGGCCAATCAACTCCTCAATGGGACCCAGGCGCGCAAAATTGCCAACAGTTGGAGGCTTGAAGCCAGATTGGAAGCAATTGAATATTGGCTTCATACCAATCGTGCCATCATCTTCAAACATGTAAAACGTGAAGGCAACAAGTTTGCTTACCTTCTAGCCAATACAAGAGTGGATAATGGACATGCTCTTCTCTCTGGAAACCTTGATATAATTCAGAATCATGCTCAAAAACAGGAATGCATTTCACTTATCCAAAGGGATGCTTCTCTCCCGGATGCGAGTGTAAAAATGGAGTGCTAATGAGATGGGACAGAGGTGTGGTGAGACATGCCGACACCTGCCCATCCAGTACACGAAGTTAAATCAGCCTCTGCGAAATAGCCTGCAGCATTTATACACCGCTCCTACCAAAGTCATGGGCTCAGAAAACTTCATCTTTCGCTCGACTTCCATTGAGACGGATCCTGCCCTCGCATGCTCTGGCTCGATTCACATCAAGGGTGCAGCTATGAAGGAAGATCCTCTATGTGTGAGAAGGTTGGATATGATGCGAATTGGCACTGAGCATTCGGGGTATTGGTACCATTCGCGCCGGGTTATATGTCACTTGGCCTCGGCTCTCATTCATATCTGCATTGGTGTTGTGGGTGGTTCTCTTCATCGCTGGAAGAGGTTCTGTCGGTTGGTGCTGTGTTCTGTGCAGAGTGAAGCTCTACCTCCCAAGATCCCCTGGGGTTTCCTTCAGGACTTTGGCCTCCTTCCAAAGTATTTTTCCTTTATCTTTGTTGCTCTCCGGTCTTTTCTGATTCTCACTATGCCTCGGCTGCGCCACCGTATGCGGAGCCGAAGAGGAAGCTCCAGGGGTCGCCCCTCTAGCGATCATTCTAGTCCCTCTTCGTTCACGTCGTCCATGTCCAGTGGCTTAGGCACTAGCCATTACCCTCGGACTTGCAGTGGAAGAGGGCGCACTCAAGACTTCCGCCAAAACTGGAGTTCCCATGCTCCTCGTCCTCCGGCCTCCTCTGTTCCCACTACAGGCTCTGCGCCTTTTATCTTTAACAGTTCCCTCACCCGCCCTCAGATCACAGCTATTCTCTCGGTGGTTTTTCTTGAGGAAAGCCTGCATGGGGAGTCAAGCTTGCAGCCTGTTGTTCCTGTTGCGGACACCACCTGGTTCTCGAATATCAATTTGGAACGTGTCAGAGATTCGTTGCAGCCTCCGTCGATCCCTGCAAGCTCTGTTCCGGATGAAGACATGGTCCCTGCTGAACCAGGTCCCTCGGTTTCTGAAGAAGCGCTCACCCATGATATGCTCGCCTCTGGCTAGTGTCGGATTTTGGAGATGCCTCCCGATGATTAGTGGGTTTGTTGCTTGGTTGTTTTTCTATTCCTGTTGCCCAATCTATTGGGTCTTTTTCAGTACTGATGATCATGAAGTTTTTTGGCATATTTTTGTTCATTTCTATCTCAAAGCAAACTTTGAAAAATCTCATTATGCCCCTGCATGGGTTATGGCAAACCCTCCAGACTGGTTTCCCTGATAATGGGCAGTCTCTATCTCTGCTTCTTCTTGAAAATTCTGCCTCTAAGGCAGTAGTCTCTGACTTCGGTCTCGTTGTAATATTATCCCTTTGTTAATAGATCAGTTTTACTTAGAAAAAAAAGATATTAATTGATTCACCCCCCAGTATTTCCAACAATTGGTATTAGATCCAGTACCTTCAAGAAGAGCCTAAAAAATAGAAGGTATATCCTAAGAACACAAATGATGAAATCAACAAAGAAAGGCTTCAAAACTTCTGAATATATCCCCTTATCAATCATGAAATCCAAAGTAAATTAGGTTGGAAAAGCTCCACTGCTCGATGGAAATAATTATGTGTCGTGGGGCAAAAAAATGGAGTATTATCTGATGGCTCGAAGATACGAGATATGGAATCAATTTTTAATGGAGACACAACTACCAAAGAGTCAAAAGAATACAATAGAAAAGTGATGGAAGAAATCTTGAATATTCTATAAACTTTTGTAAAAATAAAGGTGGGTAAATGTTCAACTAAAACACTTTGGGAAAAACTTCAAAAACTCTATGAATCTGGCTTTGTACCTGTTTAACTAGAACTAGAGTATGTGGAACAAGGGCACAAGGATAATCATGATTTAAAGGAAATAAATGAAGGAAACAACAACATGAAAAACTTTGAGGGTAAAGAAGACTCTGAAGTAGATCCTAAAACATAGCTTATTGCTACTATAGTAGAAATACATGTATCAAAAGAAGAAAATGAAGATATTAAAAAGTTGATACAAGAAGTTAATGGTACAAAGGAAGAAGTTTCCCTCCTAATACTCCAATTAGAATAAGCGGAAAGAATAGAAGGAATTTGGATCAAATAAATATTTGAGGACTTCAAAAAACTTGAAGAAGAAATTAGTTCTTTTAAGACCCAACTTGAAGAATCAAGAAGAGCCAAAGAAACAATGAAAATCTAAAATGTTGAAGAAATAGGAATATTATGAAAAAGGTGAGAAATAAGTTGTCTCACTAAGAGTTGAGGTTGACAAGTTCAATAAAAATTCAAAAAGTTCACAATTATTAGATGATATCCTTAGCCACTAGAGATCACCATTTGATAAAAGGGTACTTGGTTATATAGGTGAATCTCCTAAGACCAAATTAGAAGAAAAACCTGAAAATGATGTCAGTTTCCCCTATCCTAAAATTTGTGCCAATGAATTCAAGGAATATTATCTCTATGCAAGTAACAATGAGGATCAACCAAGGATTGAACCCCTTCCAAGGCGATCCGGCTTTAGAAGATCATCAAGAGAATACTACTTATCCAATTACCCAAGA
Source organism: Pinus albicaulis (assembly GCA_034641835.2). NCBI lineage: Eukaryota > Viridiplantae > Streptophyta > Pinopsida > Pinales > Pinaceae > Pinus > Pinus albicaulis. Next base: position 1,206,563,952 of record CM076574.1, read on the forward strand.
ATGTTTTATGGTTATGCTTATTTATGCACTAATTTCAATCATAAAGCTAGATATTGTAGAACATACTACAATAATGATTATAAAGGCCATCATAAAAACCCTAGAAGGAAGCTTGCAAGTAGACAAATCTGAATTCCTAATGGCTATGACAGTATAAATTACAATTCAGCTACTACATTCTTCAAGCTCGATATAGAATGTTGCCAATGTCTCACTTTTGGACATATAGCACGAGAATGTAGAAGTAGAATGAAGTGGGTTCCTAAGAATATCAAAGAAAAAAAGTGATCTGAAAATCCCATCAATATTTGGACAATAAAACAAGAAAATCCTAAGGTAGAATAACCTAACTTGATCTCGCATGGTCAATGCACAAATTGATAAATCACCTTCGAAATTGAGTACTCCAAGACAAATACGACTAGGTTGTGAAAAAAGTAAATGATAGCGCTTGCACCAAAGAAGAGTGACTATTAATGTAACAAGGTTTCACTTCCTAATTCAAACTTGATCTTCTAAAGCCTGCACTATTTCTAGAATATATTATACTCATTTGATTCTACGAAACTGACAAATGAAGAATCTTAAATATGTGACAAATCAGAGAGATGTTAGGTATTATTACTCAAAGTATCATGAAGAACACCACATCATATTATCAATCAAATAAGGTTGTGGTTCAGTCCTTGAGTTTTTTAGTTTACAAAGAAGAGTGTTTTTGACATCTTCGCAGAAATGGTGAATACAATTTATAAAGTGTAAAATATTTCCATTTTGATGAAGTTTCGTAAGAGGTATGTTAGATAATGTGCTCACCAAATGTGGAGACACACTATGTGATTATATGAGCTAAGGATTAGAGCATATCATTATACAGGGCATGGAATCATGGATTATACCTTGTATTGAATCAATGAGGAACAGGTAAAGGAAGGATGAGATATTAAATGATAAAAAAGGGCCATGATCCTTATTTCAAGCATGAAAAGAAAAGCACCATAGATTTGAAAATACATATTACTAGTTAAAGGTAGTGAAGAAAAATTAGTAGTAGGGCTATATTTTTTTTAAATGGAAAATATCCAGGGTACACAAAGGGGAGTAAGGGAATTTTCAACACATCCAATGATATATGAAAACGCTGATGGGATTCATTATATTGAGTCCAATTTTATCAGACTTTCTGGAGTTTACAGGAATACTTTTGCAATATTCCTTAGTGGCAGAGCTTCACTGCAAGTTTAATTGTGTTGGATGTTTTTTGAAAACCAACCACTTTGTGATCATGTTACAAGTGAAAATTAAGATGATATTGGTGAAGAATTTCAAGATCATAAATAAAATTATAGTGCCCATGATGAAGATAGAGGAGAGAATATAGGGGGAGAAAAATAAAAAAATCAAGATGACAGGTGGAGTAGGTGACAGAGCATCCCATTTTCCATTGATGTCAAAGGGGGAGAGAAAGAGAAGAAGCATGAATACATGGGGAGTTATGGTAGATTTGTTGCCATAAATGAAAAAAGGGGGAGATTGTTGGATGATATTTGACATTGATGTCAAAGTATCCATTTGAGTGTTGTCCTTGTTAAATTAGTGATTGAATTTTGAATATTGGATACAACCTTCTCTTGAATACCGTGATAATGATGATGTCACTATTTGACATGGATTGGAAATTTTTTTACGTTCTCGTTTTTTTCTCATTGAACATATGTCAGTTATGTGGATTAAATCAAAATGACCATATCCTATGTATTTTTCATCATTCTCAGTGTCATAGGTTGGACGGTTATTGAATTACATGATGTAATATCTAGAATAGTTGTGATGTAGGTAAATATATCCTTCATATATAGACTCATGGGAAAAAGGACCATTTTTTTCTACTATAAACTGATTAACTTGCTCGATTTCAATTTTTGTGAGGGTGTGATCATCTACTCAGGCTGACTTGGCCTATTTTCTTCCAAACTAACTGCAAAATTTGTATAGGGTTTCTCTTCCACTTTGTGATTGAAGTTTCGTTTGTTTTTGTTGACAACATATTGGTAATTTAATAGGGAGAAAAAAAATTACTATTAAAGCACCCTAAACATGTAACTTGACACAAATTCCCTTTAGAAATATCGCACATCAGATTATCTTCAAAATAACAGTTTGTGGTGAAAGGAAGTGTTTTTTCAGTCTGTGATTTATAAGTTGGATTCTCTATATAAATAGGACTATATTCATCCATCTAGTATTCCAGAACATCAATAATTTATGGGAACTTGTTGGTGGATTATATTTTTGTGAAAAATCTAGAAATATATTTATCACTATGAGCTTCTAAATCTATACCATTATAAACTAGGTTTGTCATAGAGATGAAAAGACTCAAGGAATGGTACACTTCTAACCACAAATATGAGTTGTCATTTTCACTAGATGGCTTCACTAGAAATTTTGTTTTAACTCATAAATCATGGGACATGATGATCCAAAAGTTGGCTCCATCTAAATATCATGTCAAATCCTCCCAAAAAATTTCAATAACTAAACCTGTATAAATACAAATCGTTTTCCTCCAAATTTAGTGAGAACTTGGTCATGGAGATATAAAAGGAGATTTTGGTGGAAAGAGTAGAAAAATATTTCAGACCTGTGGATAAGAGGAAATGGTTCAGTTCTCATGAACTTGAAAAAAATGTGAAGAAATATTTCTATGGAATCATCTCTGTTATGGTTTAAGGGTTATATGACCATACTTTGAAGTATTTTGGGGTCATCCACTCTTGAGATATTGATCCTCTTGTGACATAGATTTTATTTCTTTAAAAGCAACATTTTGGATATACCTTGAGGAACAAGCTTGACCTTACCTCAGGATTTAACCATGTGACAGACCACAAAACTTAGGTATTTGTAACAAAAAATTTCCCCTGTCGAAAATTGCAGATTTGGCCTATGAAAATATTTATTTTGGACCTACAATTCAATGTGATAGACTTCAGCCCAACAACCTAGAACTTGAAGCTTCTTGGAGAGGTTTTTGAAATGGTTTTTTTAAGAGACTTTTCAAAGTAATTTTTTTGTACATTCATTAAGTGTTTTGGTTAGTATTAAAACTTTTTGACTTGGGCCTAGAGCAAGATTTAAAGTAAATCCTGAAGAATTTATTGAAGTGTCTCTACTAAAAATCTTGGTGAATTCTTGGAAGTGACTTTAGAACAAATTTTGGAGAATTCTTCAACAAACTCTTGGAGTCTTACTAAAGTTGTATTGAACCACCTTTTTTAATTATTCTAAGAGTATAACTTGAAAAGTGTAGAAATTTTCTGAATAATAATTAATTATCCACCGAGACTATCATGATCACATACAATTCGAATTTATATGCAACACATAATCTCTTCCACTCAGATCATCAAACATGCGGAAATAAAATCAAGCGATAACACATCAAATCATCATACACATTAACACGGTATGTATGGGGAAAGCTTATAGCTGAAAACTCCGCAGCTATTGTGTATATTATAATGGAGAAATAAAGTAACAAACTCAGTACAATACTCCTCACAAGTACTCAGTACTTTCTCATACAATTACCCACAATCTAGCTCAGTTTTGAACAGGTTACTGGTTCAAAACTCACCACCAATTGCCTTTCCTCTATTGCGCAATCCAGGCCTGTCTATATAGAGATCCAAGGTTCGAATCTCGTTGGCTTGACAGCGCAATTGTCATGGAAAAATCCTCCAAGTGTGGTGCAAATCTCATGCACAACTGATGTCGCCACTGATAGCTAACTCCACCCTTTCATCTACCTCTTTCACTGGTCTCCACTGAACTGATCATGCACTGTAGTGAACTGATGTGTTCTTGAGTTGAATAATGAGTTACTAATTAATGAATTAAATAATATTTAATTCATCCACTCATAACTAATTTATTAGCTAGTTAAACTAATCTCAACTAGTTCAACTAAAATAAACAGAACACAAATCCACTATCTGTCTCATTAACTCCACCAAACCTCTGCCACTGAAGTCCTAACTGAAGTCAACCATGCATGAGCTCAATACCCCATAAGAAAAGTGTATTTCCTTCTGGCAGTTGCATGTGCCACATCCGTAGCTCAAACTGAAGTGCTCCAAGAGAGTAAACTGCTGTTTAGAGTCCAAATATTATTAAGGGTAAATAATATTTGATTTCCCTATTTTTAGGAGAGGCAGTCTAAAAATAGACTTCGACCTCTTCGACCTAAAAAATAGAGTCTCATCTATTTTTACCAACATGACCAATGCTCCAAGAATCTCAAACTGGAATCCCCGAACCATGCCCCATATGTCTAAAAATAGACATAGTCTAAAAATAGACTTTGCGCCAGAATTTGCCTGCGGGCCCACTTAGTGAAGGCGACTTCATTTCACTAAGCTCCATCATCTTGCTGCATTCTCAACACTCCCTCTCGGCAAGATATGGATTATCTGCAACCCCTATCCTGCCTCTGTGGAATTCGAACTTGCTCCTGGTGAGCGCCTTCGTCAGGATGTCGGCATCCTGATCCTCTGTGGGAACATATGAAAGCATCATGATTCTCCGCTGAACACAATCTTTGATATGATGGTACCTGATGTCGATATGTTTGGACCTATCATGAAATACTGGATTAGCCGAGAGCTTGATGCAGCTCTGGTTATCACAGTAGATCACTGTAGGCTCCAAATGTAACCTGAACAAACCTGCGAGGATCTTCCTCATCCAAATAGCCTCACATGCAGCCAAGCTTGCTGCCATGTACTCGGCCTCTGCTGAACTGAGTGCCACGGATCTCTTCTTCCTGCTGTACCAGGAAACTGCTGTCGACCCAATGCTGAAAACTCCTCCAGAAGTGCTCTTCCGGTCCGTTGGACTCCCTGCCCAATCTGCATCAATGAAGCCAGAAAGCTTCGCTCCATCCTCCTGTCTGTACCATAGACCATATCTCGATGTGCCTATGATATAGCGCAATACATGCTTGCCTGCCTTCCAAAAGAGCTTGGTAGGCTTAACCATAGCTTGCGAAAGCTGGTTAACTGCATAGCATATATCGGGTCGTGTATTGACCAGATACATAAGCGACCCCACCAACTGTCGATAGACAGTGGCATCCACTACCTCCGCTGAAGTAGCATCCTCCTTCCTCCAACCACCAGGAAGAGGAGTGTCAACAGGCTTGCGGCCTTGCATGTTGAACCTCTCCAGAATCTCCCGAGCATACTTTCCCTGAGAAACAAACAGTCCTCTGCTGTGCTGCCAAATCTCCAATCCCAGGAAATAATGAAGGATTCCCAGGTCCTTCATCTCAAACTCTCGTGCAAGATCCTCCTTGCATGAAAGTATCAACTGCTCATCGCCAGTCAAAATCAGATCATCTACATACAATACGATGATCAACAGCTGCCCCTCCACCACAATCTGGTACAGGTTTGGATCCGCCTCACTCTTGGAGAATCCAAGCCCGGTGAAGTAGCTGTCTATCCGAGTGTACCAAGCACGAGGTGCTTGCTTCAGCCCGTACAGTGCTCTCTTGAGTCGACACACATGCAACTCACTGCTGAAGATCTCAAAACCTCCAGGCTGCTCTATGTACACCTCCTCCTCAATGACCCATTGAGGAACGCAGTCTTCACATCCATCTGATGAATGTGCCACCCCATCTGCGCTGAGAGAGCAAGGATCATTCGTATGGAAGAGTACCTTGCGACAGGTGCAAAGGTCTCCTCATAGTCAATCCCCTCGATCTGTGAAAAGCCACGGGCAACAAATCTCGCCTTGTACTTCTCCACACTCCCGTCAGCCGCCTGCTTCACCTTGTAGATCCATCGCGAACCCACCACTGATTTCCCAACCGGTCTTGGGACAATCTCCCATGCACTGTTCCTGATGATCGAATCATATTCTTCGATCATGGCATCAACCCATGCGGGTTCCTCCACGGCTTCCTCAAAAGAGGATGGCTCCGTCACAACACATTGACTCACAAAAGCCATGTATCCAGTGTACCGATCCGGTGACTGTCTCTGTCTACGCTGTGCTGTAGGTGGTCCTACAACCTTCTCTGCATCCCGAGCCAGTCGCTCAGCTTCTGTAGTGCGCATGCGCCCTCTGATGGTTGGCGTTGCCTGGGTGGTTTCTTCCACCTCCTGAACCTCCTCTTGTGGCTGATCCACATCTGGAAGCTCCTCCTTAGGAACTAACAGCTCCTCATCTGCATGCAAGTGTAGCTCCCTCTCAAGCGAACATTGCATGGCTTTCTCCTCCTGAAACTTGATATCCCGTCGCACAACAGTCTTGCGACTGTCTGACAAATACACCCGATATTTGTGAGGTGTATCAGTGTACCCCACAAATATTCCAACCTCAGCAGTTGGATCCAGCTTCCTTCTCGCATCCTTCGTCACATGCATGTAGACAGGAGAACCAAAAATCCGCAAATGGGAAATATCAGGCCTCTTGCCAAAATAAGCCTCCTCCGGTGTACTCATGCCAAGAACCTTGTGAGGACAACGGTTCTGCACATACACTGCTGTATTGCATGCCTCAGCCCACAAGTGAAGGAGTAGGCCCTGATCATGCAACATCGCCCGTGCAGCACCCACGATCATTCTGTTCTTCCGCTTAGCCACCCCGTTCTGCTGTGGGTTATGGGGTGCGATGAGCTCTCTCTGAATCCCTTCTGCGTTGCATAACTCCTTGAATTCAGCCAAGATGAATTCACCACCGTTATCACTCCTTAGAGCAATCACCTTCTTCCCCGACTTCTTCTCGACCAGTGCTTTAAACTCACAGAACTTCGCGAATGTATCGCTCTTCTTCTGCATGAAGAAGATCCAGCACTTTCGAGAGAAATCATCAACAAAGATCACATAATACTTGTGCTTTGCTGTCGAAGCAACCGAGAAAGGACCACACACGTCTGTGTGAACTCTCTCAAGGATCGTCGTGGCGCGACTATCCTTCTCGTGAAAGGTGGCTTTCACATACTTCCCTAAAGTACACCCCTTGCACTGATCTGACTGCGCAAGAGTGCCTTTAGGAAGACCAGTAGAAATCTGCTGCAGAATCTTCAAAGCTCCATGGTGAAGGTGGCCCAATCTCCTGTGCCACAGTTCGCCCTCATCATCCCGGCTCACCACTTCTCCCGTCTTGCATGCCATAGCTGCGCAGCCATCTACCTGCAACTGATAAAGGTTCTTGGTTCGAACCCCTATCTTCCGGGTCTCTCCAGTAGTCTTACTGCGCAGGAAGGCTTTTCCTTCGCCGAAGACCACATCATACCCCTTATCCTCCAACATCGCCACAGAGATCAAGTTCTTCTTTAATCCAGGTACATGCATGACATCCTTCAATACAAAGGGCTTACCAGACTCCCTCTGAAAGGATATGGTACCGATACCAGTCGCACTGTATCTACCATCATCGCTCATCTCGATGTGCACACCCAGATCTTTGTCCTCCAGATCTGAGAACAAATCCCGATCTCCCGTCATATGAAATGACGCACCGCTGTCCAAGAACCACACCGATCCCATCACACTTGAAACCAAGCATGCGATCAATGAAAAGTCAAGCTCGAACTGTGAAGCCAAAGCTTCTCCATCTGCAGATCTTCCTGCTTGCTTGTTTTTCTTCTTCTTTGGACAATTGGTAGCATAATGTCTGTGATCATGGCAGTGAAAACACTTCACTTTCGCCATATCCTGCTTCTTGCCCTTTGCACCAGAATGAGAAGTTTTCTTACTCTTCCCCTTCTTTGCTTTGGCAACCAAAGTGCAATTTTCTTCATCGGCTCCCTTTGATGAAGATCCATCTCAAGTAGTCCTCCTTATCTCCTCCTGCATGAGATCCGCCCAAAGGCGCTCCCATCTCGGCAGCTTCTCCCGACCATTGACACTATCTTGATATGAGTGCCAAGCCTTCGGAAGACCAAGGAGAGCCAGGTCGACCATGTCCTCGTCTTCGACAATCACCCCCACACTTCCCAGCTCATCTCTGCACTGAGTGAACTTCGTGAGGTATTTGGCGATACTGTCGCCCTTCTCCATCTTGATGTTCCTGAGCTTATCTTTGAGCGCCAGCTTCCTTTGGTCACTCTTACTCTGGAATAGATCCGTCAAAGTTTTCCACATTAAATATGGAGTAGCCTTTCCATGCAGGCTGGATACAATATGATCCTTGACGCCCTCCAACAGGATCCTTCGACACTTCGCCATCTTCTTTTGCCATGCTTCGACTTCAGCAGGATCAGTGGGCTTTTGGACATCCGTATCTACAAACTCCTTCAGACCATTATCTTCTAATACTACTTCCATGCGATCCTTCCATGCAACATAATTCGAACTGCCTTCAAGAGCATATTCGAGTCGCAAACCGTTGAAAGACATTTTCAACACTGGCACCAAGAAAAAAATTACCGCAAAATTTCGAATTCCACCTCAAAGCTCACCGCTTCTAGATCTGTGAGAAAAAATTATTTCTAGCACAGAGATTGACTGCAAGGGGCATTTACCAGACCTTTCACTTTCCCAAGAAAGATGAATCCGGAGGCTACCTGGCCCGCATGCAGACTCTGTCTACCGAAATAAGTTTGTAATCACTGTGATGATCAATCTCTGCTTCAATAGCTCCGATACCATGTAGAAATTTGCTGAATAATGATTAATTATCCACCGAGACTATCCCGATCACATACAATTCGAATTTATATGCAACACATAATCTCTTCCACTCAGATCATCAAACATGCGGAAATAAAATCAAGCGATAACACATCAAATCATCATACACATTAACAAAGTATGTATGGGGAAAGCTTATAGCTGAAAACCCCGTAGCTATTGTGTATATTATAATGGAGAAATCAAGTAACAAACTCAGTACAATACTCGTCACAAGTACTCAGTACTTTCTCATACAGTTACCCACAATCTAGCTCAGTTTTGAACAGGTTACTGGTTCAAAACTCACCGCCAATTGCCTTGCCTCTATTGCGCAATCTAGGCCTGCCTATATAGAGATCCAAGGTTTGAATCTCCTTGGCTTGACTACGCAATTTTCATGGACAAATCCTCCAAGTGTGGTGCAAATCTCATGCACAACTGATGTCGCCACTGATAGCTAACTCCACCCTTTCATCTACCTCTTTCACTGGTCTCCACTGAACTGATCATGCACTGTAGTGAACCGATGTGTTCTTGAGTTGAATAATGAGTTACTAATTAATGAATTAAATAATATTTAATTCACTCCACTCATAACTAATTGATTATCTAGTTAAACTAATCTCAACTAGTTCAACTAAAATAAACAGAACACAACTCCATTATCTGTCTCATTAACTCCACCAAACTTCTGCCACTGAAGTCCTAACTGAAGTCAACCATGCATGAGCTCAATACCCCATAATAAAAGCGTATTTCCTTCTGGCAGTTGCATGTGCCACATCCATAGCTCAAACTGAAGTGCTCCAAGAGAGTAAACTGTTGTTTAGAGTCCAAATATTATTAAGGGTAAATAATATTTGACTTCCCTATTTTTAGGAGAGGCAGTCTAAAAATAGCCTTCGACCTCTTCGATCTAAAAAATAGAGTCACATCTATTTTTACCAACATGACCAATGCTCCAAGAATCTCAAACTGGAATCCCCGAACCATGCTCCATATGTCTAAAAATAGACTTTGCGTCAGATATCGCCTGCGGGCCCACTTGGTGAAGGCGACTTCATTTCACCAAGCTCCATCATCTTGCTGCATTCTCAACAAAAAGTACATGGACCATGCTTAAGGAACTTTGTGATGCAGACTTCTAGAGACATTTTGGAGTACTCTTGAAGACACTTTGGATGAAATTTTGGACACTTCCTTGAACAAAGCTTGGAACTTGTTTAAAGTAGATTTTAAGTTGACATTGAAAATGTTTTGGAGCAACCATTGCAGAGATTAAACAAAATTTGGATCAATGTTTATAGTCTTTCTTGAAGAATACCTTGAAGAATAGGTTGGAACCTTGATTTATATATGAGGATTGGAGTCATCATACAAGGTAGGAGCCTTGTGAGAGACCAAGGTGGATCCTAGATTTATATTTTAGGATTGGAGTCTTCATACAAGGTTGAAGCCTATATTTGTAGTTGAGGATTGGAGTCCTCATTCAAGGTTGGAGCCTTGAAGGAGTTAAATATTTTGTTGTACAAGTTGAATCTTGAGTTTTTGTATAACAATATTGGAGTCCTCATTATTTTCATTAATAAAATTACTTTTCTTATTCTACATATTATATTATAGTATAACTAGTGATCTTAACTGGAATAATATAACAATTGTAAGGAAATAATGAGATTCACGCCCCCTCTCATTATTTCCAAAAAATTAACATCCAAATGTGTATTTTTTGTCCTCAATACTCCCTACATGATCATAATTCCTGTACCCCTGCAAATATACTCCATAAATTCCAACATATTGTAATCCAAAGTCCATTATACCTTGCAGGTATTTCAACACATAATTTTCTGCCACCCAATGAACTTATCTTGGCTCCACCATGAACTGGTTGAGTGTGTTCACAACAACAAAAAAAATTGACCTAATGTTGACAAGATACATCAAGGACCATATCAGTGGGCTATAAAATGTGGGTCCCTTAAATGTCCCTCATAAGCACTTAGATTCTTCAATTTTGCGATCATAGGTGTAGAAATCAACATGTATCCCTCCATCTGAAATCTCCTAATGGTTTTAACTGCATACTTGTTATGCCCTGGGAATATATCAACTAGTTGTTTCCACACCTCCAATGTCCTTACTATAAAACTCCAAAGTAAGTTCCTCCTTACACATCCTTATGAGTTTATATTATCTTATCAAGAAGAGATCATCAACATAGAGTACCAAGATAATTGGTTCACCTTCAACAAGTACATAGTACACGTTGGAGTCCACTTCACTCTTAGTGAACCCCAAACCAAGAATATATCCACCAATCCTAGCATACCATGCTCACAGAGACTGCTTGAACTGGAAAAGGCATTCTTTAGCCTACATACATGATACTCTCTCCCATGCACCTCAAGTACTTGAGGCTACTCAGTGTACATTGAGGAAGGAAATATATAGGGTAATTGAATTGTGAGTTAAATTACTTCATTAAAATGACAATCCAGATTCATACAATTATGAAGTATGCTTGCATAATATATGCTAGGAAATTAACTTTGAGTTCAAAAAAATATACAGTCTAATAAAAATATTGCAAGACTGAAATTACAATGAAGTTATACCCATGAAATGATATCCAAAAAGAGCACACAAGATTTCTTATGAAAAACATTAAGAATAGAAACCAAATTTATTTAATGAATGCAATAATATTTAATCTAAGGAAAACAATAAATCTTGAGCTAATTGATTCTAAACTAAAAGGTTGTTAAATTTTAATCTATAGGAAATGAAAACACAATTTCCAATCTATGAAAAATAAATGAAATTATATACTAGGAAAAACAATCAAATCTATTCTATGAAATTATTCCAAATATATTCTAAACTCTATTCTATGAAAGTGTTTTAAATATATTATAAAATCTATTCTATGAAAACATTTTTGAACTCTATTCTAATGAATATAAAGATAGACATATTATATGAAAGAAGACAAAATCTATTCTATGAAAAATCAATTGAAAAATCTATTCTAGGAAATAATTTAAACTTTGTTCTAAGGAAGCATTTAAACTTTATAATACGAAATCATTTCAAACTCTATTATATGAAAATAAGGACAAACTTACTCTATATTTTATTGTGAGAAAGACATGTTAAATTATAGTTGTCTATGAGATCAAAGTAAACTGGATTGACTAGTGTGTGTGTGTACAAAATTCAAATTTCATTCATGTACGCATAATATCTATAAATCAAAGGATAAAGCAAGTATGAAAGTAAAAAACTAATGAAAAAAATAATTGGAAAATGTTTTTTTGTTTTCAATAGTTTATGAAAGCGCTTGTATCTGCGGAAGAATAAGAAATAGATAAGTAAAATATAGTGCAGAAATGTAATTTTCAAAACAAAGCATCAAACAGAATACTAAAATAATTCTTGCAAAAACGAATGTAAAGAAACTAATATACACTCTAACTCAATAGGGTCCCTCCTAAGGTGCACAAGAGATGGAAAACTCAGAGAATTTGTTGATCAAATACAAACATTTTTCGTAAAGGTGCAACGATAATAGAGAATTGTATTAACAAAGTAGTGTGTATACAATCAAAGTAAATTCACTTAAATTCAAAAATAATAACAAAATCTGAGCATATGGTTCAATTCTCAATGAATCATTTTAAAATGTTTAAAAATATCAACCTATTGACATGGGCGTTATACACCTAATTCAATAAGGGAGGAGTAACCTAGATAGAGGCTCTTTAATAGCCCAAGATATTTGCTATAGCTACTCTCGATGGGTTTATAGGCTTTGCTAGCCTTGGATCATTTCTTCTTATGAATGAGTGAATTCAGAGAAACTAATCCTAATATAATACTATGTAATCTTAAAACTAAATTTATACTAATTTATTTTAATCTAAACTAAAATTTAATTATACATCTAATCATGCAAGTGAAACAACAAAGCAAAAACAATCCAACTTGATATTTCTATCGAGAAAATGGGACTGTATGTTTCACCAACAAGCTATTATGATATAGTAATTCTAATTTATTTATGTTATTTATAAATTGTAATATAAACTGATAAAATTATTGAAAATATGTTACAAAAACAAAAACAAAATACTATGATACAAGAAAAATACACAATTATAATACAGAGGAAAAATGACAAGAACGTAGCATAACTAGTAGCTAAAAGATAAATGAATTTCTTTTAACAAAATTATATAAAAACATAATGTAATATGCTAACTAATATTTAATCTATAAATTAAATTAAAAGAAAATGATTCAATAATGCGATGTAAGTGAAAGGCATAAAGCTTACAAAAGAAAAATTTATCTCTTCCAAACTAACAGAGATCAAAATTCATTGGTTGATGCACCCACACATTAAGGATCACAAAACTATATAAAGGAGATAATCCTCGGCTGAGACAGAATACTAAAAGAGACAAGGTCACTATATAATTTTCTATCTAACAATGTTCCAACCATTCATTAGTGAATCAAATCAACAAAAAAATAAAGAGACAACAATGATAAAATAGAAAATAACACATAATATGTGTCAATTTGACTCGCAGGAAGATAACACTCCTATGAATCTAACCTTCAATAATTAAATCATAGAGGTCAAAATTAATAGAATGTTATGATCTATATTACCCTCAAGACAATAGTCACTAGAGGAGTTATATGATCAATTTTATGCACAATAATTAAACTAACACAAAGGAAAAGTAATTCATAATGATAGGTATCAGTCCACTATCCAAGTGAGTGTTCCTCAAGAAATATGGCCTTTAAACTTTCAGAGGTCAAACTAAAAAAATAATAAAGAAAATTAACAATACTCATAGGACCATGGAGAAGTAATTCACATGAAGGTGTACTAACAAAATTAAACCATATAAGTAGATGCATTAAAAAATGAATATAAATTCCACAATTAGAGTTTCAATCATTTTTCCAGCATTTTCCCTTCTCCCTATATTAACATGGGTAACCCTATTTTCATTACAAAATAGGAGGCTTTATATCCATCTTATAACTAACTATGTCCATAATAAACTCATAAATAAAACTGTGTTTTACAAAATAACCATAATTGTTTGTTTTCGGCATGTTGGCCGCATTCAAAAAATTAAAGAAAATCAAACATGTAAATAACAAGAGTCAATCTACCTTCTCCTTGGGTGACCCACATGTAAATAACAAAAATTCGGGTGACCCACATGTACCTTCCCCTCGAAAGACGAAAGCGATAACTCAACCATCATGAACACCTATGACAAGTTAAGAAAAGGAGATCAATCTTGGATAAAATCAAGGGAAAAGAAATCAAAATATTATCATACCTTATCATTCCCAAAATAGTGTGACATATCAAAAATAAAATCCTTTATTTAGGATCATGTGGATCATCAAGATCCCAGGAAATTATGACTTTGACATTTCAAGACTTCACTACAATGAGAGTATTAGTAACCTATGATTTATTAACTAGACAAGTAGAATTGTGTTCTCTGTGTGTTTCTTGAGTCGCTCATTTTCCGAAATGAGAATTTTATTCCTAGAGAGATTAAACAAGGCTTTTGAAGCAATATTTTTAGGATCACTATCCACTTTCGACATATCATTTTTATTATCATAAATACTAAAATTTTCTGAATATTCAGGCTTGGAATTCTTAGGCTTCGGCTCTGTATTAATCTCAATATCAACACAAATCTCTTTATCAGGGGAAGAAATTCACCTATTCTGCTTAACCTATAAATCTTCCTTCCTCTTAATTTATCCTTAATATAAGACTCGAAATCCTCTTTAAACTGACTCTTTGTTCCTTGACATGCAGGTTTAGCAGACAAAGTCTTAGGCTGAGGGTTCACTGTGGAACATTTAATTTTGCCTTTTTTTTCCTAATTTCCTACTTTATATCACCTTTACTAACAAAATCTTTCATGGCCATACTTATGGTTATCCAAGCATTCACAGGTTTAAGATTAGAAGCTCTATCATCTTTTGTAACACAAGGATCAAGCTCATGACAGGTTTCTCTAAAATCATAATGCATCAAATCTTGAATGGGCGACTAAGAAAAGTCATGGAGAATGGAATTAGGCTTAGAAGAAGTAGGTGGCTCGAATTCTCTAGAAAGGAGGGGTTTATACAAATTACTTCGACTTAAGAAAATATTCCAATGGTCTCTAAGTTTAACCAACTAATGCTTAACCAAGATACAAATAAGACTATGGTGGAAAAGTGACCACTTAGTGTTTTTTCATTGCAACTGGTAGGTGCAAGGCATTTTATCTAGACTCTTATGAAAATAGAAAGGAAAATTGAGCTTATGGCCTAAAAACGCCATCAATAACCTTTAGATAAATATTAAGTTGTAACGTCCCTCACAAGTGATATAACAACACAAGAACAAAACCAAGTTCTGCCATTTCAATTTGAGGTAGGATAGGCACATGTTTGACATTATAAGTGCAATCCTTATTTGTGAGCAAATTATTCTATGGGATGTCACGAAATTTGCGATATTTCGACTATTTCTCCCCTTTGACCTGGAGATTGGTGGCATCGACAATAAAATAAACATCTAGAAATCTTTCTTGATCACCCAGATAAGCTTTCTTTCCATCAAACGAAGATTCAAATGCTTCGACAACATCCTAATTGTACCCTTGGAAGATCTAGAGAAAACCCCACTAGCCAACATGATAAAAGAGTTCTACACAATCATCATAAAATTCAACCAATTTAGTCCCAATAGCCTCGATTTGAATAAAAAATCCATGGCTAGAATTTAAGGGGTTTATAGTCATACTGGAAAGAAAAACACAAATAAAAATCATGTAATAGGAGAATAATATCAAAACCCTAGTTGATAGTTGAGAAAGAGGAAAAACGAGAGAAGAGAATGAGACAACTGTGATTGAGTATGATCAAAACCCTATGGGTTAATTTAGAATGAATATTTAAGATCATGGTACAAAAAATATGATTATCGCAGGTAAAAAGTATTATGAATGGTAGATTTTTTATAGGTGGCATCGTTTAGGATATCCATCACTGACAAGCTAGAAAAATCATCCATAGCTCGATAATGCAAAACCCGAAAATATAACTCATAAATTAGAGAACATCATGCCTCATAATTATAGACCAATAAACTCCATCTAACACATCTCTATTCACATCAACCATAATCATAACCTCAAATCATTCATTGTATTCGATAAATTAAACCCTACATATTAATCAAGGTCGAAGCATAACAATATAAACATATGGAAACAAACTAATATATGAACTAAGCATGGTTTTAAACATAAAGTTTGACAATCTATATAATAGGTTATAACCATACATGTATTCATATAAACATAAGTACCGAGGCCAAAACATATATACATTACTCATTCAATATGAGAAATAAAACATTAGGAAGATATATGTCATTTAAATGTAAGAAAAGGCTGCTACATAATGTAATTTGTGTAGCAGCCTTGTTCTTTGTAACATTTATACGTAAATGTAGAATGGCAGGCATCAAGGTTATTTATTTTTCATGAATTCCGAATGGAATATGAAACAATGATACTGAAACAAACATAAAAATGTACATTCGTGAAGCAATCAAGGTCATGTCACATAATATCAAAAATATCATAATAATTATACATTAGAAACTAGTGATTTCAAACCTTATCAAATCAAAATTAAAAGGGAAAACGCCAAAGGAAATGATAAAGAGGGGTCCATATAATTTTTTAACAAAATGAGAGAGGAGGTGGTTGGCTTGCCAACAATTGGTGAGTTGTTGGGCCAACCAATTTTCTCTGTCTGAAAAGAAACAGAATGAAAGGAGAAAGAATCAGATGCAATTATAGCCATGTATCACATACTGAAGATTTATATGTTTGAAATCAATATGAAAAACAAAACTAAATTTCATCAATACCTTTATTAAAGAGTTATAAATTTATGGAAATTGAAATGAAACTCATTAAATATTGAGAAGGATCCATAAAAATGACATATTAAAAAGATATAAAATGAGTTATGGAAGTTGGCATAATCACAATTTTAATACCACTGGTATAGCAACTACTACCAACAGTTGTCCATAGCCTCGAAAGGGTTACCCTTTAACCAATTGATGTGTTAGTATCCCATCTATTAGATACATATTAAAATATACTTAGAATATTTTGTTTAGAGTTTTCTTAGTAATTGACTAAAATTCATTGTCCTGGATAGGTGACTAGATAGTGAAAGTGCCACTCACAAGAAATAACATGAGTGAACAAGCTAGCTCATGATTAGACCTCTTGTCTTTCTACCTAATGACTGAAATCCATCACCCTGCCTTGGTGACCAACAACGGTAATGTCACTTCTGTTAGGGCTCATGATCATGGGAGGTTGGTTCGTAATGAGACCCCCTATCTCTTAGTTTTTTTTATTTTATATTTTTGAATTACACGTTTTTTTTTTTTTTTTGTAACTCGGAGAATCAACAACTACAGCAGTATCATACACACATGACATGGGGTCAAATCCCGCTGGCTATCCCTATAAACCTGGGAGGAACTGTCACGCCCGCCATAACGGCCCTTGAGCTATACCAGATTCGAACTCGTGACCTGCACAGTGGCACGAACGCCTTAGTAAGCCTCCATTGGCCATGAGACCAAACCCTAACGGTCTATTACACTCTAATTATTATTAACCCTTGATGGATGAATTAATAGATGGGGAGGAAAATATGATCCTTAAGAGCAAGGGATGGCATGAAAATTTTACCCTTCCAACTTCATATTTATCATTGTATTAAAAATCATATGTTCTTCTAAAATAAGAATTCTTCTTAAACAATAATGAACTAAGATAATTCATGTAATTGAGAGAAAATATAAAGATATATTTGAACTTAAAAGACTATTTATTGAGACAAGTCGAAATAATTGATTCGATAGTTAATACGTAAGTCAATAAGTCATCTCATAAAGATTCCTTAAAAAGAGTGTTTCTAGGCATATTTCACTGTGGAATAAAATATAAAAAATGATATCAAAAGACACACAAATCAAGAAAATAAAAAGCATACTCAATAAATAAAAAAGAAAATCCAAAAATATAACATAATTATGTACAAGGGTCTCTGAAAAGGGATCATCCAAAGTATATTTTTAAAATTCCATTGACTGGGAGTGACTTAGGTTGACCTTCCAAATTTTGCAGTCGAAATGTTCTTGAAGCGATATTTTCTGTAACAATGAAGGGTATCAACCATTACTTCTAAAACTTGGTGTCTTCCCCTTTTTCCTCGTGAGCCTTGTCCCATTTAAGATCCAGGTCACTAATTTCAAAATCCCTGTTAGAAGATAATTTGTGATCAAACCATCATTTTACTAGTTTTTGATGTTGATTTAACTTGGTTTTAGCTATCTTCCTCTCTTCTAATTTTAATATAGCATTGATTGTATTTTCCATAGCTGATGACTGAAATTCTTGGATACTTTGGGACAATTGCAGAGAAGTAAGAAATATTTCGGGGGGGGTATTAGACCAAGAAAAGGGTGAGTGGCCAATAAAAACTTTAGGTGTGATCTTATGAAGCCATAATGCAGTATGCTACTTTTTATGTTTTTTCTGAGAATGTTCTTCTAAATATTTTTAGTAAATTATTGTTTGAAGATTCAGCAAGGCCATTTAATTTTGTGTAATAGTTTGATGAATATTTAACTTTTATCCCATTTTCTATGGAATATGTGTCTAACTCACGAGATGAGAAATAAGATGCATTATCAAAGACCAATGACTCAAGAACACCACAACAAGTGAGAATTTTAGATTCAAGGAAATTAATGATGTGATTGGTAGTTACCACATGTATAGGTGCTCCCTCAACCCATCTAGTAAAATAATATGTAGATGTTATAATGAATTTACGTTGTTGGGATGAGGGAGGATTAATGGGTCCTATAATTTCCAAGCCCCATTACTGAAATTGAGCTAAAACAATGACATGTTGTAGGGGAAAGACCAATTTTTTCAGCCTACCAATTGTGTTTCGATAGGTTTCACATTTTATAACAAGGGCATGGGCGTCTTTAAACATAGTGGGAAAGTAATAACCTGCCCTTAGAACCTTGTGTGTTGTGATGTCTCCACCAAAATGTTCGCTAGCATGGCCCACATGAAGTTCAAAAAGTGTTTTTAGAGCATTGTTTATCAATAACATATCTTATACTAAGAATGTCCTTTTCAAATTGTAAGGCTTCCTCAAAGGATGCCTGTAAATAGGGTTTATTTTCCATTTCTACCCACATGGTTATATCACACAGTAAATATTTGATGTAGTAAGTGATTATGAGATTTTAAGCAGGTAAGGATTCAATAGGTATCTTGTTTTTCAATAAAAAAAATATACCATTGAAGTCCTTAACCTTCTCTTTTTCTACATTTTCAGGTTTGGAAGTTCATCGACTAGAACCTCAGGTGGCTTGTCATCTCCAAACTTTTGAAGAAAATATGACTCAAATTGTACCTAAGAAACAATGCTCTGGTAAGGTTGAGGGAAATACCACATTGTGGCCTTTCCCTCAAAGGTATACAGGGAAAATATGCAGACTACATCCTCATGTCTAGCACTCTTTTACCTAATGGAAAGCATGAATGCTTTGATGTGGTCTTCAACAAATTTCTTCAAATCTGGGTCAAACATTGGTAAGAACTTGTGGGGGTTCCTTGGCAGGGGATGCTACACGCCGAGAACAATTAAAGCCTCCCTATCTAACAAGGGAGTTGCACGATCATTTTGCAGGTGGCATTTATTATCACCATGATTGTTTTCCGTCCTAGGATATCCTTTTGATTCCGAAGAATCGAAAGAGCCTTCTACACTAGAGGAGTTTCCTAAGGATGAAGGTGAACTGGGTGGAGAGTGTTAGGCCCCTATAATACTATTTTAGCCCCCATATTTTTATTTTGTGCTCCATATGACACCCATATTGTTATTGTTGTTCCCCATACAATCTCACTATTATTATTGTTGTGCCCTTAAATTATTATCGTTATGTAGGCCTTGATTATATTGTGACCCTTTAGACTCCTATATAACCAAGGAGGTCTTGTCATTTGTATCATCCAAGAATTGTTCATTTATGTGATGTAAAAGGAGGAGCCCCCTCGAAGAGGCTTATTTTCAATTCTTGATTTATATTTTCTTTTGTTTTTTTGATATGGTTGCATATAATTTGGTATTCCTAGGGTTTCACTTCTTTAAATAGGTCATCTTGGAATTTTCACTAATATATATATATTATTTATTTATTTATTTTCCTGCAAGGTTTCTGTTAGCACTCTATAATTTAGAAGATTGGCAAGACTAAAATATAAGGCACAACATCAAACCACTTTGGAGTCCAGGACCTAGCCTTCCTAGACTCAGAGAGGGCTCTCTCTGTTTTATGATTTAAATTGATTTAACTTGCTGGTTATAAGTACTGATATGAAGCTTGTTATAGTGATGAGGGTTTTTTGTTTGATTGATTGTGTGGTTGGACAGATAGGGCTACAGAGGCTATTCCATTGGGTGATGGAGTCAAAGGCTAGAAAGGAACATCAAAATCAAGAGAAAATCACACGGAAATTAGCTAACTGTGCGAAATGGATCTTAAGAGTTGTATGAATTAGGAGGTGAAAAAAACAGTAAGATGCAGTGGTGACTAAAGAGCAATTAAGAATTCTTTAATCAAAATTCAGTCGAAAACATTCAGATTGTAAATGAAGACAAAATTAAGGTGCTCCGACAGCGAATCTTAATTTAAAATTTCTGATTTACAATTAGATGATAAGACACAAAGCAGAGAAAACAACGGAAACATTTAAACAAAGAAGAAAAACGTCACCATTCTAACACAACTCAAGAATATTGTAATCGGTCTATGATTATCAATATCCAACTCCAAAATTACAGTGCTCTAATAGTAGTTCTTACAATATAGGTGCTAAAATATCCAACCCCTCAAAATGGAGGTTGAAGCAGTATTTAACTAACAACTTACTTCGGTTGCCCTAATCTACTTTGGTAATCTTCATTTATTACATCAACTGAAAATTATCCTAGTATGGCCTTGCAAGGCCTAAACAAAGGAAATCTCTGACAACATCACTTGTAAAATTAATTTTGAACAACTCTTCATGTATCTAAAAGCTTCAATGGCTCTTCATGGGATCAAAGGTAGTCTTGGAAGTGGTGTGTGATGATTTCGAAGAGGTAATGAATGATGGTCCTGACATCTGGACCTGCTTTTCAGAAGATCGGTGTTGGGTAATTAAGTCTGGTGCGGTGCTAGCCACTTTACATTAATTAGTGATTATGCCGATGATTTCACTACCTTTCTCATCTCTTCTTGTATATGGTAACAGTTCTGTGTACATGCCCTCTACCTGAGTCGACCCTTTTTGGTATATTTCTTTGTTGCAGTGACATTCAGCCTTACTCTGCATTTAACCTTATTTCTTTATGAAACGAGCTTCAAACCTCATATTCCTAACTTGATCCTTTTACACACAAAACAATGTAAAAACTTGTTCACTCGGACCTGAAAATGCTTAGATCTTGATTTTGGAATACATTGCATCCGCTCCAATATCGCACTTTGAAGTTAGCTATTCTTGCCTTTTCCTTAGCACTTGTCTTTTAACATTTGCGAGCGATCGGGTCCCACCGTCATCGCACATCGCACTTTGACAGTTTAACATTTTACCTTGGCGACTTATCTTTCATCTATTGCGATGTGCGCATTACGATCGGGCCCCACCGTATCGCCCATATCACTTCGGCGTTTTTTAGCTTTGCCTTTTCCTCCTCCACTGCGATTGAGCATAGAAAAGGCCTTGCATTTGGATTCAAAATCGTCTAGAATTTTCCTTCAAAACTACATCACGTCCGGGCCTCTTTCACACTTCGCAACGTTTAGCGTTTAATCATAAACTTGACCTGTGAGATAGTGATGTGCGATATGCGAGCCAGGCCACATCCTCTGCCATGTCACTGCCATGTCACCTTTCCATGTCACCTTACCACATCACCCTGCCACATCACCCTTCCCACATTGCACTTCGCTAATTTTAACCCTTTCCTTCTGCACCCAAAATACTGTGATTTGCGATTGCGATCGGGAAATGGACCCCTTCATAAAATTTTCCAAGCGAACAAGTGTTTTTAGTTAAGAAATGGAAAAAGCCTCTCAAACCAAGAAATGAAGGATTTCAAAGCACTTTGAGGTGTATGAGAATGATATGGGTCCCGCCCGCCCTACTAATCGCACTTCGGCATTTATAATATTTACCCTTGAGCGCTTATTCTTTAAATTTTGAGATGTGCAATTGTGAAGAGGGGTGGAGTTTTGGAATTAGGATATAGAGATAATGTGGGTGTTTCATGTGATATATGTGCATGTATCAAGCGGCTGGTTGTGGGGGGCAGAGCTATAATCATGGAATTTCGAAATATGTAAAAGGGTTTATAGAGAAATAAGTCCCAATGGTTATGCATGTGGGTTTTGAGGTCTAAATGAGATTCAAATAATTTCAGAATATGGAGGAAATGAGGTGGTAAAGAGGGTGGATGAAATGGAATGAGGGTAGAAACAAAGTTTGATTCCCATGACACCTTATTAGCAACACTTCCTTCCTTCTACTAAACAAAAAAGCAGATTGATTCCTTTGAAGCTCTTTACAGTCAGGAGTTCCCTTTATTTCACTAAAAATAAATGATAGCCATGGAATATTATTTTCAGTAAATGACATAAGAAATACTTAGTCACCTTGTGATACTGTAATTTATAGGGCTCTAACAGTGGCTTCAACTGGGGATGGTAGCTCCTTCAGGAGGTGTCAATAACACCGTAGAATAGTGGCATGATCCATTGGGCCAATCCCAACCCTGCAACCTGATCTACTGCAACTTCTATGGCTGCAACATTCAAACTAAAGTCAACATCTTCTACAAACTGAGGTCTAAAACACACCTGATCCTGAGATTTGAAAGGCAACCTGAAACTGAAAACTAGAAACATGCTCAAAGTATTAAGAGCTTATTTGCATACCTACCTACCCAATCTATGATTCTAATAATTTCTCTTCCTTTTTGGGTGCATTTAGACTTGCAGACCCTGGCATAATTTTTATTTTGAATCTCTAACCTATCACCTATCCCCTTATTTCTCCTAATGGTTTAGATTAGGATGTTGAACCAATGTCATTTTCTACCTACCTACTGTTAAGCCAAGATTAAATGGTTTGGAAAATATTCATTTTCTAACCTATCAACAACAAATTCAAAATTGTACAATCATGCTTAAACTTTATGACTACACAAAAACTTAAAAAATGATGAAATTAATGACTAGGTGACTAAAAATGTTAGTCACTGCAATGATTTCGAGTGAATTACTACTAAATTTGAGAAATTTTAAGTGACCGAACTAAAAATGACTAACTTAAATGACTAATTCAGTCTTGGAATAAAATATACGACTAGATAATAAGTGACTAACTTTAATGACTAATTTAGTCTAGGGATAAAATATATGACTAGATAATAAGTGACTAAAGTAAAATCGACCAACTTAAATGACTAATTTAGTCTAGGATTAAAATATATGACTAGACAATAAGTGACAAAATTAATAATGATTAATGTAAATGACTATTATAGTCCAAGAATAAAAATATGATGCACAAATAACAAGTACAACAAGTATATGAATTAGTCATTTATGTCAGTAATTTTTAATTGTGTCACTCCATATGTGGAAAATTTCACTTTTGGTACCAGAGTGTTACATTTCACTATAGGTGTCTCTGAATCCATTTGCAGTGTTAAAATTTAGAGACAAATAGGTCTCTGAATTTACAGTGTTAAAATTATGAAAACACTTTTGTCTCTAAAGTTTAATAGTGCAGACGATTCATCTACAATTGACATAATTGCATGTATCATCTATCAACTTTACACTAATGCCTTCATTATAATATTAGTAAAGGTAATATTAATTAGATAGCCAAATTTATATTTATATTTATATTTAATATTTGGCCATAAAGTTTAATTTTTAAACTTCATTGATTTATGTTAAAAGTGTGAGTTGTTTTAAATCTAAGGTTAAATATTCATATTTAGATTAAATAAATAGATAAATATAACATTTCTTATGTTAAACATGTGATTTCATTTAAATATAGTATTAAATCGTCATATTTACATTTGCTAAATACTAAATAGATAAACCTAAAATATATATTTATAGACCTATTTAGTAAATAGGTATGAAAATTTATTTATTTTTCCAAAGAAACAATTGAACCCATCTATTGATTAAGTAGAAGGTTACATATATAGTATATGCATAAGAATTAAAAGAACTGCATTTTTCCTTTCTTTTGAAACAAAGGAAAAAATGGAGTTGCAACTGATGAGGAGATGTATCTATCAATCCTGTCAGCTTTGTCAAAAAAACAAAAAATTTAAATGACGTCTTCGTTCAGCCCCCAGGCTTCCACTTTATTGTGGAAGAACTTGAAACAGGGATGAAAGCAGACTGTATTTGTTTGAAATCATCAAAAGGGAGAAAAATTGGGTGGTAGACACCATTCTAATTTTGAAAGTTTTCAAAGGCATAATGTTTTAAGCAGGGAAAAGACTAGTCTTCCGGATCTCCTAATGAAGAAAACAATCCGAAACAGAGACAAAAAGTATAGACATATTCAGATAGTATCAAACAAGAATCTACAAAAACAGAAAGTATATTATGATCAGAAACATCAGGAGCAGGAAGTAAGAGCAGTTGGAAATTAGTGGGAAAAAGGAGGTTGTTCAATCCCTCAGATCTGACCTCCTTCAACCACTACAGCGACCCAGTGCCCCATATCTTGATGAGTGCCCTCCTTAGATATGAATTATTCTTCACTATTTCGTTCCCTGTAAATATGACAAGCAGATATCTGGTTAAAATAGGCTCTTACAATATTTACCTCATCAAGCAAAGTAGATAAAATGAAATTTTGGCATCTCTATGTTCCATTGAACCATTTAATGATGTTCATAGAGTCCCCGAATATAGGTATGAAAATTTATTAATTTAAGTATGAAACCTAATTAATTTTTTAATGATGTATGAACCTTTGTTTTTTTGTAAGTCAATGTTATATTCATGTAGGAAAAAAGGATTACATATGGCTAGTTACAAAACAAGTGGTCTCACCTCGACTTGGTTCATTGACAAAAATTTGCACCAGATCATGCAAAAAAAATACGAAAGAGGGACTAGGCACATTGTCCATAAACGGTTGGGCCAGAGGCACCAAAACACATATAAAACATAAAGAACACCAAATAGCATAATAGTCATACAATGTGATGGATGCAAGGTTGTTAGGGGTTGTTCCTAGATGTGGTGGAGGACAAAAGTCACACTGACCATGCCCTTCAAAGTGCGCCAAACAAGTCTCAAAATTTTCTACTTTTTCAGTGAGTTGATTTTGGCCTCGCCAAACCATACCAGTGGGAGAGACTTGGCACTATAAATAGTGCATTCGGTCCAATGTTTCCATCTGCTCTTCATGCTCCTCACGACAAAATCTCTCAGTTGTGTCCACTCTTTCCATTAGGCTGTTGATAAGTGCACGACAGTTCTATAGGTAGCAATGTTGGATAACTTGCCCCTCATTTACCTCAAATCAATCAAACCCGATATTCCCCTTACCACCATAGCCTCCTCTTCCCTGACGAATCTGCTTTTGAACCCTCAAACCCCCACCTCAGCTATCCCCCTTCTTACCTCCTCCATGACCCCCATGCACACCCACACTAGCGAGTCACGCATGCCTCTACATTCTTTCCACCTTCGGTGGAGCCACCATGATAATTTTGTGAGTCTTCCACCCCCACAGGGCCATGGATGACAAGGGAGGGAGAACACCCACACCACACTGGGGGCTTCATAATTCACTAAGGTCGAGGAACCCCGCCATGTGTAGAGTCCAGAGACTAGATCCCCCACTATAGAAAACAAACACCACCAACGAAGGAGCCAAATGTCGTCTCCCACCACCACAGGGAAGCATAGAGACACCTCCCACTGCCAGATGGGAAGAAGGCTCCTTTTGGAGGAATGATTACTTTGGTACATTGATAGAGGAAACCAAATATGTATGATAGCCAATGTCTCAAGAATTCCATTTCTCTATCCAGATTTATTCATCAAATACTCATAATGCCCCTTAACCCGACATGGTGCCAGGCTTATGTACCCAAGCTCACCCAGTGGACCAGAGATAACATAAAAACCCCTACAATGTCACCATCTTAGAGCTCGAATGTGTGACCCTGAATTGGAGACAAGGTCAAAACCCCTGCAACATCACCATATTGGAGCTCAAAGTCATGACCTGCGATAATGAGAGGGTTTTCAACCTTAGCATTGTGGGATTTGGCCTCAGCAAAAAAATATATCTTTCCTTTCATTTTCAATTTCACCAACTTAGATTCCCTCGACTTGATGGAAAACTGTTTGAATGGAAAGATACCAATGAAGCTCCAATATATGGTCAATGTAATCTAATTCCCTTGTCATGAATCCTCTGTTGTTATCTAAATAACAGGCTCACTGGAAAAGGTGGCAGACTTTGGACATTCAAATACTGGATCCAAAGGTAGTTTTGGCCCTTGGGTACCTTGATCCTAAATACTTCAAAAGGCAGCAATTGATAGAGAAATATGATGTATATTCTTTTAGAGTAGTGTTACTGGAGTTCTTATGTGCAAGGGAAATGCACTGGCAAAAAAGGGCAAGCTTGAAAAATTCATTGACCCTCACCTTTTTAGGACCATCAACCCTGGTTCTCCGAAAATGTTTAGGGAGATTACCGAAAATTTCTTGGAAGATATGGGCTTCGACAGGCCTTCCATGGGAGATGTTCTATGGAACCTAGAATATGCATTTCAACTCCAGAAGATATCCATGCAAAATGATCTAGATGAGAATAGTACAAATCATATTGCAGATGTTACTTTGTGCTACCCAAATCCAGAGCCTTTTGGTTCAAGTTTAGTATGACTTCAAGTCTTGTACGAAAGTTCTCAATTTATAGATTTCATTAATGAGCATGTGGCATTTTGGAGTTCTCAACATCCCACAAAGGGATAGTTGTGAGAATTTACCTATTGTTTCGAACATGTTCTCCTTCAGTGGATATGACACATAATGGATCCATACCTTGGTGCAACAGTTCCTTACCTCATGATGTTTTCACAAGATTCAAGGCAAAGTGAACACACAACACTAGTGGCTTTGGTTTGGGAGGAGAGCTACAAGTATGTAGAAGAGATTGAGGGTGCATGCATTATGTTCCTTTTCGTTGTTGAGAGCCTAAGACTTTCTAATCTAGAATAATTGGATAAGGTTTTGGTGAATCCTCGTGGGAGGTGATCACAAAACAAGACTCCTTTTCCATGTTCCAAATTTACCAAATTAGCAGATGTAGATAAAACATTGGTGAGTGTGAAATGGTTCGATTCAATACTTATTTTTTGCATATCACATTAAAAATCTAGTGCCTCCTCGTAAAATCCTCTCCTTGTATAATCGACCACCATTACAGACGATTACACCACATTTGGTTTAATCGAACAAGATGGTGGCATTGGTTTTGAGTTTCAAGGAGTTTGGGAAAATATGATTTTTGTGACCCCATTTTCATAATATACCTTGGAGATTCGGTTAATTTTAAAGTAACACATTCCACTACTCAAGAATAACCCAAGGGAGTAGGAGGTTTTGTTACACTACTCGTGGTTAAGGCCACTCTCCTTCTATAAGGTTAAATAATTAAACTTCAATGCTAAGTGGGGCCTCGCAACACAACAAAATAGGGACATGTAAAACCTGCATAACAAAAAAAGGAGCCCTATTTTTAGTTCTTCCCTTCTCCAATTATGCCTTATGTTCTTTAGTCAAACAAATTTTCAAAATTATTTCAGGTCCCTGAACTTGGTGAAACCCATCATTGATTGCCAATCCCCATTCACTTCATTGTTTACCTCCACACCAAGTGCCCCTAACTCAAGAGGCTTCATATTGCCTTCCATTGCACATCACTTCCTTACACTCAAGTGTGGAAAGGTTTTGTGCACCCAATTCACAAGTTACAATGCTTCTATGGTAAACAATTCTCCATGGTTCTCCTCTTGTTCCCTTTGCATTATTCTTTAATCTTCACTTTGTCTCTATTTTTTCCAAAAATTTCTTCTATTCCCCTTCCTTGTTCCTCAAGTTTGTCCCTTGATTAATTAATTTAGTTAAATAGAAAATTTTCCCAATCCCCTCACAACTTTCCCTCAATGAAGTTTCTCTCCTAGATGTCGAGATTCATATAGATTTCTCAGTTCAATTTCAGAAATACATACTGTTGAACCCTTAGTTAAACTGAGAGAGGGGGTGAATCAGTTTAACACATTCATGGACTTTTAAAAATTTCCTTTAAACATTTATTTACACCTTCATTTCATGATCAACTTAATATGTGAGAAATCTTAATTTGTGAGCAGCAAGTATTAAGCAGATTAGATAATGTAACAACAGTCTTAATATGTGAGCGGCAAGTATTAAGCAGATTAGATATACCATATCAACACATAGACATCATGCACATAGACAGCATATATAAATGGAAACCTATAAGGGAGAAGACCACATATTATTATTGTTGTGATTCAAAGGCAAGCTCCAACTCCCTCTCACCACTGATTTTCTGTAGGCTCCAACCTATAGGAGGCTCCTACCTCAATTATGCAAGCTACAACTTGCAAGGAAGCTCCAACTCCCATCTATTTTCTACAGGCTACAACCTACAGGAGGCTCCTACCTTAGCCAACTACAACTGACATCTATCAAGCTACAACTTGATATGGAAGCACCAACTTCCTCACTATTTCATAAAACTAATCACATGCTGATTTACCTAGATATCAGCTTTGCTCTGTTCCTTCTTCACTGTTGTCCACCAGCCTTCATATCTGCCTTATATCATCTTTGAATCTTCACATCTTCTCTATCTACTCCTCCTTCTTCTTACACTCTCTACCTCATTTCTTCATTCTCTAACCCCTCTATGTATATCTTTGTAATATTATTTATAGAGATTACCTCATCACTGTTTGTATTCTTCAGGGAATTCGAAATGAACAACCATGACTCTTTGCCTTCCACCTTCTCATTTCTTTGTCCAGCTCATTCAGAGGAATATAGAAATATGTACAAATTTCAGTTTTACAGTGGAGTTTTGTTTGCCTATGGAGACTTGCCTTTGCATCACAAACAATATAAAAATAAATACAACTTTATATTTTCAGTTAAAATAAGTATTTCTATTCAACCCATTCAGTTCTTGGCTCACTGTGCGTTTGTCTTTTCTGCTGCTATCATATAACAGTTCTGTAGACTCTCCTGCTTTTTGTGCATGTAGAATGCATTTCCCAAATTATGTTCTAAATCTGGCAGATTTATCAATGCTGAAGCTTTTCCATCAAAGGTTAAAGTCTCTAGTATAACTCAATAATGAAATTTCATTTAATTCGAAATGCTCAAATTGGAAAACTCATTTTTGGAATCCCACCTTTAATGCACTGTGAAAAAGTAATCAACACAATTTCAACCCAGCAACTCTAATGCGGAAGTAGCTCTTCATCTTATGTGCTATGGTCAAAAATCCACTTTATGAATTTGAAATTAATATTTCAAACTTTGGTTACAAACCCTTTCATATACCTTTGAAGTGGACGCGCAATATTTTAAATCTCTGATTTAAAACCTTATAAATAAAACTCCTTTCAATCTTCATATAATAGAAGCTTTTGTTCAGAACCTATGGTTAAAACATAATCAACCCCATCTTATAATATGTCTAATATTACAATTAAACCATTATATAAGTCTCGGCATATAAATTAGGTTTTATAATTTAACCCCAAATTTTAATTCTTCTATGCGGAAGCTTTTAATTTCTTTTATGCTTCAAGCCTATGGTTAAAACCATATATTAACCCTGTTTTAAATGAGTACTCATAAGTGACTTTAGAACTCTTGCTTCGAAACCAAAAACAAATCTTTTTTCACAGCATACCAATCCACTATACAATTGCATCATGCAGCAGTCCAATTCCCTGAAGGTGTAACCTTAGTAACAAAACAATGCACTATATAACGGTTGGGGTTGGAACCACCAATTCATACAACTCCAGCCAGATTTATGTTGAAACTCTGTTTAAAACCCCCAAAATAAACCTTTCGTCATGACATTCCAATCCATCATATGTATTATATGATCCTTATTAAATGTGCTCACGGAACATGTCTCAAATCTTCGACTTTGGATTTAAATCATTTGAATGTTCATCACTTAGAATGTCCACACCTTTTAATGCATAAGCCGAATATCAACATAGATTAAGTTTTGGGCCCCATCGTCTCAGATTTCATTTTTATGCAAAAACTCGACTTTTTTCAATAAATGTTTAAACCATGGTCTAAACCCACTTCATGAATTCATATGCGGACTTCTCTTCTCAACATTGATTTTCATTTAATAACCCAAATCATAATGTGAATTCAAACCTTTCACAATCGGAAAAAAATCCAAATTATAAACTTTAGTCAATACGCTTATGGGTATTGAATCAATGCTCAACCATTACCATTTGAAATCCAAAGTATAAACTTCGTTTCCACTGCATGTGTTAACAACCATCGATTTTTTTTCTATTTACCCAGCTTTATGATTAAACCCCCCAAGGCTTTACCATAGCATGAAATCACGTGCACATTTCAATTCAAACGTTCGGATTTGATTAATTTAATACCAATGCCATATGCCACCACCTATGAATATTCTCCATACATAAACTCAGACTTTGGCTAAAACCCAATGACGACATAATAAAAAAATTAGGGCCCACACTTGTCCTTGCCTTGGCTAATGGTCGAAAGGATCGGATGGTCCAAATTTCATCGCGTTCCAACAATGCGTTAGGCACCCATCCGACGGCTATCACGCAAATTAACTGCACGAAAATTAATGCTCATAAATTACACGATAAAAGTGGTTTTTAAAAACCACTCTTCTCCACGTGTCTATCAACGACCCATATCGCGTTTTTTTCACAAAACCCACTTACCATTTTTAAGTTGCGCGAATACCACTAGTGGGTTATAAAACCGCTTCTACTGTTCACTTGCTCTGGTTCCACTTAATGCCTCAAGGTTCCGCATTCCATTAGAGTTCCATCACTAACATTAACGCTTTGATCATTGTTTCGTTTCAGTCTTTCAACACGAATTCTCTATAATTGATCGTTCGACTGGGTTTAAAACCCTCGTACCATTTCAATATTTGAACAACCTTCTCTGTGTGCAACCTGATGTCTCGAATCAAATAACAAGTCGATCCTCCTTAATCGGAACAGGTAAAAATAGTTCAATGCGCAATTAACCATATTCAGTAATCAAACGCTGAGACTACTTGCATTAAAAGGACCGAACTTCATCGATTCTTATTTAAACCTTCACACGGGACTTAAGGCGCATTCAACATTCAAACAGGTTTAAATAAACCCCAATCTTAACCAACGCATGGATGATTTCTATCTCCAATTTTTAGCTCTACGCCTTCGACTACCTGCAAATGTGATTTTTACCTTTGCTCTTACTGCTCTGTACATGCACAAACTCTAAATTTGACTTTAATCATTACAATACTCTTTCTATTAACAGGTTATTCAACCTCTCCGGTGTTTGTGATTTGTAGTTTTTGTCATTCGGCTATCAAAACCAAATGTTACTTCAAAACCCAATCTAGCTATATGGTATTTCCACAATCAAATGTTTAATACCTCCCAGCATTCCACTCTTCATAATATGTTCAGGCGCTTTTAAACTTCAATCAAAATCTATGCATTTTCATAGATTCAATCTATTATGATGCTGAATTACTCAAATACTGAATAATTGTTCAATAATACAAATCAACCAGAGTTCAGATTCTCCTACAAAATCTATAATTCATAAATAGAACCCCTGTATTAAACCAGTATCTACATGGAGAAATTCCTTTCAGGCCTAATCTTCTCTGACTCTAACTTTGCCTCTCCACTTTTGATGCTTCTCTGTTGCCTTTCTACCTTTGCTACTTAACTATTGTTCCTTTGTGCTCCTGACTTCTCTTTTGCCTTATTGTTGTTTCTTCTTTGTTCTTTTGCCTTAGTGATAGTTCAGGTGCTACTCCTGTCTTCTCCTTTGCCATCAATGACAATATTTCCATCACATACATTTGAAAGAATATTTATATTATGATAAAGTGTGGCATAATACCCATAGTGATTATTAAATATTAATAATCTTAATTATATTTACAAAATGAATGGTTTGAAAAATATATGTCATAGCTTTCCCAATAGAAAAAGTTTGAAAATTACCAAAAAACACCAACACACACCATATGATAGAAACCAACATGCACCTTGGAAGAAAACACTAAATATTTTACATATTGTTTAACTTCAAATTAAATAATATATATCATGGCTATATAATATTAAATGCTTTGTTTCTTGTGTACTCATATAGAATTTACAATATATAACATTTCTTAATTTCTTCCACTCTATAAAGACATGTTTGGCTACTTTAAAAGCAATTTAAAAACAACTCATATCATTAGGAGACACCACTTTGTGATGGCTGCATTAATTTCATTTTAAAGCGGGAAGTGAGCAGTTTCGCAATTTTCATTTATAAAAGGAGTTGGTGAGAGTCTGGACGATTTGAACTTTGGTGGAGAAGAATTGAATTTTTTTAATTGTAATTGGCGCCAACGTTCCTCCAAAAGTTTTCCACCCCTCCAATATCTGTAGTATCCTTCACACAAATACCCTCTTCGTTCATTCAATTGCTTGCAGCCTTCTGCCACCAATGGAAAGACTCACCAGGCTTACCCATATCGGGTCTCACAAGCTGCTATGGGAAATGGGAAAAAATATTGCCAAATTGCTTGCAAAGGCTCAATAATGGTGGATATAAGAGAAAGGCAGATTTTATGACCCTCAGCCAAAGAAATAAGAGAACCCACCGAAATGGCACCGAACCCCTCGTGAACAGGTGCCCTTCTTCTCCCGAAGAAAGCACAAAGAAGCTATCGGATGAGAATACCCATCTGGAGAATGAAACGCCTGATTTTCCATCACTCTACTCAGATCTGGAGATAGTGGTGGCATTGTCCTTGACTCCTCCTTCATGTTCATCATCTGATGTTAGTATGAATCCTTTGTCAAAGTGTACGAAAAAAGACCACTTTAGCTACACATAACTAATAGCCCTAACAACAAAAGTGGCTGCCAATATCTTCAAATCTGCAGTTAGTTGATCAAGAAAAGAGCTACAAAAAACCAGATCTATGCATAAAAATACATTAAGAAGTAAAAAGAAGGGTTTGCTCTATATACCAATAGACAAGACAAGAACAATTTTTGAAAGAATTTTTTGTATTAAGGGCACCTGGAAGGAAAACAAGAAGGCGTATCCAATTCTCCTCAATGGGATGGGTTCTTGGAAGTCCTCAGCACTTCAGATCTAGAATCTCTCTCTCTTGTTGGTGTAGAAAACCCGGACAAAGATAGAACTCAAAGGGAGCTCACACAGCAAATAATGTAGAAAAATGTGACCAAGTGTATAGATCTAGAGTGATCTAATAGGCAACAAAAGGTGAACAATGGTAGGAAAAACCCTCCTATTTATAACAAAATATTGGGTCATTCTAGATCTTGGTGCATGATTAAAATAATGTTAACCAAATCTAGATCCACCTTTTATGGAATGTTTTATTATATTTGTTGGAGGGAAAAAGTATTTGACTTGGGTCAAATCCCTTTATTTGTTAATAATAAATAAATAAATGATTTATTTATCTTTTTAAGGAAGTGGTTGAAGGATAATTAAATAAATAATGATTTGTTTAATTATTTGTGGGTGATTTGGTCATATTTAACAAGGAATATTATCTAAATAAGATTTAAATAATTATTCCTAGAAAATAATAAGATAAATAAAGGTTTATCTAATTAATTTCTTTGTTTTTGGGTTAAACATGACTAGGAATAATAATTAAATTATGGTTTAATTAATTATTCCATGAGAAAAATTAAACAAAATAGGTTTGTTTAATATTTCCTTTTGGGGTTTTCCTGTTTAGACCATAAACAACCTAATAAATGTGGTTTATTAAGTTATTTTACATAGTGAAAGCAATTTTACTTAGGGTAAAATTGGTCTTACATGGTGTACTTGGGTCCATCTAATGATAATAGGTTAGATGACCAAAAAATGGTGTAACAGATTGCCCCCCAGCGTGTGAGTGTTAGGAGCAAATCGTGTGACCGAAGTACGTTGTAAGAACTCAATCACCAGACATCAAGAGGGAAGTCAGAGAGAGAAATGTAAGGTAGACGAGTGTGCTGAAGAACTAGACCCTGAGGAGATGAGACTCGCAGGTGCAACAAGTCTCTTTTTATGAGAGGGTACCTGTGCTAAAGGCGGCGGGGGAGGCATACCTATGCCCGCCGAGACAAAGTACAAAAGAATAGTGTGTCCGGTAAACAAGGGACCGAACCATAAAGTACAGCTGGCATAAGCAGGAGCCAGATAAGAATACAATGAAGAGTCTCACATACATGCTGTGCACAGAGATATGGCCGGACGTATATAATAATATCGATGCAGATGACTACAACCACGTACTTTAACCACATGGAAGACTCACAAATCGGCTGATACATGCAAATCAAAGAGGCGGCGCAGCGGCAAAGCCGACATCATCAAATGAGAGGAGTTGCATCAAGGGCGAAAATGAAGAAGTCATCTCGGCATGTGGGGGGCTACCTGCAGGGCCACCCCTTCATGAGGGTTGAGACATCTCACACACGTCCGGGAATCACCAATAGTTGTTGCTGCATCACTGAACCATCAAGCATACGGATCTCGATCGTGCTGAAAGGAGCTGAAGTGGAGAAACAATCAAGTCAAAGGGTAATGAGAAGTCCCTTTGCCTGATTCGAGGCACCGAACAAGAGTGGAAGCTAGAACCAAGGTACACCGCCCTCTAGACCTGGCTTATGGAATGAATGAGCTGATGTCGACAGAAGGAGGTCCACCATAGGTGAGGCAATGAGAGATCCTCAACTAAGGCACGAGAGAAAAAAGTCGAGCGACGGACAGACTAATACCAATGATGACGATGGAATGGAGGGGACTGAGTAGCGAATGGATGACTTCCCTTGTTAGAGCATAAAGGGCATGAATGACAAGGCAGCCGGTACAATACTGTGGGGATGAGGGCAGGTGAGATGAAGGCCATGATAATAAAACTAAGAGAGAGACCAAGCAATGAAGGATGGAGGAATATAGCGGGGTACAAAGGGACTTGGGATAGACTCCATGAATGTGATGATGACTCAACTTGGATGCTCTAAACAAGGGCGACTTGATGGTGCTGCCACACAGTAAAGGTCCAATGGGGGACCATGAAAACATGAGTACAAGATGGGAACTCACAACAAACATCAACACGAGCATGGATAAGTATGAAGGCCAAATGGTGTTCCTACTATGAGTGTTGCAAGTGAAGAAATTAGATTTTGAGGAGGGTTATGGTTGAGGGGCATAGGTGCCCCCAAGCATGGTTTGGTCATGCCAAAATGTATTTAGAAAAATGGGAATCTAAACACAGTTTAATGATGTGGTGTGTCATTTGTTTTCGTTATGGTTATGCAGTTTGAGAAAGGAAATGGAGGATTACCAATCTCTTTTAGTACTGCATATATGAAGCAAATGGACTTTAAGTTGGCGGGTTGGCATACCTGGTGTCACTATCCCAAAGAGAGGATTTGGAGATAATGAACTGATGAACACCTAGAAAACCCATAGGTTGGTCAACAACAATGTCTAAGAGATTGGGTTGCTGAGGGAAGATGAGGGAACGATAAGGGGTATCATCCCTAGAGTGATCGGAAGTGATATGGGACTCTAGAGGTTCTTCTAAATGTGGAAGAATAATGGTTCTAAAGTCAACACGACCAGACACACTAGGAGAGTTGTGGAGAATTGCTTCTCTTGGTCTCTCAAATGTGGGTGCCCCCTTACCCAAACATTAGGTTTCAATGTAATGGCCACACGGTGTATGTGGTGTGAACACATGGGTTCGATGTAAGGGGGAATAGATAAAGTCAAGGGTGGGGATTTTTTCCATAATGTCGTCATCGTGATAGAAGATGGGGTGACTGGTGGAAGAAAGACCACCTGATGTGGCGAAGCGACCTGAATCATCATCATGAGAAGAGAGGTTCACATGGTCTGCGAAACCAGAGATTCTGGGTTCGATCCCCAGTGGAGTCGCCATTTGTTAGTATGAATCCTTTGTCAAAGTGTACGAAAAAATACCACTTTAGCTACACATAACTAATAGCCCTAACAACAAAAGTGGCTGCCAATATCTTCAGATCTACAGTTAGTTGATCAAGAAAAGAGCTGCAAAAAACCAGATCTATGCATAGAAAGACATTAAGAAGTAAAAAGAAGGGTTTGCTCCATATACCAATAGACAAGACAAGAACAATTTTTGAAAGAATTTTTTGTATTAAGGGCACTTGGGAGGAAAACAAGAAGGCGTATCCAATTCTCCTCAATGGGATGGGTTCTTGGAAGTCCTCAGCACTTCAGATCTAGAATCTCTCTCTCTTGTTGGTGTAGAAAACCCGGACAAAGATAGAACTCAAAGGGAGCTCACACAGCAAATAATGTAGAAAAATGTGACCAAGTGTATAGATCCAGAGTGATCTAATAGGCAACAAAAGGTGAAGAATGGTAGGAAAAACCCTCCTATTTATAACAAAATATTGGGTCATTCTAGATCTTGGTGCATGGGTTAACCAAATCTAGATCCACCTTTTATGGAATATTTTATTATATTTGTTGGAGGGAAAAAGTATTTGACTTGGGTCAAATCCCTTTATTTGTTAATAATAAATAAATAAAGGATTTATTTATCTTTTTAAGGAAGTGGTTGAAGGATAATTAAATAAATAATGATCTATTTAATTATTTGTGGGTGATTTGGTCATATTTAACAAGGAATATTATCTAAATAAGATTTAAATAATTATTCCTAGAAAATAATAAGATAAATAAAGGTTTATCCAATTAATTTATTTGTTTTTGGGTTAAACATGACTGGGAATAATAATTAAATTATGGTTTAATTAATTATTCCATGAGGAAAATCAAACAAATATAGTTTTGTTTAATATTTCCTTTTGGGGTTTCCTGTTTAGACCATAAACAACCTAATAAATGTGGTTTATTAAGTTATTTTACATAGTGAAAGCAATTTTACTTAGGGTAAAATTGGTCTTACATGGTGTACTTGGGTCCATCTAATGATAATAGGTTAGATGACCAAAAAATGGTGTAACATCTGACATTTCCAAAGCTGTTTCAGAAATTTCACATTCTGAAACCCTTAATAATGCGAAACTAAAAATGAGATCTATGTCAGAGTTTCTGGCTCGAGAGAATGGTGGGGTTTGTTCGGAGAGTACCATTTTCATCATATAAATAGTGGACCCTATAAAATGGTAGGGTTTTTTCGGAGAGTACCCTTTTCATAATAGAAATAGTGGACCCTATAAAATAGTAGGGTTTGTTTGGAGAGTACCCTTTTCATCATAGAAATAATGGACCCTGTAAAATGTTTCAACACGAATATTTTGGACACTTATTTTTTTATTATTTCTGGAGTGGATTTTTAACGACTTTGCATTGATGTGCAAACACTTTCTCCAAGTTTGCAGTTGAAGTTATTGCAAGCCTCAAATATCAGTAGTTGTCGAAGAATGTTTCCATTTTGCACTGAAATGCTGAAGGATCTTGCAAGTAAGAAATGGATTTAAATTTTACATTCAAATTGTTTTCCATTTTTTGATATTTAGTTCAGATATCGTTAGCCACAATATTCTTGAACATGGGTATGCTGCAAATGTTTCCAGCATTACTTCTTCAGACATGGAGCTAAAATGACTAATAGGGTTCCGTCCAAAAATTAGTAGCAATTTAATGAATATGAATGAAATTCCCAAAATATATTAAAAAAACTTCTATAACATGTAGCTTTGGGGCGGATTCTTCTTCGATTCTCCATTTTCTACATCATTCCATGACTGGGTTGCTTTATTCTTTGAATTTTCTATCAAACCACCCTTACATTAGAGGCGTTGAGCCATATTCTGACAATATTAAGTTCAACTATTTGCATTTTAATTTCGACGATCTACACGGAATGTTTCGCTTTGAAGCTCACCAAGATCGGATATCCGCGGTCGATTTCGTCATTTCTCTACAATTCATCCAAATCACGAACAAAATCATTTGTCTACAATTCAATCTCCCCATCGTCATGATAAGCACACTCGACCTTCACGTCTAATTTTCTTAGGCTAGCATCAAGATTCAGTCAAATTACACGTTTTGTGATGCATCTTTGATGAAACCCCGAAAATTCAGGCTAGAAAAGGAAATTTCTCCATAAGAAACTCCATGAAATAATGAAAATGCAACTACACATTGAAGGTTCTTTGGAAAGCTGATCTGCTATATTTAATTCTTTGAACACAGAATGAAAAGAACTGATCTCCTATTTTATTCAATTCTTTGAACTTCTTGAAAGACAAAGGCTTCTTTGAAAAGCTGATATGATATTATATGTAATTGTTTGAGCACACTGTGAAAAGACCAACGTTATTCCTTAATAATTTCTCCATTAGCAACTCCATGAAAGATTGCTTCCTTGCGAACTTCTCCAAAGGCAACTACACCATAGTTGAAGAATGAAAAGATAAAGAGTATAAAGGGCTGAGCATAAGGCAGAGTGAGTACCGCTACGGAGCTGAAGGATTAAGTTCCTCTCTGCCAGAACAACAGGAAACACAGAGTAAAGATGAGTTTACAGGCACACAGCTATTCACATGAGTCTTTGCCGCAAATTTCACCGTCAAATTCGAAGGAATTTGTGTAAGTTTTGGTGCAATTCCATTGTAAAAATTGAAGAATTATTAGGCTTTACTTCTTGATAATTGAAATTTGTGTAAGTTTTGATGCAATTTCACTGTCAAAATTGAGGAATTCGTAGACTTTATTTCTTGATCATTGAAAATTCAAGAATATAGCATGTGCAATTTTTTGAAGAGCTGAATTTTGTACTTGCAAGAAGTCACAGCTCTGTGAATCTGTTTTGACAGGAAATTAGGGTAGAATTCGATTGATATTTGATTATGTAAATTTACTAAAGATTTTTGTTTATACTAAATATTTAGTACATTTTTTTTTTCTTTTTTTAACGCCTTGACCCTCGAATTACCGTCGGCACGCTGCTTGACACAGAACATGTTGTGGATGAAGTTTTGAAGGAGTTTTTGGCCAAGTATGGCAAGCAGTGGGATGGCAGAGGAGATAAGAAGTGCTTGGGAAAAGCCCCACTGGAAGCAACGGCTCTAATTATAGAGGACTACCAGCTTCCTTGCACTCCCCAGCAATTCATGTATGAAATATGGCCTTATTTTGAAAACATGTAATTTCTTAACCTTCACTTGTTAATACTTTCGCACTACAAATTTGATAATTGATTTATTATCCATCACTGTAACCATTGACAGATTGCCTCTAATTATTTATCAGGGAATTTAGCTTTATTTCCCACTTTTACTTGGTTTTAAGTGGGATCCTGCAATGCCAGTGCCTCGCTACAATTTTGTATAAGTTGAATTCCTACCAATGACATGCAAATCTTTCCCAATGCCCTAGTCTTGCATTCTTTTTTAAAACCTATATCCACCATGTTGCTGGTATTGAGTTCAATTCTAGGGTCACGAGCACTACTGTGAGCGAAATTAAAATGGATAGACCATGATTATATAAAATTTGTAAGTAATGGGTATAATCTCCCAAGCCGACCTTCTATTTTCAGTGTTCAACTTCATCTTTGTCTAAGGAAACCTTCTTTTTTCAGTGTTCAACTTCATCTTTTTCCAAGCCAACCTTCCCTTTTTAATGTTCAACTTTGTCTTTGTCCATTGTAGCGGCTGGTTTCATTTTCCACAATAAAGACATATATGGTCATCCGCACCACTGCAAGTTAAACCGTAATGCTAGTATTTGGTTTTATTTCTTACGAATTAAACACTTTCGGTCACCAACACCATTACGAGGGAAATCATAATTGTAGTGGTTGGTTTCATTTACTGCAAATCAATCCCTTTTGTGTTGCCAACGAGTGAAAGAAAAAATGGATAAACTGCAATGATGTAAACGTCATAAGATCTTTCAAACAACAATGAAAACATGGGTTCGTAAAAAAATTAGAGCATCGAAGTGATACTAGCAAGTTTAACTGGGGTTCTTCATCACTTGTAGGAGTTGAGGCATTTCTCGAAATTCAGAAATCGACTTACCCTTCCTTGCCCCTTCTTCGTACGAAGAATTATGAGTTTGTCTGCATTGCCAGGGACATCTCCCTGGTTCATTTGATAAGCCTATTTTACTTCACTTGCTTGGTTGAATTATGGATAGATAATTGGGCTCATATGGATCTAACTTTATTATGCAAATAACATGTTAAAATTAACGTGGTATCATAGCACAGGTGAGGGCAAGCCCAAATCAGAGAGAAATCTATCATTCCTGAGGGAAAGCTATCAGTAAACAACATGGAAACAATTTCATCTCTCTCTGCACATGCAGTAATTTCTTCTTCCATCTACGGTAGGAAGGGTCTTGATTTGTGTAAGTTTCGAGCATTAACAACCTCTTTAATATTTTTGAAGCAAATTCTTTATCTTTGCGTCCATCTCTTGTGTATTTCTTAGTATCTGGTTTGGTTTCATAATTCCGAGGAGTAGACTTTCGTCCCCTTAAGGGTATCATCTTTTATACAAGGATTTCCTCTGCAGCCAATATGTTCACTGTTGAACAGTGCGTAAGAACTAGGGCTACAGAAACTAGCAAGAGTGATATAAAAGGCTCATCCATGAAAATTCAAATAACTCCTTGTGACATAATTTTTGAGCAACACCCTTGTCTCTGTGATTAATATAAATCGATGAATAGTAAGGGTTGTTAACAATCCATTCAGGCTTGTTTGAAAACTTTTTCTTTATATAATTTCAGCCCTCATTAGGAATTTATTACTAAGCATGAAAGGTTTGGTGGTATCACATTTCACTGACAGTTTGGATCTAAAATAAATTGCATGAACAGTTGATGATGTTTCCATAATTGTAGCATAAGCCCTCGTCTTTGTGGAATATCACTCTAATCCTTGAATTTCGGCATAATTTCTATCTTATGAAGTGAGGAGATATTTCGATCCTCTTGGGGCTACCAATAAATCAACAAGGATCAGTTGTTAATACGTGAAAGTCTTGAAGTTCCTTTTGGATTGGCTTGTATTTAAAACTTACACCAATGATCCTTTTATCTTGCGAACTATTTGAACACTCCCCAAAATATTTTTTACAGCTCCTTGAAGCATTTCAGTCATCTCTGGTTAGGGAAAGGGCATATTACCTATTTCAGATTTGTGGATAACTATTTTACTGATATGTCTACAACCCCTTTTAGATCGCGATTCTTCTGCACTTTGTCGTTAATCAATTCAGTCATCTACAACCCAAAACCATTATAAAGATGAATAATTTAAACAATTGGCTCAGAATTCTGGAGTTTGAATCTAAATATTTCAAGGTCTATTCATACGTATTACAGTTTCTGAAACATTAAAACTCTGCAATATGCAAGGTATTCAAGCATAATTTTGTGCTTAAGTTGGCTTCAATATAGCGTCATTATTGGGAATATAATAATTTTGTCAAAGGCTTCCTTCGTATGCAGCATTATGAATAGACATAGGACTACTCTTCATAGTTCTCACGCTGCAAGCCTTTTATCTATATTAGACAGAAGTAGCATATAAAAT
Source organism: Pinus albicaulis (assembly GCA_034641835.2). Taxonomy (NCBI): domain Eukaryota; kingdom Viridiplantae; phylum Streptophyta; class Pinopsida; order Pinales; family Pinaceae; genus Pinus; species Pinus albicaulis. The sequence continues at coordinate 1,206,605,806 of CM076574.1, forward strand.
TCCTTGCAAGGTTTTGGATTGATGGCAGTCTTGACCTTAATAAGCAACAAAGACTATACTTGACAACTACATATGTTGATGTCAGAATCCCTCACACCAAGATACCTTGTAGGCTTGAGCATATATGTGACACAAAAATAATAGTAGTCTTATATAAGACAATGATTTGATAGTGTTTTTGTTGTGACACACATTGGAGAAGACATTTTGAGATACCTTAAAGAGTTTCAGACCTAATCCGAAGTCCAAGATTTGAAGAGAAATAACATTTAGTATTTGAAGATGTTTTGAATATGTGCAACAATTTTGTCACCATCGAACATGGGTAAAAGCTTAATTAGTTGACCTTGTATATATATTGCAAGTTGGTGCAATGAATCCTTGAAATTGACAATTGGTTTACAGTAGTGGAAAAACATTGGCAAGATAATGAATCAGGAAGGCCACTGTAATTACCTTCTATCTGTCTATAATATATGATGGGATGATGTATTAGATTCAACATAGTGACATACAGTGATAGTGAAGTGTCAATGATAGTTAAGACAATGTTGATTGTACAGTCACTAGTACATATGGGAAAAATTCTGACACTTTTGACGTATTGTCGGAAATTTCCCCAATTTTTTCTCATTTTTTTTAATCTCACCAACAAGTGTCGCTCTAGTGACGTTTTTGGAGTATTGTCGTAACAACGATGTTTATGACAATCGTCGGAATATCGATGTTTCAGGACAAACCGTTGGAATACCAACGTTTAGGAGACATACGTTGGTCTTGAAACATATAGGAGACATATATCGGTCTTACGACATTTAGGGATATCGTCGGTCTTGTGATGTTAAGGGTGAAACCATCGGAATATCGATGTTTAGGAGACATACGTCGGTCTTGCGATGTTTAGGGATACCATTGGTCTTACATCATTTAGGGCCAAGTGTCGGTCTTGCGAATTTTAGGAGCCAAAACGTCGGTCTTACAATGCTAATAGAAAACACATGGAAATTGTATTTGGTAGCTACTCTAAAATTTAAATTGACCTATTCAAATTTATTTTCCCGCTCTGCTTGTTCGGTGCTAATTTTGCTGAAGAGGTTTTTGTACGGCAGTCTGAAACCATTAAGTTCGCGTCCTTCGTTTTAGAGAGCCGCTGCTTTAAGGTAATATAAATTTGCGTGGTTACTTGCGGTGACACAACTATGGCTGCAACAATGATATCCACTGGTTCTGCCTTCTCATTAATATTGGCATTTCTCTGCAGAGATGACTTGCAGAAGTTCAGGTACTGTGATGCCTGGCACACTAAATCTATTTTTTGGTTGGAGGAAGATTTATGAACCAAGATCTCTTCATAGCCACTACCGGTCGAGGGATAATAAGCTAAGGATAATAATAGCCACGCTAATTCCGCTGAAGAATGCAGAAAACCGAAGAGGTACATCCACGAACATTCCCAGCAATTGGTTTATCCCATGGTAAAGAGTAATAATAGGCAATAGCATTACATTTCATGATCTGCGCCTATTTTACAGATTTATTACACTTGTATACATTTAGATTCCACTTCCAGTCATGACGCTTTGGATTTATTAAAACAGAGAAGGGGTATCACACAGATATCAATGCTTGCTGCATGTGAGAGTGTGGGATGTGTTTATTTTTCCAGTTTATGCACTGATCCATATTCAGACTAATGAATTTTCTTTGGTTAATGTTGATTTAATGTTGTGGCTAATTTTTCAGTACTCTGCCCTACTAGTTTCAGATTAATGTTGATTTAATGTTGTGGCTAATTTTCAGTACTTTGCCCTAGTTTAAGATTTTAGATCTGTCCAGATATCGAGATTGTTATTTTGAGTTTCCTTCAATTATAATAGCGCATTTTGGGTTTGCCTCGTAACAGACTAGGATTACAAATCACTAGACATGTCAGTTAAGCATATTCTTGGTGATATTTGGTGATACATGATCCCAAACATTTGCATCTGTGTGCTTTAAACAAATAATGCATGAAACATGATTTTAACTACGATATCCGAGAAAACCATTGATTCAAAACATAATCACATTCATTACTGAGTGCCCTCGTTATTCCAACATCTTAATCCGTGCACAACTAATATTAGTAAAATAACTGGGTACAAAAAATCTTCTTGCAACACAATTTAAAATTACTAGGCAATGAAAATTTATCAACTCATAACAGAAGCATCATGTAAAAGACTACTCATTGAATATAAAATAAATATGGAACATGGTACTCTTTAATAGGAGCTTTTTTAGGTACAAGAATCCTTCAAACCCAATTCTGTTTTACAACAATTTTAGGGGCTAATGCATAAATTATACGACCCTAAAGTTAAAGTTAAAGCAAGTTACAATTAACCTGATGATTCCCATGCCTGGACCCAATTCAAATCCAAGGTGGGCCAATTTCTTTACCAGAAGAATGCTCATCATCATATATCTAGATGAAGTAATTTCTAAGCAACCATTCATTATTACCTTTTTCCTGGTTATTAGTTCCTACTCTAGAAGAAAGTTCATGTGAAGCAGTTACAGAGATATGGGGATAGATCAAAACTAACAAAACGGTTTGGTATACACAAACTGTCATCCAACATAACCTACAAATTATTATCTCTCTTTAACTTGCAACCACTCTGTTAGATTGAACATTTGCTTCCAATACTGCATGACATTTACCAGTTGAATCACTCATCTCACTGTCCCTTTTCTCATCTCTTTGGCTAGAACTCGAATTTCTTATTTTAGATAGAACTTGAGGATAGCCATTTCCTCCTTGATGCATAAACTGTGACTGTGTCTCTCTAGGACCATATATTTCTGAATCTCCTACTCTATCCTCTCCTTGCAAATTCCTCAACATTACCTGTTTCACATAATCCAACAATGTCAAAAAAGTTTCAAATCCTAAGGACAATAAACCACACTGATTTGTCTACGGTACCATGAAAGATATGTTGCCTGTAGTGATTCATTCTTGGAAGCAAGATTTTCATATTCCTCTGCTATAAGATTTATTTCATTTCTAAGTGTCATATTCTTAGAAGCCAGTGCCTCAACTTTTGCAGTCAACTCTCCACATTCCATCTGTTTCATGGAAGTCGGTGTTAGCACAGCGCAGAAGACAGGGTATCAATTGAATAGTATTTACTACTTTCATAAAACAATGACAACAGACTTTGTCTGTTCATGTCTCCAGATTTCCCCTCCCTATCTCTGGAAGCCTCTGAAAAATATTAAGAACAAGTCAAATATTAAGAAAAAAAATATGGCATGTGATGGATACAACTTTTGGACAAGAAAATATAAACAATAGTATTTCTTGGCACTCATGATGATATATGATAATCTTAGAACCCCATCCACTTTAAGATTTCCTTTTGCTAGATGGACCCCCTCGTTCGCAAGGTGGTTCACCTTCTTCTTGTTGTTCCCATGGACAGGAAATCATTTGGAGTGAAGGCTTCCGAGAATATGATAGATCCTTTTTACACTAGCTTGGAGTTTGATGTCAGACAAAGGAGAGCCATTGATGAGGTGGTGCAAAAGAATGGCAGGGTCACCATTGATAATGTGATATTAAATGTTTCTTTTCGCAGACAGAAGGACACCTCACAGAAGCATGCACGATTCTGCTTGGTTGTTTGTAGCGATTCCTAGACCCCATGGCTTGGTAAGAAGATTCTACATTTAGAAATTTAACCAAGACTTTTTAGCTTTGGTGTTACTTGGTCCATTATTTGCCACAATTTCACATAAAGTTTCTAGAAATTGCAGTGGATAGTATGCTTTAAGTTCTCTCACTGAAACCATGATATATGACATATATATGATGCATTTGAATAGTGACATTACTAGCTAGAATTTTCAATTTACAATGGAAGTGGCAGTGATAATTATTGACTGTGATATTTAACAGTGAATTTTGGGCATTCATAATCCTTATGACAATGAGCTTGCATGACTGTGTTCATATAACCTTAACCTGTATATGCCAATGACATTGATATGGAATTACATATATATGGAAGAGTCCTCTATGGATGATAATGACAGTGACCTTTGAACTAGCAGCAATCTTGTATAACAGAATCTAATGCATATGGCAATGATTTATATGTCAGTGAAACTCTAGCTCATACCCTTATAACAGTAACTTAGATGACAGTGTTGTAATATAACAGGGAACCTAGCAAATTAATATAATGGTAGACATCAAATGGACCTTATTATGGACAAGTAATATAAGGTAGACATCAAATGGGAAACCACAATTGCACATCTATTCCATAAAAAGGGATTCAAAATGGGGTACCTCAGTACACTATGAGCCATCGTTAGGATGAAGAGGAGGTCATGAGTGTCATGCTAGGTTAGGTCGTGTATGGCCAAATGAACCATGATATCTGATGGGATGTGTGTGGTCGTGGTGTAGAAACCATACATTACAGTTTTATCTTGTGGCGAAGTGTTGATTGTCATTTGTTCTTTTTTACTTCCTTCAATCTTTCCTTTTTCCTTTTTCTCATTAAGACAATCCATCCACATTTTTATAATTATTTCATCTGGGGCTATTATACTACTGTGTTGTTCTCCTATAAAAAAGAGAATTCCAGGGTTCTAGCTTCCTCTTCTCACTTGGTTGGATTTTAATTTTTTCTTATAAATACCCCTGTACATTCCTAAAACATGTCGTAAATTGCCATCAGATGATGATTTTTATACAAGGAAATCAGTTTTTTCATGCTCACTTTGTAAGGATATATCTTATTAAATCAATTTTTCATTGCAGATAATTTTCCTTATTTTTTCAAGCTCCTAATCCTAAATACAGGTAGGCTGAGTCTCTACAAAACCAATTAAGGAAGAATAAATCTTGCGCAATCTTGAAATATCTCGAATTTCACTCATCATCTTATCATTTTCTACAACTTCTAAGTTCTCAAAAGAAGAAAAATCACGTAATTCTACATCAACATCTAGTTCTTGGTATTCTCCTATATTGGCGTAGGTTTATTATGAAAATAGATCCCAATAACTCCTTACATTCCTCATTCCTTAATGTGCTTGTTGTAGTTTTTCCATGAACTATTGTAAGTAGTAGTTTCACTTCATCTAGAACCAATTATTTTGGAGCTTTGCTTCGAAGACCAATGAGAATAAAGTTTAAACCATATTTAGTAGAAGCAAGACCAATTGCTATTAGGATGCTCATTTTTCTCCTAATCAATCTTAGGGGAACAAGGAACAAAGCAATGAAGAGGATCAATCTCAATTTAGGCTAGTGATGATTAAGAAGAAAATACAATTTTTACAATCAAAGAATCAAAATCTCCCATGATCGATACATCTAGGTCCAGTTGATTTCATGCTGTAGGAGTCTCAAAGATGTAAGAAGAAAAAATCTCACAATCTCAACCAACTGGAAAAAATTTGGAAATGTTGGAACTACTTATTCATAATTTTCCACATGATAGGTGAATGTTAAAATAAATGTCTCAAGGCTTGGAACTAGCTTGTTGGACTGCTAGAGATCTAGATTTGATTGATTTTTTATTGACTACCTTAGAATTCTAAACCTATTTTACTTGACTGCTGACTTTCCTCCTTCAAATTTTGCAACTACCCTTTAAACAAGCAAGACCTTTCACATGTTGTCTAGTTGTCCCTTTGTTCAATTCAGTTATAATTTATATAATTTTTTCAATTTTCAATTTCTACTCTATTAACAATACTTTGATCAAGAATAATTTGCAAACACATCCCACACCCCTCAACCTGTGTCCAATTTTGCATATAACATGTCATATGATATGACTATGTCACCACTCTATAGATCATAAAGTTGAAAATGAAACCCACCATCAACCAATTTGTAAAATTTACAACATTTTCTAAAGGAAGTAAACTTGTGGCTCCAGTATGCACTTTTGATCCATATCCTATAACCTCTTTTATATCTACTATTATACTGTGAAAATACACATGCCTTCATACAATAAAAAATAAGCTTCCTTTTGTGCCATCACCCCTGTACATTCCTAAAACATGTGGCAAATTTCCATCAGATGATGATTTTTATACAAGGAAATCAGGGTTTTCATGATCACTTTGTAAGGCTATATCTTCATAAATCAATTATGCATTGTAGATAATTTTCCTTACTTTTTCAAGATCCTAATCCTAAATACAAGTAGGCTGAGTCTCTACAAAACCAATTAAGGAAGAATAATTCTTGTGCAATCTTGAAATATCTCGAATTTCACTCATCTTATTATCATTTTCTACAACTTCCAAGTTCTCAAAAGAAGAAAAATCATGTAATTCTACATCAACGTCTAGTTCTTGGTATTCTCCTATATCAACATAGGTTTATTATGAAAATAGATCCCAATAACTCCTTACATTCCTCGTTCCTTAATGTGCTTGTTGTAGTTTTACCATGAATTGTTGTAAGTAGCAGTTTCACTTCATCTAGAACCAATTCTTTTGGAGCTTTTCTTCGAAGACCAATGAGAATAAAGTTTAAAACATATTTGGTAGAAGCAAAACCAATTTCTAGCAGGATGCTCATTTTGCTCCTAACCAATCTTATGGGAACAAGGAACAAAGCAATGAAGAGGATCAATCTCAATTTAGGCAAGTGATGATTAAGAACAAAATACAATTTGTACAATCAAAGAATCAAAAGCTCCCATGATTGATACGTCTAGGTCCAGTTGATTTCATGTTGTAGGAGTCTCAAAGATGTAAGAAGAAAAAATCTCACAATCTCAACCAACTGGAAAAAATCTGGAAATGTTGGAACTAATTATTCATAATTTTCCACATGATGGGTGAATGTCAAAATAAATGTCTCAAGGCTTGCAACTAGCTTGTTGGAATGATAGAGATATAGATTTGATTGATTTTTGGTTGACTTCCTTGGAATTCTAAATATGTTTTACTTGACTGGTGATTTTTCTCCTTCAAATCTGGCAACTACCCTTTAAACAAGCAAGAATTTTCACCTGTTGTCCAGTTGTCCCTTTGTTCAATTCAGTTATAATTGATGTAATTTTTTCAATTTTCAATTTTTATTCTATTGACAATATTTTGATCAAGAATCATTTTCAAACACATCCCACACCCCTCAACCTATGTCCATTTCTGCATATAACGTGTCATATGATATGACTATGTCACCACTCTGTAGATCATAAAGTTGAAAATGAAACCCACCATCAACCAATTTTTAAAATTTACAACATTTTCTAAAGGAAGTAAACTTGTGGCTCCAATATGTACTTTTGATCCATATCCTATAACCTCCTTTATATCTACAATTATACTTGATTCATAAGCACTTTTAGAAACTGGGAGAAATGTAAAAGGTTTTTATTTGATTGCTCCCCATCTCTTTCTGGGGAGGGAAGGTGCCTATATGGAGATAGATCCCTCTTGTGTTGTACTTCTCTGCCATATGAGTAAAGCAGCAGATTTTGATTGATTACAAATTAACCATTCTGATTAGTTTATTTTTAAATAAGGCACAGCTATATAAAATTAAAATACCCAAAAAACAACTCGGCATGTAAAATTTGTAAGGTAGAGCTAGATAAATTAACACAGCCAAAAAATTGTTTTTGTGGGACTCTCCCTAAATAAAGTGTGTATGGTCTCAATAGTGTGCTCAAGAACCTAGCATATATCAGGAATCCTTGACATTGACATTCGGCAAGTGCATTGAAGTCATTATTTTATTGGGCTAATTTTACTTGTTCAAGTATCCTGGCAGTGAGACATTTCGTTGAGCTGTGGATAGGTAAAATAAAAAAGTAATGTATATTGGATTCTTCGTTCCCCAAATTGTGAGTGATTATTTTTTTACGTATGAAATCACCAGAATGGCCATCTATTGCATCGAGGTTCAACATTAACATAAAATTTCCATAATATCCAGCAATTGCATCATTAAATATAAAATGGGCTTGCCAAATTTCAACATCAAAATTATGCTAATAGTAATATAATTCTTAAGAAAAAAAATGAAGAGTAATATCATATGAATTTTGAGAGATGGATTATTCCATTTCTTCAATCTTAGGGCCAGCGCCTCCACCACTAGACGGACCATCCTCGGGAGGAACGCCACAAAGCCACCTCCAGCCATGTCACCACCTGCACCTTGATACATCTTTGCAATTATCGGATTGCAGATGCTCTCAAGTTCCTTCATCTTATCATCAAATTCATCAGCCTCAGCCAGCTCGTTGTTTTCCAATCATTGGATTCCATGTTTGATTGCATCATCAATCTTCTTCTTGTCAGATGGATCCACCTTGGTTGCAATTTTCTCATCCTTGATTGTGTTCCTCATGTTATAAGCATAGTTCTCCAACGCGTTTTTGGACTCAAACTTCCTCTTATGCTCTTCGTCCTTAGACTTGTACTTCTTAGCTTTTTGAACCATCTTCTCAATCTCTTCCTTGCTCAACCTACCCTTGTCATTGGTGATTTTAATCTTGTTCTTCTATCCGGTGGTTTTTTCCTCAGCCGAAACATTCAAGATACCATTGGCATCAATGTCAAAGCACACTGTGATTTGAGGAACACCTCTTGGAGTAGGTGGGATACCAAAAAATTCAAACTTTCCCAACAAATTGTTGTCTCTTGTTCATGTTCTCTCACCTTCATACACTTGGATGAGAACACCGGGCTGGTTGTCCGAGTATGTAGAGAACACCTGCTCTTTCTTTGTAGGAATAGTTGTATTTCTAGGAATCAAAACAGTCATTACACCGCCTGTTGTCTCTAGACCAAGGGATAGAGGAGTAACATTGAGAATTAACAGGTCTTAAACCTTCTCATTTCCTTCTCCACTTATAATAGCAACCTGCACTGCAGCACCATAGGCAACAGCCTCATCTGGGTTGATGCTCTTGCAAAGCTCCTTCCCATTAAAGAAGTCATGCAACAACTGTTTTACTTTTGGAATTCTAGTAGACCCACCAACCAAAACAACATCATAGATAGAGATTTTATCCATCTTAGCATCTCTCAAACACTTTTCAATGGGCTCCATACACTTTCTGAATAGATCCATATTCAATTCTTCGAACCTAGCTCTAGTGATTGTTGAATAAAATTTGATACCTTCATACAAATAATCAATCTCTATGGTTGTCTGAGCAGTGGATGAAAGAGTCCTCTTGGCCCTTTCATAAGCAGTCCTCAATATTCTCAAAGCCCTAGCACTACCACTAATATCTTTCTTGAACTTCCTTTTATATTATTGTACAAAGTTGTTGGCGAAGAAACAGGTCTCACAGGAAAGACCCAGGTTCAGAGGTTGGAGCCAACAAGGGTATCCGCAGTAGTCTAGAACCACGTCAGCACTATCAACCTACTCCAGAGAGCAAAGAGTCTCACCTAATGCGTGCCGCGACCGCATGCAAGGGGGAAAGAGATCAATGGTGATGGAGCGATCCGCAACTCATGATTAACATAGAATCGATTGCATCAACACCATATATACACAAGAACATTCATAAGATCGATTAGGTATTAAGAAAATTAAATTTTAAAGAATCACATACATCATGCATGCATGTGACTCATAATATCAAACAGTAACCTGTAGGTATATTAATAATATTCAACCAAATCCGTAGTTACATCGCTTCCACAGCAAGATCCTTACACATCTGTCACAGACATCTTATAGGACAAAAATATAGATAAGAGAAACCTAGGAACTACAGAGATATCATGCTTGGAATGGATTCCCTCTGCAGAATCTACTCAATCCTCTTCAGGTGCTCTACATTCGTCCCTTCTGTCACATTCCTCTCTTCTTTCGGCCGGGAGACTACTATTTATTCACCCGCCATCGCAACTGCTAGTTCCTCTTGTGTTCTTCTTCAGTGGCTTCCAGCTTCTCTCTTGTGAGCTGTGAGTTTTTCTTTCTGTCTTCCACTGTATCTTCTCTCTATCTCCACTTACGCTTTTGCTTTCTTTAGCTATCTCTTGCTTCTTCACCACCTTTATAGCTCTGCGACTTACTGTAGTTGCGATTTGGTTGCGACTACCATGTGTCGTTCCGCAACCCAAAATCTGTCCTTTATTCAAAATTCAAAATATTCAAAATAGGTTTTCAAAAAAAGGGCCCCAACAAGCCCCGACCACAGTTTCTTGACTCGTCCCCGAGTCAATCACAGATCACTGTTTCTATCTCCATCGCCCCGCTGGACCCCGTGCCCTGTTCTCGTTGTGCGCCTTCAGCCTGTTGTCCAAACAAGGGCCCCAACTCAGGGACTTTGTTGAACGTTGTAGCCTTAAGCTCGTGGAAGGTCGATACAGCTTGCTGCCACCCCTGCACCAATGAATCTATTTCTGTGCCAATCTTAATGACAATTTCCTCCTCTACATGCGCTAGTACAGTCCCGAACACCGTGCCGATTTGGGTTTCGGCCTCAGCGGCTAGTTGTTGCATTGTCCTGGCGCTGCGTTGGAGGGACGGGCGGAGATCACGAATTACCTGTTTGGTCATTACTGATCTAGCCTCTGTTTGTTGAATCTGCACCTCTAGAGCATCTGCCTGGGCGTATAGTTGGTCCAACCGTGCGGGGTCCATGGCCTTTTGGATTTCTCTCGAAATTTGCTGCAGCTGCGCGGAGATTGGCTGTGTTTTGATGGTCAGAGCCATTGAGCACTCCTTAAGACCCTTCAGAAGGTCGTAAGCATCACGCGTTGCAGAGCTGAGAGTTTCTTGCATCTGGTGGACCTAGTTCTGCTTTTCAGAAATTTTTGTTGTGTAAACTGCCTCTGGATCGGGCAGCACTGGCTGGGCTGCTAACGCTGCGTGAAGCTCCAAATTTTCATTGTGGAGGCCATTGAATGCGATCAATCATGTGCCAATCTGTATTCTGACAGTGGCTGACGGTGGCATGGGGAAATGGACGGACGCGACGGCTGAGGTTACTGCGGATGATGGCAAAATGATTATGGCGAGGTTACTTCTAATTATGGTAATTTATGATGCAAATCTAGACGATCCTACGGACTGACACAAGTACTGACTGAAATGACCTGGACTGACATTGACACGTTTATTGATTCTACAGGGATGACACGCTAGACACGCCCCTCCCCGACCACAGTCGGTTGCGGTGAGGTCCCCGCAACAGAGCGGTTATTGACAAGCTATGCATGAACAAAAAATACTACCTATACTCCTCCCGATTGCGGGAGAGTTATTCACCTATGCTACTCTACGGGTGCTCTCGGTTGCGAGAGTTATTGATGAAAAGTGAAACGAACTTACTCCTGGTAGGGTTTCAAGCGTGCGCCATTCAACCACCCAGGTAAAACAGTACCGTCCAGCTGAGCCAACCGAACGGCCCTGGAATCTCTAATCTTGATGACGAATTAAGGTCCCAACCAGTGCATCTGCAGCTTTCCTGGGAACTTCTAAAACTTGTTGTCATATAAGAGGACCTTGCCTCCAACCTGGAATGTTTTGTTCTTGATGTGGCAGTCGTGCCACGCTTTCTGCCTGTCCTTTTGAACCTTCTGGTGAAATTCGGCCAGAAACCGGGCCTCGTCCAGTTCTTGTAGTTCATGGAGGTGTTCCCGTAGCGACTCCTCGTCCGAGAATTTGAGGGATGTGGCAATTAAAAGACTCGGTACAGTGAACTCGGTGAGAACCACAGCTTCCCACCCATACACCAGATGGAATGGTGTCTGATTGTTCAAGCGCTTCACCGTAGTCTGGTAGGCCCATAATGCAGCTAGTAGTCGCTCATACAAATTGTCGCGATGGGCATTGCAGATCTTAGTCAAGCCCTTTTCAAGAATTTTATTGAATGCTTCAATAGTGCCATTGACCCGCGGGTGGTACGGACTAATTTTGTGATGTTGGATCATGAATGTGTTCATCAACGATTTGATCATATCATTAATGAAATGCGTACCTTGATCACTGGTTAGACTTCGCGGGCAGCCAAACCGGCTGATGATGTGTTCAAAGATGAACCGTGCTGATGTATCCACCGTGCAATCTCGTACCACCGCTGCCTCAGCCCACCTGGTGAGGTAGTCAGTTGCGGTAATGATGTACCAGGCCTTGGAATGTCGAGCGATTGGGGCTATGGGACCGACGAAGTCGACAGCCCACTTCTCGAACGGCCGCAACACATGCACCGGGTGTAGCGGGAGCTTGTCCCTGTGAGAGGGCCTCCCTATTCGCTGACAGACATCGCATTTCTTCACAAAATTATTTCAATCAACGTGGACTGTCAGCCACCATAGGCCAGCTTGAAGCACCTTCATGGCAGTGGGTTTTTCCCCCACATGCCCACCTGCAACGCCGCTGTGGCATTCCCACATTATGGATTCACGCTCGTGGTCAAGTATACATCTGCGTAGAACCTCATCGAGACCCAATTTGTATAGCTACCCTGCTATCAGTTGATACTCGGCAGCGCGAACGACCAGGTGTTTCTTCTGAAGCGGGGTGTAGTGCTGAGGGCACTACCCCGTGGTCAAATAAGTGGCGATATCGACCAAATAATCAGGTACGGCTTTGACGCGGAAAATATCAGCATCCGGCAACTGATCATCGAGAGAGCCGTCGTTCTCCCCTGTTTCCAACCGGGATAAATGATCGGGTCCAACGTTCAACCTCCCGGGCTTGATAATCACTTCGAATGTAAATTCTTGGAAGAGTAGGAGCCACCGACATATCCGTCCTTCCAAGATGAGCTTTTAGACCAGGTACTTTAACGCAGAATGATCCGTAAAGAACTTGAATACTCCTCCCAGGAGATAGTGGCGGAATTTCTGGAGCGAATACACCATTGCAAGGGCCTCCCGCTCAGTAGAGGTGTAATTACGTTCGGCATTAGACAATTTGCGGCTGGCGAAGTAAATCGGGTGGTCAACTGTCGTCTCCCCTGGTTGCACCAAGATAGCCCCAAGTGCAATACTGGAAGCGTCAATGTGCACGTGGAACTGCTTATCCCAATCTGGGTGAACCAGAATGTGCGTCGTTGCCAATTTTTCCTTCAAGGCGTCAAGGGCCATCCGACACTCCTCTGTCCACTGGAACACTTCCGACTTCCGCAAGAGATTTTCTAAGGGAGCAGTGATCTTTGCATAATTTTGGATAAATCGTCAGTAATAACTTGTGTGCCCTAGTAGTGCCCGCAACTGCTTCACCTTTTCGGGGGCTTCCATGTGGATGATCACTTCTAACTTGGCGAGGTCGACGCAGACCCCTTGCTTGCACACCACGTGTCCTAACAGCGTGCCGAAAGGAACTACAAAAATACATTTCTTCAATTTCAAGGAAATCTGCAACTGGCGACACCGATCGAACATGATACGCAATAGGGTGGTGTGTCTCTTCAACAAAATGTAGACAGTCCAATCGTCCATGTAGACTTCCAGGAACTTGTGGATATACTCCAGGAAAGCAGCGTTGACGATCCAGGAAAACACGGCCGAGGCATTCTTCAAGCCAAACGACATCACGTGGTATGCGAATAATCCCCACTCGGTGGTGAACGTCGTCTTCAACTTGGCATCAGAGAAGGAGTAAGCTTCATTTCCCGCAACATGATCCAATACTTCGTCACTGAAAGACGTGGGAAACGGATCATGGATGCAGGCGTTGTTTAGACTTCAGTAGTCGACGCAGACTCAGATTTTTTACTTATCCTTCTTATTCTAAATGACGATAGGACTCACCCACTCCGCTTCTTCCACTGAAAAGATTAGACCTGATGCCAACATCTTATCGATCTCCATCTTGACCTTTTCTTTGATCCGCGGGTTCAACCGATAGGGTCGGTGCTTCACGGGCCTGGCGTCCGGTTTCAGCACAATACGCATTTCTCCGAGGTCACCTTTGATGCCCTTCAACTCTGCAACTGCTGAAGGAAATAAGTCTTCGTATTCCAGGAGGAGGCTGAAAATTTCCTTTGTTGTCTCCTCGTCCCAATAATCTCCAACCATAGCCAGTTTGGGTCTCTCATCCGTACCGATGTTCAACTTCTTTGTCTTCAGCGGGAGCAAATGGACACCCTCAGTGGTTGGCTCATCTTTGATGCTTCGCTCGCCTTCCTTCTCTTCAAAGTACAGGTGCCTTAGGTCCTCCAGGACCGTCATCGTCTGGATCGCCATCGATCCACTGGAAATCCAACTCACACTTGCCCTCAGGATGTAATGTTAAGGTGCTCCCGTCAGTCCCCGGATCACAAAGAAACAGTACCCCCTTGATTACTTGTAATGCCCGAGACACCAGCTCTGTCTCTCTGTCGAAGGAAAAACATCGCACAAATTTTCTCGCGAGTTCCAGCCAAGAGTTGGTCCCTCTTTTCCTCTCTTCTTCTAAGTACCACGTGTGGGGAATGGTATCTAAAGAACGGAAAAACAGATGTACCCACAGCCCTTCCGGGTACCCTATACTTTGCCACTGCTCCTCACAGGTTTTCAAGTGGTCTTTTGGATCAGAAGTCCCGTGGTACCTATGCCTGCTGCGAGGTCCTTCATCTTCTTTGAACCGTGCCCTCAACGCCTCCGCCACAAAACTCCATCGCAACAGGGTGTTGCAGTGATTTTTCCACCACCGTACTGATGTGGATTGCAGCGCTATGTCCAAAATTGGTATCCTACTTCGTTATGGTATCGTGTCCTCCATTTTTGCAATAAAGGTATTCATGGCTTGCATTTTCGACAGGGTGGGGTACCCTCGGATCTCCACGCCAATCCAAAGAACTCGGGAAATATTGGCACACCTCCGCGTGTTGGCCTCATACCCACCCTGCTGCCAGTCTTCCCATGCTAATTCCAATCCCAGCTCTGAGCTTTGGACACTGCGCCAACTGACAGAGCCGGTCGTAGTCAGGTTAATATAGTCTTCCCGTTTCCCTGTTGTCATCTGATAGAGGTTGTCCAACATCTGAGCATCCTCCCGGTTATCCATCGTTTCGGTATACCTCGAGCTTTGATACAGGTCGAGAGGCTAAGTGACCTGTACCTTTCCATCTTCGAAGATAATCAGCTCCTTTTTGAGGTCGATGATAGCGTAATTCTCAAAAGCCCAATTGATGCTTATCAGGGCAGGGTAAGGATCCTTGTCCCCCATAATATCGATAACTTCAAATTCCGTGTAAGTCTTCACCCCTGCAATGTTGACCTCGACACCTTCGAGTCGGCCGATCGGCACAATGCAGTACTGGTTTGCCATTCTAAGCTGGATCGGTGAGTACGTCAGCAATGGTCGGCCAAGATCCTCCCATGTCTTCCGCGGCAGGATATTGACGTTAGATCCTAAGTCAAGCATAGTGTCGCTGATCTGGAATCCTGCAACCTGCGTGTTAAGCCGGAACTCTTTTCCCGTTCGACGCTTGTTCCGCTTGACCCGCTGGACGTAATAGGGGGCGGTGTTCACCGGTTCCCCTAGTCCTGTACTCCCCTGTAGTACATCTTCCAAGGTACACTTTAGCTGTTGCCACATTGTAGCATCGTCAACAATCTTGAGGAATAACTGGAGCCATTCCTCAATTAAAGTTCCCATGGAAATTTGCTCGCCAGGATCTGTCGGCAGGGGCACCTCCAAGCCTTCGGCTCCTCTCAGCTGAGCAAATGTCTCTACCACCTCCTGGAAGTACTTCTTCTGTGCATCTGGCCTGATTAACTGGTTTGGGGAGGCTAGTTAGACAACTCGTGTCGGCTCCTTTCCGTGAGCGTCCTCCCCCGTCTTCTTACCACCTCTCATCAAGATAGCTACGTTCTTCATGGTTTGAGTCGCAGTCCCCCGTGGTTCAAAGTTGACCAAATTTTTGGCCCTCTGTCGTGCCCATTCCTCCCACTTCTTGATAAGTTCTGGGCAGTCCTATGTTGCATTGGAATTCACGTGGCACTAGAAACACCATGGGCGTTGGGGAAGGGGACATTCCCGGGCCACGTGACCCTCCTGGTCACAGTTGTAGCATTTCAGCGGACCCCGCCCCCCTGTGCGGCCGCCGTGCATACTGCCTCCTCGGCCCCTGGAAGCCTCGTTCACACGATAGGAGGGTCGTTCCAACTGGTCTGCCAAAGTGTTGAGAGCCCTGGACTGCTCAGTTTTGTGATTCGTGGAAGCACAAAACTCACAGTATGCATGGTTTGGGACATTGGAGTACTTCTGCAGAATTGGGCACATTCGAGGTTGATGGCCCATCGTCCGACAAATTTCACAGTATTCCATGGCGGTTCGGTTTGATTGAGGTGGGAACCCTGCATAAGGCTGTTGTGGCGGGTATACCCCTGCAGGTTCATTTCCGCACCACCCCCCATAGGTGGACCCCCCTGGATTGTCGCGATAGGGGGTCCCATACCTATGCCACATAACCGGGGACAATCGGTTGCGATGTGGCCTTCGACCAGGCAATGAGTGCACCAAAATTTTGGCCTGGCTGGTCTTATTGGCTGCATATCCTTGAGATTTTCAGTCACACTGGAGATCTGATGTTACAATCCTACCAAGGAAGGATCCTGCGGGGCCGACCCTCCCTGATATTCCTGAGGGTAGCTTGCCATGGCCTCTATCTTCATGGCCTGCTCCAAAGCGTCCTGCAAGTTGTCAATCTTCTGTTGGGTGAGGGGGGTTCGTGTCAAGGGAAGTAGAGCCTTGATGAACCAATCCCTCTGATGGTTTGGATTGATTGGGTAGCTTATTTTCCCGATCACGTTCTTGAATCGACGCATCAGCTCCCATGCAGTCTCCCCTTCTTTCTGCTTAATCTCCCAGAGCTCGGACGGACCGTGCTAGTCTGTCTATGGAAGTTTAAATTCGCGGAAAAAATCCCGCTTAACGTCAGCAATTACTGGATTCGGATAGGCCTTGGACCACTCGATGAACCATCGCAGAGCCCTTTCTCTGAGCGTGGTTTGGAACTCTATTAACTTCCCTGCATTTGGCATCTACCGAGCCCTCCATATGGCTTCGTAGAGATACCAGTTTTGCTCCACATCATCGTTGCCTCGGCCAGATAATTCTGGATACCGGGTGAATGACCCAGCCATGTGTGCTTGCGAAGGGGTGACCAGGATAAACCCTCTGGGTCCTGGTTGTGTGACTATACCACCAGGAACTGTAATACTACTAGTAACACTGCTACTAACATGCGACACTAAACTACTGTGCAATCTACTTAATGCTCGTAACTTAACGAAAATATTACTCAAAGGGTTAAAGAGTACCAGGGAAAGGTAGGGATCCTTTCCGTGCAAATTCTATGAAGTAGGGCTGCCTAGAGAGATGAATGCCGACCGCTCTTGAAACGACCGCTGCATCACGACGTACCATTCATCATCGGAACCTTCTTCGGGTTGCACACCTGTATTGTCTTCGTCAGTCGTCATCTTCCTTTTCCACCTAGCTAGGATCCCATGCACCCGTCGCCCTCCCATAGCGGTCCCTTCGCTCTCCCAGGTATCCACCTGGATGTCCATACTTCCTATCCTCTGAGGCACCTCCTTATGATTCTTCCTATTTCCTTCCTGTCGCTTCAACTCCCGCATCACCCTTTCTCGCCACCTGTCGGCGATCTACGCCTTCCAATGTGCACATCGCTCCCTCAACTTCCTTGTGGCCTCAGCATCCATTCCCCACTCCCCCCGCTTCACACTTCACGTAGCATCTGTCACTTCAACCCTTCCCCCAGCATTGGAGGTTTACGCTTCCATGCTTGATTTGTGGAACTCTATCATCCCTTCGTCCACCATCAGGGCCTTAATCCACAATGGAATCTCCTTGAGAAGTTTCCCTCTCGGCCCAAAGCGGAAGATGGCCTCAGCTTTCGAGAAGGATTGGTAACACTCTGCGGCGAACTCCACAATGTATCCGTCCAAAGTGGTCTCTACCCAAAAATCCACAGCGCGGGTCAACTCAGTATCCATTATAACCCTACTCTGGAGAGCAGAGAGTCTCACCCGAGGCGTGCCGCGACCGCATGTAGGGGGGAAAGAGATCAATGGTGGAGGGATCCGCAACTCATTATTAACGTAGAATCGATCGCATCAACATCATATATATGAAAGAACATTCAGAACATCGATTAGGAATTAAGAAAACAAAATTTTAAAATATCACAGACATCATGCATGCATGTGACTCATAAGATCAGACAGTAACCTACAGGTATATTAATAATCTTCAACCAAATCCATAGTTACATCACTTCCATAGAAATATCCTTACACATCTGTCACAAACATCTTATAGGACAGAAAGATAGATAAGAGAAACCTAGGAACTACAGAGATATCATGCTCGGAATGGATTCCCTCTGCAGTATCTGTTCAATCCTCTTCAGAAGCTCTGCATTCGTCCCTTCTGTCACATTCCTCTCTTCTTTCGGCCGGGGGACTGCTATTTATTCACCCGCCATTGCAACTGCCAGTTCCTCTTGTGTTCTTCTTCGGCAGCTTCCGGCTTCTCTCTTGTGAGCTGTGAGTTCTACTTTCTGTCTTCCGCTGTATCTTCTCTCCATCTGCGCTTATGCTTTTGCTTTCTTCAGCTATCTCTTGCTTCTTCGCCACCTTGATAGCTTCGCGACTTACTATAGTTGCGATTTGGTTGCGACTGCCATGTGTCGTTCTGCAACCCAAAATCTGTCCTTTATTCAAAATTCAAAATATTCAAAACAATTTTTCAAAACAAGGGCCCCAACAGGCCCCGACCACAGTTTCTTGACTCGTCCCCAAGTCAATCACAGATCATTGTTTCTATCTCCATCACCCCGCTGAACCCCGTGCCCTGTTCTCGATGTGCGCCTTCAGCCTGTTGTCCAAACAAGGGCCCCAACTCAGGGACTTTACTGAACGATGTAGCCTTAAGCTCGTGGAAGGTAGATACATCTTGCTACCACCCCTGCACCAATGAATCTATTTCTGCGGCAATATTAATGACAACTGCCTCCTCTACATGCACCGGTACAGTCCCGAACACCATGCCGATTTGGGTTTCGGCCTCAGTGGCTAGTTGTTGAATTGTCCTGGCGCTGCATTGGAGGGGCGGGCGGAGCTCACGAATTACCTATTTGGCCATTGCTGAGCTGGCCTTTGTTTACTGAATCTGCACCTCTAGAGCATCCGCCTGGGCGTATAGTTGGTCCAACCGTGCGGGGTCTATGGCCTCTTAGATTTCTCTTGAAATTTGCTGCAGCTGTGCGGAGATTGGTTGTGTTTTGACGGTCAGAGCTATTGAGCACTCCTAAAGACCCTTCAGGAGGTCGTAAGCATCACGCGTTGCAGAGCTGAGAGTTTCTTACATCTGGTGGACCTGGTTCTTCTTTTCGGCAATTTGTGTTGTGTAAACTGCCTCTAGATACTTCTGCTGCTCTGGTTCTACTTCAATTGCTAAGTCTAACTAGTCCGACATTCTCGTTCTTTTTTCCATGCAAGTTATGTATTAACCTGGCACGAGTGAATTTGATGAGACCCCCTAACGAGTTAATTCCTGCTGGCATTCTTCTCGGCGATAATCGTGCGATCAATTGTGTGCCAATGTGTATTCTGACAGTGGTTGACGGTGGCATGGGGAAATGGGCGGACGCGACGGCTGAGGTTACTGTGGATGATGGAAAAATGATTATGGCGAGGTTACTTCTAATTATGGTAATTTATGATGCAAATCTAGACAATCCTACAGACTGACACAAGTATTGACTGAAATGACCTAGACTGACATTGACACGTTTATTGATCCTACAGGGATGACACACTAGACACGCCCCTCCCCGACCACAGTCGGTTGCACTGCAGTCCCCGCAACAGAGCAGTTATTGACAAGCTATGCATGAACAAAAAATACTACCTATGCTCATCCCGGTTGTGGGAGAGTTATTCAGCTACGCTACTCTACGGGTGCTCTCGGTTGCAAGAGTTATTTATGAAAAGTGAAAGGAACTTACTCCTGGAAGGGTTTCAGGCATGCACCATTCACCCACCCAGGTAAAACAGTACCGTCCAGCTGAGCCAACTGAATGGCTCTGGAATCTCTAATCTCGATGATGAAGTAAGGTCCCAACCAGTGCATCTGCAGCTTTCCTGGGAACTTCTGAAACTTGCTGTCATATAAGAGGACCTTACCGCCAACCTGGAATGTTTTGTTCTTGATGTGGCAGTTGTGCCATGCTTTCTACCTGTCCTTCTGAACCTTTTGGTGAAATTCGGCTAGAAACCGGGCCTCGTCCATTTCTTGTAGTTCGTGGAGGCATTCCCGTAGTGACTCCTTGTTCGAGAACTTGAGGGATGTGGCAATTAAAAGACTCGGTACGGTGAACTCGGTGGGAACCACAGCTTCCCGGCCATACACCAGCTGGAACAGTGTCTAATTGGTCAAGCGCTTCACCGTAGTTTGGTAGGCCCATAATGCAGCTGGTAGTCGCTCATCCCAATCGTCGTGTTGGGCATTGCAGATCTTAGTCAAGCTCTTTTCAAGAATTTTGTTGAATGCTTCAACAGTACCATTGGCCTGCAGGTGGTACGGGTTTCTTTTGTGATGTTGGATCATGAATGTGTCCAGCAGCGATTTGATCGTGTCATTAATGAAATGCGTACCCATATCACTGGTTAGACTTCGCGGGCAACCAAACCGGCTGATAATGTGTTCAAAGATGAACCGTGCTACTGTATCCGCCGTGCAATCCTGTACCACCGCTGCCTCAGCCCACCTGGTGAGGTAGTCAGTTGCGGTAATGATGTACCGGGCCTTGGAATGTCGGGCGATCGATGCTATGGGACCGACGAAGTCGATAGCCCACTTCTCGAACGGTCGCAACACATGCATCGGGTGTAGCGGGAGCTCGTCCCTGTGAGAGGGCCTCCCCGTTCACTGACAGACATCGCATTTCTTCACAAAATTATTGCAATCAGCGTGGACTGTCAGCCACCATAGGCCAGCTTGAAGCACCTTCCTGGCAGTGGGTTTCGCCCCCACATGCCCGCCTGCAACGCCGCTGTGGCATTCCCACATTACGACTTCACGCTCGTGGTCAAGTATACATCTGCGTAGAACCTCATCGAGACCCAATTTGTATAGCTGCCCTGCTATCAGTTGATACTCGGCAGTGTGAACGACCAGGTGTCGCTTCTAAAGAGGGGTGTAGTGCTGAGGGCACTGCCCCGTGGTCAAATAAGTGGCGATATCGGCCAAATAATTGGGTACGGCTTCGACGCAAAAAATATCAGCATCCGGCAGTTGATCATCGAGAGAGCCTTCGTTCTCCCCTGTTTCCAACCTGGATAAATGATCGGGTCCAACGTTCAATCTCTCGAGCTTGACAATCACTTCGAATGTAAATTCTTGGAAGAGTAGGAGCCACCGAAAGATCCGTCCTTCCACCCGTCCGTCGATACAGCTTGCTGCCACCCCTACACCAATGAATTTGTTTCTGCGGCAATCTTAATGACATATGCCTCCTCTACATGTGCCTGTATAGTCCCGAAGACCGTGCCGATTTGGGTTTCGGCCTCGGTGGCTAGTTGTTGCATTGTCCTGGCGCTGCATGGGGAAATGGGCGAAAGCGATGGCTGAGGTTACTACGGATGATGGAAAAATTATTATGGCGAGGTTACTTCCAATTATGGTAATTTATGATGCAAATCTAGACGATCCTACGGACTGACACAAGTACTGACTGAAATGACCTGGACTGACATTGACATGTTTATTGATCCTACAGGGATGACACACTGGACATGCCCCTCTCCGACAACAGTCGTTTGTGGTGCGGTCCCCGCAACAGAGAGGTTATTGACAAGCTATGTATGAACAAAAAATACTACCTATGCTAATCCCGGTTGCGGGAGAGTTATTCAGCTATGCTATTCTACAGGCGCTCTCGGTTGTGAGAGTTATTGATGAAAAGTGAAAGGAACTTACTCCTGGTAGGGTTTCAGGCGTGCGCCATTCACCCACCCAGGTAAAACAGTACCATCCAGCTGAGCCAACCGAACGGCTCTAGAATCTCTAATCTCGATGACGAAGTAAGGTCCCAACCAGTGCATCTGCATCTTTCCTGGGAACTTCTGAAACTTGATGTCATATAAGAGGACCTTGCCGCCAACCTGGAACGTTCTGTTCTTGATGTGGCGGTCATGCCATGCTTTCTTCCTGTCCTTCTGAACCTTCTGGTGAAATTCGGCCAGAAATTGGTCGGCATTAGACAATTTGCGGCTGGCGAAGTAAACCGAGTGGTCAATTGTTGTCTCCCCTGGTTGCGCCAAGATAGCCCCAAGTGTAATACTGGAAGCGTCATTGTGCATGTGGAACTGCTTATCCCAATCTGGGTGAACTAGAATGGGCGTCGTTGCCAGTTTTTCCTTCAAGGCGTCAAGGGCTATCCGACACTCCTCTATCCACTGGAACACTTCCGACTTCCACAAAATATTTTCTAAGGGAGCAATGATCTTCACATAATTTCGGATAAACCGTCAGTAATAACCTGTGTGCCCTAGCAGTGCCCGCAACTGCTTCACCGTTACGGGGGCTTCTATGTGGACAATCACTGCTACCTTGGCGGGGTCGACGCAGACCCCTTGCTTGCACACCACGTGTCCTAACAACGTGCCAAAAGGAACTATAAAAATGCATTTCTTCAAGTTCAAGGAAATCTGCAACTGGCGACACCGATCGAACATGTAGACGGTCCAATCATCCATGTAGACTTCCAGGAACTTGTGGATATCCTCCCGGAAAGCAGCGATGACGATCCGGGAAAACATGGCCGGGGCGTTCTTCAAGCCAAATGGCATCACGTGGTATGCGAACGATCCCCACTCGGTGGTGTAGACAATCCAATCATCCATGTAGACTTATAGGAACTTGTGGATATCCTCCCGGAAAGCAGCGATGACGATCCGGGAAAACACGTCCGGGGCGTTCTTCAAGCCAAACGACATCACGTGGTATGTGAACGATCCCTACTCAGTGGTGAACGTTTTCTTCATCTTGTCTTCTTCCGCAATGTGCACCTGATGATAACCCGAAAAGCCATCATTGAAGGAGTAAGCTTCATTTCCCGCAACATGATCCAATACTTTGTCGTTGAAAGGAGTGGGAAACGGATCATGGATGCAGGTGTTGTTCAGACTTTGGTAGTCAACGCAGACTCGGATTTCTGACTTATCCTTCTTATTCTGAATGACGATAGGACTCACCCACTCCGCTTCTTCCACCGAAAATATTAGACCTACTGCCAACATCTTATCGATCTCCATCTTGACCTTTTCTTTGATCTGCGGGTTCAACCGATAGGGTCGGTGCTTCACGGGCCTGGCGTCCGGTTTTAGCACAATACGCATTTCTCCAAGGTCACCTTTGATGCCCTTCAACTCTGCAACTGATGAAGGAAATAGGTATTCGTATTCCTGGAGGAGGCTGAAAATTTCCTTTGTCATCTCCTCGTCTCAGTAATCTCCAACCATAGCTAGTTTGGGTCTCTCATCCGTACCGATATTCAACTTCTTTGTCTTTAGCGGGAGTAGATGGACGCCCTCAGTGGTTGGCTCATATTTGATGCTTTTCTCACCTTCCTTCTCTTCTAAGTATAGGTGCCTTGGGTCCTCTAGGACCATCATCGTCTGGATCGCCATCGATCCGCTGGCAAGCCAACTCACACCTGCCCTCAGGATGTAATGTTAAGGTGCTCCCGTCAGTCCCCAGATCACAGAGAAACAGTACCCCCTTGATTGCTTGTAATGCCTGGGACACCAGCTCTGTCTCTCCGTCGAAGGAAAAACACCACACAAATTTTCTCGCGACTTCCGGCCAGGAGCTGGTCCCTCTTTTCCACTCTTCTTCTAAGTACCACGCGTGGGTAATGGTATCTAAAGAACGGACGAACCAATGTACCCACATCTCTTCCGAGTACCCTATACTTCGCCACTGCTCCTCGCAGGTTTTCAGGTGGTATTTTGGATTAGAAGTCCCATGGTACCTATGCCTGCTACAAGGTCCTTCGTCTTCTTTGAACCATGCCCTCAACGCCTCCGCCACACAACTCCACCACGACAGGATGTTGCAGTGATTTTTCCTCCACTGTGCTGATGTGGTGATTTTTCCTCCACTGTGCTGATGTGGATTGCAGCGCTACGTCCAAAAGTGGTATCCTACTTCGTTTCGGTATCATGTCCTCCACTTTTGCAATAAAGGAATTGACGGCTTGCATGTTCGACAGGGTGGGGTACCCTCGGATCTCCGCGCCAATCCAATGAACTTGGGAAATATTGGCACACCTCCGCATGTTGATCTCATAACCACCCTGCTTCCAGTCTTCCCATGCTACTTCTGATCCTAGCTCCGAGCTCTGGACACTGCGCCAAATGATAGAGCCAGTCGTGGTCGAGTTAATATAGTCTTCCTGCTTCCCTGTTGTCATATGATAGAGGTTTTCCAACATCTGAGCATCCTCCCGGTTATCTACCTTTTCGGTATACCTTGGGCCTTGATATGAGTCGAGAGGCTGAGTGACTCGGACCTCTCCATCTTCGAAGATCATCAACTCCTTTTTGAGGTCAATGATAGCGTAATTCTCAAAATCTCAATCGATGCCTAACAGGGCAGGTTAAGGATCCTTGTCCCCCACAATATCGATAACTTCAAAATCCATGTAAGTCTTCACCCCTGCAATGTCGACCTCGACACCTTCGAGTTGGCCGATCGACACAATCCAATACTGGTTTTCCATTCTAAGCTGGATCGACGAGTAGGTCAGTCGTGGCCGGCCAAGAGCCTCCCATGTCTTCCACGACAGGATATTGACGTCAGATCCTAAGTCAAGCATAGTGTCATTGATCTGGAATCTCGCAACCTGTGTGTTAAGCCGGAACTATTTTCCCATTCAGCGCTTGTTCTGCTTGACCCACTGGACGTACTGGGGGGCGGTGTTCACCAGTTCCCCTGGTCTTGTACTCCCCTGTATTAAATTTTCCAAGGTACGCTTTATCTACTGCCGCATCGCATCATTGTCAACAATCTTGAAGAATAACTAGAGCCATCCCTCAATCAAAGTTTCTGTGGCGCTCTGCTCACTGGGATTTGTCGATAGGGGAACCTCCAAGCCTTCGGCTCCCCTCAGCTGAGCAAATGTATCTACCGCCTCCTTGAAGTACTTCTTCTATGCATCTGGCCTAATTAACTGGTTCGGGGAGGTTGGCCGGAAAACTCGTGTCGGCTCCTTTCTGCGAGCATCCTCCCCTGTATTATTACCACCTCTCGTCACAATAGCTACGTTCTACATGGCCTAAGTCGCGATCCCCTGTGGTTCGGAGTTGACCAAATTAGTGGCCCTCTGTCGTGCCCGTTCCTCCCACTTCTTGATAAGTTATGGGTAGTCCTCTGTTGCATGGGAATTCACGCCGCACTGGGAACACCATGGGCGTTGGGGAAGGGGACATTCCCGGGCCACGTGACCCTCCTGGTCACAGTTGTAGCATTTCAGATGACCCCGGCCCCCTTTGCATCCGCCGTGCATACCGCCTCCTCGACCCTTGGAAGCCTCGTTCACCCAATAGGAGGGTCAGTCCAACCGGTACACCAAAGCGTCGAGAGCCCTGCACTACTCAGTGTTGTGAGTCGTGGAAGCACAAAACTCACAGTATGCATTGTTTGGGATGTTGGAGTACTTCTGCAGAATTGGGCACATCCGAGGTTGATGACCCATCGTCCAACAAATTTCACAGTATTCCGTGGCAGTTGGGTTTGATTGAGGTGGGAACCCTGCATAAGGTTGTTGCGGCTGGTATACCCCCTGCGGGTTCATTGCCGCACCATCCCCCGTAGGTGGACCCCCCTGGATTTCCACGACAGAGGGTCCCATTCCTGTGCCACGCAACTGGGGACACTCGGTTGCGACGTGGCCTTCGACCAAGCAATGAGTGCACCAAACGTTTGGCCTGGCTGGTCTTATCGGCTGCATCTCCTTGAGCTTTTTAGTCAAACTGGTGATCTGATGTTGCAATCCTACCAAGGAAGGATCCCGCGGGGCCGGCCCTCCCTGATATTCCTAAGGGTAGCCCGCCATGGCCTCTATCTTCATGGCCTGCTCCAAAGCGTCCTGCAAGTTGTCAATCTTCTGCTGGGTGAGGGGGGTTCGTTTCAAGGGAAGTAGAGCCTTGATGAACCAATCCCTCTAATGGTTTGGGTTGATCGGGTAACTTAGTTTCCCGATCGTGTCCTTGAATCGGCGCATCGGCTCCCATGCAGTCTCCCCTTCTTTCTGCTTAATCTCCCAGAGCTTGGACAGACCCTGCTAGTCTGTCTGTGGAAGCTTAAATTTGCTGAAAAAATCTCGCTTAACGTCAGAAATTACTGGATTCAGATGGGCCTCGGACCACTTGATGAACCATCGTAGAGCCCTTTCTCTGAGTGTGGTTTGGAACTCTATTAACT
The DNA here is from genome assembly GCA_034641835.2 of Pinus albicaulis. Taxonomy (NCBI): domain Eukaryota; kingdom Viridiplantae; phylum Streptophyta; class Pinopsida; order Pinales; family Pinaceae; genus Pinus; species Pinus albicaulis. The sequence continues at coordinate 1,206,632,258 of CM076574.1, forward strand.
TCCCTGTGTCTGGCGTTTTCCGAGCCCTCCATATGGCTTTGGAGAGATACCAGTGTTGCTCCACATCATTGTTGCCTCGACCAGAGAATTCTGGATACCGGGTGAATGACCCGTCCATGTTTGCCTGTAAAGGGGTGACCAGGATAAACCCTCCGGGTCCTGGTTGTGTGACTATACCACCAGGAACTGTAATACTACTAGTAACACTGCTACTAACATGCGACACTGAACTACTGTGCAATCGACTTAATGCTTGTAACTTAACGAAAATATTACTCAAATGGTTGTAGAGTACCAAGGGAAGGTACGGATCCTTGTCGTGCAAATTCTGGGAAGTAGGGATGCCTAGAGAGATGAATGTCGACCGCTCTTGAAACAAACAATGCATCACGACGTACCATTCACCATCGAAACCTTCTTCGGGCTGCACACCTGTATCGTCTTCGTCAGTCATCATCTCCCTTTTCCTCCTAGCTGGGCTCCCATGCACCCGTCGCACTCCCATAGCGGTCCCTTCGCTCTCCCAGGTATCCGCCTGGGTGTCCATACTTCCTATCCTCTGAGGCCCCTCCTTCTGATTCTTCCTATTGTCTTCCCGTCGCTTCAACTCCCGCATCACTCTTTCTCTCCACCTGTCGGTGATCTGCGCCCTCCGATGTGCACGTCGCTCCCTCAACTTCCTTGCGGCCTCAGCATCCATTCCCCACTCCCCCCGCTTCACACTTCACGTAGCATCTATCCCTTCAACCCTTCCCCCAGCACTGGAGGTTTATGCTTCCATGCTCGATTTGTGGAACTCTATCAGCCCTTCGTCCACCATCAAGGCCTTAATCCACAGCGGAATCTCCTTGAGCAGTTTCCCTCTCAGCCCAGAGCGGAAGATGGCCTTAGATTTTGAGAAGGATTGGTAACACTCTACGGCGAACTCCACAATGTATCCATCCAAAGTGGTCTCTACCCAAAAATCCACCGTGCGGGTCAACTTAGTATCCAGCCGATGCAGGGCCACCAGATCTCCGTGCACCCACTTGCGATTTATCCTCTGTGAGCTATCTATAGGTACCCTGGTCTACAATCTCCGCAACCAATTATAGAGGTCACTAGGGAATTTTCCCCAAAGGATCTTGTGGGTATCGCTGGTGGAATCCGAGAAAAGGACGAGATCCTTAAGCACCCCCTCCTTTTGATTCGTCAACTCCGCTTACTGAACAACAGATTGGTCTAGATGGTTATCCCACCATCGTCGTATTTCTCCTTCGAAGATCCTCGATACCATGATATAGTTCCCCTCATAATGTGTAGGGTCCCGGCAACGGAACCATTTGTTGGTGAAGAAACAAGCCTCGCAGGCAAGACCTAGGTTCAGAGGTTGGAGCCAACAAGGGTATCCACAGTAGTCTAGAACCACGCCAACATTATCACCCTACTCCGGAGAGTAGAGAGTCTCACCCGAGGCGTGCCGCGACCGCATGCAAGGGGGAAAGAGATCAATGGTGATGGAGGGATCCGCAACTCATGATTAACATAGAATCGATTGTATCAACATCATATATACACAAGAAAATTCAGAACATCGATTAGGTATTAAGAAAATAAAATTTTAAAGTATCACAAACATCATGCATGCATGTGACTCATAATATCAGACAGTAACCTGCAGGTATATTAATAATCTTCAACCAAATCCATAGTTACATTACTTCCATAGCAAGATGCTTACACATCTATCACAGACATCTTATAGGACAGAAATATAGATAAGAGAAACCTAGGAACTACAGAGATATCATGCTCAGAATGGATTCCCTCTGCAGCATCTTCTCAATCCCTCTTCAAGCGCTCTGCATTCATCCCTTCTGTCACATTCCTCTCTTCTTTTGGCCGAGTGACTGCTATTTATTCACCCGCCATCGCAACTGCCAGTTCCTCTTGTGTTCTTCTTCGGCGGCTTCCAGCTTCTTTCTTGTGAGCTGTGAGTTCTGCTTTATGTCTTCCACTGTATCTTCTCTCTGTCTACGCTTATGCTTTTGATTTCTTCAGCTATCTCTTGCTTCTTCACCGCCTTGATAGCTCTGCGACTTACTGTAGTTACGATTTGGTTGCGACTGCCATGTGTCGTTCCACAACCCAAAATCTGTCCTTTATTCAAAATTCAAAATATTCAGAACAAGTTTTCAAAACAAGGGCCCCAACAAAAGTGGTTAACAATCCTATTATCAAAATATTCACCACCCAAATGGCTGTCATCGGCAGTAGACTTCACTTCAAAAATACCCTCTTCAATAGTCAAAAGTGAAACATCAAATGTTCCACCACCCAAATCAAAGATCAATACATTTTTCTCACCCACACTGCCAGCGTTCTTGTCCAAACCATAGGTAATAGCAGCAATGGTAGGCTCATTGATTATTCTCATCACATTCAACCCAGTAATCACTTCGGCATCCTTGGTAGCCTGCCTCTGGGAGTCATTGAAATATGCAGGAACAGTAACGATGACATTATTTATTGTGACACCAAGATAAGCCTCTACAATCTCCCTCATCTTCATAAACACCATGGATGAGATCTCCTCTGCAGAAAACTACTTCTCCTCGCCCTTGTAATTAACAATAATCATGGGATTGTCACTAGGCCCTGGAGTTAACTTGAAAGGCCACAACTTAATGTCACTCTAAAAAGTAGTGTCACTGAAATGCCTTCCAATCAATCTCTTGGCATCAAAAACGATATTGGTGGGATTCATGGCGACCTGATTCTTTGCGGCATCTCCAATGAGGCACTCAGTATCAGTGAAACACACATAGGAGGGAGTGGTCATGTTCCCTTGGTCATTGGCGATGATCTCCACTCTGTCATGTTTCCACACACCACAACAGGAATACGTAATGTTGAGATCTATACCGATCACAGGGCCCCCTCCCTTGCCGACCATTACAAAACTCTAAAGAAGAAATCACCCCCAACTTCAAAGAACAATTAAATAACACATATATACAACAGATCTGCAATTCAGAGGCAGAGCAGCAAAATCTCTCCCCTTATACCTTTTTGTGAGTGATTATGATTATGGTATGGTCGGGAAATATATATATATATATATATATATTTTTAAATATTTTTTTGTTTATGTCGGTATTCTGACGGCTAGTTTTTTTTTTTTAAATATTTTGTGCCGTCGGTATTTCGACAACTAGTTCTTTTAAAAAATATTTTGAAATGTCACTCTAGTGACACTTAGTTTCTTTTAAAAATGTTTTGTTCCGTTGGTATTCCGATGTTTACCTTTTTATTTTTAAAATTTCTTCCTGTCGGTATTTCGACGTTTGCTTCTTAGAAACATCATTCTACCAACGTTTGTTTTTTTAAATTTTGGTTTCATTGGTCTTCCAACCTTCTAGTACTGTCATTATAGAGAATTAGTTTTGAGGTGTCGGACTAGCGACGAACCCAAGAGAAACATTTTTTGATGCGCCAAAACGTGGTTTCTCCTCACGTCGAACTTCCGACACTTGTTTATGGCGTCAGACTAGCGACGCTTATGCCTGTCGGAACTGCGACGAGCTACTGAACGTCAGAAGTGCGGCTGAAATATAAAATGTCAGAATTATCATCGCTATACCGACGTGAAGAGAAACCACATTTTGGCACACAGAAAAATGTCACTCTTGGGCTGCCTATGTGTCGCAAGAGCGACATTTTGGCCGTCGGAATTTGGGGCAAATGTGCTAGTGAGTAACTCTTGTCACAACAACAAACAATGGTGTGTACGCTATATGATGTGCAACAGTAATGTCAGACTTTATCACTATCTTTTGAGGTCTAGTAAGCTTTACAAGAAATTATTAAGGGTCCTCTTACATTGATCCTAAAGCAAGTCTGTAAGCAAAGGTTGTTGATGTTCTTGAGAACAGAGCATCTATTTAAGAAATGGCAGTGGAAAATTATAATAAAACTTTGGGTTTTTTTCATTTAGCTTATTTAAAAAACAATCATGCCTACTTTTTATAGACTTCAGTCTCATCCCTCGGCCTGAAAGTAGAGAAACGTTTTGTCCAATATTCTATTATTGGTCATTATGAAACATGTTCTCGTTTATTTAAAATTGCATGTCCTTTTTTCTAGGAGTCAAACTCTTGATAAGCCAGAATATATATAATTATTTCATATTCATTGAATATATATTCCTATAAAATCAAGTATCCTCATTGAATTTATCTCTGGAAATATCTAGGTAGCATTTATACATACCAGCACGCTACTGAAAATTGTTAGGAAATATGTTCATGTATTAATTCTAGCACATATATCAAAATATGCATACTTCCATTGCTTATGCAATAAATTTTTCCACATATATATTTTTCCGTAATAAATAAATTCATCTTATATTCATGCATGTAGTGTCATGCATGTAACACTATAAGAAGAAGGGTCATTTAGCCTCACATTAGCACCACTATTTGTAAATGATTTGAAAAATCTTTATTTTTTAAATAGTAGTGTAAAAGTGGTGATAATGTGAAGATAATGTGGGATACTCAATTGGTGCTATATTTTCTGGTGTAAAAGTGGAGTTAGTAAAAAAAAGTTAAATTTGGTGTTAAATGCATATCTGGCATTCCATGGTGTATGGTGCAAACCACCAAAAACTAGTCTGGCATGGATCAAGACATCAAGGGGATCAATGATCAGTATATTTCTGTATCTGATTTTCAGTGAAGAAAAATTGAATTTGAAGAAGAAGAAATGCAAAGGAAAGAAAGATATGGATGAAATAATTTTTCATCAAAGGAAGCCAATGCAGTTGATTGCAGGCATAGAATTTTCGTCAAATGATGTTGGATCAGCATTGCAGTTTCTGGAATTTTTCTCAGCATTTGAACAAGTATGTAATTATTATCCAAAATGTGTTTTAAGTTAATATCTATAGTTAAAACTGAAAATTTTGCACCATGGATATTTTCTTTTACATTTCCGTAGTTACACCTTCAACAATACCAATTTTTTGCTACAAACACACTAGTGTGACGGTATGAAGTTACACCATGATTTGGGATAACATCACTTCCTACTTATTCAGTTCTTGATTTTTGCATGTTAGATATAGCCCACAACACCTTTCCATTCTTTAATAGCTATGCTTTTACACTAGTTAACAATAATTGTTATATAAGTTCTTTGATTGTTAAAACAAAAGTAATCTTTCCAAGGCATACTTTTGGAAGTATCTGTAAATGAGATCTTACAGATGTACCTTACTGATAGATGACAATATATGCTATGCTTAGTGAAAGTGAAATACCAAAGCCACTCTGATCATCAAGAAAGTATGGTTTTGTAAGGTCTTTGTATTATAATGAATTTCCATTGTGCTGTTGTCCACATGCTTATATTGCAACTATGAAAGTTTAGTCCCAATTGTGAGGCCTTGGCCTTGATTCTATCTGAAGCAACTCCTCTTTTTATAGGGCTTTGACACATGCTTACCATTCAACATAGCAATATATGATAAACTTTTTATTCATAAACAAATGAGCAATGATGACTCAGAAATGCCACTAAATGAATGAAAAAACCATTGTTCTACGTGGATGTGTCCCTTAGGGTGGGAGGGGGCACCTCCATGTTTCCCATGTTAGCAAGGTGTATTTTTATTGTAGTATGCTCTGAGAAACATTTTTCCACATCTCTTTTGGGAAATGCGGTGAAACATAGAGGGAAATGCATTTTCCCAAAAGGGTTTTTTATTTTTCCCATTTTTTGGGACGATTGAAGAAACATTTCTCTACATATCTCTATGGAAAATGTAGACAGAAAATTTTCCCTAATGTGAAGGATTCATTTTCCACAAGGATGATTTTAAGAATTTTCCCTATAAAAAAATGTGCTTTTGGATGACTCTTTTGGATGTCTCTTAGAAAAAATGAGATGCTAATTTTTATGGTGTTGCAAATGCTTCTACTTGCTTGTTTGACCATCTCTATATGTGCAACCAAGACTGTGATTCCTTGTATTATTTCTCCAAGTGACTCTTTATTCACGTTTTGTTCAGCCTTTCCAATGCCATTGCAACCCTCGCCTAGTCCAATATACCATCATTTCGACATGAGTCGTTGATCCACATTGTAATTTTGACTAATCAATGCTCATTAAATTGTACTTTGTTAATTTTGGATTTTTGGCCATGTTATTAGAACCGCGTTGTAGAGGTTCCTAGTGTAGTCAATGTTCTTTATCCACGTTGTGTTCACTCTTTCAAATGCAAGTGCAACCCACACCTAATCCAATGTACCATCATTTCAACATGAGTAGTTGATCCACATGGTAATTTTGACTAATCAATACACATTAATTGTGCTTTGTCAATTTTGGATCTTTGGCGATGTTATTATAACCCCATTTTTGAGGTTCTTAATGTGCTTGATGTTCAAGGTGATCAAAGGTTATAGAGCTTTTGCCACTTTTAGTGGTATGTAGAAGTAATTGATTGATTTCTAGTAATAAAAAAAATTTCCAATTATATATTGTGCGAACTTTTAAAAGCCAAAATAAATCTCTATAAATTTTTGGATAATATCATTGGATCATTTACATATATCATCACAAAATATAGTAATAAGCGAGACAAAAAACTAGATATGGAATTCAACAACCCCCACAAAATTATTATTCATATACTCTTGGTATTCTAGCACTTGTGGAATAAGTTTGAGAGCTTGTTTGCTAGGGTATTGAGTTCATGGTATATATGGCCACAAGAGAACCAATCCAACTTGTTGTTGAATTGTTTGATACTTGCAAAATGTGAGCCAAATGAGGGGCCACTATGCTGACTTTGTCGTAGACTCAATCCACAACAAGTTTTGAATCCCCCAAAATATTTAGTTTTTTGACATCTTTTTGGATGACCACATTGACAAGAGCCTAGAGAGTTGAAAATTCAACTTTCATGTTTGTGCCCATACTTAGAGAATATTTGATATCCAAAAAATGAGCAAGTTTTGCACATTTATTTCCACAATGATTTTATTTCATTGCTTTGATCTTTGATGTTGTGTCATCAATTAAAGATTCCATTTATCCATTAGCAGGACTGCCTACATACATACCTCCACTTTTAGGTTCTGTTTCTTTATGTGGTTCACGCCCAATGAATTTCTACTCATTGATGCTAGCTGGGTCATATGGTAACATTTCATCTATTTTCATCAACCTTTAAAGACAAAAATCGACATATCAAATGATTCATGCCCATTAACATGAAAAAATAAACTGACTACAATCCATTCATGGTCAGTTTGGATGATGATAGATGGGCTAAGCCGATGGATGCTTTTGCTGATGGCTGCGATATGTGGATGGATGTGGATCTTAGTGGTTCCTCTATTGTGTTTCGACCTGGCCAAGGTTATGATATTGGATTTGCAAGAAATACCTGTGCAACACAAATGAGTATGAATGTCATCCTTCCTGGAGGGCCTTATGTGCAAGCACCACTGCCACAAGTTGGACTAGTGAGAAATAATTCTGATGCTAAAAGGTGGTAGTGTGCTTTTGGTTAGAAGAAGGGTTGTATTCCTCCTCCACAACCTTCTCTGCCCACAGTTCACATATCAGAGAACCGATATGAAGTGGGCAAGGTTTCTGATGAGGATCAGTTGAAACAAAGACACATTAAATCCATCCTTAATAAATTAATGCCCCAAAACCTTGAGAAACTTTTTGAATAGGTCAAAGAAGTGAACATTGACTTTGCATCATGTATTCATGGTATAATATTCAAATATTTTACAAAGCCTTGATGGAGCTGGCTTTTTGTGAAATGTATGAAAAAATCTGTTTTCAGCTTGTTGTAGGAATACCAGAATTTTATGAAGATAATGAGAATGTTGTTTTCAAGCGAGTTATTTTGAACAAATGTCAGGAAGAATTTGAAAAATATGAAAGAGAAGAGGCAGAGGCCGAGAAAGCAGAAGAACATGGTGAAAAAATCCTTTCAACAAAAGAAATAAGGGAGAATAATGTTGCAGCACGATGAAGAATTCTAGGAAATATAAGGTTTATTGGTGAACTTAATAAAGAAAGTATGTTGATCAAAAAAATTATGCATGCATGCATAAATAAATTAATTGGTGAATTTCAACATCCAGAGGAGGAAAATGTTGAAGCTTTATGCAAAATGATGAGCACTATTTGTGATATGATTGACCATTCAAAGGCCAAGGAACATATTGATGCTTACTTCGATAGGATCACAAAAATGTCCAATAACCAAGGGCTTACCTCTAGGCCGAGGCTCATGTTGAAGGATCTGATTGATTCAAGGAGGAATGGATGGCAACAAAGGAAGAAAGTTGAGGGCCCCAAGAAAATAGAGGAAGTGCATCGGGATGTTGTGCAAGAACTACATGGACAGGGAGGCCGCTCTCGAGGTACCAATATGGGACATTCAGGTCGGAGACTTGTGACACCACTTGATCATGGTGGGAGAGGACCTGTGATGCCACCTTACATGGCAGGTGCATAGACAGGTTCACTTCCACATATGGGTGGGATTAAAGGGCCACAACCCCATATGGTATCACGTGATCGTGGATTCACCAGTTAAGATGCTCAAATTGTGGATATATAGGGATCAATTTGAAAATCAATCTATGCAAAGCCCTTCAACACTCAGAGCTTCTGATGATGGCCACTTGACTCTTGGTCCTAAGGGAGGTCTTGAAAAACGAATAAGAGGGAGGGCTTAGCCTCTTCCATATGCTAAGAGTGCTCTAGCAGATACTCCACCATTCACATCCTTAGTAATAGACAAACAAGTGCAGGTTCGATTTCAGGTTGCAGTTCTAATTGGATGTTATTTGGTATGAGAGATAAAATTTTGACAAGGACTTATGCTGCATAAAAGCCTTTATTTTCAAAATCATGTGTCTAAGAAAGAAATTTTTTGGATAATGACATAAGAGAGTTTAAGAATTCATACTCATAAGGTGACAGAGGTGGGAAGAATGCAAATGCTGAATTTCAACTATAAGAACATTCTTCTCAAAGAACTTTGAGTTCACAACTCATTGAGGTTAAACTTAGGAAAAAGGATGAAATTGAAATCAAATAATATTACAGGTGCATTCCTTTACAAAGCTTCTATGCATTTTCATTATGTCTTTTAGAGAATTCAAAAATTTTCCCTGACTTTTTCTTAATTTTGCATGACATACCATCCAGTGTGAGAGATTTGAAGGAGGTAACTTTTTGTGTAGATGACCTTAAAGCCCAAATTTTCCATTCAAATATGGTTTCGATTTGGGTATTATATTCTTTTTTCAGGAAAGATGTTAAAATTGACCTTCTGGGGAATCTACTTACACATTTATGCAAGTCTGAGCCTTTCTTGCTAAATCAAGGACATCTTACTGAAGGGTAATGTGAAATTTTGTGTTTGTTCTTATTCAAGTTTGAATTTACTTAAGGACTGCTACAATCTATGGTCATTTGCAATTATGAACTATAAATATATATAATTTTGATGTTTCTAGGTTGGAGACTGTGCTATTTTCATTGGAGGATGCTATTATTGATGCACCCAAGGCTCTTGAGTTCCTTGGTCATGTAGGGTCAAAATTCACTAAGCTGATTCCATGTCATTAGAACAGTTTTGCATCCTTCCTGGGAAACAAATCCATTACAGAATAGGAGTTTCCCAAGAAGGAATTTATAACATGAAACCAAAAAAATTACAAGCAATGTTAATTTGTCTTTCCAAGGCATATGATAGAGAAAATTGGCTTTATTTAGGGCTACTCATCCATATAGGGTTAAATGTGGAATTGGTTAACTAGATAATGAATTGTCTTTCCTCAATATATGTGCAATTCCAATTAATGGCTCAATATATTCTTCTATCATGCCTACAAGAGACCATGGGTAGGTATGACTAATGTCTCCTCTGTCATTTTTTACTATAGAGTAGGTGGTCTCAACAGAGTTATAACAGAGTCAAAAAGAACTATAAACTTGGAAACTATACAAATAGGATTTTCCCTAAAATTGACATATTTACTCTTTGTTGATTATGTTTTGCTTTTGGGTGATATGACCAAGGTAGATGCAATTATGCCGAAGGAACCCAACCTTGAAGAACTGAAATTCCTACCTTAAAAACTACCAACAACTGAGGAGCTACAAGAATCAACACCATCTTTTATTTGAACCTAAATAGTCTTATTATCTCCGTGTATTTCCCTAATCACAATGACTAGTAGATTATCATCATGGATTATTTCTCTCATTCTATTTATTAGTAAAATCCACAAAATGTATCCCTACATTTGAATCTTGGGAAAAAAAAAACATATAATTGTTATCATTTAAATTATCCATATCTCTTGGAGTCCAAAAATCAATTTGATTTGGATAAGATTTATTTATAACCTCAAAAGAAACCCTATTATAAGCTGAAGGACCATTATGTCCTCTTGAGTCTTGACAAAGTATGATGGAATGAAATGGGGTGAAGACTATATCAGTGAAGACCAGATCCATGTTTACCATGTCAGAACCTAGGTTCATTGAGATGATGACATTGGTTTGAAGATGTCCACCATACAAACTAGGACCACCCATACTTATCATTACCATCTCTCTTTCATCATCAAGATTAACCTACTGAGGACCTATAACCCGTGGAGGCCCATGGTAGTCATTGCAATGTAATTTATTAGAATACATGCCATTTCTTATTATGAGATTTACCACATCCGACAATGGCATCATTCACATCATTTTGAAGAAGTCATCAAATTAAGTCAACATATTTTTTTTTTCACATTTACAACTTCCCTCACATTTGTTGGCTCTTGAAGCTCGAGCACTTTCATAACAAAAATAGGCAAAGTCAAACAACAAAAATAGTCCACTCTCTTTTCATTTTCTAATATTATAATGAAATTTTATTAGAGACATTGTTTGTTTGTTTGTTTGTTTTGGTTAGAATAGGGTTTGTTCTTGTTTTTATGCGACTTTCAATTTATCATATGTAGCATGTTGAGAAATGGGAAAGAATAATATGTGACATTTATCTTGCAGAAATTGATGCTCAATGAAAGGATACATAGTTTAACCAAGCTACAATTCACTTTGGTAAAGATGGAGGAACATCTTAAAAAACTGCTTAAGAATACACCATATACAAAGTTTGACCATAAGCAATATATGCATTCTTCTTTTATAGATATGTTATTTTTTCTACCCAATATATCACAACAAGAAAAATATTGATATTGTAGAATTTGTTTTAGGACGTCATTGAGGTAGATTTTTCTGATGTCCTATTTTATTGATATTTTCTCATATGTCAGGAAGGCTTTAAATATGAATTAATATGTTCATGAAACAAATCAGATTCAAATTTTATAGATATAAAAGATAAATACAAATGTCAATGTATTTGTTTGATTGTTACTTGACTCTACGGTGGGTAGGTTACAGGAAATGTGATTGGAAAAAGGAAGGGGAGACGATGCATATCACGTCTTGGATATGGTTCATTCGCTATTAGAGATTGCTTAGACACCTAAGCCTTCGACTTTGCAAATATTTCTAGTAGGAATTCCTATGGTTTTTAATGTTGTGATTATTTCACTTCATGGTTATTCTAGGCAAGCAAATGCTTTAGGAATTCCATACACGACATCGGTGGACAGGTAAACAAATTTTTTATAATTGAAATTTCCATTCCATGATATCCTCTCTTTATTGTTTGATTGTATTTTGGACGCTTATTTTGATTTTCTTTTTTCTTTTAACTATGAAATTGAAAATACTTATTACCATGTCCATTTAAACAACAACCAAAGTTTGAAGATGAAATTAGTATTACACTATATTTATTGGAATCTTTATAGCTATTTTGTATTAAAATATTTTCATGACTATCAGAAAAAGTTGCTTTCATGTTGTTATTTGAGTACATGTTGTTTATATACTTGACTAAGTTCATGCGTTAGAAAATGAAATGTTGTTGTGAATAAAACGACAGGGATTAAACATCACACCACAAATTATTTGTTTTCACAAGTTATCTACAGCTTGAGCTTTTTAGCATATAACTTAGTTGACATGATTGTTCCTAAGCTTTCCTTGAAAGTTGAATACTAAGTCACTAAGGTGTTATTTTCTATATATGGTGATATTTTATTTTCTTTGTTTATACAGGTTATCTGGCCACATTATAATGGAAATTATCGCCACAATGAAGATAATTTGTTCGAGTTTCTTACTTGTATGGAGAAAAATGGCTTTGACACTTCTGATGTTGAGGTATATGTTGTATAAATTATTTATAGTCTAATTTAGTTTATATTCTAGTGTTCATTGTTTTTCATGTCTTACACTCTGCATTGTATCTTCTTTTGTTTTCAGAGAATGAACACAGTATTGATGGTAAGAAGCATGAATTGAAAAAAGAGGGGAGCAATAACATTGAAGCGACAAATGAAAAAAGAGAGAGGAGAACTGGTCTAGTGATACTCTTAGAGCCAATATCATGCATAAGACACACATATAAAGACTAATGGTCAAGTCTTCAAAGTTGGTGAATTCATCTGCAATGCCTTGAAAACACAACGATAATGTTTGAAGTGATGAAACATCATTTAATGTGTAAATTGTAGTCCAACCAATATTAAGTTGGAAAATCATATTGTAATACTTTAACATTTTATAAAATATAATTTATGTGGTTGAAATTATTTATAGTTGCACTTGATATTGTTTAGTATTGTAATTAAAATATGCAACTTTTTGTTTTCATATTAGATAAACATGCACATTGTATGACATTTTTAAAATCATACAAATTAATTTATGTTGATTAATAATGAGCAAAAAATCAATTTAAAACTACTAAATTAATAGTTTATATTGATTAATGATGAACACAAATAAAATGAATATACAACTAAATTAGTCATTTATAATGATTATTAATGAAAGTAAATGAAATGAATATAAACTACTAAATTAGTCGTTTATATAATGAATAAATGACTACTTCAAATGATAATTTTGTGACTACAAATGACAACTAAACTTTGCATATATACAACTATTAGTAGCTAATTTATAGTATCTTATAACACGACTAAAATTTATTCATATTTCTTCAGTCATTAATTGGTTTCAAACGATGACTAAAATTTGCATATATATGACTATTAGTAGCTAATTTACAGTATCTTATAACACAACCAACATTTTGGTCATATTTCTTTGGTCATTAATTGGTTTTCTCGGGTGATCATATAGTAATATATTTGGTCATTAATTGTCATCATTAATTGTAACAATTAATGACCAAATCAAAGATCAAATTAATGACTAAATCAATGACTAAATAAATGTCCAAATTAATAACCAAATCAATGAATAAATTAATGACCAAATCAATGATTAAATTAATGACCAAATATACAACTAGACAACAAAATTGAGATAACCAATTAATGACTAAGCTAAAAACGACCAAAAGTTGGTCGCGTTATAAGATACTGTAAATTAGCTACTCTTGGTCACCGACCGAAAAATAGTCGTTTATACGCAAATTTTAGTCGTTTTTTTAGTAACTAATTAGCCATTTTGTACCAGTTTCAACCTAATATCTACTAAGGAGTTGTTCCACGGTAAGGATGTTGTTCCGCAATCAATTAATTGATTCTAAAAAGTAAAGACATGATAAAAACAAAGGGGTAAGTAGGTAGATAAGGATTTCCAAGTCACTGTGAACTGTGGAATACCATTTCTAATACATGCGGTCAATCTCCCTGAATGTTGTATTCAGTGTATCACAGTAAAAAAGGCGGCCAATTCGGTTACCTATGGAAGGATAAAAAATTATAGGGGAATTCTAAAATGTACCGAGAGGTACGTGGAAGTGCAATTCCTAGTAGTGCTATCTAATGTGTACTGTACGATAGGAATTATTTTGATATACCCAAGGGTATGTGGAGAACGATTTGATATACCTACGTACGTGGAATACCAACTGCCCACAAAATGTAACACAAACAAGTAATGACAACTCCAACATTTAAATACGCCAGAACACGTCTCTATCCTAGACCTCTATGCATGTTGTTAATGTTTCAAATTCTCCTTAGATTGATTGAGTAAATATTAGATTTGATCTTCAATTATGTTTCAAGGATCACAATACGAGGTCAACTGAATTTCCTATAATGCAATCTAGCATGATAACAATAATTATTTTATTTTCAATGAAAATATATCTATGGGAGGGAATAAAAAAAGAATAATGCAGTAAACAAATATTCCTAAGTAAGTCCGCGAAATGAAAATATTATGGATTCATTCCCTAGTGGAGTCGCCAATTTTTATTGGAAAATTCACTTTGGTGGACAAAAATGAACTACTCTTAGCTTGTTTTGGCTTGACCCAAGTTTGGCTTGTACTTCGTACCAAAAAAACCCTATACCTGTTACAAAATTAGGGGCTTTGAACTACACCGAATCCCCTAGACTCCACGTAGTATATATGACTTCGCGGCACCGCGCACTCCACTCCTCAAAATGTAGAGTCTTTGACAAAAATTGGACCAATTTGGGTTGTGCCCAACAACTCCCTAAATATAGTTGTCTGATCTAGAACAACATAGGGAAAAAAGATCTATGTTTTCCTTAGAGGGATTAGAATACAAAAAATAGACCTACTTGGAATTTATAGTAATTACTCCTCTTCTCTTCACTTTTAAGCTCCAACTCTAACTCCATGCACTATAAATGGAACCTGCAACAATGACTAAAATAAGCAAGAGAACTACGATATCCAACGTTTAAATACGCCAGAACACGTCTCTATCCTAGACCTCTATGCATGTTGTTAATGTTTCAAATTTTCCTTAGATTGATTGAGTAAATATTAGATTTGATCTTCAATTATGTTTCAAGGATCACAATACGAGTTCAACTAAATTCCCTATAATGCAATCTAGCATGATAACAATAAGTCTTTTATTTTCAATGAAAATATATCTATGGGAGGGAATAAACAAAGAATAATGCAGCAAACAAATATTCCTAAGTAAGTCCGTGAAATCAAATATTATGGGTTCATTCCCTAGTGGAGTCGCCAATTTTGATTGGAAAATTCACTTTAGTGGACAAAAATGAACTACTCTTAGCTTGTTTGGGCTTGACCCACGTTCGGCTTGTACTTCGTACCAAAAAAACCCTATACCTGTTACAAAATGAGGGGCTTTGAACTACCCTGAATCCCCTAGACTCCACGCAGTATATATGACTTCGCGGCACCACGCACTCCACTCCTCAAAATGTAGTCTTTGACAAAAATTGGACCAATTTGGGTTGTGCCCAACAACTCCCTAAATATAGTTGTCTGATCTAGAACAACATAGGGAAAAAAGATCTATGTTTTCTTAGAGGGATTAGAATACAAAAAATAGACCTACTTGGAATCTATAGTAATTCCTCCTCTTCTCTTCGCTTTTAAGCTCCAACTCTAACTCCATGCACTATAAATGGAACCTGCAACAATGACTAAAACAAGCAAGAGAACTACAATATCAACATAGCATAATCCAATATATTGAATCAATGAGTCAACATGGCATTGAAATACATAAGCATCAATGTGACACAAGTATAGGAAAAAATAGTGCTTTTTGTATTAATAAATAAAGGAGAGAGTTACAACCATATATAGAAGTTGACTTTCTATATGTCTCCCCAATTGTCTTGTCCTTCCTTTCCATAAAGAAAACCTTCAAACTCAACCCTAATGAAAATGGACAATGATTCCTTTAGCTCAAAGCAACAACATCAGGGCACTAGTAATATCTGTAAGCCAACTAAGACTCTATGGGAGGCAGTACATTTATAAGGTAAAAGTGGTAGTTTAGGATTTACCAATCTAGGCTTGAGATCCAATTATGAGGGAGGATGAGCTCAAGGGATGAGAAATATGATCACTAGAGTAGGATCAGATTGGAATTTGAGCTCTCTATCCATGGTAGATGGTTAAAACCACCTTATAAGCTTTTGAAAGGAGATTTTTCGTAAATATTTTTTTATTTTCAAGAAATTATAGAAACGGTGCACGTGCAAAATAGAGAAACCTACATTGATCAACACGGGTTCTCAGTTATACAACTTGCATCCAACGCAGGTGGACAAGAATTCAAAGTGCGATGGGGTTAAAAACATGGTTTTTGAGCAGATGGACTTAGAAACTCAAACTTTTTGGAGAAGTGATGCTTAGGAATTTGCAAAGGGATTATGACAAAGCATTCAAGAATGTTAATTGATCGAGTTTTCAAGCCTATTGAGCAGGTGTGAAAATATGGCGTATAAAAAACAATATAAATATATAAATAAATAATAAATGTAATAATAGTTAATTAAACAATAAGTATTTACTGAAGAGGCATGTCTCTAAGGACATTTTTAATACAAAATCATCTCACTTGTATTAAAATATTCTTATATATAATTACTTGTCCTACAATTGATGTATTTGCCTTCAAAGTGTTTTGAACATTATTATAGAGTACAATATTTGTTCATTACATTTGTAATAGAGTATTCCTTTGAGTATACATAATTTGTGCGTTACATTGGTATGAGAGCATTCCTTTGAGTATACGAACTTTGTTCGTAACATAAAATTTTCGAAGCAATTTTTTGGGTACATTCATGAAGTATTTTGGGCAGTCTTAAAAATTATTAGAGCAGGTCCAAACCAACAATTAAACTAATTCCCGAACAATTTATTTATGTGTGTTTGGTACAAATCTTGGTGAATTCTTGCAAGTGACTTTAGAACAAATTTTGGAGAACTATTGACTAGCCTATTGAATTCTTACTGAAGCAGTATTAAATCCCCTTTTTGAAGTAGTCTAAGAGCATAAATTTAAAATTACATGGACCATAATTATGGACTTTTTATGTATAATTCCAGACACCTTTTGGAGTCCTCTTGAAGACACTTTGGAGGAGAATTTGGAGACTTCCTAGAACAAATCTTGGAGCCTGTTTAAATCATATTTCAAGCTGACATTGAAGATATTGAAGAGAATTTCGATCAATCTTTGTAGTCCTTCTTGAAGCAGACTCGAAGCAGACCTTGAAGACTAGGTTGGATCTTGGATTTAAATTTGAGGATTGGATTCCTCATACAACGGTGGATCCTTGTGAGAGACCAAGTTGGAGCCTGTATTTGTAGTTGAGAATTAGAGTCCTCATTCAAGGTTGGAGCCTTGAAGGAGTTAAATATTTTTTTGTACAAGTTTAAGCTTGAGTATTTGTATAAGAGGATTTGAGTCCTCATTATTTTCAGTAATAAAATTAATTTTATTGTTCTACATATTATGTTCTTATATAACTAGTGATATTAACTGATTCACCCCCCCAGTATTTCCAACAATTGGTATTAGATCCAGTACCTTCAAGCGGAGCCTAAAAACTAGAAGGTATATCCTAAGAACACAAATGATAAAATAAACAAAGAAAGGCTCCAAAACTTCTGAATATATCCCCTCATCAATCATGAAATCCAAAGTAAATCAGGTTGGAAAAGCTCAACTGCACGATGGAAATAATTATGTGTCGTGGGGCAACAAAATGGAGTATTATCTAATGGCTCTAAGATACGAGGTATGGAATCAATTTTTAATGGAGACACAACTACCAAGGAGTCAAAAGAATACAATAGAAAAGTGATGGAAGCAATCTTGAATATTCTATAAAATTTTGTAAAAATAAAAGTGGGTAAATGTTCAACTAAAACACTTTGGGAAAAAATTCAAAAACTCCATGAATCTGTCTTTGTACCTGTTTAACTAGAACTAGAGTATGTGGAACAAGGGCACAAGGACAATCATGATTTAAAGGAAATAAATGAAGGAAACAACAACATGAAAAACTATGAGGGTAAAGAAGACTCTGAAGTAGATCCTAAAACATAGGTTATGGCTACTATAGAAGAAATACATGTATTAAAAGAAGAAAATGAAGATATTAAGAAGTTGATACAAGAAGTTAATGGTACAAATGATGAAGTTTCCCTCCTAATACTCCAATTAGAATAAGCGAAAAGAAGAGAAGGATTTTGGATCAAATAAATATTTGAGGACTTCAAAAAACTTGAAGAAGAAATTAATTCTTTTAAGACCCAACTTGAAGAATCAAGAAGAGCCAAAGAGACAATGAAAATCTAAAATGTTGAAGAAATAAGAATATTATGAAAAAGGTGAGAAATAAGTTGTCTCACTAAGAGTTGAGGTTGAAAAGTTCAATAAAAATTCAAAAATTTCCCAATTATTAGATGATATCCTTAGCCACTAGATATCACCATTTGATAAAATGGGACTTGGTTATACAGGTGAATCTCCTAAGACCAAATTAGAAGAAAAACCTGAAAACGATGTCAGTTTCCCCTATCCTAAAAGTTGTGCCAATGAATTCAAGGAATCTTATCTCTATGCAAGTAACAATGAGGATCAACCAAGGATTGAACCCCTTCCAAGGCGAATCGGCTTTAGAAGATAATCAAGAGAATACTACTTATCCAATTACCCAAGAATGTTTTATGGTTATGATTATTTATGCACTAATTTCAATCATAAAGCTAGATATTGTAGAACATACTACAATAATGATTATAAAGGCCATCATAAAAACCCTAGAAGGAAGGTTGCAAGTAGACAAATTTGAATTCCTAATGGCTATGACAGTATAAATTACAATTCAGCTACTACATTCTTCAAGCTCAATATAGAATGTTACCAATGTCTCACTTTTGGATATATAGCACGAGAATGTAGAAGTAGAATGAAGTGGGTTCCTAAGAATATCAAAGAACAAAAGTGATATGAAAATCCCATCAATATTTGGACAATAAAACAAGAAAATCCAAAGGTAGAATAACCTAACCTGATCTTGCATGGTCAATGCACAAATTGATAAATCACCTTGAAAATTGAGTACTCCAAGACAAATACAACTAGGTTGTGAAAAAAGTAAATGATAGCACTTGCACCAAAGAAGAGTGACTATTAATGTAACAAGGTTTCTCTTCCTAATTCAAACTTGATCTTCTAAAGCCTGCACTCTATTTCTAGAATATATTATACTCATTTGATCCTACAAAACTGAAAAATGAAGCATCTTAAATATGTGACAAATAAGAGAGATGTTAGGTATTATTACTCAAAGTATCATGAAGAAAACCACATCATATTATCAATAAAAGAAGGTTGTGGTTTAGTCCTAGAGTTTTTCAGTTTACAAAGAAGAGTGTTTTTGACATCTTGGTAGAAATGGTGAATACAATTTATAAAGTATAAAATATTTCCATTGTGATGAAGTTTCGTAAGAGGTATGTTAGATAATGTGCTCATCAAATGTGGAGACACGCTATGTGATTATATGAGCTAAGGATTAGAGCATAGCATTATACAAGGCATGGAATCATGGATTATACCTTGTATTGAATCAATGAGGAACAGGTAAAGGAAGGATGAGCTATTAAATGATAAAAAAGGGCCATGATACTTATTTCAAGCATGGAAAGAAAAGCACCATAAATTTGAAAATACATATTACTAGTTGAAGGCAGTGAAGAAAAATTAGTAGTAGGACTATATTTTTTTTTAAATGGAAAATATCCAGGGTACACAAAGGGGAGTAAGGGAATTTTCAACACATATAATGATATATGAAAAATTTTATGGGATTCATTATATTAATTCCAATTTTATTAGACATTCTGGAGTTTATAGGAATACTTTTGCAATATTCCTTAGTGGCAGAGCTTCACTGCAAGTTTAATTGTGTTGGATGTTTTTTGAAAACCAAAAACTTTGTGATCATGTTACGAGTTAAAATTAAGATGATATTGGTGAATAATTTCAAGATCATAAATAAAATTATAGTGCCCCTGATGAAGATAGAGGAGAGAATATAGGGGAAGAAAAAATTAAAAATCAAGATGACAGGTGGAGTAGGTGACAAAGCATCCCATTTTCCATTGATTTCAAAGGGGGAGAGAAAGAGAAGAAGCATGAATACATGGGGAGTTATGGTAGATGTGTTGCCATAAATGAAAAAAGGGGGAGATTGTTGGATGATATTTGAAATTGATGTCAAAGTATCCATTTGAGTGTTGTCCTTGTTAAATTAGTGATTAAATTTTGAATATTGGATACAAACTGCTCTTGAATACCGTGATAACGATGATGTCACTGTTTGTCATGGATTGGAATTTTTTTTACTTTCTCGTTTTTTCCCATTGAACATATGTCAGTTATGTGGATTAAATCAAAATGACCATATACTATGTATTTTTCATCATTCTCAGTGTCATAGGTTGGATGGTTATTGAATTACATGATGTAATATCTAGAATAGTTGTGATGTAGGTAAATATATCCTTCATATATAGACTCGTGGGAAAAAGGACCATTTTTTTCTACTACAAACTGATTAACTTGCCTGATTTCAATTTTTGTGAGGGTGTGATCATCTACTCAGGCCGACTTGGCCTATTTTCTTCCAAACTAATTGCAAACTTTGTATAGGGTTTCTCTTCCACTTTGTGATTGAAGTTGTTACACCATGTTTTGGTCATCTAACCTATTATCATTAGATGGACCCAAGTACACCATGTAAGACCAATTTTACTCTAAGTAAAATTTCTTTCACTATGTAAAATAACTTAATAAAACACATTTATTAAGTTGTTTATGGTCTAAACAGGAAACCCCAAAAGGAAATATTAAACAAATCTATATTTGTTTGATTTTCCTCATGGAATAATTAATTAAAAAATAATTTAATTATTATTCTGGGTCATATTTAACCCAAAACAAGGAAATTAATTAGATAAATCCTTATTTATCTTATTATTTTCTAGGAATAATAACGATTTCAATGATTACTTGAAAAAGGGAAACAAGAAAAATATTGCCACAATGATCACAAATAATCACTATAAATTCACTTCAAATGAATTCAGTGATAATTGCAGAAAAAATGGAATAAAAAGGCTAATGATCAATTCTTATACTCCACGACAGAATGGATTCACAGAAAGAATGAATTGAACTCTCATGGGAATGGTAAAATCTATGTTACACTTCAAGGGTTTAAGTACAATGTATTGGGAAGTAGTAGTTCAAACGACAACTTATTAAGGAATCAATCAACCACGCCATCATTAGATGGAATTACTCCATATGAAACTCGGTATGGTACTAAGCCTTCAGTAAATCATCTTCAAGTTTTTGGCTCCACTTGCTATACTTTTGTTCCTACGGAAAAAGGGACTAAATTATAAATCAAAGTATGAAATGCATGAAAAGAAAGGATTCATATTGCTATCAATAGAAAAATTATTATTGTTCGGGATGTTCTCTTTGATGATACAGAAATTCAAATATTTCAAGAGCTTGACAAATATTATTAGTCAGTTGGAGAAGGTGGCAGAAAAATAAATTCCTCGAAGAAAATCGTATTCAATTGATAGATAATTAGCCCCCAATATGAATATGCATGAATCAGATAATTCTTCTTTAGATGATAATTCTTCAACATAGTGAAGATCTATTCCAGTTTCTTTACCGTAGGGACAACATTGTATACCAAGGTGGTTCACACAATTACTAAAATATGTCCACTCATGAATTCATTGAAACCACATTTTTTCTAGAAGTAATGAAGCATAAGGAATGGAAACAAGTCATAGAGAACAAATATGACTCATTGCAAATGGAACATGGAAACTTGTTGATTTCCAACAAATGCTAAAATACTGCAAATGGGTTTATTGAATTAGATATAAAGTAAATGAATTAGATGAGTATAAACGAAGTATTATGGTTAAAGGCTTTGCCCAAAAAGAACGATGGACTATGAAGAAACATTTGCCCCAATAGAAAAGGTGGAACACAATAAGAATGTGATAAAATTTGTTGCATGGAAAGATTGAACACTTCATCAAATGGATATGAAAAGTGCCTTTCCTAATGCTAGTGATTTATTTGAAGAAATCTATATGACTCAACCCCTAATATTTGAAGTTAAATGGTAGGAGCATAAAGTTTTTAGACATAGCTTTATATGGCTTGAAACAAGCACCCAAAGCATGACCAAAATAGATGAATACCTTAGGCATGTTGATTTTCATCATTGAGAGTTTGATGATACTCTATGTTTCAGGATGAAAAGTCAAAATTCAGTGATCGTTGTTCTTTATGTTGATGACTTAATCATCACAAGCAATCATGAATTTCACTTCAAGCACGTGCAACGTGAACTTCAAAAGGGATTTAAAATGACAAACTTGGGGCCATTTCAGTAGTATCTTGGAGAAGTATGATATTCAAAAAACACCATTTATTGATAATCAACAATAAAGATGGACAAGAATAAATTTTTTTATAATATGACCAAGCATGTTGACACCAAAAATCGCATCAAGTATAGCATCATCAAGCTAGAATATTCTATCTAAAGATCAAACATTTTCACTAAGCCATTAGTTAAAAAAAAAAAAAAAATTGCCTGAGTTTAGAGAATGAAAGTTGTAAAACTAAACTTCAAGACTAAAAAAGAGAATGTTAACATCATTGTCATCAATTTTATTTAGTTATTTAGTTATATAGTTTTCCTAGATTAATAATGTTATTGTAAAATGTATTTTTTTAGAATAATAAAATTAATTATAGGTGTGTTTTATTCTTTAAAAGATAAATAGGCCTATAATAGGTGTGTTTTATGTTGAAATATATATATATATATAGTCTCTCACCTCCTACGTAAATCTTTTTTCTCTAATTAATAAAATTTGTCCAATGACAATTTTGCTTACCATAATATACAACTTTATTTTTATGTACAAATACTCACTCTTGGGATGCACTAACAACTAAGAAAAAAATTGAATAGCTTAATAAATAAACACTAATTTCACAAGAAATTCAATTGGAACAAAGTGTACAATGTTTAGGGCCTTGAGAAACTTTTCAAAAGATGTTTGTGTCACTGAGATCTCTTGAAACTATAGAATTAATCCTTCAAGCATAATTCCTTCAATCACAATGCATATTAATCTTCGCATATCCTTCAAAGTGCATAAAGTTATTTGGGTTTAAACATGTAAGTGATCAACATTGTTTATCAAGATAATTTGTAAAATATAATTAACTGATAAAATTTGTAAAATAACTCAATAAAATATATTGCTTAATAATTATGAAACAAAAAGTGCTAGAGCAGGTGCCCTAGCTGCGTCGTCCTCGCCCTTCGACCGAGAAGGAAGTGTTGCATGCCCTAGCTGCGCCGTCCTCGCCCTTGCGTTGCTGCCCCTGCAGCTGCGCCTTCTCTCGTAGGGCCTCTGCTCCTGTTGCGTCCTGCTTCGCGGCTTGTTGTGGCTGCTCGCTCCCTTCTGGGCCGTGTCCTCCTGCTGTGTCATGTCCTCCTTTCCCCTTGCTCCCCCCTCAGGGTTTCT
Organism: Pinus albicaulis; assembly: GCA_034641835.2. Lineage (NCBI taxonomy): Eukaryota > Viridiplantae > Streptophyta > Pinopsida > Pinales > Pinaceae > Pinus > Pinus albicaulis. Next base: position 1,206,655,802 of record CM076574.1, read on the forward strand.
CTGTTCCGCTCGATCGGCCTCCCTCGCTGAATCTGCTGGGTCCCGCTCCGGTTCTTTCCTGCTTCTCCTAGGCTCTGAGATGCTTCGTCTTCCGTTTTTGCTTTGTGCAACTTGGGAGTGTTGCTGTTGATCTGCTCTTCACGGCCATGGAGAACCAGGGCTCACCCCTCGGTCCTTCGCTTTCTTCTCCCCCTGATGCTGAAGCTGCTTTCTCCTCTTTGTTAGCTTCGCTTCCCAAGAAGAAGAAGTCTAAAGCTGCCAAGTTTGTCAAAAAACTTGTTGATGTTCCTGAGGTCGTCCTTCCTCCGAAGGGCCCAATCCAGGTCGCTTTGTCCCTGGCAGATCGTGCCCTGGTGGGTCAATTCACGGGCTTTTGGCCCTCGCCAAAATCAACAGAAAATTGGGTTGTTAAGAACTGGATCCCGCTGATCAAGAACAAAGTCACTTCTTATTTCCTGGGAAGAGGCTAATTCCTATTCGAGTTCAACTCTAAGGAGGACAAAGACTTGATCTTCAGGAATGGGCCCTCAGGGTCTCTACCTCAATAAATGGACCCCAGACTTTGACCCGGCCGTGGATGTCCCGACGGCAGTTCCTATCTGGGTTCGGCTCCCAAACCTTCCTGTGCATTGTTGGAACTGGGATTCCCTTAAGCACATAGGCAATGCATTGGGAAAGTTCATTGGCAGAGCAAACAACAACGATCAGTATGACTGCGCCCGAATCTGTGTCGAGGTGGACTTAGAAGTGGGGCTTCCAGAGGCTATCAAAATAAAGGTTGGCAGTTGGACGCATGTGCAAGTGTTGGACTATGAGCAGCTCCCTTTCAAATGCCGTAAATGCCACATCTACGATCATTTTGCAAGAGGGTGTCCGACCAAAGGGGAAGCAGAGAAAGGAAAGGAAGATGGTTGGAATCAAGTTAAGCGGTCAAAGACCTCACACAAGAAATCTGGGGCCCCAAATGGCCAAGGCCCCCAGCCTGCCTCCGCCCAACGTGTCCCTCAGCCAACAAGTCAAAAAAACAAGTATGAGTTCTTAAGCTCTGAAGAAGAGGTTCCTCAGGAAGAGGATAGGCAAGATAAACCCTCAGAAAAAATGGCCTTAGCAGGATCAAGACCTGAAGAAAGTGCCACAGCAAGAAACAAGGAAAAGCACACAGAAGCCTCCGAGGAGGAACATGATTCAGAAGAGTCAGAGGAGGAAGGAGAAATAGGAGATACGCAGACATCGGTCAGAAGATCAGCAAGGGGCCGCAAATCTGCCAGAGAAAAGAGAGACCAAGAAACTTACAAAGACAAACTTCAGGGTTGTCAGCCCACTCTGAAGAAACTCCTAGGAAAAAATCCGAAGACATCTAAAAATCAAGCACAGGGCTCCAAGGGAGCCCATCATCATAAAAATAAATGATGAAGATCATCTCCTGGAATTGCAGAGGAATGGGGAGTAAAGTGAAAGAAGAAGCAATGAGAAGTCTTATTAGAAGAGAAGCCCCAGATATTCTTCTGATCCAGGAGACCAAAATGGAGGGCAATGAGTTCCTCCAAACCAGTAAAAAATTTTGGAATGGAAGCAAAGGCCAAGCAGTTTCAGCACGGGGAGCCTATGGGGGGCTGGGCTCTCTCTGGAATCCTCTCAAGTATAGGTTGGTCTCTGAGACCCTCAATACTCACTGGTTGTTTTTGAAGCTTCAACCTGTGGACTCGAGGGAGACTTTCTACCTTTTTAATTTCTATGTCCCAACAAATATAGGGGAGAAAAGGGAGTGTTGGGAATCCATCAGACATCTATTGGAATCAGAGAACTTGGAAAACATCATTATCGCGGGTGATCTAAATCTCACTCTGCGCATGGAGGAAAAGCGAGGAGGCACAATCGTAAGGGACCCAGCAAGGGAGTGGGTGGAGGATCTCATGCAAGACTGGGATCTGCTCGATATCCCCTCTGAAAATGGTAAGTATACCTGGTCCAATAAAAGAATAGGCCCCGGTCACATTGCTGCTAGACTTGATAGATTTTTGGTGCAGAGTTCTTTTCTTTTGTTGGGCTTAGAATCCAGATTGCATATCCTCCCTTGCAGTGTTTCAGATCATAAGCCTATTATGCTTGAGATGTTGGATTACATGGATCTTGGTCCCATACCTTTCAAATTCAATCCTCTTTGGGTCAAGGATCCTGAGTTCCTGAATTTAGTTCAGGTTAGCTGGAAAGTGCCAGTGAAGGGTTCACCTTTCTTCATCTGGGAAGAAAAACTTAGAAGATTGAAATTTGTTCTTAAATCATGGGCCAAATCTCTCCCCTCCCCTACACATGAGAGAAATCAGGCCCAAGACAGACTTGCTGATTAGCATCACGCTCAAAATGAAGATGTAGAAATCACTAAAGAAGTGCTTGATAAGGAAGCTGAGCTTTAGCAAACCTTTCATAAAGCCTGCCTTTCGGAGGAAGATCATTGGAGACAAAATTCCAGGAGTTTACGGCTTAAAGCGGGAGACAGAAACTCCGCCTTCTTCCATAAACAAGCTCAAGCTAGAAAGAGCTTCAATTCTATTGCAGAAATCAAAGAAGGAAACTCGACTCACAAAGACTTTGGGAGCATAAAGAAAGCAGCTTTCAATCACTTTAAAAAATTTTACAGAGAATAGGGAGTGACTGACCCAAACTCTAAATTTCTAGAGGCGGTTCCTTCTAAGATCTCCCCTCTCATGAATCAACATCTTGAAGCTAAGATCTCTATAAAAGAAATAAAGGAAGCTCTCTCCGACATGGAGCCCGACAAAGCCCCAGGCCCGGATGGCTTCACTGCAAGATTCCTTCAAACCTGTTGGCCAATTGTGGAGAAAGACCTCTACAAAATGATCTTGAAATCTCAAAATTGCCAGAAAATAGGGGGTAGCACCAATTCTGCCTTCCTTGCCCTCATACCCAAGGAAAAGGGCGCTAAAGATTTTAATCGGTTCCGTCCCATATCTCTTTGTAATATTGGATATAAAATAATCACAAAGGTGATTGCAAATAGGCTAAAAGGCATCCTCCCTGCCATCATTCCGGAAAATCAAGGCGGGTTTGTTCAGGGGAGACAGCTTGCTGACAATTTCATTCTTGTGCAAGAGGCGATCCACTCGAGCCAACTTCACAAGGAGAAAGGTATGGTAATTAAACTAGACTTGGCAAATGCTTTTGATCATGTTAGACTCAGTTTTCTTTGGGAAGTCCTTCATAAATTTGGCTTTGGAATGGGCTTTATCAATTGGATCCGCGCTTGTATTGTTGATCCCTGGATCGCTCCCTTGGTGAACGGGAGAGTTGCTGGCTTTTTCAAAGCTTCTAGAGGGCTTAGACAGGGCTGCCCCCTCTCTCTGCTTCTCTTTGTCCTCCATGTTTCTGTCCTGAGCTTCTATCTTGACCAGAAATTGGTTGATCAAAAGATCCTGGGGCTCAACATAGCCAAAGGGGTTAAAAATGTTAATCATACTTTGTTTGTTGATGATACCCTCTTGCTAGGGGTTGCCTCTATCAGATCAGCCTTAAAATTCAAGGAGGTTCTGGATTATTACAGTGAAGCTACAGGCAGCAGTTTGAACAAAGGTAAATGCAAAGTTTTTTGTTGGAATATCTCTGCCTCCATTCTTTCGGCCATCACCAGAATCCTGGGCTTTTCTGCCTCCCTCAGTTGGACCTCTTTTACCTATCTGGGTCTTCCTATCTTCTGAAAGCTAGCTTACATCAGAGATTGGATCGCTCTTCTGGATAAATTCAAGGCTAAAATTCAAGCTTGGGGATTCTCTTGGTTAAAACTTGCCGGCAAAACTGTCCTCATCAAATCTGTTCTCAGTAGTCTCCCCATTTTTCAATTCTCTGTAATCCTTGCCCCCATTGGCATCATCAAAAAAATGGAAGCCTTCATCCGCAAGTTCTTCTGGAAAGGCGGCAAACACAATGGCAAAAAAATACCTTTGGTTAGTTGGGAGAAAATCTGTAAGCCTCAGAATGAAGGAGGCCTAAACTTTAAAGACCTCAGCCTCCAAAATACAGCCATGGGAGCCAAAATTTTCTGGAGAATCATTGGTCCACACCCAGGATGGGCGCAAAGAGCTTTATGGAGGAAGTATTTCATGGGGAAACGGAAAATATGCCTGGAAACCTCACTGCCCACCTCAGGTTCGCAACTGATCAAACTCTGTCTCAAAGCAGCTCCTTTAATCAGAGACAAAGTGTATTGGATCCCTGGCAACGGCAAAGAAATCAGAATATGGGACAACGGCATCATGATGCATCCCCCGTTATCGAGCTATAGTTCTCTGCAAGCACTCCGACTATGGCTGGACCGAGCAGGTTGTGTTTCTCTATGGGACATTTCGTTGTGGGCTGGCAGCAACTGGCTGCGATGGAGACTTCCGCCTATTCCTCCAGAGCTAATTCAAGAAACCCCAGGGGCAGCTCCCGCCTTTGCGCGTTGGTAGGAAGGACGCCCGAGGTTGGGGAGATGCCCCAAGGCTATATACTGTTGCACAGGGGTATAAAAACCTCCAAGATTTCCCACACATCCCTCCCGACCCTGCTGTGTGGAAGGGGCTCTGGACTTACAAAACCATGCCAAAAGTTGATTCATTCTGCTGGCTATTATGCCACAAAGGAATTTTAACAGAAGACAGATTGAAGAAGAAAGGGTTCCAAGGTCCCTCACGTTGCCACTTGTGTTATGACAGTGAAGAGAACGCCCAACACATTATTTTGGACTACAAATTCTCAAAATAAATCTAGCAAAACCTCTTGAGTCATTGGAAAACAGAATTCATCTTACCAACGTCTATCCCTGACCTATTTGCAAACTGGCGAAACTTCTACCCAGAAACGCTCCCAAAAAATGAAAGTTTTAAAGCCGCTTGGCTCTCCTTGCTGAAATTTATCTGCAGGAAAATCTGGCTGGAGAGAAACAGAAGAGTCTTCAGAGATGAAAGCTTAAATCCGCAGTTCACCACCATCAAAATAAAAATTCTTTGGAAAGAAAGTCTGGGGGAGCATTTGTCGGACTCAAATCTAAGTCAGAAGACCTTGACTGGGGTGCCTCGTTGGATCTCCAATTCTCTGGAGAAACAAGGCATCACAAGGATACAATAGAGTGTCAATTCAGAGGGAAGGAGAATGATCTATCCGATTTGCTCATCAAGCAATCCAGATACTCTCTGTTCTTCGACGGGGCAGCGAAAGGCAATCCCGGATTGGCTGGGGCAGGAGGAGTTATAAAGAATAAGGAGGGCAGAATTGAGACTAAGTTCACTTGGGGTTTAGGTCATTCCACCAGTATTTAGGCAAAAGCCTTGGCTCTTCTTCAAGGTCTCAAGCAAGCTAAGGCCTTTGGTCTTTCATAGGTTAATATTATAGGAGATTCTCAGTCCATTATAAAAGTTTTATTGGAGGATTCTTCTCCTGCAGATCTTAGATTGGCAAGAGTGATTTCAAGAATCAGAATTTTGGTGAAATCTTTTCAGACTGCAAACTTCCTTCATGTATTGAGGGGGAACAATAAAGATGCTGATCTGGAAGCCAACGGGGCGGTGCCACTTCCCGCTGGCTCTCTCTTGAAAGACGGTATTGTGGAGTGGGACTCCATCCCTTAATTTAGAGTTATGTTTTACTGCATTATTTTGAAACAGTTTGTATGTACATTTAAGATAGGAAAATTAACGGAGATAGGAAAATTAACGGAGATAGATTCTCTAGTCTCGAGCAAAAAACGCGGATCTCCAAATTTTGGGGCCTATGATCAGTTAGTCGAAGTAAGCTCAAGGGCTATGCCCGATCTATTGTAACCGGTGAAAGGCATTTTGGCCAATTTCTAATATAAATCCATATCCGTTTCTGTAAAAAAATAATAATAATAATAATGAAATTTGATTGATTTGTAAATGATTTCTGGATTTTATCAAAAAAACCACTTGGATTTTATCAAAAAAAACATTTGTATAAGATATATTTTATTATTTATGCATAAATAATGCAACTCATAGCTATCAAAGGAAACAACTAATTAGATTTAATAAATACACTCTAATTTCACAAAAAATAAAATTAGAAGGCTTGGAACACAGTTCACAATGGAAAGTACCTTTAAAAATATTTTTAAATAATGTTATCATTATACACTAATTTCACAAATCAAGGAATTGGAATAGAGTGCACCATGGCTTATGCCTTGAAAACTTTTTTAAACAATATTTGTATTTGTGTTGATATAATTTCCCAAAACCTATCATTAACACTCATCATGATAAACTCTATATCATGTTCTTTCTCATTACATTCACCCTTAAAAAAATAATCATCTTCTTCAATGAATAATTCTTTCAGGTACCCTGCATATCAATCTTTGCATATCCTTCAAGGTGTGATTATCTTTTTGGGTGATTAAAGTTTATGAGCATTGATAAGGTAAGATTGGAAACTCCTAAATATTTCTTATTAAATATGAAGTTTTCTTTGATTTGCTATTGATTTTCCCTGAATCCAATCCAAACCCATCTTATAACAAGTTCAACGTCATTTTAATCAAAACCTATAATAATTTGTGCCTATATAGAGTCCCCATTGACATATTTCAAATATATTACACACGTTTAGATTTATGGAACAAAGGCAACTTTTGGATTTTTGGATTTGCAAATATTTTTCTAGATAAGGTTGGATTGAAAACTCTCAAATATTTCTTATTAATTATGAAGCTTTCTTTTATTTGTCACTGCTTTACCCTGGATTCAAACCAAACTATTTATAATATTATCTTATAACAATTTTGGATTTATGGATTCGCAAATATTTTTCTAGATAAGGTTGGATTGAAAACTCTCAAATATTTCTTATTAATTATGAAGCTTTCTTTGATTTTCCACTGCTTTAACCAAGATTCAAACTAAAGTATTTATAATACTATCTTATAACAAATTCAACATCATTTTAATCAAAACCTAAAAGCCTCTATGCTTATATTTCCCTTTGATAAGTCTCCAATGATGTATTTAAAAGATCTCACACGCAAATTTGAATTTGGATTTTTGGAGGAAAACAAAAATGGATTTCATAATTTCCAATAATTGAGGTTGAATTCAAAACAAAAACAAAAAAATTATTATTTATGAAGTTTCCTCTGATTTTCCGTGGATTCAACCCAAACTATCTTATAACAAGCTCAACATTATTTTAATCAAAACGTGTAAGCATGTGTACTTAACTTTCCATTTGATAGACTCCCTGGTGATGTATTTCGAAGATTTCACACACAAATTTAGGACTGGAACAAAGGATAATTTTGAATTTATGTAAAAAAACACAACTACAAAGATTCAATTCTCAATAAACATTATTATTAGTGTCTAAACTAAATTTAAAATACATTTTGTTAAAAAACTTGAACTAAAAAAGCACCAAATCTTATGGGCCAAATACGGTGGCTTGATTGAACCAAACAATTAAGAACATGTAATCTTATGGGCCCAACACTGTGTCCTGATTGAATCAAACAATTAAGAACGTGTATTTCCCTAGATTTTATCAAAAAAACCACTTGGATTTTATCAAAAAATACTTGTATAAGATATATTTTATTATATATACATAAATGTTGTAACTTGTAACTATCAAAAGAAACAACTCATTAGTTTTAATAAATACACTCTAATTTCACACAAAATAAAATTAGAACACTTAGAACATAGCTCACAATGGAAAATACCTTGAAAATATTTTTAAATAATGTTATCATGATACACTAATTTCACAAATCATGGAATTGGAACAGAGTGCGCCATGGATTATGCCCTCAGAACTTTTTTAAACAATGTGTGTCTTTGTGCTGATAGAATTTCCAAAAACCTAGCACTATTACTCTCATCATGATAAACTCCATGTCATGTTCTTTCTCATTAAATTCACCCTTAAAAAAATAATCCTCTTTTTCCATGCATAATTCTTTCAATTACCATGCATATCCATCTTTGCACAACTTCAAAGTGTGATTATATTTTTGGGTGATTAAAATTTATGACCATGGATAAGGTAGGATTGAAAACTCCTAAATATTTCTTATTAAATACGAAGCTTTTTTTGGTTTACTATTGATTTGCTTTGAATCCAAACCAAACTCATATTATAACAAGTTTAACATCGTTTTAATCAAAACATGCAAGACTTTGTGCTTATATAGAGTCCTCATTGACATATTTCACGTTTGGATTTTTGTGACAAAGGAAACTTTTGGATTTCTGGATTTGCAAATACTTTTTTGGATAAGGTTGGATTGAAAACTCTCAAATATTTCTTATTAATTATGAAGCTTTATTATATTTACCATTGCTTTGCCCTGGATTCAAACCAAACTATTTATAATACTATATTATAGCAAGTTTGGATTTCTGGATTTGCAAATATTTTTCTCGATAAGGTTGTACTGAAAACTCTCAAATATTTCTTATTAATTATGAAGCATTCTTTGATTTACCACTACTTTGCCCTAGATTCAGACCAAACTATTTATAATATTACCTTATAACAAGTTCAACATCATTTTAATCAAAACATGAAGCCTATGTGCTTATATTTCCCTTTGATAAAGTCTCCACTGATGTATTTCAAAGATCTCACACACGAATTTTGATTTCTAGAGGAAAAAAAAAATGGATTTCATAATTTGTGAATTGAGGTTGAATTGAAAACATGCAAGACTTGTGCTTATATAGAGTCCCCATTGACATATTTCACGTTTGTATTTTTGTAACAAAGGAAACTTTTAGATTTCTGGATTTGCAAATATTTTTTTGGATAAGGTTGGATTGAAAACTCTCAAATATTTCTTATTAATTATGAAGCTTTATTAGATTTGCCACTGCTTTGCCATGGATTCAAACCAAACTATTTATAATACTATATTATAACAAGTTTGGATTTCTGGATTTGAAAATATTTTTCTCGATAAGGTTGTATTGAAAACTCTCAAATATTTCTTATTAATTATGAAGCATTCTTTGATTTACCACTACTTTGCCCTAGATTCAAACCAAATTGTTTATAATATTATCTTATAACAAGTTCAACATCATTTTAATCAAAACATGAAAGCTTCTCTGCTTATATTTCCCTTTGATAGAGTCTCCAATGATGTATTTCAAAGATCTCACAAACGAATTTCGATTTCTAGAGGAAAAAAAAGTGGATTTCATAATTTGTGAATTGAGGTTGAATTGAAAACAAATATCTTTTATTAATTATGAAACTTCCTCTAATTTGCATTGGATTCAACCCAGACTATCTTATAACAAGTTCAAATTCATTTTAATCAAAACTTGTAAGCATGTGTGCTTATCTTTTCCTTTGATAGACTCCCTAGTGATGTATTTCAAAAATTTCACACACAAATTTGGATCTAGAACAAAGGCTAATTTTGGATTTTTGTAACAAACACAATGACAGAGATTCAATTCTCAATATATATTATATTCAGAGTCTAAACTAAACATAGAATAAATTTTGTTAAAAAACTTGCACTGAAAAAATTCCAAATCTTATGGGCCCAACACTATGGCCTGATTGAATCCAACATTTAAGAACATGTATTTTCCTGGATTTTATCAAAAGAACCACTTGTATTTTATCAAAAAACACTTGTATAAGATATGGTTTATTATTTATGCATAAATATTGCAACTCATAACTATCAAAAGAAACAACTTACTAGATTTAATAAATACACTCTGATTTCGCAAACAATAAATTAGAACACTTAGAACATAGTTCACAATGGAAAGTACCTTGAAAATATTTTTAAATAATGTTATCATGATACACTAATTTCACAAATCATGGAGTTGGAACAGAGTACACCATGGCTTACGCCTTGAGAAATTTTTTAAACAATGTTTGCATTTGTGTTGATAGAACTCCCCAAAACCTAGCACTAACACTCTCATCATGATAAACTCTATATCATGTTCTTTCTCATTAAAATCACCCTTAAATAAAAATCATATTCTTCAATGCATAATTCTTTCAATCACCCTACATATCAATCTTTGTTCATCCTTCAAGGTGTGATTATATTTTTGGGTGATTAAAAGTTATGAGCCTTGATAAGGTAAGATTGAAAACTCATAAATATTTCTTATTAAATATGAAGCTTTCTTTGATTTGCTACTAATTTTCTCTTAATCCTATCCAAACCCATCTTATAACAAGTTCAACATTATTTTAATCAAAACCTGCAAAACTATGTGCTTATATAGAGACCACATTGACATATTTCAAAGATTTTACACACGGTTGGATTTCTGAAACAAAGGCAACTTTTGGATTTTTGGATTTGCAAATATTTTTCTGGATAAGGTTGGAATGAAAACTCTCAAATATTTCTTATTAATTATGAATCTTTCTTTGATTTGCCATTGTTTTGCCCTAGATTCAATCCAAACTATTCATAATAATATCTTATAAAAATTTTAGATTTCTGGATTTGTAAATATTTTTCTAGATAAGGTTGGATTGAAAACTCTCAAATATGTCTTATTAATTATGAAACTTTCTTTTATTTGCCACTACTTTTCCCTGGATTCAAACCAAACTATTTATAATACTATCTTATAACAATTTCAACATCAATTTAATCAAAACCTAAAAGCCTCTCTGCTTATATCTCCTTTTGATAAAGTGTCGAATGATGTATTTCAAAGATCTCAAAGATCTCAGACACAGATTTGGATTTCTTGAGGAAAAAAAAAATGGAATTCATAATTTGCGATAATTGAGGTTGAATTGAAAACAAATATTTTTTATTAACTATGAAACTTCCTATGATTTGTCATGGATTCAACCTAAACTATCTTATAACGAGTTCAACATCTTTTTAATCAAAACTTGTAAGCATGTGCGCTTGTCTTTCCCTTTGATAGACTCCCTGGTGATGTATTTCAAAGATTTCACACAAAAAAGGTTAATTTTGGATTTTTGTAACAAACACAATGACAAAGATTCAATTCTCAATAAACATTATTGTCAAAGTCTAAACTAAACATAGAATACATTTTGTTACAAAAACTTGAACTAAAAAAGTTCCAAAACTTATGGGCCCAACAATGTGGCATGATTGAACCCAACAGTTGAGAACATGTAACATGTGTTTCCCTAGATTTTATCAAAAAAAGAACTTGGATTTTATCAAAAAAACACTTGTATAAGATATAGTTTATTATTTATGCATAAATATTGCAAGTCGTAACTATCAAAAGAAGTTTATTATTTATGCATAAATATTGCAAGTCGTAACTATCAAAAGAACAACTAACAAGTTTTAATAAATACACTCTAATTTCACAGACAATACAATTAGAACACTTAAAAACATAGTTCACAATGGAAAGTACCTTGAAAATATTTTTAAATAATGTTATCATGATACACTAATTTCACCAATCATGGAATTGGAACATAGTGCACCATGGCTTATGCCTTGAGAACATTTTTACAATATTGTATTTGTGTTGATAGAATTCCCTAAACCTAGCACTAACACTCTCATCATGATAAACTATATATCATGTTATTTCTCATTACATTCACTCTTAAAAAAATAATCATATTCTTCAATGCATAATTCTTTTAATTACCCTGCATATCAATCTTTGTACATACTAAAAGGTGTGATTATCTTTTTGGGTGATTAAGATTTATGATCATTGATAAGGTAAGATTGAAAACTCCTAAATATTTCTTATTAAATATGAAGTTTTCTTTTATTTACTACTGAATTTTCCTTAATACAATCTAAACCCATCTTATAACAAGTTAAACGTCATTTTAATCAAAACCTGCAAGACATTGTGGTTATATAGAGTCCTCGTTCAAAGGCAACTTTTGTATTTATGGGTTTGAAAATATTTTTCCAGATAAGATTATATTGAAAACTCTCAAATATTTCTTATTATTATGAAGTTTTCTTTAATTTTCCACAGCTTTGCCCTGGATTCAAACCAAACTATTTATAATATTATCTTATAACAAGTTCAACATCATTTTAATCAAAACCTGCAAGACTTTGTGGTTATATTTCCCTTTGACAAAGTCTCCAATGATGTATTTCAAAGATCTCACACACAATACAATCCAAACCCATCTTATAACAAGTTAAACGTCATTTTAATCAAAACTTGCAAGACTTTGTGGTTATATAGATTCCTCGTTGACCTTTTCAAATAGTTATATAGAGTCCTCATTGACATATTTCAAAGATTTAACACACGTTTGGATTTGCAAATATTTTTATGGACAAGGTTGGATTGAAAACTCTCAAATATTTCTTATTAATTATAAGAAATATTAGAAATAGTTTATTGACCTTCTTGATAATTTGGAGTAATAAGTTGAGCCCTTTTATTCATAAACTATTATCTTGAAGAAGAAAATTTGTAAGTTGAAGGAGAAAAATACTCACTAAGTAATTGAGCTTTCTTATTTAAAAGCGTGCATGGAAACTATTTATGAATAAGTTGTCCGTCTTCAAGAAGAAACCAATAAACTATTTTACCAGTATTAAAACTTTGAAAGAATATCATGACACATTGTTGCTACAATTAGAAAATAAGAATGATATTATTCAAGGTTTGTAAGAATGCAAGAATTACCTTGAACTAGAAGTCAATCAACTACATAATGCTAATAAGGAGACTAATTTTGTTATGTTACAAGCCTCACCTTTTTTTATGTTACAAGTCTCACCTTTTGATATATTTTAGCTGGAACTCTACAATATATCTTATTAATTATAAAGTTTTTTTATTTTTATTAATTATGAAGTTTTCTTTTATTTGCCACTGCTTTTCCTGGAGTCAAACCAAACTGTTTATAATACTATCTTATAGCAAGTTTGGATTATGGATTTTTGGATAAGGTTGGAAAAGTTTTCTTTTATTTGCCACTGCTTTTCCTTGGAGTCAAACCAAACTATTTATAATACCATCTTATAACAAGTTCAACATAATTTTAATCAAAACCTGAAAGCCTATCTGCTTATGTTTCCCTTTGATAAAGTCTCCAATGATGTATTTCAAAGGCCTCACACACAAATTTGGATTTCTAGAGGGGGGGAATGGATTTCATAATTTGTGATAATTGAGGTTGAATTGAAAACAAATTATTTTTATTAATTATGAAGCTTCCTTTGATTTTCCCTAGATTCAACCCAAACTATCTTATAACAAGCCCAGCATCATTTTAATCAAAACCTATAAGTTTGTGTGCTTATCTTTCCCTTTGATAGACTCTCTAGTGAGGTATTTAAAATATTTCACACACAAATTTGGATCTGGAACAAAGGCTAATTTTGGATTTATGTAACAAACACAATGACAGAGATTCCATTCTCAATAAACATTATTGTCTGAGTCTAAACTAAACATAAAATATATTTTTTTTTAACTTGAACTGAAAAAAAAATTCAAAATCTTATGGGCCCAACATTGTTGCCTAATTGAACCCAACTGCTAAGAACATGTATTTCCCTAGGTTTTATCAAAAAAACACTTGGATTTTATGAAAAAAAAAACACTTGTATAAGATATAGTTTATTATTTATGCATAAATATTGCAACTCGTAACCATCAAAAGAAACAACTCAATAGCTTTAATGAATACACTCTAATTTCATGGACAATAAAATTAGAATGAAATTAGAACACTTGGAACATGATTCACAATGGAAAGTGCCTTAAAAATATTTTTAAATAATGTTATCATGATACACTAATCTCACAAATCATGGAATTGTAACAAAGTGCACCATGGATTATGCCTTGAGAACTTTTTTAAACAATATTAACATTTGTGTTGATAGAATTCCCAAAACATAGCACTAGCACTTTCATCATGATAAACTCTATATCATGTTCTCATTACATTCACACACAAAAAAATAATCATTTTATTCAATGTGTAATTCTTTCAATTACCTTGTTTATCAATTTTTACACATCCTTCAAAGTGTGATTATCTTTTTGGGTAATTAAAATTTAAGAGCATTGATAAGGTAAGATTGAAAACTACTAAACATTTTTTATCAACTATGAAGCTTTCTTTGATTTTCTATTTATTTTCCCTGAATCCAATTCAAACCCATCTTATAACAAGTTCAACAGCATTTTAATCAAAACCTGCAAAACTTTGTGCTTATATAGAGTTCTTATTGACATATTTCAAATATTTCACACATTTGGATTTTTGAAACAAAGACAACTTTTGCATTTCTCAGTTTGCAAATATTTTTCTAGATAAGTTTGGATTGAAAACTCTCAATTTTTTCTTATTAATTATGAATTTTCTTTGATTTGTCAATGCGTTGCCCTAGATTCAAAACAAACCATTTATAATACTCTCTTATAACAAGTTCAACATCATTTTAACCAAAACCTGAAAGTCTTTCAAGCTTATATTTCCCTTTGATAGAGTCTCCAATAATGTATTTCAAAGATCTCACACAAATTTGAATTTTTGGAGGAAAAAAATTGGATTTCATAATTTGAGATAATTGAGGTTGAATTGAAAACAAATACTCTACATTAACTATGAACATTCCTTGAATTTGCTCTGGATTCAACCCAGGCCATCTTATAACAAATTCAACATCATTTTAATTAAACCCACCAAACCATCTTATAGCAAGTTTAACATCATTTTAATTAAACCCATTAATCATGTGTGTTTAAATTTTTCTTTGATAGACTCTTTGGCGATGTATTTCAAAGATTTCATACTTAAATTTGGCTCTGGAACAAAGGATAATTTTAGATTTTTGTAACAAACACAACGACAGATATTCAATTCTCAATAAACATTATTGTCAAAGTCTAAACTAAACATTAAAATATATTTTGTTAAAAAACCTGAACTGAAAAAATTACAAATCTTATGGGCCCAATATTGTGGCCTGATTGAACCCAACAATTAAGAACATGTATTTCCTTGGATTTTATCAAAAGAACCCACTTGGATTTTATTAAAACACACTTTACAAATTTATGCACATATTTTACAAATTTTGATTAAAGGTAATCAGTGGTAATTTTACAAAATTTGTTTCTTTTGATCAGTTTATTATTTGTGCATAAATATTGCTACTTGTACCTATCAAAAGAAACAACTAGTTACCTTTAATAAATATACTCTAATTTCACAAACAATAAAATTAAAACACTTTGAACATAATTCATAATGAAAAGTACCTTGAAAATATTTTTTAAATAACGTTATCATGATACACTAATTTCACCAATCATGAAATTGTAATATTGGAATAGAGTGCACCATGGCTTATGCCTTGAGAACTTTTTTAAACAAATGTTTGCATTTGTGTTGATAGAATTTCCCTTTACTTAGGCTTTAGAGGGAATCACTATATAAGATTGGCATTGGATTAAGCCAAGAAGGAGGGTTTAGTTGTAGGGAACTAGACCTTAGCCTTTACCTACTCTTCTATTTATACACTTCCGCCTCACTTGAACCTTCCTTGGGGGTTGGTTCCAACCTCAGGTTCAAGGTGTCTTTAAATAGCTGACGGTTAGCAAAATTCAAAGAGGAAGGGCTATAACACTCTGTCGGGAGAGCCAATCTGACCCGAAAAACAAGTTGGGTAACCCTAGAACTAACACACTCATCATGATAAACTCAAAATCATGTTATTTCTCATTGCATTCACCCTTTAAAAAAAAAAATCATCTTCTTCCATGCATAATTCTTTCAATTACTCTGCATCAATTTTTGCACATCCTTCAAGGTGTGATTATCTTTTTGGGTGTTATCACCAAAATGAGTCATGTTGGGTTGCTTCAATGGTTAACTTGGAGTAACTCTTTCAAACCAACTTTTGACTGAAGCTTAGCCTCTTCACTCTGAGAGGGCTCTCTCAAGGGAGTTTTATGATTTAGATAATGATAATACTAGATGGCTAACTCTATGAATTGTGTCTTGGTTTTGTATGTTTGCAGGTTGAAAAGATGAAGGTTTGCTACCATTGCGCTATGGAGTCAACAAATCAGTGGGTTCAGTGGCAAGGTTTCTTGACATGGAAGCTGAGGCAGATAGGGGTCTTTAACAAAGGCAATTCACTCATAGAACATAGGTCAACACAGTGATCTCATTACTAAAGGAAGTCAGAACATAGAGTTATGAATTCTAAGTAATAGCAATAAAATCTACTGCAAGTAGTAAAACATAAGATGTATATCAATAAACATTAAAAACCCCATGAGAATCTCAGGTCTGTCAAGAAGAAAACCACTCTGTATTACTGATATAAAACCCTGTTTACAATAGTAGCAGTCTTGCCAAAAAATCTCCAACCCTTGACAAATTCAACTCTCTGCCCTTTAATAGACTTGTTACATCATTATATGATCTGCCTCCTAGCTAGATTCATCGAATTTTTGCCTAATGACACCTTGCATAACCATAAAACATCTATTTAATGAGAAAATGACAGCGATCCTATTTGAAAGTCATTTTCCTAATAGGACTCGAATTGTTCATTATTACAATAACAACCTTATCTCCTAAAAGCAATTACATTTTGACAACTATGTTTTCACATGTTCGAATAGGTGCGATGGGACTCATCACTACATGACCTTTTAATTGACCTTCTCTAAAACTGGAAATAAACCCTGTTTTTTAGGAAAACTGGTCTTCATCTTCAACGAATGCTTTAGATGGTAGTTTGTCTTCATTTTGTGGCATTTAAGTCTTGAATAAGTATTGTCATGGTCCTTTAACACTTTCATAGTATCCAGTTGTCCAAAGATGCCCAAAAACCTGCTTATAAAACTCCAAAACAGTACACTACGAAAGTATGACAGTTTCGTAGCGTACTTTCGTAGCGCTGCAAAAATGCATTTTGCCCTCATCTTTTTGGTTCTTTCCTCTTGCATGATGTTCATTATACCTTAATGCATCTTCCATGCCACTTTCATCTCTTCAGAGCTCTAAAAATTGTTTCAAAATGCAAAAAGGAAAGCTACAGTAGTTTCGTAGCGTTTTGTTGTTCTTCAAGCCCAAGCACGCTACGAAACCACTGAAAACAGTGAAAATTCCATAATTTTGTAATTTTGTGTAGCTTCAAAAATCTACCTTCAAAGTGCAAAAACTCAGTTTCTAACATGTCATTACTCTTCAAAATCATAAACCAACTCACACTATGATTCTTGAGAGGTTTCTTCCTCATTGATGATGAGTTGAGCTATTGGCTCCTTAACTATTGTCATTTTTAGACCTTTTTTCTCCAGTTCCTCATGGATTAGTTCTAATTGTTCTTGGAGGTATTTAACTTGGTCTTCAACATGCCATGAACCCCTGTGCTTGTTATGGACTTCATCAAACTAATGAGAAACACAATCCATCTCACATTTCATATTTAAAACCACTTTGCATATTTTTTCAGTTTTTCCTTGAAAATAGATCTTAGAACAAAGCTTATATCTCCTAATCCATGATGTATTTTGCAAAATTGGAGGAGGTTTTTGTCAATAAAAATGTGATGAAGAAAAACCTCTCTTGGTTTTTTGAAAACCATCTCCAGCTAACCAGAACCTGCATTTGAAAAACATGTGTAAAACAGGAAAACCCTGTTTTCTGAAAATAGCACTAATAGACATCCCTGTATCTCCCAATTTATAGCACTTCTGAGAAAAGTGAAAGAGGTTATTGTTATGTAATTTGTTCTTGAAAACAATCTCTCGATTTCTTAAAATACTTTTCTATTTGCCCAGAAACCGCCTTTGAAGTTCACTGCTCAAAGTCAAAAAAACAAAGAAATGCGTCATATTCGCTACGAAATTTTCAGCAATTTCGTAGCGTTTTCTGCGTATTTTACACTGAATTCACTACAAAAGTAGAGATTCTTGGCTAAAATGACATTTTCGGAGTTGTAAGCTTGGGAAATGAAATATGTCAAGAAATGATAACTGATGAAACATGATGTGACCTATATGGAGGTGGTTTTGAGATGAAATGAAGGTGGTCTTGAAACTTAGGATAGGTTAAATATGAAAAATTGAAGTTTCCTATGCCAACTTGAAAAAGGTTTAAGGAGACCTTACCCTTTTGAAGGAGTGAACTGTATGACCATGTCAAGTAATAACCCACAAAATTATAAGTGATAACAGTTACTCCACTTAGGATGGTGTGCCCCTGTGGTACACCAAAGAACCTGTAGTTTCAGTGCCATCCATCCTCTTGGAAATAAAAACTTTGAAATTTATGAAAACTGCGATAAACTCTTATGACTTTCTCCTCGGGCTCAAGCTTGATGATTACCGCTAAAAAACCAACTTTGTACCCACTGAAAATATGCTCAGTCAACTTTGAACTTATTCGCACACTCCTACCTACCCTAACAACTGCAATCTCCATTTTTAATTCAAGCAACATGACACTTTCAATGAAGTCGGTGATTGATCTGATCTGAGATTTGAACCTCTTGATTGCACTTAAACCAAAAGTAAGCATGATATTGAAATGACCAAGGCAACATAAAATGTATTTGATCCTCATAATGAAAATATAACTGGAAATCTAGATTGAACTCTTCCATGTAATCAACTATAGGATCATAGAAGACATAATCTGTTTGATGATTCTCAAGACATTCTACAGCTTTGGACAACTCATATATGTTTTGCTCAACCACACAAGATTTTAGTTGTGTGCTATCAAACTGATTTTCAAAAACAAAGTATTCTTCCTCAATCTCAAAAGAGAAAGGTCGCAGCACCCTCTCTTTGTGTTCTGGCATTAAAAACTTTTGAAAAGACTAATCTTGATCATGAAGACTATAAAATTGAATTTGATCTTCTAAAACTTCAACGTCTTTTTCAATGTTCTTAGCGACTTCATCCACAAATTGAATCTTATCTTCTAACTTGCACTCGAATGATTTCAGATTAGAAGACAAAGATAAAGAAAAAATTTCATCCACTTTCTCATTCGTGCGATCATTATTTGATATACGTTGATGTAAGGAATGACATGAAAAATAAACTTCTTCCTTTATCCGAGGATTATAGCAATTATCTTCTAATATTTCCCCCTGTTGTTTGAAATTATTCTCATATTCTTAATGATCAAAACTCTGACAAGTCTGCTGCAACTTTTCA
Source organism: Pinus albicaulis (assembly GCA_034641835.2). Taxonomy (NCBI): domain Eukaryota; kingdom Viridiplantae; phylum Streptophyta; class Pinopsida; order Pinales; family Pinaceae; genus Pinus; species Pinus albicaulis. The sequence goes on from CM076574.1 coordinate 1,206,674,980, forward strand.
TCAAAGTCAAAAGATGTAACACTATTTTCATAAATAAACCCCTGTTGGATTTCATTTTCATCCAAGGGAGAAGATATTCTTCTTGGTGATGAAAGGGATTGTTATGAAGGGCCTCTAAAATTTCCTCATCCATGGACTCATCATCTTCATAACAATTCTCCAAATATTCAATAAAACTCACATGTTTACAACAGTGTTTGACCAGCAATAAAGAAAGAAGACATTCTTCATACATCCCATAAAATGCAACAGGAAAATTGGCAAAAGAATATAATGAACCGTTTGACAGGTTTTCGTACAAAGACCATGCCTTTCCTTCTAAAGTGGTCATAAACATCTTCACGAGACAATCCTCAAATAATTGAGCCTTAAGTTTGCATACATGTATATGGAATCTAACCAAATGAAGAGCAACAGTGCCTTTCTTTTCATCTTTAAATATGGGAAGATCAGTTTACCATTCAACCTTTGGCATAGGATTTGGAAAACCAGGGATGTGAGACCGATTCATAGGTTTATCCCTGACATTTATTCTTGCAATGGAACTCATCTTGGAACTTCATCAAGCTATTGATCCTCAAGCAGTGTAGTCACCTTCCAATTGATTATTTGATGTGTGGAGTCGCCAGAACAGAAATACAAACAATGTGTATAAGTGTCTGCTGCTCTCAGACATTAGAACTGAAACTGTCATTCTTCTCAGGGAAAATTTACAACTTCACTCCCCGGCAAACAAAACAAAATGTTATTACAAAATTGCACCTGATAGGCTGCTAATCAATTAAAAATAGAGGAAAGATATAAATAAAAATAAAAAATAAAAAATAAAAATAAATAAATAAATAAATCATCTTCTTCAATTACTCCGCATCAATCTTTGCACATCCTTCAAGGTGTGATTATCTTTTTGGGTGATTAAAATTTATGAACAATGAACACGTAAAATTGAAAACACCTAAATATTTCTTAGTAAATATGTAACTTTCTTTGATTTGCCCTTAGTCGAATTCAAACCATCTTATAACAAGTTCAACACCATTTTAATCAAAACCTGTAGAATATGTGCTTATAGAGTCCCCATTGACATATTTCAAAATTTTCACACATTTGGATTTTTGGAACAAAAGCAACTTTTGAATTTCTGTATTTGCAAATTATTTTCTAGATAAAGTTGGATTGAAAACTCTCAAATATTTCTTATTAGTTATAAAGATTTCTTTAACATGCGACTGCTTTGCCCGGCATTCAAACCAAACTATTTATAATAATATCTTAAAACAAGTTTGACATCATTTTAATCAAAACCTTAAAAGTCTTTCTGCTTATATTTCTGATAAGAGTCTCCAATAATGTATTCAAGAAATCACACAAATTTGGATTTCTAGAGGACAAAAAAATGGATTTCATATTTTGCGATAAATTTAATTGAATTGAAAACAAATATTTTTTTATTAATTATAAAACTTCCTCTGAAAAACAAATATTTTTTATTAGTTATAAAGACTCCTCTGATTTGCCCTGGATTCAACCCAAACTATATTACAATAAGTTCAACATCATTCTAATCAATTTGCCCTCGATTCAACCCAAAATATATGATAATAAGTTCAACGTCATTTTAATCAAAACCTGTGTGCGCTTAACTTTCCCTTTGAGATACTCTAATCAATTTGCCCTGGATTCAACCCAAAAAATATGATAATAAGTTCAACGTCATTTTAATCAAAACTTGTGTGCGCTTAACTTTCCCTTTGAGAGACTCCCTGGTGATGTATCTTTCCCTTTGAAAGACTCCCTGGTAATGTATGTATTTCAAAGATTTCATAGACAAATTTGAATATGGAACAAAGACTAATTTTGGTTTTCTTTAACAAATAAAAAAAACAAGATTCAATTCTCAATAAACATTATTGGCATAGTGTAAACTGCACAGAATACATTTTGTTAAAAAACCTGAACTGAAAAATTCCAAATCTTGATGGCCCAACACTGTAGCCTAATTGAACCCAACAGTTAACAACGTGTATTTCCTCCTTTGCTGTTCAACAAGGGAGTAGATTATGTAAACCTCAAACAAATGGACCTTGTACATCAAATTGGGTGTCCAGCTAGAGTGTGACCTTAAAAATAAATTATTATGATTACTATTATATTAAGGATCTGTGTAAGCTGGCTCTCCAGTGTCTCTGAACAAGGCTCTGATGGTTTCCAAAAATGTGAATTAACAAAATGAAAATCATCTTCATCCAGACACCAAATATTATTGCAACGCTTTTTTTAAATTAATGCTAAATATGAAAACTGTAAAACTCAGCCACTTACGAATATGTGATCACTAACATCGCCTACACACTGAGCTGAAAACTTGGATTTAAAAGGTAATTCTGTAATTCTGTACGGGTAAACCATGATATACACGTCTGGGCAGTATTCTTAATAAATCGTAACACGGGATCCGTCTCACAATTTTTAGAACAAAATATTTAAATTCAATTTCCCAACAAGCGATCTAGATTATTAATTTCTTACCTTGTATTATCTGCTGTCAATTATTCTACATGTCATGCGTGAATGCCCCAAACATTAAGCATTATCCGTTGAAACAAAGATAAAAAATACTGGGAGTAAACTCTTCAGAAGCATAATAGGGCAAAAATAATAATTAAGTTATAATGAAGCGACCATTATTGCAACATCAATACACCATTATTGCGACATCAATACACACGCATACAAACTAATTAATTCTCAGTATATATAAACCTAGTAATCACCTGAACTTGAAAAACCTATCGAGTCCTTTTTATCTTAATCTTTCAAATCGAATTTCACTCTATGCCGTAACTGAAAAGGCAAAGAAGAAAATATTACAGAAGGCTTCTAATCGTATCACTACAGGGGATCTGTTCTGTGCTCAGGATCACAGCAAAAAGACAGGATCCCAGCAAAAAGACAGCAATGTATATCTGTTGCATTATAAAACTAAATCCCAGCAAATCCGACACAGTTTAACCTGCAATATCTATATAATATGGACTCTACCGGAAAAAAGTAGGGATAACTTCAAGAAGCAAAGTCAGTTTCAGTGTTGTTGAAATGCAACTAAAATATCCTACATAGCTTACTCCCATGCCTCTTAATTTAATAACACTACATAGCAAATGTAGGTTTACTTCGAGGAAGTTCTAACCTCTGGTCAAATAAATGTACAGTCCACCTATAATTTAGGGAATTCAGATAAGTACTTTCTCAGCTTCTTGTCAATCGCTACACCCTTGTATGAAAAAAGAAAATTTTACAACTGTAGCTACACCAGTGAAACCGGGGGACCATTCTGAGTCACTTGCACCTTCTTTCGACAATAACCACCAGTTCAAAATTAAATCCAGAAAACTGCAGCTTCTCAGCATTCCTCATCATCGTCATCATCTTGATCTTCCTCGTCCTCATCAACGCCATCTGTGCTTTTTCCCTGTAACATAACAGAAGGGTCATAAGGCAGGACTATAAGCTTGATAAACTTACAATTTCAACTTTACTTCCTGGCAAACATAGACAGCAAAAAGACCTAGAACATGATTGATAATAGCACTAATAAACAGGACATTAGAGCTGCAATTTATGTTGTTCAATAGCACTAACAGAATGTTCAAAGTTTATTCAACCATTAGGGATCAGATTATTTAAAATTTTGAGAATATTAAAATTTAGAAATTAAAATTAAATCATATGCTCAATTTACTTACAGGATCTTCATCTTCTCCATCATCGTCTTCGTCTTCCCCATCCTCGTACTCTTCTTCATCAGCTTCCTGAAATTATTTGAAGATTGTGAGAGCCTGTATCAGTTAAATGATTCACCAAAAAGTTATTTAGATGAATACTCACATTGTTGAAGTACTTCAGGGGATTTGGCCACAGATCTTCTTTAATTATTTCAGCCACCTGGAACATTACAAAAAACACCTATAAATATCAAATATAAGATAATTCAGCTATATAGTACCCTGCAACATCTCTGACTGCATACAGCAGGCAAGTTCCAATTCCGAGGATTCAAAAAAAGATTCATCCCACATGCACTGTATTAATGTCAATAAACAGTTAAAATATTTCATTCAAGAATCCAGATAGAACAGTCATCAATAAAATTCTAACTCAACGGAGACTCTAGAAACTTCAAATGCGATGTTAATTTTACACTACTAACAGAAGCGAATTGTACTCCCTTTTACACTAGATCCCTAGAAGGATAGATGCAAATATTCCTCGTACAGTTTTGCAAGGCATATCTGGTATCTCTCTTTTTTAACTCAATAGAGCAGTTTTTAGTGTAAATTGCATCTCTTTCATATGGAGATCATTCATTATTGATCCTGGTGGAAATCCCGAAAAATACTATGCTTCAATAATCAAGCCAAGGGCTATGCTCTTCTTCAAAAAATCAGATGCAAGGATTCCCTCTGCACAAGTTCCATGGATGCAACATATGTCAAGTGACAATTCCCTAGCTCACTCAATATCCAGAATCAATGAAGAAGCTTCTCGTTTCAAATTTAATGAGGAGTTTTCTCATACTCTGAGAGAGCTTAATTGCCAAGCAAACGTACAAGCCAATCAAGCAGTGTGATTAGAAAATCAGATGCAAGGATTCCCTCTGCACAAGTTCCATGGTTGCAGTGGGTACTTTGCCAATTCTCATAAAGCACTCATGAACAAGCAACATATGTCAAGTGACAATTCCCTAGCTCACTTAATATCCAGAATCAATGAAGAAGCTTCTCGTTTCAAATTTATTGAGGAGTTTTCTCATACTCTGAGAGAGCTTGATTGCCAAGCGAACGTACAAGCCAATCAAGCAGTGTGATTAGAAGGATACATGGAAAAAAAATGGAGGTCACATACTACCCAATCTCCTAGGTTTAGGTTTTGGTTGAGGAAGAATGGATCTGATGAATTTATCTCCTAGGTTTTGGTTTAGAAAGAATGGATCTAATCAATTTATCTGGCAAAGCATGCTCTTTGCCATGTCGCAAGGGCTTTGAGGCTTTGATCAAGGCAAGAATAGGGTAATTAAGTTCGAGGGCATTCACAGATGAGCCTTGCACATGCCATCCATTCCCTTGTCTCATCACTTTGAAGTCAAGTGTGTAAGATTCAAGTTTGAAGGTGGGATAGTGGGGCAAAGATATGAAGCCCCTGCTCAAATTCATTCTCTGATGCTCCCGCACAAGGCCTTGCTGTTCAGCCCTTTTCAATATGACATTGTTGGAGTTTGTCTCTTCTAATGATCACCCTGTCAGTGCATGCCATGGCTCGATTGGTTGCTTACTGAATACGAGGTATGGCATTCTTCGGCTCAGAGATTCCTAGACATTCGCATTTATCTAATGGTTATTTTGGTTAATTTTGTGGCCTGGTTGGTGGTCATACTCTGTATCTCCAGTTTATTTCAGTGTTCCACGGGAACGCATACCCCAGGGTGGGGGACGCACTCGGCACTCCCCTACGTCCCGGGGACGGGGAAACTCCTAGGGAAACGTTTCCCCCACGTCTCTTTTTTGGGGAAACTCCGGGGGGACGTTTTTTGGGCAGCAAAACACGACTCCCTTGAAGGGGGGCAGGGGGACGCCGAGGGGGACGGGGATGCCATGGAGACAGTCCCCCCATTTTTTTGTCTAATAATTTTTATAAAACATTAAAAATTAAAAAAATATATAAATTTAAATATATGACAAATTAAAAAAAAACAACCAAAAAAAAATAGAGAAACTTAAACTATATTAAAATGTCAAATTTGTTAAAACTTAAAAATCAAATTAAATTAATTAATTAAATTATATTAAAATTTAAATAAAAATTTAAAAAATGAAATTATCTTAAACCTATATAGTATAAGTTTATGTGCATTGCATAATTTGAAGTTCAATTGTCAAACCGATGAATTTATTAATTTAATTGAGATGTACCTTGCATCATGCCAAATGATGATTCATGAATTTAGATGGAACATTGCATAATGTCAAATGATGGATTCAATTTAGTAATTTACTTTATGAATCTAGATTTATAAATTTAAATTATAATGCAGAAATGTCAAATGATAATTCATAAATGAATCAATAATAATAGTCCAATATGCAATGATGATCATATTTATTCTTTAGATGTACAATGATAATTATTTAAATTTTCTATTTAGTTATTTTTAATTAAATTTTTAATAATTTATAATTTTATAATTTTTATGACTTTGACGTCCCCCGTTTCTCCAAAAATTTCCCAAATTTTGGGGTTGCTTATATACGTCCTCCTTGTGTGTCCCCGCTCCCGCATTTCCCCGTCCCGGAAACTCGGTGAAACATTGGTTTATTTTGATACGAGGAATATTGTTTTTTCTTTTGATACGTACATTTTGCTTGCTGGAGGACACTTCAAGCCTGTTTGTGTTCAGATGATTTTATCCTTTTTGTGCCTCTGTCCAATTGGTTAGCTACAGTCAGTGGGCACTGGCTCAGCCCAGTCTGCTTCAGTTTAGCCATCTTTTCCATTTTCATTTGCAGCACTGGGCATTCCAAGTCTCAATGGACTACCCAGGGTGCCATGGAAAATGACAATAGGATATTAATGAAATTCAGAAAATCCTTTGGAGTAGGTAAGAATATATTAATGATAATGGAAGCTCGATACTCTCTTTGACAACGTCTGCTCATGATCATGATCATCAATGCAGATCTAAGAATTCCATGGTAACATATTCTCTAATGTAATATAAGAGGCAAATCGAAGCATTGGAAGCTGAAGGCTCGCATCTCAGAACCACAAGGCTCTGCATCTGCAGCTTCAAATCACGGAAATTCTTTAGGCTCAACTCCTATGGAATTACAGAAAAAGATAGTGTATCAGCTGTTCAAAGACGTGGAGTTGTGTTTTGTAAATTAATTCTTATTTTAGATGTCTTTTATCAAGTTTATACTTGTAGAAGCGCCACAAAATCCTCAGTGAAGGATTCAAGTCACTTTTTGAAACACTTGTATGGGAGCGCCACAAAATCCTCAGTGAAGGATTCAAGTCACTTTTTGAAACACTTGTATGGGAAACGCTGGTGTTTAAACATAGTATTAGACTCTATTTTGTATTATTTTTTGAAACATTTGTATGGGGAAACGCTGGTGTTTAAACATAGTATTAGACTCTATTTTGTATTACTCTGATGTATAGATAGGCTACTTTAACTTGCTATGGTTTAAAAAAATTATAGAGAATCACTATTATTATTTGCTGTGTTTTATTGAAGAAAAAAAGTCTATATATGGTAATAATAGTTTAGATTTATCTTAACTCCAGATCTATCAAGTACTAAGAGGGATCAAATCTCTCAAGGCGCAGACCTCTTTTTCTAGTACAGAAGGGGTATGATCCCTCCCAACGCTTGATAGATCCGGAGTTAAGATGGATCTAGGCTGATTTAATTTCTCTCTTTGAATAGGCTGTATTCCACACGAATACCATAGGTCAATATGACGTATGATCATAAACCTGGAGCTCACAAGTTTCCCTTAACTTCCCAACAAAAATAATAATAATAAATTAATAAAAATAATAATAATAACATAGAATTTTTATTTTTATTATTCTAGTTCAAAGTTAGTTTGATGTTATTTTTATTTTAACAAACAGTCATTTTTATTTTTATTTTTACTTTTATTATTTGTGTTTCCATAACATAACTGGACAGGACTTTACAACATCTCTTCCATGCTAGGCTGGAAAGCGCCTCTCGGCACAATCAATGCTACCCTTGTTACAACACTCTCCCATACAAGGCTGGTCACCGCACTTTATAACCAGCCTAGATCCATCTTAACTTTGGATCTATCAAGCGCTGAGAGAGATCAAATCCCTAGAAGTGCAAACCTCTTTTTTGAATGCAAAACTTGAGGAAATCACTTTGTTTCAAATCCAGGCAAGGTTTCACCCAAGACAGATATTAAATCATTCTAATTTGGTGGTCTTTCACCCAAAGCAGAAATTAAATCATTCTAATTTGGCAGTAGGAGTTATTCATTACACATGATCAGAAGTGATATCGAGCTTCCATTGTCATTAATATATTCTTGCTTATTCATTATTCATCAGAAGTAAATGAAAAGGTAAAAACAAAAAGGTAGAAAAAAATAAAATGCAGAAGCAAACTAAATCAAACCTTAAAAACAAAAAGGCAGAAAAAAAAATAAAATGTAGGAGCAAACTAAATCAAACCTAAACATCAATCACAGTTGGTACTGTGAAATCCTTTCCCACAAATATTATTTTCCACTCCACACAGCTCCCGAAATCCTCTGACAAATATTATGTCACTCTTCGCACTATCACAAAGATGCTTCCTCACAAATACAATTCAACATTTTATTTGAGTTAAATTTATATATTTAGGAAAAGAAGTGATTTTTCATTAGGGCCGACATTAGATTAATTAGATTAAATGCTAAACATTACTTTTACATTTACATTTACGTGTTTACCTGAGATAGTCAATGCATGTAGTGTACTCAAATACAAATCTCCAAAATCCAAATTTATTAAATTTAGTAATATTAATATTATAATATATTAATATGAATATTATAATTAATAATAATATTAGTATTAATATTTTAATATTAATATTAGGGTATTTGGCCCTTAGGCTTCACCTAAATAAAACATAAAACATCTTTTGTGAGTGTTCATCAAAAGGAGTATGGAGTAAATATAAAAAGAGGTTTTATTTTTTTCTCATACCTCTGGTTTATTTATATTTATATTTATTTATCATACATCTTTTATTTACCACGGTATTTGGCCCATAAGCTTGGTATATACTTAAATGTTGATTTCTAAACATATTTGATATATTTTTATGTATTTACCATACCTCTGTATACATCTTTTATATTTATTTATTTACCATACCCCTTCTATAAATACGGTATTTGGCACATAGTAATTAGCCCATGGTATTAATAATAATTTGTTCCATAGTATTTGGCCATGGTATTTGGCCCATAGGCTTCACCTAAATAAAACTTCATTTTTTGTTTTCGTAATTATAAAAATATTTATGGAGAAATAAAAAGAGGTTTTATTTATTTACTATACCTCTAGTCTATTTATATTTTAATTTATTTGCCATACCTCTAGAGTAAGTATAAAAAGAGGTTTTATTTATTTACCATATCTCCAATTTATTTATATTTTTATTTATTTACCATACACCTCAAATTTATTTATATTTTTATTTATTTACCATACCTCTGGAGTAAGTATAAAAAGAGGTTTTATTTTTTTATTTACCATACCTCCAATTTATTTATATTTTTATTTATTTACCATACCTTTTTTTTGAGTGTTCATAATTATACTCCGACATTTCAAATGTTTACTTACATTACATTTCTTACCTTATATTTGTCACATTACATCTACACATGTACCCATTACATTTCTTACCTTACATTTGTCACATTACATCTACACATGTACCCTACACTGGGATGTAGAGCGCCTCTCAGCGCAATAATAGGGAAACAAACATTAGCAAAAACAAAACAAAATTAATACATGTTATCACAAATCAACATAGTGGCACCTAAAAGCCTTGACATTTAAGTAAGTTCCCTCTCTTGATTCCAGCTAAGCAAACACCAGTTAACATCATGAATCAAAAGGAAGATTTTGTCAAAAAATAATGTTTCAGCATAGTTGTAAGGTACTTTTATACAGACCTCGTCATGTATTCCATCTGGAGTGTCCTTCTGGGTTTCGCTAAACCAAGTGAAGAAACTGCATAGTTATCATATAAAGATTCAGAAACAAAAAGGGCATCTTAAACTTTTATATAAAGCAATTGATCAAAATACAAGTTATTTACTAATTCAGGAGCAAAATGACAAGTGCCATGGAGTAAAGCAATTTCACAAGGTTTACAACCGACAAACCTTTCTTCTTGATAAGATCGCTTGTTTCCTTCCTTCTCTGGACTAATCCCATTGGTCACATCCTGCAGCAAACCAACGTTGTAATTGGTTTGCCAATTTCAATGGAAAACCAGGAAAACTTACATATACAAGCTGTGCAGACCAATGCAGAACATGTATCAAAGCTTGAATACAATAGCTGATGCAAAATGGAAAACAATTTTTACCATTCCATCTTTCCACTTTAGAGTAGTGCCTGCTATTTTTGTGCTTCCATCATCACAGAATGAAAACACTTTAACCAGCTTTGTCTCTTCAAAATAAGGGTTAGGACGAAATGTCTGCATATAATCAGAACAATCAGAACAAGTTCTATATATCAGTGGAAGAGAACCCAGACACTACTTCGCAATTTTGAAGATAAATGGCCAAACTTTAAAACAACACCCTCCCCTGTTGGAAACCATCCTGCAATTCCTAAGCAATAAATGGCACTCAAGCATTTGACGCATCATATCAGCATTAATTTCTAAACTAAGAAAACATTTGATACTTACAAACGTAATGGAATATCCTGACTTGACATCTTTGAAATCTTCAACATCAAGAGATTGCAAATATTTGAAAACCTGTATAGAAAAAAAAAATAGCAAATTTTCACATGTAAGATCATCTTCTAAAATGATAATCAAATACCTACATGCAGAAAGGGAGGAAACAGTAATGACATATATGGAGACATTCATGATCATCAGCAATCTTATTAGTTTGACAGATTTCATTCAAATACCCGAAAAAGCAACCGCACACATCACAGTTGTAAAAATTATAACAAAATAGATGGCTAAACACACCTTCTGATCTTCTTCAGTCAAGAGGTCGGACAATGCAGGGTGGCTTAGGAACTGTAGTTAAAGCCGAAATTAGACGCCAAACAGAAATGAATTGTCAAATAACAATGTGTCAAAGTTCATACCAACTATAATCGATGCTACTGAACCATAAACTACAAAAGTAACTGGAACAAAAATGCCCAACTATAGAAATGCATACAGCAGTAAGCCAAAAATCTGGAATTGTCTGAATGATTTCATTGCGTTTCGTATAGACTGGACGCCGTATCTCGTTATATTTTTGCTCCACCTCTAGTACTTTGTCACTAGCTTCTTCATTGACCTGTTTAAAATTCTAGGAAATCAGTCAAATAAACAGCATCCAGAAATGTGTCTGGAATGATGAACAGAAAGTTATCCCAAGTTTAAAAACAAAAACCTTTTGCACTAAATACAAAAGAAATAAAAAACTCAACGGACATAACAAATTCGTCCGCATTTCAAGGATTACTATCACTAATCGGCTGGCTTGAATTAGAGTGTATAAATAGTTATAACTCATAATTTGAGAACAAGTAACAAATTTTCATAATTCAAATATTAATGACAGTCCAGGCATATTTGACCACTAATCGGCTGGCTTGAATTAGAATATATCAATAGCTATAACTCATAATTTGAGAACAAGTAACAAATCTTCATAATTCAAATATTAATGACAGTCCAGACATATTTGACCAGGTGACTACTTTTCTTTCCTATGAGCTTTCCCGTGTATTTTGAACTCTGAAGGGCCAGACCCACTTCTGAAAGAAGTTAAAAGGCTTACTTCATAAAATCCAGCCCATCTTAGATTTAGAGTTTTATGGTCAGCAGGTCATTCTTGCAAACAAGAAGGTTGTCTGTAGATGATGATTTTATAATGATTTGATGTTCTTTCTAGATGAATCTTAAATTCAGCCCATGAGAAAACCTAAGCCAGATGAATCTTAAATTCAGCCAATGAGTAAACCTAAGCCAAACTGCCAGCGAAAAAGTTTCAGCATGGTCAATAATATTTCAAACAGTCACGTACTCTACGCTTGCAGAAAATGCACCCTTCAATGTCAATCAATATCTCTGAAAACAATACGAACTGATTTAGAAAAGAAAGAACTAACAAGAAAAACTCTATTTATTCAAATATATTGTAAAATATTGAATACAGTAACACTTTACTCAACTGTTTCAAAAGGGCCATGTTAGGAAAGAAAACATAAGTTTCTCAACACAATAAATTGGAAATCTTTGGCCAGGACTAGCCTCTCTTTTGATCTATATATCACTGTGCTGTTTATTTTCCTTTAGACAGAGATACTTCTAGAAAGTCATTTGTGTGATATCTTTAGATCTTTCAATATGTAACTAAAAGGACTGTTAGTGGTGATTTACAGAATTTTTTTCTTTTTGCTTCTAGCTATTTCAATTTTCAAAAAAGTTTATAGATAAAATTCTGTATAAAAGTGAGTGAAAAATGGCAAGCAAGTTACCTGCTTTTCCTCTTTGTAAACTATAGATGGAGAGGATATGGCATTCGCAGTGCTATGAATTTTTTCTTTTCAAACTTTAAACAGACACTTAACTTTTCTTTCATTAAAAAGTCAAATGGAAATTAAATATCATCTGCCCTTCACATATCTTCAAAGATCAGACAATCCATCAGATGCACATACTTTGTCAAGCCAAATTGCAAAAACTCATATACCATTCACCTTAAAATACCTCTTGGATCAAAAGCACACATTGCTCAGTCTATCAAACACATATATCTCAATAAAAGAAATATATTAGAAAACTTAGTACCGGCACCCATCAAATCTACCAGAAGCAAATGCTCAGCGTATCAAACAGTAATGAATGTTAAAGACCTTGTAGTAATTATTTGTTAAAGCACAACAAATAATTGAGGACTCAATTATCCATAATACCCAAGTGCAATTTACCCTTGTAGAAGGCCCACACAGTTGGACATCATATAATAACTTCCAAAAATAATAACCTGAATGACATGAATACAGACATCCCATGTAAGACTAGTGATAGAACAACCCAGAGTGCACCAGGACATTTTCAATTCATTTGGAGACCAACTTCTGCAGTCTCATGAAAGAAAAAACATTTTGCAGTTGAAACCTGTTTCTAACATTGAACACAACTGGAGATGAATAGCCAAAAAAGAGCAGCTCAATACACCCCTTGGAAATTTCACTTTGTTTTCATTTTTTCTACATTATATCATATAGCCATGTTATGCTCAATTGACAAAAAAAAAATTATTCATCCCCACCACAGTAAAATTTCATTGTTTCAATCGACTCCAAACTTATCTCATTAACTACATAAGTTTACACACACATGCATCTTATGACAGAAGACAAAAAGGCTCTGCTAAGTACTGGATACTTTAGATTCAATCTCAGAGAGGAAAAGTAGAACGGAAAAATAAATCCAGAGCTGCAACATCGCTATATAAGTGGGCAAAGGGGAAAGAAAAGTGATACAATGAATCTGGCTCTTCTTCAATGTAAATGAAACTAAGAAATTACAAATAAGTAATGTAGGAATACTCTGCTTGTCATCGAATCTAACTTTACTCTATTCCACTAATTCATCCAAGAAAGCTTTCCAGCAAATAATAAAAAAAAAACTAATGTAAGAATAAGCCAACTGTCAGCAACCATATAGATAAGGCAGGCATACCCTTCCCTAAGAGCAGGTGCCACAAAGAAATGTGAGCTTTTACCATTAAACCCAGCAACCATGTTGGATCCTTTGGGGACAATGACTTGGTCGAGAGTACCCAGGTGACCAAGCCACCATGACCTTATCATAAACGTGCATACTGTAATTGATCTCAAAAGGGGTTTAGGAGTACAGCATACTACATGGAGAGAGCCCCAGGTCACCAGGTCATTATGAACCTCGTCGTCGTAAACAGGCAGACTGTAACTGATCCAGAACTGTGGCACAAAATGTTAAATTTGTTGAACCCCGAGCTTTTCCGACTCACGCCCAAACGATAAATGGAAATGGCAAAAAAAAACTGAAATAACTAATTTGAGGATGTTATAGTTTCAATTTTTCATTCAAACAATTCCCCCGGCACTGTTGGAAAAACAGCATATGTAAACCAATCAAAATGTCCATATCCAAACGACTGAAAGAAAATGAAGATTAATTGTGGGTTGACAAAAAAGACCGCTCTTTTCCTCAAGCTATAACAAATCATTCTCAAGCAGCCCGCGGACAAGCAAAAATTCAATCAATCCACAGGTGCACCAATAAAACATACAAAATTATACATAGAAAAAAAAGAATGAGGAAAAGGTTTTCAAAAAGGATAAGAAAGAAAACCTCTTTTAAAAAATAAATAAAATAAAATAACCCCAAAAAGCAGTCTTCAGAGTGCATGAGAACTTACCCTCTCAAGCTCATCCTGGATTTCCTGCAGCTTTTCAATGGAGAGAACAAGCTCACCGTCTATATGTTCTTCCTCTTCTCCTTTTGATCTCTTGGACTTGTCCATCCTGCCCAGTCCTTCTGACCCAAAGTGCTAAAAATCCAGCAGAGCCGAAGGCACAGGCAAGTGGCGGAGAGGGGATGGGATGTAATGAACTGAGTTGCCTCTTCCTCCTACTGTGCCAAGGTCATCATCCACAAACCCTTAAACCCTGATCCCGCTTAACCCCCTGGCTTTAAACCGTTTCTCAAAGTCTCTTAAAAGTTGAGAAAAGACAAAAATACCCGACGACTCTCTTCCGCTCGTCTCCTCTACTCTTATGATGATGGAAGGACAGGAAAACCGATGTGAGATATTACATTGATTACATCAACCCTAACCCTAAAATCTTTATATGTGTTCTTAAGGACGCTTCTCACGATAATAGAAAGGAGAAAATATTTTTCTGGATGATTGAAAGGTGTCGTTCAACCTCCAACGGTTGGGGATGGATTAATAAGATTTTATTCATTTATAAAAAATAAAAAACTCTTTTCAATTAAAAAAAATGGAATCTATATATTTAAAAATTAAGTTAGGTATATATAAAAGAATATTTATGTTAATTAATTTTAGTTTGGATAGGTAATTTAGTAGGGTAATTTAATTAGTTGAGTGTTAGAAATTTTTTCGGTGAAAATTATATGTAGGAAATAAATTAAATAGACAAGAAAGTTCCAACTAGTTGTTAGTAACATAATGGCTAGTTTGACTAAATTAATAAAATAAATTAAATTTCCATCAATAAAACTATATTTTATTATGTATGATTTCCAATAAAAATTTTATTAAAAGTTTTTAATTTAAATTTAATTCAATATTAATGATTTTCAATAAAAATAATGTACACATTTTATGGATCACAGAAGCAAAATTCCCAATATAGTTGAGTGTTGTGAATTATAAGTAGGAGATTATAGAATTTATTTTTGGGTTAATTGTGTTTGTGGATATTGTTAGATTTAAGACTTTTGTGATTCATAATGTAGATAAATGTCTTTCGGATTAATCACGTCATTAGGATTTGGTTTACGTTTCGAAATTAATCACATTATTAGGATTTTGGTCGAAGTTTTGACCCATCTAATGTGGTTCATCATCAAGACCCATTTAATGTGGTTCATCCTGAGGACAAGGTGAAAAAGGAAATCGATCTCAAAGAATAAGATGCATCATTTCGAGGTGATAGTTGCCATCTAATATGGTTCATCCTCACGACAAGGTGAAGAAGGAAATCGATCTCAAGGAATAAATAGTAAGGATGCATTATTCCCCGGTGATAACAGTTAAAAATAGCAGTTAAAAACTAGTCGTTAAAAGTTTTTTAAATTTTAAAAAGTCAATGAATAATATAATAATATAATAATTTAATAAGAATATTAAATTATAAAATTAATATAATAAGGCAGAAGGGGTAAATAACAGCATAGGGAATACTCTTAAAATATTTATGTTATTAAGATATATTAAAAAATATATAGAATAATTAAAAAATTGAGAGATTATTGAAAGGTACTACCAAACTTACAAAAAAAATGGAGAGATTAAATTTTTAATTATTATATAAGTTGAGAGGAGGTAATATATATATATATATATATATATATATATATATATATATATATAGTGAAGAATCAATAATATAATATAATTCAAGGGATAATATATACCATAAGGAAAAATGTCCAAAAACGTAAACGAGAGAAAAAGAAAATAAGGACAAAAATAGAGAAGGAAAATTAAAATGAAAGGGATGGGAATAAAACCAAAGAGAGGAGAAAGAAACACTGACACAAGGCGGAAGGAACCCAAAACACGAGGGAGAAATCACCTGGAGAGGGCCAGAGTCCAGCTCTTACTTAATTTCCACCCATCATCTCTGTTGAGATTCTTAGGATGTCTCTCAATTTCAATAGCCTCCCTCGGCTTTCTATGATGGAAGTGATCCACCTTAGCAATGACTTTGGAGTCTTCAATGCACACATGGTGACAAAATTTCTCAGCATGCTTTGCAAGAGCAGAAGTGTGGGATCGACTGTGTCTAATGTCTGCAACATGCTCATGAATTCTTTGTCTAATGGATCAACCAGTTTCCCCAATATAGGGAGTACCACATGAACAAGGTACTAAATAAACACCTTTCTTGTCCTTTGGATCAATAAGGTCCTTGACAAACCAAGAGAATTCTTGATGGTAATTAGGTTGGGATTTTATCAATAATTATGATAGTAAGAGGAAACATAATTATTGTTGGACTTTTAACAATAATTATATTGGATTGTGTTGCCAAAGCTGCAACTAGCTAGTTTAACCCGTATCATCCTCAAAATGACAGGAAGTGCCACAAGGGTTTCTCTTTTATGTGACTTCCATCACGGATAATGATGGGAAGTGCCCTGAGGGTTTCCCTTGGATGTGAATCCCATCAAGTAAAAAAATAAAAATAAGTTTGGATGGTTAAGATGAAAATTATTTTGTTTCCTTAGAATTAACTTAGTAAATGATATGTTGAATTATTTATTGTCTCAACTTTGGAAAAAATAAAGAGATGAAGAATTAAATGTGGAATGCTTTCTTCTATGGCTAAGGTTTACCCTAACTACCACGTAATCGAAGTTGTTGTGAGTAAGGAGATTTTAGCTATTGGTTGTCACGACTGAGATCATTGGTATGGAATTTTTGGGCATATTCAAGTCATTGGTCATCGCAGTTGAGGGCGTTCGTAACAAGATCATTACCTAGAGTTGTGAAGTAGATTGAAGCCCTTGGAGAAAATTGATGCCACCATTACTTGCATGGGATCAAGACCATGAGAAAATAAGGGAAATTCCTTCAAGGAAAATTTGTGGGAAGTCATCCCCCGACTATATCTCCTATCTCCAAAGCCAAGAAGGAAAGCCCTTATTTTGTTTGAGCATGCTTTGGTTGGAATTTTACAAGATTCTAGCCCAACTCAAATGTTGTGGAAACCTAGGTAGCAAAACAACGGTCCCCAAAATTAGTGGACAAATAATATTGATTGCATTGAGTTGTAATTATTGTCTTTCTATTTTTAAATAAGGATGAGCAATATTTAATCTTCTAATCTAGGCCATACTTTATGAGACTTAGAGGAATGTATCTTTTCCCATGGATCCTTGACTTCAATCTAAAATACAATATTATACCAACCCCAATATAGGTAGATCACCACACCTTCTATTAATTTTCTTAGACAATTGCTCCATTGAAGATATTGGAAACGAACAAGGTTGTTTCATCAATTGAGCACAACCAAAAGGAAATTTATATTCTTATGTGAGAATGTGCATGGGGGTATATTTGGAGAAGGAGACTCTCAAAAACATTGCAAGTTAGTTTATACATTGGGTGGAGCCACCACTAAGGGATACATTATGATCATATTCCATTAAAATGCATTTAATGTCATGCTTATAGCATTTTTCCAACACATAGTCAAAATCTCCAAGAAAAGCAACATTCTACAAAGCAATAATCAAGAAAGGGAGCTAAGTTCAATATTGCATCAAACAAGCTCATATATTTTTAGTGTAAGGGGCTACCTCATTCAAAGGCATTAGAAGGGTGTCTACCCACATCAAGCAATAATAAATTTAAAGTTCTTGGGAACCTAAATGGCTTAGTAAATCTTGAAGACAATAAAATGAAGTTGACGAGGAACTTATTATAGATCTCAATTCTAGACCAGCTCATCTCAATAATGGTATAGACCCATCCCCAAAGGATCCAAAGGGCAATGCCCAAGAAGAAGAGAAGGAAGCAGAAGAATAAGAGGAAGATGAACAAGATGTGGAGCAGTGAGAGGAAGCATAAGAAATAGAGAAGAAGGAAAAGGAATGAGGTCAAGAGGAGGAAAATGAAATGGAGTTAGAAGTGCATTCGGGGTCCTGTAAGTCTTCTTTTGTCAAAATCACGAATAATGCTCCAAATATTTCCCCTCCTCTTACAATGACAAGGAAATATAATGAAGATTGGATGGCTTATGGGTTAGAAACGAATATTCTATTAGGATGACTTCTCACCGATTAAGGGGAGGATTATAACAAGAATGTGATAATTATGCATTGTTTCTATTATCTCTGTAACAATTTGTAAAAATATATCCATGTACTCAGGAAATTGGCATGAAAACTTATCTTGAGCGCTTTGCTGCTCTCTAATGTTGCCATCTCCTGCTATTGCCCTACAATATTGTCCTAGTTTCACTTCAATTTGATGACTTTGATTTTTTGAGTTTTTCAATGCCACTTCTATTTATGGAGCCACCTGGATCATTCCTCCCCACTAATGAGCTTTTGGACTGCCAAAAGCTTTATCATTCAATTAGAAAGTGATGGAATTGTTCCCTCACTTTCTCCTTTTCAATCCATCGGGCCTTACTTGGATGCATTCCCTTTAAACCAATATGAAGGTACTCCGCGTCTCCTCGTTGTGAAGTCCTAGTCTTCCTATCAAGAATGATATCCTTCGGTAGTTTGTCCAAGTATTCGGGTACAAAGTCATCCACTGTAGGAACCTGCCCAACCTCATCGATGTTTATGATCAAAGGAGGCTCATAAAGCTTCAGGTTTTCAACGTTCACCACTGAGTACATATGCATGTGTACTAGCAAATCAAGATGAAAATCATTGTCTCCAATCTTCTTTAATATGGTGAATGGGCCATATCGAATTGGTCTCAACTTCTTTCCTTCCCCTTTCATCTTGTCTTTGATAATGTGGAGCCACACCCTGTCTCCAACCTATAATTGGTGATCAACCTGCTGCTTGTCGTGTCGAGCCTTGTATTGAGCTTGACTTTTCTCCAACTGCTCCTGCACTACTTGGTGAATCATCTGAATTCTCTTAATGAACTTCTGTTATTTGTCCCTATCATCTTTCCCACTGGAATCATCATCTCTCCCAAAGACCATGTTTAAGGGATCCTTTGGAAAATATCCAAAGCATATCTCAAACGATGAGCTCTGAGTGGATGAATGTACTTCCCAGTTGTATGCATGTTGTACATAAGAAAGTTGCTCATCCTACAACTTGGGATGCTTGCCATAATAACCTCAGAGTAAATGTATCATTGTGCGGTTGACAACCTCTATTTATTCGTCGGTATGCGGATGAAATGTCGTGCTCCTCTTCAGCTTGGTGTCCATAATTCTCCACAAAATCGTCCAAAAATCTCCAAGAAAACGAGAGTTTTGATCAGACAAAATGGATGTGGGCAGCCCAAAATGGACCCATACAAATTGAAAGAAGAGATGAGTAGTTTGATCTGCAGTGACCTGCTTCTTAAAAGGCACTAAGAAACAACATACAAATAGTCATGACCTCTCCTAAACAAAGACAAACTGCCAACAAAATCCATTAACACACTTTCCCAAGGATGACTCAG
Organism: Pinus albicaulis; assembly: GCA_034641835.2. NCBI lineage: Eukaryota > Viridiplantae > Streptophyta > Pinopsida > Pinales > Pinaceae > Pinus > Pinus albicaulis. The sequence goes on from CM076574.1 coordinate 1,206,694,716, forward strand.
AATAGGGAGTGTTGTGTAGAGCCCCAATTTTCTATTAGAGGGCTTGAAAACTAAACACAACACACATCCCTTTACATATCGAGTCACAATATTTTTCATGTGAGGCCAATAACAAAACCTCTATAAATGACACAAAGTTTTTCCTGCACCAAAATGACCCGACACAAGAGAGGTATGTGTCTCTCTGATTACATGTATCCTTTCTCTGGTGGGAATGCAAAGTTTTCCAAGATGGTACAACAATTTTCCGTACAAATGGTAATTGTCTACCTACAAACCATGAGTCAACTTTGCATAAACCTCTTTAAAATCATCATCATCAACATATTGTTCAACATAAATTTCAAAACATAAAGATGCATTTTACAAAACTATAGATGCAAAAATAAGAGGGCAAGAAATCATATCTGCCACTTTGTTGTTGGTGCCCTTCTTGTATTTTATTACCGAGTGAGACTGTTGGAGGAATCCCATCCATCTGAAATGGCATGCTTGTTGAAGCTTGGTTTTCGATTGGAGGTACTACAAGGGATGGTGGTCTGTGTGAATGATGGTCTCCTTTCCAATCAAATAGTGCTTCCACTTCTTCATGCTTTGAACCAAGGCATACAACTCCTTGTTATATGTGGGATAATTCACAATAGCTTGGGAGAATGTCTTCGAATGGTAAAATGCAAGTTTCCTCTGCTGCATCAACACTGCTCCCATGGCGTACCCACTGCCATTTGTCTCAATCTCAAAATATTGTTGGAGGTTAGGTAAGGCTAAAACTGGTGTGGTGCTGATCTTCTCTTTTAGTGTATCAAAGGCTTTTTGTTACTTTCCTCCCCACTGAAGTGTTTTATTCACACTTGTCAATGTATGTAAGGGGGATGCAATGACGGAGAATTTGGAATGAACCTTCTCCAGTATTGTACTACACCCAAAAAGCTACGAACCTCTGTAACATTAGTGGGTTTAGGCCACTTTACAATAACATCAATTTTAGAAGGATCTATTTTTAATTTTCCACCTCTGACAATGTGACCCAAGTAAACCATAGAGGTCTTACCAAATTCACACTTACACATTTTGACATAATTTTTTTCTTTTGCAAAACACCAAGCACATTTTTAACATGACTCGCATGATCTTCCCCTGTCCTACTGAAAACAAGAATGTCATCAAGGTACACAGGTAAAAAATCATCAAGAAATGGCTTGAAAATATCATTCATCACCCTCATGAATGTGGTCGGAGCATTTCATAGTCTGAATTGTATCGCCAACCATTCAAACAACCCTTGTTTCGTCTTGAATGCATTCTTCCATACATCCTGTTCTACAATCCTGACTTGCTGATAGCCACTGCGCAAATCCAGTTTTGTGAAATAAACAACATTTTTTTAATTGATCTAACAAATCATCAATGCAAGGGAGAGGGTACCGATTCTTCACTGTTATTTTGTTGAGTGCTTTGTATTCCATGCACATCCTCCATGTGCCATCCTTCTTTGGCACCAACACAATAGGTGAACCACATGGAGAAGAACTTGGTCTCATGACCCCTTGGTTCAACAATTCTTGCACCTACTTCTTTATCTCCTCCATCTCAATGATTGACAACCTGTACATACCAATGTTGGGTAAAGGAGTGTCATGTTGCAAGTGAATCTCGTGTTGGATCTCACGCTTTGGAGGCGACCCATTTGTTTCCTGAAAAATCCTACTATAGTTAGAAACAAATTCATAAAATTCCTTTTTACAAGTGAGATCACAACCTTGGAAAGCTTCAGAATGTCTCAACATATTTTTCTCTCACAACCATGAGCATGCACCCTTTGCTGGAATTTACCAACCTATTCATCTAACCTGCACTTACAAGACTGGCACTGATTTTGGCACGATGAGCTCTAACAATGTATTCCACCTCATCTTTCATGAGATGATACATGTTTTCATGGTGAAAGAAAACTGCTTTCTTGTCATACAAACATGGACTCCCCAATACCATGCCATGGATATGCAAATGTACAACATACTCCCCAATACCATGCCATGGATATGAAAAAGTACAACATCAAGATCAACCTCATCTACTAGATTGGATGCAATCACAAATCTAGCTCTACACTGCTTGGTTACATGTAATTTGGCTTTATCACACACCCAACCAAGAGGGTAGGGTTTCAAATGAGGCTTGGTCTCTAATCCTAATTTCTTAACCAAGGATTCTGAAATAAAATTTACTTGTGAGCCCAGATCAAACAAGGTTTCCACTTTAGTATGTTTCATTATGACTCTAATGTAGAACAACTCAATCATCTTTCGTTCATTAACAAGAGACTCATTTGAAGAACTTGGACTTAAATGAAATTCAAAATTTTCACTAACATGAACAGAAAGGCTAACTTTTATGCCCATTTCTATGATCTGTGTTTCATCATCGAAATCAAATCCAAGGTCGTGCTGCACGGTTTCCACCATATTTTGCTTGTTCTTCCAACCAAATCTCTTTGGTTTCAACTCTGGATGCAACTTCCAATAATGTTAATCATCATGGCCTTCCTTCTTGTAGTGTGTGCAAGATGCCTTTGTTCCTTCCTCCTTCTTGGTTGTAGCAGTATTCTTGTCCTTTCCCTTACCTTTTCCTTTGAACTGTCCATTACGAGGTTTGAAAGACAATCTCTTTGGTTTCTCTTCTTTTTCATTCTTGCCTTTGCTTTTAAGGTCAATGGCCTTAATAGTGGCCGCATCAATAGTAGCAGGCTCAAATAACAACAAAGAATGCCTCATGTAACTATGTAAAGCACCAATATACCTTGTTACAATTTATGGTTAATCAAGTGGAATGTTCAAATTCAAAATTTGTTTCCTAAACTATTTTGTGAAACTTTGTACATTTTGACCCTTTTCTTGTCTCAAATATTTCCATTCCATTAAAGCATTTTGTCGATAACCCAAAGGATAAAACTGATCTTTTAATGCAGAAACAAAATTGGACCAAGAAGAAAGGAGATTACCCAAGTCGTTGTTTCCTTTCTACAACTTAATCTCCCACCAAACGAGAGTGTGCCAATCATCCAAAGGGATTCTAATTGGATCTTGGCCTCATCCTCCTCGATCTATTGAATCCGGCAATAAACTTTGATATGTCTAATCCAATTGTTTAGTTTCTATGCATTACATTCTCCATTTTATGTGGGAAAATCAAATTTTACATCTAGCTCTAAAAATGGCTTCTTAGATATATTTTTATGGTGCTTGTTAGAATGATGAGAAGAGGAAGAAGAAGAACTGTCACTAGTGGATAGAGAGGGAGGAGGCTCTTCTCCTCCACCTCCATGGTGTACCGAGGCATGATCATCAGGCTCTTTCTTCTCATGCTTGATTGTCTTCTCATATTCTGCAGACAACTTTTCAACTTTCTCTGTCATGGTGAAGAAAATCTTATGATAAATTTTCTCTTCTTCTACTCGTGCGTCCTCATTTGCCTTGTTCCGTCTTTGTGTTGCACACCCCACTTTGGGATCAAAATATTTGAGTTATCATTCTCCTCTTTGGAGCTATTTCTTGGTTAGCATTCATCCATGCAATTCACATCAAGAAGACTTGCTCTAATACCAAACTTGATCGAGATCTTTTACTTCATGGATGCATACAAAATTGCATATAAAAGAGCATGTAACCGAGTAACTTATGAAAAGAAGCAGAAATCATAAGAAAACATGAGATCAAATACATAAGACAGTTTGATCAGGGAGTTCACCCAGTGTAGGCTACGTCTTTGAGCCCTGTTTAATGTGGGGAGGCAAGCCAACCAACTGGTTGAGCAGGTTCAAACCCCTCCGACCCCAGTGCTTACCACTTGTAATACATTGAATAGGTGACGGGTCCGCCAATGGTGGCCCGCCCCATATATATATATATATATATATATATAGAGAGAGAGAGAGAGAGAGAGAGAGAGAGAGAGAGATATTGTTGTTGGAGTTTTAGTTATATGTTTTAACCAGTGGGTCGAGCAGGTTGGTGGCCTACCCACCACATTAATATTACTTGTATGTCATTATATGGTTGTCACAACCCATATAATACAATGTCGTTGGGGGGTGGCCCATATAATACAATGTCGGTTTTTAAGGGTCAATGGGAAAATTAAATAGGTGACAAATTCACCTGTTTCAGTGGTCGAATTCTGTGCGCCAAGCCTTTTTCAAATTGTTTCCTTCTTAGCGACTAGCACTTGGCCTAGTTTTACCAGAACTTTGGCTGGTTATAACTTGAGCATACAAACTCGGATTTGAGTGTCGTTCACACTATTGGAATTAGGACAATGAGCACTACGATATGGTACTAGTTTCACTTCAATCCGATGACTTTTATTTTTTGAGCTTTTCAAGGACACTTATATTTCTGGAGCCACCCAGATCACGAGGAGGGGGAGGCTCCCCTTTGCCTCTCTCTAATTTCTCTGTTGATGTCGCTTTTCAATCCTTGGTGGCTTCCCTCCCCAAGGGCCCGTGACCGTCTATTGCTCTGTCAAAGTTCATAAAGATGAATGAAGAAATAAAAAATGTCTCCCTGCTTGATGGTGTACGTTGTACCTCTCTTGCCTATGCAGAGCGTGCCCTGATAGGGAAATTTACTAGAATGTGGCCCTCCCCAAGGTTGATGGAAATTTGGTTAGGTAAAGCTTGGAATCCAATGATGAAAGGGGATATTGCTATATCTATTGTAATGATCTATATGAGATATTAATGTAAATGTGTTTAAGGGTGTACAAATTGCAAGTGTTAAAATTGAGTTTTATGAGCCTTTATGTTAAATTATTAAACACATAAAGCATGAATTTAAACTCTGAAATAACAGAAACAACAGACAAATACACCATAAGAATAACCACAACACAACAAGTGATGAAGGAGTTCACCCCTCCTGGGCTACGTCTCCTTGGTCCAGCTTCCAATGGCTTGGACCTATATCATTATACTGAAAAATGATGATTACATACATTTACAATGCTCAAATAGCTTCAATACCTACTCCAACAGCTTCAGAGCTATCAAAAATTCTTGTCTAGCCTCTTTCTGCTCCGAAATTGGTCAAAAACTTAAGAAATTATGAGTCTCCCTAGCTTTTCTGCTAGTCACTCTACAAATTCCCCTAAATCTAGAACCATCCTATGAATTCGTCGTGAATTGCGCTAACGGAGTGACAATTTGGTGCATTTTCAGCACAAATTGTGGGATCGTTAATATGTGTGCCAAGGCCTAAAGGATGAATTTTAATTAATATATCGGTTTGGTCAAAATGTATTTAAAAAAAAAAAAAATCAGCGGGCTCCTCTACGCCCCCGGTCTTGAGCCTTTGGTTGTATGGTATGCATATATGGGGGGGGGGGGGGAGCGTCGGGGCTAAGCCTTGGACCCTTACCCTAACCTTTCTCCAGAACAAACTTTAAATATAGGTTTCAACACATGGTTCAATAAGAACCATGTGGCCCGGTCGGTTAAGTCATTGTGTTGTTGGTTGCGAGGTTGCGGTATTGAATCTTGCGGAGGTAATTCAAACCTTAACCAAAATTTTTGGTGGTCGTTGTGCTTCCACGTGGTGGCCTCCAATTGGGCCACGGGCCAACAAGTGGTTGGCCACCTTCCAACCAATAGAAATTTGCCTACACAACACCATTCAGGGCCTGCCACGTGTCAACCTATGGTTGGCCCCATAAAAAAAGACTTTTGACCAAACACAAGAGGCCACGTGGCAGCCTGCCATTAGCCCAAAATTTGCCTAGTCATCTGTCATTTTTGAAAAATTTGCTTGTTTGGGAAAACAAACATAATTTGTTCCCGGGAGCATACAATGTCGGTTTTCTGCAAAATGAGTTGTGTTGGATTCAAAACTATGAGATCTACGCGGTCGTTTAGGTTCCACACCATTCTGACAACTTTAATTTTTGAGAATATTTTTTAGCACCATATCACTCCTCCCCATTGGAAGCTTTTGGACCCCAAAGCTCTTTTATTATTGAACATTCAGATGAGGGTACAACCCCCTCACCCTTCAAGTCTCAATCCACTGGAATTTCCTGAATTCAAAAATTTGAGCTTTTCATGAAAACTGATCTTTTCCCTCGATTATAGAGACCCTGTCTTGTTGTTGTAGATACCATATTGTTGCAATTTCCCAAAATTTGCAGAACAACAAACTATCCTTGAAGAAACAAACATGTTACCTCATCAGTCGTCAATCAAAGGAAACTTAAACAACTTGAAATTCTTCTCACCTCGAACATTGTCGACATGACGATATATAACATGTCTCGCCTTGTGCTTGGCTCAACTCTTGACCAAATGTGATCGCCATCGCCATGCAAAATCCCATTTCAAAGACAATAAATTATGAAACCCACAAGAAGAAACTTTGAACCCAATGCCCTCTTTGTCAAATTGTTTTGATGCTTTCTCTTTTACCTTTGCACTCTCTTGCAATGGCATCTTGTTCACATCACTACTCAACAATTATGCATGCTGCTGCAATTTTACCACATCTTGTTGACCTATTTTTGGAGGCACCATGTTAGACTCTTGAAACACCTTATCACAACCATTACAAACCTTAATGAAATCATAATTTTCATTTTATGCATCACCTTGAAAGGCCTCGTTCACAACATCTTGATGCTTGAACACTAACAAAGCAAAATTTTGACTAGCATTCACAATTCTCTTCATTTGTCTAGCATGCATAAGAGACAAACTTGTCTTCTTACTATGCGCTCTAAAAATGTACTTAATCCCATTCTTGAACAAGTGATACCTATTCTCATGGTGATGAAAGATCACTCTCATATCATAAATATATAGGCCACTCAAAACAATACCAAAAATATCAATTGGAACAACATCAAGTCCAACTTCATCAAGAAAGTTTGTAGTGATTGCAAATCTAAGTATGCACTTCCTCGTCACCTGCAAGTTTGAATTCTTACATATCCAACCTAAAGGATAAGGTCTTGGATGAGGAATAGTTTCTAAATTCAACTTCTTGACTAAGTCTTCAGAAATAGGGTTTGCTTATGAACCACTATCAAATAGGGTGTCAATCTTGGTATGCTTTGAAAGAACTCTAACATGGAAAAGTTAAATTTTTGTTTCATCATCTTCTATACTATTTAGACAACTTGAAGAACTAGTACTTGCAATGTCCTTACCTTTCAAACCCATTGTGGTGATATTTTTTCATCTCCGGAATCAGAACCTAAACCATGTGTTATTGTTGTAGTTGTCTTCTCCTTCTCCTTGTTGTAGTTGTCTTCTCCTTCTCCTTGTTTTTAAGCTTGTTGGGTCTCATCTATGGATGAAGTTTCTAGCAATGATCTTCATGATGCCCATATTTGGAACAATGTTTGCATGTGAGTTTTTCTTTCTCCATCTTGATGGAATCATTCTTCTTACCTTTACCCTTGAACTTACCCTTTCCTTTCTCTTTAGACTCAGAGGTATCCTCACTTGTCTCCTCTGAAACATGTTTCCCTCTTGCCTCTAGATTTGTGGTTTGTACACATAATTCATCTAAATTTGAAGGAATAAACATGAGAATAGTATGTCTTAGGTAACTATGAAAAACTCCAATGTACTTTAGCAAAGTTTCTTGAGATGTCAAATCTATACCCAAAATTAGTGCTCTTCTCCTAAACTCTTGAGTATAGGTTTGCACATTTTGTCCTTTACCATGCCTAAATTTTTTCAAGCCCATTACAGCCTTTTGCATGCATGCTAATATAAAATTGTATCCTCGAGGCAACAAAAAAATCATTACAAGAGGTTAAGACCTTACCATGTTTCTTCATGTCCTCTTGAGTTTTGGCTTCCCACCAAATACGAGCTGCACTTTCCAATCTTAGTGAAGCAAGTTGAATCATTATGTCATCATCTTTGATTATTTGTATCATGTAATAAACTTCAATTTAACCAAACACAAGAGGCCACGTGGAAGCTTGCCATTAGCCCAAAATTTGCCTAGTCATCTGTCATTTTTGAAAAATTTGCTTGTTTGGGAAAACAAACATAATTTGTTCCCGGGAGCATACAGTGTCGGTTTTCTACAAAATGAGTTGTGCCGGATTCAGAACTATGAGATCTACGCGGTCGTTTAGGTTCTACACCATTCTGACAACTTTAATTTTTGAGAATATTTTTTAGCACCATATCACTCCTCCCCACTGGAAGCTTTTAGACCCCAAAGCTATTTTATTATTGAACATTCGGATGAGGGTACAACCCCCTCACCCTTCCAGTCTCAATCCACTGGAATTTCCTGAATTCGACAATTTGAGCTTTTCATGAAAACTGATCTTTTCCCTCGATTCTAGAGACCCTGTCTTGTTTTTTTTTTTTTTACAATAACGGTTATGGAGTATTATATTAAACTTGGCCTTAATGCCGAAAATCTGGTTACATTGAGGATGTCTAAATCCTGTTGCACCTCACCGCTAAGGTTGAGCATGTAGCAAAAGCTTGGAGACTTCCTCCTTGATGAGGTAACTATAGATTCAATTTCAGAGATTTTCCCCAACTTGAAGATACATACAAATTGATTTAAGAGTAAGCAGTAATACATGACAACAAATCAGCTTATGGAATGGATTCCCATGATTCTTCTTCGTCTTTCATCTTGACCCCAGCAGAGAGGAGGGCAGCTTTGTTGGCTTCCAAGTCCGCCTCTTTATTATGACTTCTCAGCACATGAAAGTAATGCAGCTTCTGAAAAGCATTTTCCAATCACATAATTCTGGCTATCAGCCTTGCAAGTTTGAGGTCCAAAGCTGGGGAGTTGGAGACCATTGCATTTATGATAATCTGGGAATCGCCAATAACATTTGCTTCACTTATGTTTAAATCTTTGAGAAGCTTGAGACCTTGAAAGAGAGCCAAAGCCTCAGCTTGAATGCTGGTTGAAAGAACTAGCCCCCAAGCAAAAGAATGAATTTTTTCCCCAACTGGGTTTACAACAACGCCTCTTGCACCAGCTTTGCCCGGATTTCCCTTTGATGCCCCATCAAAAAAGAGAGAGTGTCTTGAATGTGATGTAAGCCAGTCTTGAAAGTTTGTTTCAGATTTTCTTATTTGCCAGTCTTTGGGAGGAGGGACGTTCCTAACTGCTGTTTGAAATTGAAAATCAAGAAAAGAACCCCAAGCAATGTCCTGTTGGCTAAGATTAGAATCATCTTTTAAATCAATCAAACACTCTTTTAGGTGACATTTAATCTTGATTTCTAATGCCTTGTGATTCTGTTCAGTATTTATAAAGATTCTTCTATTTCGTTCAAGCCAGATCTGCCAGCAAATTACCTTTGGGAGGACAGACCATGCAGCTTTGATTATCTGGTTTTTGGGAGGATGACCAGGATACATGTTCGCCCATTTAGAAAATAGATCAGCAGTGGAGCAAGGGAGCGAAATGCTGGGATCCATATTGTGAATGAAGGTGGACCAAATCTGCATAGAGACACTGCATTCAAGCATTAAATGGACAACACTCTCTGCATTTTCGTTACACAACGAACATTTGGAGGGGCCGTGGAACCCTTTCTTCTGCAGGATGTCATACGTGAGGATTTTTCCATGACATAGAAGCCAAGCAAAGAAGTCAACTTTGGGCCACGAAGGAAAACGCCAGACACCATGCCAAGGTGCTGGGTCAGGGGGGAACGAAAGGTCTCTTTCGCAGCTTAGCATATCCCATGGAGATAGCATACCCTCTGATATTCAGCCCCCAGCCTCTCGTATCTCTTTTCCTTATGTGCAAGGGCACCAAACCATGAAGGAGAACAAGCAGCGTGGACCATTCGTTATGCAGGTGATCCGACACGGCAATACGTTTCTAGCCTGCCCAATCATAATCGCTCCACAGTGAGATATCCCACAACGAGCGCAGCCCCTCTCCTTCCATCCAACAGCGCAACGCTCTAATGGGGGCTCTGTCTTCAATGGGATCCATATTCATAATTTTGTCTGTCCATATGTTAATCTTTTTACCGTTTCCTGGAATCTAGAAGGAGTGCGCATTGACTAGAGGAGCAGCTTTAGCATACAGTTTGAGGAAATACGAGTTAGGTAGATGGATCAAGCTGTCCAAACATCTAGAACGAGGATCTCTGAAATATTTTTTCCAGAGAGCCAATTGAGCCCAGCCTGGCTTGGGCGCAATGATCTTCCAAATTATCTTCGCTCCCATAGCTATATTCTGCTGACAGAGGTTTTTGAAATTCAAACCACCCTCCCACAATGGCTTGGAGATGGTTTCCCAACTGACAAGGGGAAGTTTGTTTTCATTCTGTTTTCCTCCCTTCCAAAAGAACCTCTGAATGTACTCCTCCATTTTTTTTAAGATGCTTGCCGGAGCAAGAAGCACAACAAATTGAAATAGAGGGAGACTGGTGAGCACATATTTTATTAGGACAGATTTACCTGCCATGTTGAGCCAGGAGTATCCCCAGGCTTGGATCCTGGTCTTGAATTTTTCAATTTGTGGAAGCCAGTCCTTACTTACAGATCTTTTATGATAAACAGGGAGGCCCAAGTATTTGAAAGAGGTCCAAGAAGAGGAGGCTACAAAGCCCAGACATCTAGAAATAGCAGAGAGTAATCCGGGCGATGTGTTCCAACTGTAGATGTGACATTTGTTCTTGTTTAAGACGCTGCCTAAGGCCTCACAGAATTCATCCAGAACTGCTTTAAATTTGATGGCTAAGGAAAGAGTAGCAGCTCCCAATAACAGGGTGTCATTCGCAAATAGGGCGTGATTTATGTTTTTGACCCCTCTTGCTATACACAGTCCATTAATATCTTGATCTTGCATCTTTTTGTCTAAAAGAAAAATGAGGACAGAGGCTTGGATGACAAAGAGCAGAGGGGAGAGTGGACACCCCTGCCTAAGCCTTCTTGAAGCTTTAAAGAATTCAGTCGCTCTGCCATTTACTAGAGGTGCTATCCATGGCTCCGAGATGCATGCCCGGGTCCATTTAATGAAGTTTACTCCAAAACCAAACTTGCTTGTGACTTTTAACAGCAAGCTATGATTTACTCGATCAAAAGCATTTGCTAAGTTGAGTTTGATAACCATACCTTGTTCATTTCGATGCAGACTTGAGTGAATTGCCTCTTGAACAAGGATGAAGTTGTCCACGATCTGCCTGCCTTGGATGAAGCTTCCTTGGTTCTCCGGAATGATTTTGGGAAGGATGAGCTTCAGTCTATTTGAAATTACTTTGGTGATTAGCTTGTACCATGTATTGCATAAGGACATCGGACGGAATCTGTTGAAATTGTTGGCGCCTTTCTCCTTGGGGATGAGGGCTAAGAAAGTTGATTTTGTGTTGCCTCTGATTTTCTGACTATCTTGGGATTTTTGGACCATTTTGAATAGGTCCTTTTCAACTATCAACCAACAAACTTGTAGGAACCTGGCAGTAAAGCCATCCGGTCTAGGGGCCTTATCTGGCTCCATGGAAAAGACGACATTTTTAACTTCTTTTTTGGAAACTTTGGCCTCAAGGATCTCATTCATACGAGGAGAGATTGAAGATGGAACAATGTCTAACAGATCTGAATATTGGTCCAGATCCGTGTCCTCACTATACAAGTTATGAAAATGAGAAAACGCTACTTTCTTGATGTCCTCAAATTCCTTGTGGGTAACGTTATCCTCCTTGATCTCAGATATCGTGTTGAAGCATTTCCTGGCCTGGGCTTGTTTATGGAAGAAAGAAGAATTCTTGTCCCCTGCTTTAAGCCAAAGATTTCGAGATTTTAATCTCCAGTATTCTTCTTCGGCTAAACAGGCCTTATGAAGACTCTGCTGCAGCTGAGCCTCTTGATATAGAATCTCCTCTGTGACTATAACGTTCTCCATTTGAAGTTGATGAGAGGCTAGAGAAGCTTTGATGGTTTTCCTTTCTGAAGCATGATTGGACAGGGTTTTGGCCCATCGTTTTAGAGCTCCTTTCACCCTTCTAAGCTTTTCCTCCCAGACAAAGAAAGGAGATCCTTTGACTGGTTGTCTCCAACAGTCCTTGACTAATTGCATGAAATCTGGCTCCTTGACCCAGAGGGGACTAAATCTGAAAGGAATAGGGCCCAAATATAGATGGCACAGAAGTTCTAGCTTTATGGGCTTATGGTCCGAGATGCTGTTTGTGAGAATGTGCATTCTAGGTTCTAATCCTAGTAACAGAAAGGAGCTTTGGATGAAAAATCTATCTAATCTAGCAGCAATATGACCTGGACCAACTCTTTTGTTAGACCAAGAGTACTTACCGGAGGAAGGTTTGATATCCAGCAACTCCCATTCCTGCATAAGATCCTCCGCCCATTCCCTTGCCGGATCTCGGACTACGGTGCCTCCTCTTTTTTCAGACGAGTGAAGAGTGAGGTTGAGATCTCCAGCAATAATTATATTTTCCAGGTTTGCCAAGTCTGCTTGCTGCCTTATAGAATCCCAGCAGTCCTTTTTTTCCCCAACATTGACTGGAGAGTAAACATTGAAAAGGCAAACAATTTCTTTGGTGTCCAGATTCTGCATTTTAAGCAGCAACCAATGAGTGTTGCTAGCCTCATAGATGACTGAAAATTTGCTGGAATTCCATAGAGTGCCAAGCCCTCCCGAGGATCCCCAGGCAGAGATTTCTCTTGCTTCACTTTTGATCCAAAGTTTCTTACTTGCATGCAGGAAGACTACGTCTTCTAGCTTGGTCTCCTAGACGAGAAGTATGTTTGGAGATTCTATTCTTATTAAGCTTCTAATGGCTTCTTCCTTAACTTTGCTCCCCATGCCTCTACAGTTCCAGGAGATGACCTTCATTATTTATGTTTCTGATGGGCTCCCTTGGAGCCTTGAGGCTGATTTTTCGTCATCCTGGACTTTGAGGCTAGCAGTTTTTCCAGAGTTGGCTGGCTGCCCTGTAGCTTGTCTTTGTAAGTCTCCTGCTCTCTTTTTTCCCTATCAGTTTTGCGACCCTTGTGGATCTTTTTACTGAGGTTTGAGACTCTCCTATTTCTCCTTCCTCCTCTGACTCGTCTGTTTCCTGTTCTTCTTCCTCATCTTCTAAAGTCATGCCTTTGGGATCTTCAGCACTTGTTCCTTTAGGGGAGGTTGAGGGAGTGCCTATGCTTGGAGAGACTGGTTTTTGGGTCTCGATCTCCTGAATTGCTTCTGTTTGCTGGCTTAGAGGATCGAACTTATTTTCTTGAGCATTTTTGGGAGGGGGGCACTAAGCATTGGCCTGAAGGGGCCTTTTCCATTGGGTCCTCCTGGTTTTTGACCTTTGTGATTGATCTTTGTACGCTTGACTTGGTTCCAACCCTCTTCGTTTCCTTTCTCTGGCTTTGCGTTGGATGGACAATTTCTAGCAAAGTGTCCATGAACATGGCATTTCCTGCATTTGAATGGCAACTGCTCATAATCCAAGATCTGCAGATGAGACCAGCTACCGACATTGATTTTGATTGCCTCTGGGAGGCCCACCTCTAGATCTAACTCTACGCAGATTCTAGCACAGTCATACTGGGCCTTGTTGTTTGCCCAATCTATGAATTTCCCAAGAGCGTTGCCGATGTGTTTCAAGGAGTCCCAGTTCCAGCAATGAACTGGGAGATTCGGGAGCGGAACCCACACCGGGACAGCCTTGGGAACATCGACTGTCGGATCAAAATCCGGAGTCCATTTGTTCATATAGAGGCCCTGAGGGCCCATGAAATATGGCCCATTTTGGAAGATCAAATATTTGTCTTCTTTGGAAGAGAATTCGAAGAGGAATAACCCTCGCCCGAGAAAGTAAGATGTAACACTTTGCTTGATCAGAGGAGCCCAGTTTCTGTTGACCCATTGCTCAGTAGTTTTCGGAGAAGGCCAAAGCCCTGTGAATTGGCCAATGAGACACGATCAGCCAGAGACAAAGCTACTTGGATGGGGGTCTCTGGAGGCAAAGAGATCTCTGGGATATCTTCGAGCTTCTTAATGAATTTAGATACTTCACTTTTTTTCTTCAAGGGAAAACCAGCCAGAAGTTGATTAAATGCATCAAAAGCAGGGGAAGAAGGCGATAGTGGGGGCTCCTTGGGAGAACCCTACGTCTCCATGGGATCGAGCCTTAGGCAGGCCGCCGCAGGGGGAAGCCACGCTGCTCAGTAACTTGACCTAGCAACGCAGCTCAGAAACACGCAGCGTCCAACCCACAACGAAATCTCCCAAGTTTTATCCCCTGTCTTGTTGTTGTAGATACCATCTTGCTGCAATTTCCCAAAATTTGCAGAACAACAAACTATCCTTGAAGAAACAAACATGTTACCTCATCAGTCATCAATCAAAGGAAACTTAAACAACTTGAAATTATTCTCACCTCGAACATTGTCGACATGACGATATATAACATGTCTCGCCTTGTGCTTGGCTCAACTCTTGACCAAATGTGATCGCCATCGCCATGCAAAATCCCATTTCAAAGACAATACATTGTGAAACCCACAAGAAGAAACTTTGAACCCAATGCCCTCTTTGTCAAATTGTTTTGATGCTTTCTCTTTTACCTTTGCACTCTCTTGCAATGGCATCTTGTTCACATCACTACTAAACAATTATGCATGCTGCTGCAATTTTACCACATCTTGTTGACCTATTTTTGGAAGCAACATGTTAGACTCTTGAAACACCTTATCACAACCATTAGAAACCTTAATGAAATCGGAATTTTCATTTTATGCATCACCTTGAAAGGCCTCGTTCACAACATCTTGATGCTTGAACACTAACAAAGCAAAATTTTGACTGGCATTCACAATTCTCTTCATTTGTCCAACATGCATAAGAGACAAACCCGTCTTCTTACTATGTGCTCTAAAAATGTACTCAATACCATTCTTGAACAAGTGATACCTATTCTCATGGCGATGAAAGATCACTCTCATATCATAAAGATATAGGCTACTCAAAGCAATACCAAAAATATCAATTGGAACAACATCAAGTCCAACTTCATCAAGAAAGTTTGTAGTGATTGCAAATCTAAGTATGCACTTCCTCGTCACTTGCAAGTTTGAATTATTACATATCCAACCTAAAGGATAAGGTCTTGGATGAGGAATAGTTTCTAAATTCAACTTCTTGACTAAGTATTCAGAAATATGGTTTTCTTGTGAACCACTATCAAATAGGGTGTCAAGCTTGGTATGCTTTGAAAGAACTCTAACATGGAAAAGTTAAATTTTTGTTTCATCATCTTTTGTACTATTGAGACAACTTGAAGAACTAGTACTTGCAATGTCCTTACCTTTCAAACCCATTGTGGTGATATTTTTTTCATCTCCGGAATCAGAACCTAAACCATGTGTTATTGTTGCAGTTGTCTTCTCCTTCTCGTTGTTTTTAAGCTTGTTGGGTCTCATCTATGGATGAAGTTTCCAGCAATGATCTTCATGATGCCCATATTTGGAACAATGTTTGCATGCGAGTTTTTCTTTCTCCATCTTGATGGAATCATTCTTCTTACCTTTACCCTTGAACTTACCCTTTCCTTTCTCTTTAGACTCAAAGGTATCCTCACTTGTCTCCTCTGAAACATGTTTCCTTCTTGCCTCTAGATTTGTGGCTTGTACACATACTTCATCTAAATTTGAAGGAATAAACATGAGAATAGTATGTCTTAGGTAACTATGAAAAACTCCAATGTACTTTAGCAAAGTTTCTTGAGATGTCAAATCTATACCCAAAATTAGTGCTCTTCTACTAAACTCTTGAGTATAGGTTTTCACACTTTGTCCTTTACCATGCCTACATTTTTTCCAGCCCATTATAGCCTTTTGCATGCATGCTAATATAAAATTGTATCCTTGAGGCAACAAAAAAATCATTCCAAGAGGTTAAGACCTTACCATGTTTCTTCATGTCCTCTTGAGTTTTGGCTTTCCACCAAATACGAGCTGCACTTTCCAATCTTAGTGAAGCAAGTTGAATCATTATGTCATCATCTTTGAATATTTGTATCATGTAATAAACTTCAATTTGATGTACCCAATTGTATAATATTTCAACATCTACCTCTCCTTCATACATAGTAAAATCAAACTTAATGTGAAGCTTTAAAAATGGAGTTTACCATGACCTTTTGGAGATTGTGGAGGTGTTTGTGAAGGGCTTGTTGTGGAAGAAGATGATGGTGTAAAAGGTGGTTTGTCACCATTCCCATCACATTTTGGAGGCCTATCTCCATATCATGCTTCTCCTTTTGAAGATTTATCTCCCTTTGGAATATTGGAGCTCTCACCTTGCATCCTTGTGCTTCTCTCCTCATATCACCATTCTTGTCATATCAAAGAATGATTTTCTAAAGGTTTTTTCATCCTCTGACATATTTTCAAGCTCTCCTTCATGTAACATGTTGAAGCTTCAACTGCAATTTGAGTAAGAATTTGTGGTGGAGATTGTGGCGAAATTTCTCTCCTTGTCCTTCTAACTCAAGGACTTGCACCCACAAGATTTCCTTCTCATCTCTTAAGCTTCAACCTTATAATCATCACATACATTTTCAAACAATTAAACCCTCACAACAACAAGAAAGCCTAAGCTCTCATACCAAACTTGATAAGTATGAGATCTTAATGTAAATGTGCTTGAGGGTGTACAAATTGCAAGTGTTAAAATTGAGTTTTATGAGCCTTTATGTTAAATTCTTAAACACATAAAGCATGAATTTAAACTCTGAAATGGTAGAAACAACAAAAAAATACACCATAAGAATAACCACAACACAACACGTGATGAAGGAGTTCACCCCTCCTGGGATACGTCTCCTTGGTCCAATTTCCAATGGCTTGGCCCTATACCATTATGCTAAAAAATGGTGATCACATACATTTATAGTGCTTAAATGGCTTCAATCCCAACTCCAACAGCTTCATAGCTATAAAAAATGCATGTCTAGCCTCTTTTTGCTCTGAAATTGGTCAAAAATTGAAGAAGTTATGAGCCTCCCTAGCTTTGCTGCTAGTCGCTCTACAAATTCCCCAAAATCTGTAATCGTCCTACAAATTTTCCCTGAATGGTGCTAACAGAGCGATAATTTAGCACATTTTCGGCGCAAATTGTGGGGCCGTTAATATGCGCGTTAAGGCCTAAAGGCTGAATTCTCAATTAATATAACGGTTTGGTCGAAATCATTTTTTTAATAAAAAAAATAAGTGGGCTCCTTCGCACCCCTGGTCCTGAGCATTTGGTTGTATTGGGGGGGGGGGGGGGGGGGTTTCGGGGCTAAGCCATGGCCCCTTACTCGAACCTTCAGCCATAATAAACTTTAAATATATTTTTCAACGTATGGTTTAATAAGAACCATGTGGCCTAGTTAGTTAAGATGTGTTGTTGGTTGCGAGGTCGCGGTATCGACTCCTGTGGAGGTAATTTAGACCTTAAACAAAAGTTATCATGGCCCCCGTGCTGCCACGTGGCAACCTATACTTGGGCCACGTGGAAACATGTGGTTGGCCATCTTCCAACTAATAGAAATTAGCCCACACAACAACATTCAGGGCCTGCCACATGTTAGGCTGTGGTAGGCCCAAAAAAATTGACTTCCGACCAATCACAAGAGGCTACGTGGTAGCCTACCATTGGCCCAAAATTTTCCCAGTCAACTATCATTTTTGAAAAAATTTCCTATTTGGGAAAACAAACATAAATCTTTTTCAGGAGCATACGGTGTCAGTTTTTCGTCAGACGAGTTGCACCGGATTAAAAACGACGAGTTCTACTCAGTCGTTCATGTTCAACCCCATTCCGAAAAATTTCATTTTTGAGCACCAAATCATGTAGGCAATGGATATTTCATTTTACTATTCAAAATAAAAGACGATTGAGATGTAATGTTTCGAAATGGGCCTTATTTATTTGGCTCTAGAGGTATGTATCTAAATAAGTGGTTGTTGGATTTAAATCCAGACAAGGACATTCCCACTGCTATTCCAGTGTGGGTCAAGCTCCCTCGGTTCCCCATTTCCCGCAGGAGTGAAGATTGCCTCAGAGCTATTGGGAATGGGTTAGGAAAATATATGGACAAACATGAAACCAAAGGCTCTCAATTTTCTTGTGCTAAAATATGTGTAGAAGTTGACTTGGAAAAGGGTTTGTTAGTGGAAATTAACCTAAATTTGGGAGAATGGAAGCATAGAAAAATTATGGACTACTAACAAATTCCATTCAAATGTAGAAATTTTCATGACTATATCCATTTTGCAAGAGATTTCTCCAAATAAGGGAAAAGTAAAATTTTGGATACCCTATCTCCCTAGGAGGAGCAGTGGCATAAACCAAAAAAAGGAGGTTCGAAAGGAAACAAATCATTCCAAAAGCCCCAAGAAATAATAGGTAATAATACAGTTCCTTCCTCTTCGAATCCTTTTAATGGTATTAGTGCCCTAAATGTTAATAAGGAAGCTCCTCTCGAACAAAAAGAATAAAAAAGAAAATATGAGGAAATGGCAGTCGAGGATGGTGAAATAGTGGTAGAGTGTAGTCCGAATACAGTCGGGCTTGAAGCCTCTCCCTCCAAGGTGGCTCCAACTCTTGAACCCCCGTGTGAACACCTAGGGAATGTTAACAAGGATATAGAAAGAGCCATTACTCGTCACATGACTCAAAAATTATCCTGGGCAGATGACTGCAGCAGCCAGGAAACAAGAAGCTCAAAGAAAAAAGGTAGACCAAAACATAAGGAATTACGAGAAAAGTAAGTTGAATTAAATAAAAAAATGGGAAATCAATCAGTCATTACAGAAATTCTAAAAGGGAAAGTATCAGAAAATAAGGAAGGAAAGGATGGTGGATCCACTCAAACCACTTCCAATAAATGAAAGTAATATCTTGGAGTCTACCTATTTAGTTCAATATTATAGATAAACCAAATGAAAGGTTATAATTGAGTAACAATAATATCCATTTTATATCCCATCTAGGAGAGGACAAGAAAGATTGATCGACAGGAACTCGCTTGCTTTATTACTTGCTGGAAACCCTTTGAACGAACGAGTTCGGGAAGGGTAGTAATTTAGAAATTGTTGGTAGCCCTATAATTTATAAGATTGGCAAGAATAAATGATAGAGGACAACATCAAACCACTTTGGAATCCGGAACCTAGCCTTCCTGGACTCAAAGAGGGCTCTCTCTATTTCTGATTTAATTTTTCCTTAATATTATGAATGTTGATGTTAGGCTAGTTACAATGATGGTGGTATTGGTTGTTTTAATTGATTTAGTTGGCTGGATGAGTAGGTCTACAGGGACTAATCCATTGGGCTATGGAGTCGAAAGGCTGGATTGGTGCATCAACTTTTCAAGAGCATCACATGGCAAGCTAAATGTGCTAAATGGATCTTTAGAGCATTATGAATTATGAGGTGGAAGAAATAGTAATGCTCAGTAGTGATTAAAGAGCAATTAAGAATTATTTAATCAGACTTCGGCATAAAACATTGAGATTGTAAATACAGACAGACTTAAGGTGCTTCGACAACAAGTTTTAATATAAAATTTATGTTTTACAATAATATGAATACATGCTCAACAAAAAAAAACAATGGAAACATTTAACACAGAAATAACACATCACCATTTAACACATCTCAAGTATCCTGTAAACGGTCTTTGGTTATTGATGCCCAACTCCAAAATTACAATGCTCCAATATAGTAGTTCTTACGATGTAGGGTCCAACAAGGTCCAACCCTTGATACTGCCAATGCATTCAGTATTTAATTAAAGACTAAGTCGGCAGCCCTATCTACTTGGAAACTTCTCATTAATTACAACCAAGTAAAAAATGGATAAGTTTGGCCATGCAAAGGGCTAGGAAAAAAATCTCTGACAAAGCACCGTCTATGGAATTAACTTCGGCATCTCTTCATGAATCCAAAAAACTTTGGCAGCTCTTCGTGAATCCAAAAATGGGCTGAAAGTGGCTGAGGTGGTCACAAAGAGGCAACAATGGGTGGCTTCAGACATTTGTCTCTACTTTTGGGCCGCCTTTGCTGGATCATTAAATATGATGCGGCGTTGGCTGATTTCAGTTGATCGTTCGTTGTGCTGATTGTTTCATTGTGCCTTGTTAATCTACTCATTTTGCCCGATTATTTCCCTTCTACTCGTGTTGGGTCCCTTACCCGATCTTTTCTGCCTGCGTTTGCTTTCCTTCACAAAAAAATGTAGCTACACATAATCCCGAACTTCATTTAAATTCAAATCTTCTTTTGAAAATTATCGCATCCATCCCTTTATCGCATTTCTCATTTCGGCATTTATAACATATTCTTGAGCGCCTATCCTCCTTAGCTTACGAAGTGCGATGTGCGATGAGCGGCGGTGATGTGGCAAGGAGGTGGGACCCAACTTATATCACAAATTGTAGGTCAGGGAGTTCTGTTATGAGGAATGGAGGGTAAAGGTTAAGATCTGCGATGCACGATTTGCGACAAGTGGAGAGGCTGGTGATGCTAAAAGGCAAGGAACGTGTCAATGGGATAAAGGTTTGTTGCGGTAAGGTAAGGTTTATTGAGGTTTATATCATATGTATAACATATGATATATATATGTATATCACAACGACGTAATGTGGGGGGCGGAGCTGAAATGGAGGTGTGAGGGCTTAATATAAAATCCCAAAACTTTATATATGTGGGTTTTGGAGGGTTTTATGAGATGGATAGTGCTACCTAATGCATTTAGGCTTAGTTTGGAATATATTGGAAATGAGGTGAATACAACCATCCTTTGCGATGTTTTGTGCCAGAAGTACCTTCTTGGAAATAAATGACAGTCATGGAGTATTATTTTCAATATAAACAATTTGAACAGAGATAATCAGTCACCTTGAGATTCTGTAAATTATAGGACCCTAACAATGGCTCCAGCTGGGGATGGCACTTCTCCAACTGAAGTGTCAAGAACACCGTAGACTAATGGCTTGATCCCAAATCAGCAACTTGATCTTCTACAAAACCTCTGTGGCTGGAAATCTTCAAGCTGAAATCAACACTCTCTGTAACTGAAGTCTAAAACACACTTGATCTGAAAACTGAAAAGTGGTCTGAAACTAAAACTGAAAATATACTTAGAGTATTGAGCTTATTTGCACACCTACCTACCCTAACCTACTAAAATCATTGTTTCTCTAAATAGTACAATAATGCCAGTGCAGCCCGTTAAGTAACTGCTCTAATATATTTTTTATTTCATTGCTTTTCACCATGTTCAGAGACAAACCTGATAATGGTGTTTGATAGAAATTCTCTTCATGATCTTGTTTACATGGCTCTTGGTATACTCGAAAAACAACTAACATGCTAGAAATATGTGCTGCCTTTGTAAAGAACAATTTCTCCAAATAGACATCCACTGGATCAAGATACACTTTACCCATTTCCGGGTATTTTGACTCATCCAGCTAAACTTAATTACTTGGTACTGCAAATGTGCTCTCCATGTCTTCGAACAACTCAGAACAAGCTTGCATTTTACCTGATGAGTTTTGCGCCACTACTTCTGTTGAATAAGACAATGGGGTAGACTGTATGATCATATCCATATCATAGCAGCTTTTGAGAGCATTACGAATACATGAAGGCTACCTTTGGAAACACAACCCATCCAACGTATCAATTATTGGATCATGTGGTGCTTTAGATGGTTGTAGTATTGGTTTTACTGAGACCTCATAATTTCTCTTGTGAATGTCAACCAAAATTTGATCCAAATTCCCTTTCACAATCTGAAATGAATTAAAGCATAAGGGTAAAGAATCAATCTGTATCAATTCATCATTTGTTTCAAACTATGCAAGTTCATCTGAGAATTGACATTTAGAAGGACTCAAGGGTTGAACCCCTGGATCTGAAACAGATTCTTTATCATCCATGATTTCCCCATCCGAGTGGTGAGAGAGTTCTTCCATCCTACTTTTGACTGTTTTTTTATAATTTTATCTCAGAAGTGAGGCAAAATATAGAGGAAGGCATTTTTCACTTACTTGAAAACTTTTTGCATTTTCCTCTTTACAATCTTGCTCGACATGCAGAGTTTGATTTCCATCTTTGCATTGTGATAACCAGGTTTCTTTCTCCCAAGAAGACGGTGATGGTTGCATTGAACAATCAACCTCAATCTCAACCATATAATCTTTCTCTTGATAATCATATTTAAGAAGATTATCTATGTATGTAAGGTCATCTAACATGTACATCATCCCAGGAAATTTCCCTACCTCTTTCTGATTTTGAACTTCCTCTTTGGCTATGTTGTGAATCGAGTACATGAAGCAATCATTTTTTATTTCAGGATGTCCAGGATGGGCTGTGGACTGCTTGGGTACATTGATGCTTACCTTTTCTGGAGCTAGTGGAACATGAGATATTTGAACAACAAGTTCCTCTTTTCTTCTAATCTTATGCATAATTTCATTGACTGTATTTGTCAAGATATCTAGTTTTATCTCTGAAGATATCAATTTCTCTTTTTCTATTTTGTCCTTCTTCTTTGCTTTTAAATTTGCCTCTTTGTTTAGCAGGTTCGCTTCCACATCAACTGCAACATTTTCATTTCTTCAATGGTTGCAGTGCTCCTTTCTCTTAATTGGAATGCCATCTTTGGGTCAAATGCATCTGGGTAGTGCAAGAGAGATAATATTGGGGGTGGTCGTATAACAATAGGCATTGAATGATACACTTTATTGAACCTGGCTGAAAAATGTTTTACTATCTCCCCTGGCTGTCTTTTTAAATGGTTATATTCTTCTACGATGAGGAAAACATTTCCCATGATCACCCATCTATCAAGAAAAATTTGCACAAATTGATAAAAATTGCTAATACTTGCAGCTGGAAGATTATTAAACCAATTTTTAACTTTACCTTGCAATGATAAGGAAAATACTCTGATAGATACATCATCTTCTTCCAACTCAGATAATCCTCAAGATTTTGAATGTGTTTTTTAGCAGTTATCTTCGCATTTTCTCCATCAAACCTGGGTAGATTATTGCTATAATTTGCAGGGAGGTCATGGAGGATATGAGGCAAAACTAGAGGCTTGTAAATGTCTAGGAATTTTACAGGTATAAAGGGTAAAGCATGAGGCTTATAACCACTCTGAGATTTAGCAAGAGTAGGAGATGAAGCACGAGGCTCATCTCTCACTGGGTTTTCCACAAGTGTATTAGGGATGTGCACAGGTGTATGAGTATGTACATGATCTACAATACGAGGCTTAGTTTCTTGAGGTTCATCAATTTGCAAATGATCAATTTAAACCTCAGCAGCGTACTCTTGATCAGGCTTAGAGTAAGATAGAACATAGTTATACATAAAACCAAAAATTTCTTGAATACAATTTGGGTTTGAATACCTTCTCTTTCCAGGCTGATTGGTTATGTTTCAAGTCCTTCCTCCAGTGGAGTCTTTGAATGGAACTTATATGGATTTGGAGTCACTGGGTGGATGATTTCAACCTTCTTATGTCTGATTGTTTGTCCACCATCAACAACCAGATGCCAATCTTGGAAAATACTTCTAGCATACAATTTTTTTTTTTTACTGGGGTTTCTGAATTCGAATGAAATGTCAATATTTCCAATAGTTCCTCAGTATGGTCGCCATTATGTTGGTGGCCCTATAATTTATAAGATTGGCAAGAATAAACGATAGAGGACAACATCAAACCACTTTGGAATCCAGGACCTAGCCTTCCTAGACTCAGAGAGGGCTCTCTTTATTTATGTTTTAATTTTTCCTTAATATTATGAATGTTGATGTTAGGATAGTTACAGTGATGGTGGTATTGGTTATTTTGATTGATTTTTTTGGTTGGATGAGCAGGTTTGCAAGGACTAATCCATTGGGCTATGGAGTTGAAAGGCTGGATTGGTGCATCAACTTATCAAGAGCGTCATAGGGAAAGCTAACATTGCTAAATGGATCTTTAGAGAAGTATGAATTATGAGGTGGAAGAAATAGTAATGTTCAGTAGTGATTAAAGAGAAATTAAGAATTCTTTAATCAGACTTTGGCAGAAAACATTCAGATTGTAAATACAGACAGAATTAAAGTGCTCTGACAGCAAATCTTAATCTAAAATTTTTGTTTTACAATAAGATGAATATATGCGCAAAAAATAAAACAATGGAAACATTTAACACAGAGAAATAGCACATCACCATTTAACACAACTCAATTATCATGTAAACAGTCTTTGGTTATTGATGCCCAGCTCCAAAATTATAGTGCTCTAATACAGTAGTTCTTACGATGTAGGGTCCAACAAGGTCCAACCCTTGATATTTCCAATGCATGCAGTATTTAATTAAAGACTAAGTCGGAAACCCTATCTACTTGGAAACTTCTCATTAATTACAACCAAGTAAAAAATGGATAAGTTTGGCCATGCAAAGGGCCAGGAATAAATCTCTGACAAAGCACCGCCTATGGAATTAACTTCGGCATCTCTTCATGAATCCAAAAAACTTTGGCAGCTCTTCGTGAATCCAAAAATGGGCTGAAAGTGGCTGAGGTGGTCACAAAGAGGCAACAATGGGTGGCTTTAGACATCTGGCTCTACTTTTGGGCCGCCTTTGCTAGATCATTAAATATGATGCGGCGTTGGCTGATTTCAGCTGATCGATGGCTGTGTTGATTGTTTCACTGTGCCTTGTTAATCTACTATTTTTGCCTGACTCTGCCTCTTCTTCTTGTGTCGGGTCCCTTACCCGATCTTTTCTACCAGTGTTCACTTTCCTTCACAAAACAACGTAGCTACACATAATCCTGGACTTCAAATAAATTCAAATCTTCTTTTGAAAATTATCGCATCCATCCCTTTATCGCATTTCGCATTTCGACGTTTATAACATATTCCTGAGTGCCTATC
This sequence comes from Pinus albicaulis, assembly GCA_034641835.2. Taxonomy (NCBI): domain Eukaryota; kingdom Viridiplantae; phylum Streptophyta; class Pinopsida; order Pinales; family Pinaceae; genus Pinus; species Pinus albicaulis. The sequence goes on from CM076574.1 coordinate 1,206,719,655, forward strand.
CTCTTGGGCTTGCAAAGTGCGACATGCGATGAGCGGAGGTGATGTGGCAAGGAGGTGGGACCCAACTTATATCGCAAATTGCAGGTTGGGGAGTTTTGTTATGAGGAATGGAGGGTAAAGGTTAAGATATGTGATGCGCGATTTGTGACAAGCGGAGAGGTTGGTGATGCGAAAAGCAAATGAAAGGGTCAATGGGATAAAGGTTGTGGGGTGGAATTTGTGATGCGATATATTGCAAGATTTTAAATTATCACAAATCGCAAAATCGAGGATCGGGGGAAATGAGGTAAGTTATAATACTTGCGATATGCGATAGCGATGCTGATGGGGTAGGGAAATGGGTCCCACTTGTTATCACAATCGAGAGTTAGAAGCGACAAACGAGAATGAAAAAAGGTAAGTAAAAGTGCGAAGTTGCAATGTGATGAAAAGGTAAAGGGTCAATCGGATAAAGGTTTGTTGCAGTAAGGTAAGGTTTATTATGGTTTATATCATATATATAACATATGATATACATGTATATCAAAACGACCTAATGTGGCGGGCGGAGCTGAAATGGAGGTGTCGAGGCTCAATATAAAGTCCCAAAACTTTATATATGTGGGTTTTGGAGGGTTTGATGAGATGGATAGTGCTACCCAATGCATTTAGGCTTAGTTTGGACTATATTGGAAATCAGGTGAATACAACCATCCTTTACAATATTTTGTGCCAGAAGTACCTTCTTGGAAATAAATGACAGTCATGGAGTATTATTTTCAATAGAACCGATCTGAAGAGATATAATCAATCACCTTGAGATTCTGTAAATTATAGGACCCTAATAGAAATAAAGAAAAAATTAGGGTTGGATAATATCATAGATAATGCAATTTGAAATGCCTATACCGCACTCAAAACTGTGTGAATCCATGCATCGTATACAAATACGTGGGCGTTCGTTCAAAAGAAGTTTCGGAGCATCATGCTAGGAAACCCTGCTAAAACCTAACAGTGAGAGACATAATAAAACAATAACCTCTGATGGTGTTTTTTCTTCAAGAAACAAAGCTAGAGGAATCTGAGGTATTCAAAGCAGCTTAGATTCTTTCGAAATAATGCTTTGGGATTGTTCAATCATCCAAAGGGGCTTCTGGAGGACTGGGTATTTTCTGGTAAAATAAGAACTTCTCCCTTGTGGAAGAAATAAATACGAAATCCTAGGTGATGGCTCTTTTGGAGGTAAGAGAAACAGGGGAATGAATCCCTTTCATAAGTATTTATGCTGATGTGCTTTACAGTGAAGAGTCATAATTTTGGGACTCATTATAAGTTCTTAAAGAGAAGAATCAACATCCAAATAGTGTGATGGGAGGTGATTTTAACACCGTCCTAAACACTGTAGAAGAAAGAGGAGGAACTATGATTAGGGATCCATTTAGATACAAAATGGAGGAGATAATAGATAGTTGGGATGTGATGGATATTAAACCTAAGGTTGGGAAATACACACGGTCTAACAAATGGACAAGATACCATTATATAGCAACCCTCTTGGACTAGTTCTTGATTCATAATAGCTGGCTATTTAAAGGTCTTGAATGTTCATCGACAATATAAGCACAAGGAGACTCGGATCATCGCCCTATTATGATTAAAATGGAGAAAGTTGAAAATCTTGGGGCATTTCCATTCAAGTTCAATGTAGGTTGGGGCCTCTCAGAAGAGGTCGGGGATCTGGTGAAGAGGGCTTGGATTCCTTCTGTTCACGGCTCTCCGAAGTTCACATGGGAATCCAAGCTAAAGAAAGTAAAAAAGGATTTGAGAAAATGGTTAAAAGAGAATTTCCAACCTCTAAGGAAAAAATGGCGAGACAAAGTACAAGAACTTGATGAACACTACAAGATGATGGAGAAAGCATTTATAGAATATAAACACATCCAACAGGAAAAGAACCTCTCTAGACATATTTACTCTTTAAGTATACAAGAAGAAAATATGCGGAGATTAAAATATCGTAGTATATGGCTAAAATTTAGGGAATCCAATACTTCCTTCTTTCATAAACAAGACAATTCTTAGGAGAATCAGGATAGAAGTGAAATAACACCTGAAGGGTGGTAGAAGGTCTGCACCTTTGCAAAAATAAATGATGAGGCATTTTCCTTCTTTAAAGCCCTTCTTAGTAAATATCATATTCTTCTTGACAGTGCAATGGAATTTCTTCAAGCAATGCCACAAGTGATCTCCCCTTTTGCTAATCAGTTTCTTTTAGACGAAACAAAGGAAGAAGAAGTTCGAAAAGTGGTTTGGTCCTTGGAGCCTAAGAAAGCATCTCGACCTAATGGTTCCTCCATTTGTTTGAAGAAGTTCAAAAAGTGGTTTGGTCCTTGGAGCCTAAGAAAGCATCTCGACCTAATGGTTCCTCCATTTGTTTTTATCGATTATATATATATATATATATATATATATATATATTATATATATATATATATATATATATATATATATATATATATATATATATATATATATATATATATATATATATATATATATATATATATATATATCATCATCAAAATTTTGAACCACAACAGAGTAAAAACAAATATTGGAGGGAGCACAAACTCATCCTTTCTTTCCTTAATTACGAAGGAAGCCAATCCCTCAAAATTTTCTAGATTTCACACTATTTCATTGTGCAATTATTCCTATAAAATCACGACTAAAATGATCGTCAATAGGATTAAACCCTTGCTTCCTTCCTTCATCTTTGAGAATCAAGGAGGGTTTATGCAACAACGAAATATTCTTGATAATATCATTTTGGTTAAGGAATAAATCCACTCGAGTAAAGAAGCGGGGGAAGTTGGAATGGTAATTAAACTGGATATGGAAAATGCGTTTGATTGGGTAAATCATTCCTTTCTTTTCCTTGTTTTGGAAAAATTAGGTTTCAGTAATGATTTTATCTTTTGGATTAATGCTTGCATTAGTTCCCCTTGGATTTCTCCTTTGAGAAATGGTAGGCCAAACCCCTTTTTTGTTTCCTCCAGAGGACTTCGCCAAGGTTTTCCTTTGTTGCCTCTGTTATACATAATAATGGTTGAAGCGCCGAGTCAAAATCTTGAGGCTGCAAGGCTGGATGGATCTCTCCATGGTTTAAGCATTGCAAGAAATGTTCGAGAAATAAATCATTCTCAGTTTGTTGATGATACCCTCTTCCTTGGAGGTGCCTCAGAAATAACATCAAGATTGAAAAAGGTTTTGGAATGTTATATTCTTCTATCTCGAGGATTGATAAACAAAATGAAATGTCCATTAATTGGATGGAACTTCCCAGGGGCGACTTTGATCACAATTTCTCATTTGCTGGGATTTCCTGTGTATGTTAATCAAAACTCCTGCACTACTTGGTGAATCATCTGAATTCTCTTAATGAACTTTCGTTACTTTTCCCTATCATCTTTCCCACTGGAATCTTTATCTCTCCCAAAGACAATGTTTAAGGGATCCTTTGGCAAATATCCAAAGCATATCTCAAACGGCGAGCTCTGAGTGGATGAATGCACTTCCCTGTTGTATGCATGTTGTACATAAGAAAATTGTTCGTCCTACAACTTGTGATGCTTGCCACAATAGCCTCAAAGTAAATGTTGGGAAAAATACTGAGAGAGGGGGGGCGGGTGTTGAATTAGTATTTAGAGCATACTTAGAACTTTTTACTTTTTCTTTCTCTAAAACCCATACGCTACTTTACTGAACACAACTCGCGTATACACGCGGATAACCTTCATAAAACTCGCGTATATACAGAGATCTTATTATGCATTTAGTTCTTTACTTAGATCTATGCATCATTCATTCATCAGATGTTTAGTTAGCAGTAAGCATGTGCAGTAATAACATAATAAACCATTACACATAAGCAACACACATGAACACCAGGATTTAAGGTGGAAACCCAAGTCGAGAGAAAACCACCGCTGCCGTCATCTTTGTCTTCAATATTTTTATTATAAAGAAAACATCTTATAACCATGTACTGGCGCAGACTCATACCAGCACGTAGGCACCCACCTGCAGAAGGCTACAACCTTCTCTCGTTTACCAGCCTCTCCTGGAAGGGAGCTACAACCCCCTGCTCTCGTTTACCAGCCTCTCCTATAAGGGAGCTACGACCCCCTGCTCTCGTTTACCGGCCTCTCTTGGAAGGGCTACTGCTCTCGTTTACCGGCTGGAAGGGAGCTGCCTGGCCCCTCAACCAAAGGCTTGACCCTCGACACCATTTGAGACCACGTTTCATCAATTTTCATCTGGATCAATTTTCATACTGGATCCAACAACTTCCATACAACACAACCTGTAGGCGACTTTTCATCATATTTTCAGATTGGACCCACTCCACACATTTAAGCTCAACATTCATCAAATTGAAACTTATAACCCCATCAATTCATTCATTGAATCATCAACCAATAAACCAACAACTTGACCTTCAATTAACATAATCAACAACATATTCATCATTCAAATAACCCAGTACATCATTGACAGATAACAACAAAACAGATCAGGCATTTCATTCCACTTACTTCAGCAAACCGTAGATTCCATACGCGCTTTTACTTCACTGAACCTGCGTATGTACGCACTTTCATGCAGACCAACACGCGTATACTTCTGTGCATTCTTTAGAAAACCCTTTCTGCCCATACATGCTTTTCTTTAATAAGATCCGTGTATACACGCGCTTTTACTGAAGCGAACCTGCGTATACATCTGTAACATTTCAGGACTATGCAGCTCTTCAGATCAAATAAACAACTCAGATTTCATCCTTTACTTCAGAAAGTATTTCGCCTCGTTTCAGATCTAAACATTCCATAAATAGATCTAGAAAATACATATACATTTCAGATCTAGAGATCCCTCTTCATCATTTTTTTCATAGGTGCATCATAGATTCAGATCTATCAATCAAGAACAGAGTTCATCCATGCAGATATTCCTTAGAGAGATTTATTCATTCACAACCCTTACGCATGCACCCTCTTACACCATGATCTTCTTCTCCTTATATAGATTTAGCCTTTGTCAATACCATGAGCCAAAACCACACCACTTCCGATGGTATTCCTGGACGGGATCAAATAGATAATCAAGCGCTCAATACAATGGGTCAATACCATGGTAATGTCCCCTGGTTTCCTAAATTTAGAGCGCAAATGACCATACGTGACTTGGCGCGTACTTTTCCGCGTGCATACGCTACTTCACCTTAACAAACCCGCGTATGCTTTGTAGCATAACTTATTTATCATTATTCTGGCACTTTCTGAATTCCTTTCTTCTGCTACTTCTGAACTGATCTGTAGATACATCAGATTTACATTATTAACAACTCATCAAGTCAGTTTCCATCAAGAACAACTTCATTAAGCAGGTTCCATCAAAGTCAACACATTGTATCACATTGCCAACAATCTCCCCTTTAACTCATCAAGTAGGTTGTCATCAACTTTATCAAGTAGGTTGCCATCAAGGACAACATTCTGCATCATATTGCCAACAATCTTATTTCATCAAGTAGGTTACCATCAACTTCATCAAGTAGGTTGCCATCAAGGACAACACATTGCATCATATTGCCAACAGTAAATGTATCATTGTGTGGTTGACAACCTCTGTTTGTTCGTTGGTATGCGGATGAAATGTCATGCTCCTCTTCATATTGGTGTACATCATTCTCCACAAACTCATCCATAAATATCCAAGAAAACGAGATCTTGATCATACACAATGGATTTGGGCAACCCAAAATGGACCCATACAAATTGAAAGAAGAGATGAGTATTTTTATCTGTAATGAATTGCTTCTTACAAGGCATTAAGAGACACATTTTTCTAAATTGACCGCAACAACATAGAAATAGTCACAACTTCTCCTAGACAAGACAAACCGCCAACAAAATCCATTGACACACTATCCCATGGACGACTCAAAATAAGGAGTGGTGTGTAGAGCCCCACTTTTCTATTAGAGGGCTTGCAAACTGAACATAACACACATCCCTTTACATATCGAGTCACAATATTTTTCATGTGAGGCCAGTAACAAAACCTTTGTAAATGAAAAAAAGTTTTTCCTACACCAAAATTACCCGACACAAGAGAGGTATGTGCCTCTTTGATTACATGTATCCTTTCTCTAGTGGAAATACAAAGTTTACCAAGATGGTACAACAATTTTCCGTGCAAATGGTAATTGTCTACCTGTAAACCATGAGTCATCTTTGCATAAACCTCTTTAAAATCCTCATCATCAACATATTGTTCAACATCAATTTCAAAACATAAAGAAGCATTTTGAAAAACTATAGATGCAAAAATAAGAGGGTGAGAAATCATATATGCCACTTTGTTGTTGGTGCCCTTCTTGTATTTTAATACCGAGTGAGACTGCTGGAGGAATCCCATCCATCTGAAATGACATGCTTGTTGAAGCTTGGTTTGCGGCTAGAGGTATTGCAAGGGATGATGTTCTGCGTGAATGATGGTCTCCTTGCCAATCAAATAGTGCTTCCACTTCTTCACGCTTTGAACCAAGGCATACAACTCCTTGTTATATGTGGGATAGTTCACAATAGCTTGGGAGAATGTCTTCGAATGGTAAAATGCAAGTTTCCTCTGTTGCATCAACACTGCTCCCATGGCGTACCCACTGTCATTTGTCTCAATCTCAAAAGGTTGTTGGAGGCCAGGTAATGCCAAAACTGGTATGGTGTTGATCTTCTCTTTCAGTGTATCAAAGGCTTTCTATTTCTTTCCTCCCCATTGAAATGTTTGCTTCACACTTGTCAATGTATGTAAGGCAGATGCAATGAAAGAGATGTTGGAATGAACCTTCTCTAGTATTGTACTACACCCAAAAAGCTACGAACCTCTGTAACATTGGTGGGTTTAGGCCACTTTACAATCACATCAATTTTAGAAGGATCTATTTTTAATTTTCCACCTCTGACAATGTGACCCAAGTAAACCAAATAGGTCTTACCAAATTTACACTTAGACATTTTGACATAAAAATTTCTTTTGAAAAACATCAAGCACATTTTTAACATGACTCACATGATCTTCCCATTTCCTACTTAAAACAATAATGTCATCAAGAAACACAAGTACAAAATCATCAAGAAATGGCCTGAAAATATCATTCATCACCCTCATGAATGTGGTCGGAGCATTTCATAGTATGAATTGCATCACCATCCATTCAAAAAACCCTTGTTTCATCTTGAATGCATTCTTCCATACATCCTATTCTACAATCCTTACTTGCTAATAGCCTCTGCGCAAGTCTAGTTTTGTGAAATAAACAACATTTTTTAATTGACCTAACAAATCATCAATGCAAGGGATAGGGTACCGAATCTTAACCGTTATTTTGCTGAGTGCTTTGTATTCCACACACATCCTCCATGTGGCATCCTTATTTGGAACCAACACAATAGGTGAACCACAAGGAGAAGAACTTGGTCTTATGACCCCTTGGTTCAGCAATTCCTGCACTTGGTTCTTTATCTCCTCCATCTCAATGACTAACAACTTGTACATGCCAATGTTGGGTAAAGGAGTGTCCCATTTCAAGTGAATCTCATGTTGGATATCACGCTTTGGAGGCAACCCACTTGGTTCCTAAAAAATCCCACTATAGTTAGAAACAATTTCATACAATTCCTTTTTATGAGTGGGAACGCAACCTTGGAAAGCTTCAGAATGTATCAACATATTTTTCTCTCACAACCATGAGCATGCACCCTTTGCTGGAATTTACCAACCTATTCATCTAACCCACACTTACAAAACTGGCACTGATTTGGCACGATGAGCTCTAACAATGTATTCCACCTCATCTTTCATGAGATGATACATGTTTTCATGGCGAAAGAAAACTTCTTTATTATCATACAAATATGGACTCCCCAATACCATGCCACAAATATCCAAAGGTACAAAATCAAGATCAACCTCATCTACCAGTTTGGATGCAATCACAAATCTAGCTCTACACTGCTTGGTTACATGTAATTTGGCTTTATCACACACCTAACCAAGAGGGTAGGGTTTCAGATGAGGCTTGGTCTCTAGTCCCAATTTCTTAAGCAAGGATTCTAAAATAAAATTTACCTGTGAGCCCATATCAAACAAGGTTTCCACTTTAGTATATTTCATTATGACTCTAATGTGGAACAACTCAGTCCTATTTTTTTCATTAACAAGAAACTCATTTGAAGAACTTGTACTTGCATGAAATTCAAAAATTTCACTAACATGAAAAGAAAGGTTACCTTGTATGCCCACTGCCGTGATCTATGTTTCATCACCGGAATCAAATCCAAGGTCCTGCTACATAGTTTCCACCGTATTTTGCTTGTTCTTCCCACCAAATCTCTTTGGTTTCAACTCTGGATGCAACTTCCAATAATGTTCATCATCATGGCATTCCTTCTTGTAGTGTGTACGAGATGCCTTTGCTCCTTCCTCCTTCTTGGTTGTAGTTGTATTCCTGTCCTTTCCATTACCTTTTCCTTTGAACTTTCCATTACGAGGTTTGACAGACAAATTCTTTGGTTGCTCTTCTTTTTTATTCTTGCCCCTACTTTTAGGGTCAATGGCCTTCACACTGGCCGCATCAATAGTAGTAGGCTCAAATAACAACAAAGAATGCCTGATGTAACCATGTAAAGCACCAATATACTTTGTTATAGTTTATGGTCAATCAAGTGGAATGTTCAAATTCAAAGTTTGTTTCCTAAACTCTTTTGTGAATCTTTGTACATTTTGACCCTTTTCTTGTCTCAAATGTTGGCATTCCATTAAAGCATTTTGTCAATAACCCAAAGGATAAAACTAATCTTTTAATGCAGAAACAAAATTGAACCAAGAATAAAGGAGATTACCCAAGTCATTGTTTCCTTTCTACAACTTGATATCCTACCAAACGAGAGTGGTGCCACTCATCCGAAGGATTCTAATTGGATCCTTGCCTCATCCTCCTCGATTCGGTGAATTCGGCAATAAACCTCGATATGTCTAATCCAATTGTTTAGTTTCTCTGTATCACATTCTCAATTATATGTGGGAAAATCAAACTTTACATCTAGCTTTAAAAATGGCTTCTTAGATATATTTTTATGGTGCTTAGAATGATGAGAAGAGGAAGAAGAAGAACTGTCACTGGTGGATGGAGAGGGAGGAGGCTCTTCTCCTCCACCTCCATGGTATACTGTGTAGAAATTATATAATATGCTTGTATATCTTGGATTCACCCGATCTAACAATTTGCTAAAGCTAAATACTAAATCGCTTCTACAAATATTTGCGGAATTAAAAACACAATCTCCAATCACATGAGCATGAAGAAAGATCAATCACACACAACATAGCTAATTTCCCAGGGAAAGATTACAACTAAAAACCCCACTATCTTCTATTGTATATTATATCATGGATCATGAAACAATTACATACAAAACTCTTCTCACAAGAGCCCTTAGTACATCAACTAATTTTATCACGCTGTCATACAAAAATTGGCAAATCCCTTTGCCAATTTACTACCTCCAGACAACCTGCCTTCACTGCGTAATCCCTGTTGAATGCAATCCCTAAATTGATGCAATCCTGCCTGCCTTGACTGCACAAGTATCATGGGCATATCCAATGTTTGTTTACTTTCATGTTTGCAAGTGGACAATGTCACAACTGATAGTCAACTTCCCTTTCACCTGTAACTCAATTGGGTCTCCACTGGATCTGACATGCATGCAACTAATATTAGTAAATCCTTAGTTGCATGTGAAATCACTAATTGTGAATTAATTAATATTTAATTCACTTGATCTCTCACTAGTGTATCTTCAGTTACAACTAGCACAATTGAGTTTAACTCACTTAACTGAGTTAAACTATTTACAACGTGCACAACTGAGTTTAACTCACTTAATTGAGTTAAACTATTTACAACTTGCACAAACTCATGCGCCACTGCACTTCCAACTCTGTTACAACTAGAATTACTCTGCATGTCCCACCAACCAACCTCTAACTCGAAATTCACTTAGCTAATTGATTTTCTAATTCAGTTAACTATTTTCAAGTCCACATTGAGAATATATTACAATTTAATGTCCATCTAAGTTAAGGGATAATAAAAATAGACATGCACCTAAAAATAGCCTGTGGGCCACACCCTAGTGTAGGTGCTTAATTTTAACTAGGATCATGGGTGCCAAAAATTATTTTTGAATCTCAACGCTCCCTCTCAACAAGAAAGGGATTATCCTTCACCCCAATTCTATCTCTATGGTATTCAAATTTTCTCCTGGTGAGCGCCTACGTCAGAATATTTGCATCCTGATCTTCCATGGGAATGTACTGAAGCAACATGATTATCCTTTGCACACAATCTTTGAGATGATGGTACCAGATATCTACAAGCTTAGACCTGTCATGAAACATAGGATTAATTGAGAATTTAATGCAGCTATGATTATCACAATGAATCATTGTAGGATCCATATGAGAACCAAACAAACCAACCAATATCTTTCTCATATAGATAACCTCACATACAACTTGACTTGCTGTCATGTATTCCACTTTCGGTGAACTGAGTGCCACAAATTTCTGCTTCCTGCTCTACCAAGAAATAATTGTAGATCCAATGCTAAAGATCCCCCCTGATGTGCTCTTTCTGTCTTATGGACTTCCAGCCCAATCTGCATCCGTGAAGACATGCAACTTCACTCCATCCATTCTTGTGTACCATAGAACATACTCTAATGTGCCCCTTAGGTATCTCAGGACATGTTTCCCCGCCTTCCAAAAAAGCTTGGTAGGCTTAACCATAGCTTGACTCAGTTGTTTAACCGCATAGCAAATGTCTGGTCTCGTGTTCACTAGATACATTAGCGAACCCACTAATTGTCGATAGACAATAGCATCCACTACCTCTCCAGAAGTAGCATCCTCTTTCCTCTAGTTTCCTGGAAGAGGAGTATCCATGGGTTTTCAACTCTCCATGTTAAACTTACCCAGTATCTCCTTTGCATAGTTGCCTTGAGACACAAAAATTTCACCATCTCGCTGCCATATTTCCAATCCAAGGAAATAATGAAGGAGGCCCATATCCTTCAATTAGAACTCCCTTGCAAGATCCTCCTTTCATGAGTGTATCAACTACTCATCACCAGTCAAAATTAGATCATCAACATAAAGAACAATGATCAATAGCTTACCCTCAACCACAATCTGATACAAGTTTGCACCTGCTTCACTTTTGGTGAAGCCCAGTCCAGTGAAATATCTGTTTATTCGAGTGTACCAAGCACGGGGTGCTTGCTTCAACCCATACAACACTCTTTTTTGTCTGCACATATGCGACTCATTGTTGAAGATCTCAAAACCTTTAGGCTGCTTTATGTACACTTCTTCCTCAATGATCCCATTGAGAAACACAGTTCACATCCATCTGATGAATGCGTTAGTCCATCTGCGTTGAGAGTGCAAGGATGGTCCTTATTGAAGAGTACCTTGTGACAGGCGCAAAAGTCTCATCATTATCTATCCCCTTTATCTGTGAGAAGCCCTAGGCCACAAATATGGCCTTTTATTCCTCCACGCTTCCATCAGCAGCTTGCTTTACCTTGTAGATCCATCTCGAACATACCACTGTTTTATCAACCAGTCTTGGGACAATTTCTTGAAAGGAAGATGGTTCAATCACAATACATTTGCTCATAAGAGCCATGTATCCAATAAATCGTTCAGGAGACTGTCTTTGTCTGCGCTATGAAGTAGAGGCTCCTACATTCTCTGTAGCATCAAGTCTCAGCATATCAGCTTCCATGGTGCGCTTTTTTCCATTTTTGATGCATGACGCTGCATGAGTGATTTCATTCACTCCATGAACCTCCTCATGTTGCTGATCCACATCTTGAGACTCATCTTTGGGAACCAACAGTTCCTCCTTCGCATGCAAGTTCAACTCCTTCTCAAGGGACAACTGCATGGCTTTCCCCTCATTAAATTTTATATCCCGCCACACAATAGTCATTCTACTGTTTGGAAAATACACATGATAATTATGGGGTGTTTTTGTATACCCCACAAAAATCCCAACTTCAGCAGTTGGTTCCTACTTCTTCCTAGCATCCTTGGTCACATGCACATAAACAGATGAGCCAAAAATCTTAAAGTGTGAAACATCTAGTTTCTTACCAGTGAAAGCTTCTTCAAGTGTACTCATGCTAAGTACTCTACGAGGACAACGGTTTTGCACATAAACCATAGTGTTGCATGCTTTCGCCCACAAATGAATTGGAAGGCCCTGATCATGCAACATCACTCGTGTTGCATCCACGATCTTTCTGTTCATCCTCTCCGCTACCCCATTCTGCTGTGGATTATGAGGTGCTATGAGTTCTCTTCGAATTCCTTCTTTGCTCCAAAAGTTCTCGAATTAATTAGAGATGTATTCTCCACCATTATCATTTCTAAGAGCCTTCACTTGCTTCCCCGACTCTTTCTCCACCAATTCCTTAAACTCACAGAACTTAGAGAATGTTTTATCTTTCTTCTGCATGAAGATCCAACATTTACGAGAAAATTCATCAAAAAATATTACATAGTACTTATGTTTTGCTGTTGAAGCAACCAGGAATGGCCCACACACGTTTGCGTGAACTCTCTCAAGGATTACCATAGCACGGTTCTCCTTCTTGTGAAAGGTGGAATTTAGATACTTCCCCATGGTGCAACCCTTGCACTGATCTAACAGAGCAAGTGTTCCCATTAGAAGTCCAATAGATATTTGTTGCATGACGAAGATGGCCCAATCACCTATGCCATAATTCGCCCTCATCCCGGCTCACCACTTTCTTCGCCTTGCCCACCATGGCAGTGCAACCATATACCTCTAGGTTGTAGAGATTCTTAACTCGAATCCCTATCCTCTTAGCTTGAACCATTGTTTTATGTCGTAGGAAATATTTTCCATCACTAAAAACAACGTCATAGCCTCTGTCCTCCAACATTGCGACTAAGACCAAATTTTTCTTTAGACTTGGTACATGCATTACATATTTTAATTAAAATGGTTTACCTAGCTCCCTTTGAAAGGTAATGGTACCAATCCCGGTAGCACTGTACCATCCGTTGTCGCCCATCTCAATATGCATTAAGAGATCTTTCTCCTCCAAGTCACTGAAAAGTTCATTATCTCCCATCATGTGAAAGGAAGCGCCACTATCCAAATACCACACCGATCCCAATGCACTTGACACCATGCATGAAATTAAGGAGAAGTCAAGCTCAAATTAGGAGGTAAGGGCCTCACCAACTGTAGCTCCAACACCCTTCTTGTTCTTCTTCTTTTGTGGACAGTTAGTAGCAAAATGTCCATGTTCATGACAATGAAAACACTTCACCTTAGACATGTCCTGCTTCTTGCCTTTAGACTCAGATTTATAATGGAATTTCTTCCCTTTCCCCTTATTCGCTTTGGCAGCCAAAGAAAAATCCTCTTCATCATCATGCTTTGATGAAGAGCCATCCCTAGTGTTCCGCCTGAACTCCTCCTGCACTAGATTCGACCACAGTCGTTCACAATTTGATAAATTTTCCCATTCATTGACAAAGTATTCATAACTGTGCCAACTCTTAGGAAGTCATAGGAGAGCCAAAATCACCAAATCATCATCAATGACTGTTATTCCCACACTCCCCAACTCATCCCGACATTGGATAAACTTTGTGAGATACTTTGGAATGGTGTCACCCTTTTCCATCTTGATCTTCTCGAGTTTATCTTTGAGCGCCAATTTCCTATGGTCGTTGCCACTTTCAAATAGATCCATAATAGCCTTCCGCATAGAATATGGTGTGGATTTCCCATGGAGGCTTGAGACAATGTGGTCTCGTACTCCCTCCAACAGGATCCTCCTCGCCTTTGCCACTTTCTTTTGCCATGCATCAAGATTGTCACCATCTCGGTTAGGAACATCTTTTTCAATGAATTCCTTCAAGCCATTGTCTTTGAGTACTGCCTCCATCTTGTCCTTCCAAGCAATGTAGTTTGAGTTTCCCTCAAGTGCATACTCTAACCTCAAGCCATTGAAAGCCATTTCGATATTTAATTAGCTGTAGCACCAAGAAAGTCTTTTTGCAAATTCAAATTCTATCCAGTCACAAACTCCACTCCTTCTTCACTTCTGCAATTTCCTGTGCTCCGATACCATGTATATTATATAATATGCATGTATATATTGGATTCACCCGATCTAAAATTTTCTAAAGTTGAATACTGAATCACTTCTACAAATCTTTGCGAAATTAAAAATGAAATTGCCAATCACATGAACATGAAGAAAGATCAATCACACACAACATAGATAATTTCCTGGGGAAAGATTACAGCTAAAAACCCCACTATATTCTATTGTATATTATATCATGGATTACGAAACAATTACATACAAAACTCTTCTCACAAGAGCCCTCTGTACATTAGCTAATTGTCTCACACTGTCATACAAAAATTGGAAAATCCCTTAGCAATTTATTGCCTCGAGACAACCTACCTTCACTGCGCAATCCCTGCTAAATGAAATCCCTGAATGGATGAAATCCTGCCAGCCTTAACTAAGAAAGTATTATGGGCACATCAAATGTGTGTTTACTTGCATGTGTGCAAGAGGATAATTTCACAACTGATATTCAACTTCCCTTTCACCTAGAACTCAACTGGGTCTCCACTGGATCTGACATGCATGTAGCTAATATTAGTAAATCCTTATTTTCATGTGAGATCTGTTGTAGCTCCTAGAGACAGCCTTGAGTTGCAAAATACCAGTGCTTAGGACATCTTGAAATCAAAGGTTAGATGTATATAATTATAAGGATGCCTTTGGCAGAATATGGATAAAGGGAATAATGGTTTTGGTGGTTCAGGAATGGTGAAGACCTTCGAGTCTGATTCATGTGAATTACCCTATACTGCGAGAGGGCTCAGGAAGTTGTATGGCTAGGTGGCTTTCAAATGGGCCAAGTATGAAACAATGAGCAGATGATTTCAAAATATGCAAAGGTGTTGAGAAGGAATGGAGGAGGAGGAACCCATGAGAGACAGGCTTAAAAGTCTTAAGAATCTCTCCCGTGAACTCAGAAGAAGTAAATGTAAGTGGAATATGACCAACAACAAAGATTCGTGGAGTGTGAATTAAGGGAGCACAAAAAATTTAACAGACGAGCGTTATACATACATGAATTCATGGATAAAAATGCATACCACCGGCAACTACATTACACGAATCATCAAAGTGACAGAACATTGAAAGATGATTATACATAAACAAGAGATGACTGATAAAAAAGAGAATACAGATACAGACTACTCATTGCTCCATTTGGAATCCAATTAAACAACGTTGTATATCATATTATGTTCAAACCAACTCTCCCAAATATGTGTCTCAGAGCATAAAGAGCACAGTCTTACAAAACTACAACAAAATTTCTCCAAAATTTAAAACCCTTCTTTCATCTCTGAACTCTCTACATATAGAGTTCTCCTTGAGGGTTTACAATCAAATCATCATTCATGATCGGCCCACCCATGTGAAAATAAAAATATCCTAACCAACTAGCAGAGCGTGAATCAAGCAATCACTCTTGTAATAAGAGAATCAAAACATAATCGGGTGAAATCGAGATTTCACCAACAAAACATCATAATAAAATAGTAAAAGAAAAAAATAGTTGGCCATGGAGGCCAAATCCTGAAATCTTCAAAATGGGGCGGCGAGGAGTGGCTGTGAACAGGTGGGCAGTCTGGCTTCCATCACATGATTCCACCTGCTGTGGGAAGCCTCCACTCCCTCATTCTCATGATTCACATTAACCGTTATGAAACTGCCAGACGTGCCGCGCGTGCCTGGCTCTTTAGCGAAGATTTATTGGACAAACTGAATCAACCATAGATGTTCTTGTTTCACCAAAAACCCATGCTATGCTTAACTTGAAAAATTGGAGATTGGGCTTCAGAAGGAGGCCTGTGACATTAACACACAGTGAGACAGTTAACACTGAAATGGGCGAGAAAAAGGCCATGGAAGGGCTATTGATGATGTGGCAAGGAGGTGGGACCCAAATTGATATCACAAATTGCAGATCGGGAGTTTTTTTTATGAGCAGTGAAGGGTAAATGGTATAAATTTCTGAAGCGCGATGGGAAGAGGTGACATGGCAAGGAGGTGGGTCCGCTCGTAGATTGTAAATCAATGTTTTTGTTATGAGTAGCGGGAAGGTAAGTGTTAAAACTTGCAAAGTGCGAAGTGTGATGGGCATAGGTGACGTAGCAAGAGGTGGGACTGCCCGCAAATTACAAGCAGGAGATTTTTGTTATGAGAAACGAGGGATAAAGGTTACAACTTGTGATTTGCAAAGTGCGATGGGTGGAGGTGACGTGGCAAGGAGGTGGGCCTGCCCGCATATCACAAAATGGGAGTTTTTGTTATGAGAAGCAAAGGGTAAATGGTATAACTTACAAAGTGTGAAGTATGGTGGGCAGAGGTGACATGGCAAGGAGGTGGGCCCGCCCGCATATCACAAATATGTGTTTTTGTTATGAGCAACGGGGAGGTAAGTGTTAAAACTTGCGAAGCGTGATGGGTGGAAGACGATGTGTCATGGCGGAGGTGGGGCCCAACTTATATTGCAAGCTGGGGAGTTTAGTTATGAGAAATGGAGGGTAACGGTTAAGATTTGCGATGTACGATTTGCGACAAGCGAAGAGGTTTGTGATGCGAAAAGGTAAGTGGTAAGAGGTCTTTATTCTTTTGAATTCAGGGTGTATGCCCAACCCACACTTGGAGTGTTTGGCTTTCACTTCAGTCATTCCTACTCTTCATTTTCTTAGCTTCCCATGTTGCCTTATCGTTCATAGAAACCACAGGCCAACATTGGCTCCATCTGGGGACAACGTGTTGTTCTAAGTGCGTTGAGAACCTGCAGACATGAATGCCTGTGATTTATTGGGCGCATGGAGTCGTAAATGCATACTCTAAATCTGAACTGAAACTACAACTGAGTTGTACACTGCAAACTATCAAAACAAAAATCACTGTCGTACCCTGAAAATATTGAATGTTGAAATCTGACCCATGCTGAAACTGAAATTTGAAACACACTTGAACTGAAAACCGCAAAGAAATCCGAAACTAAAACTATAAATATGCTCATAGCACTGAGCTTATTTTCACACCTACCTACCCTAATCTGTTGGAATTACTTCTATTCTAAATGACACAATAAAACCAGTGTAACCAGTCAAGCAACTGCTCCAATTACTTTGTTCTTTCATTGTTTTTCACCAAACTCACGAACAAACCTGTTAATGGTTTTTGATAGAAATTCCAAGCCTGATATTCATTGCAAGGAGCTTGGAAAACCTGAACCACAACAGAAGTGCTGAAAAGGTATGGTGGCTTTGTGATGAAAAATTTCTCAATATAGATAAACATTGGATCAAGATACTCTTGACCTATTTCTGAATATGTTGACCCAATCAATCTAGCCTTATAACTGGGTACTGCACCTATGTTTTCCATGTCTTCAAACAACCCAAAACATATTTTCATTTTATCTTATGCATTTTATGTCGATACTCCTACTGAACCAGAAAATAGGGCCAACCGTCTGATCATATCCACATCATAACAGCTTCTGAAATTATTACGTGTGCATGAAAACTGACTTTGAGAACTCCAACCGTCCAATGTATCAACTATTGGGTCATGAAGTGCTTTAGATTACTGTAGCGGTTGTTACGATGACATCTGATGATTTCTCTTGTGATATCAACCAAAATGTGACCAAGATTCCCTTTCACAACCTGAGATGAATTAAAGCATAAAGGTAGAGAATCAATCTAGATCAATTCTTCCTCTGTTTTAAACTTTGCCTCTCCATTCAATAGGTTCACTTCCACATCAACTGCAATATTTTTCATTTCTTCAAGGGTTGCAGTGTCCATTTCTCTTACTTGGAATTCCATCTCTGGATTAAAACCATCTGGGTAGTACAAGAGAGCTACTCCTGGGGCTGGCCTTATATCAGCAGGCATTGAATGATACACCTTATTGAACCTAGCTGAAAAATATTGTATTGTCTTCCCAGGCTATCTTTTTAAATGTCCATACTCTTCTATGATAAGAAAGACATTTCCCATGATTACCCATCGACCTAGGAAAACTTGCATGAATTGATGAAAATTTCTCATGCCAGCAGCTGGAAGATTCTCAAACCAATTTTTAACTTTATCTTGCCATGGTAGGACAAACATCCTGATACATACATCATCTTCTTTCTTTACTGATGACTGCAATACACTGACTAAAATATCATGGTAAACATGTAACATAATATCTTATAGAATATTTGTAACAGGAAAACAAACCTCATTCCAAACTACTGCTTTTCTTGTGCGTTGAAAGTGATTCTCTTCAAATAACTAGGGAACCAATTGTATTTCCTCACTATCCATGGTAGTCAAGTGATCTGAGTGTTCTTTATCTTTCTCTTTGTCACACAGAAGCTTGCAAGGGAGCTGTAAACTCTCGTTAATTTTGGGTGAAGGAACATGATTTGTAACAATCTATTGTAGTGCTGAAAGGGAATTTGAGATATGGTCTTCATCATGCAAATCTGAGTGGTCTTTAATCTCTGTAGGAAACACTACTTGCTGAGGATGTTCTTGTGGATATAGAAAATTAAGCTCTGCTGCCTCTGTTTCCAAATCACCAAACTGTTGTTGTTTTAGTGTTTTCATTTGGGGAACACTCCAGCTCTTCCCCTTCTTCATGGAGGGTTAGCTCGCCTCCCTCTTCTTCACAATAGGCTAGGCACTGGTTTTCTACATGCGGTCCAAAAACCACCATGGGTCGTTCTTCTTGGAGATTAAAGGGTGTGGGCCCTTTTTTTGTAATGGCTTCTTTGAACTGCTCTTTAGGAGGGTTGGGCAGTTTCAAGGGTATAGATGTGGACTTCTCATTTTTTGGAGGATAAGCTTCTTGATTTGTGAAAGTGGATGCAGTGGCATTATGAGGGGTTGACTCTTTTAATGGCTTCTTCCCTTTACTAGCGGGACTAGGAGGGGTTTGTTCTCTTGATATTGGCTCTTCATTTTGTTCTTACCCTCAGGTTCTCTTTTTGGAGGGCCTGAGGTCATACTTCTTGTGGAGTTGAGCCTGCATGAAATCCACGAACTGTCTGTAGTAATTGTCAATATATTGATCTTCTGGAGAGACTTCCTTCTCTTATTTCTCCCCTTGCAGGATGAGTTCACCCTCCTCATCATCAGAGTAAGCAAGGAATTGATTCTCTTGATTGTCTGTGACTTCCTCGGCCTTTCCCTCCACTTCTCTCTCCCAGTATAGAGGAGGTTGAATGTGGTCTTTTTGTTCCTTCCTATACCATTGCAACAACTGCAGAGGGAGCTTCCGATACTGAGGATTAAAACCTCTGTTAGGAATCATTTGGTTGGGATGAGGAGGGGAATTTTTGGACTCTTATTCAAGGTTATTTAGCTTATTTGAAAGGTTCTTGATTAGCTTATTCATTTCTTCAATTCTATACTCTTTAGGTTCGATTTCCTGAATTGAAGTATAAGTCTCCTTCATGTTCCTTATTATGACTTCATGTTCTGTCTTCCCCTTAAATTTACCAGTAGAAGAAAAGTTTAATTCTACCTCCAATGCATCAGTCTAGATCTGATACAAAGATGTTGATTTTATTTCTCTTAGGGTGAACTCGAACTCTGGTTCGAAAGCTCCCGTGAAGACCACCTTAGCAACTGCTTGAGGAGGCTTTATTTCAACAGGAAGATTATTATAGAGCTTATTGAACCTCTTGATGAATTCTGTTACATCCTCATTATGTCTCTTCTTTAAAGCATTGAACTTGGTGATAACGTATCCATGGTCCCTCTTTTCTCCCCATTTTAATGTGAAGAAATTTTCCATTTCTTCCCAAGTGTGGACTGTGTTTTTGGCTAGAGACTTGAACCATTTCTGGGATTCTCCATCCAAGGATTGGACGAAAAGCCTTAACACCACATCTAAGTGCTCTACATTCAAATTCTTAGCAAAGGCACATAAGTTTTCAATATGTCTCTGCGTAGAAGTACTATCTTCCCCGGTGAATCGAGGCAGGAGCTTTAGATAATCTTGTGGCATATCATTTAGAGGCTGAGGGAGGGCCAAGGGGGCATACTTGTTCAAAAGGAAACACGACACAATCATCTGATTTAGAGGTGGGGGTAGATGGCGGATCTGAATTTGGTGTGAGGCCTGGTGAAAGCCAGGATTACTTCTGATTATGACTGTGTTATAGTGGAGTCTCCAAGGTGAGGAATAGCAACTCCCAACCCTTCCTGTTCACCTGTCTGAAGGGTGGAATTTATGTCGTCTCCCAGGGAAAATACTTATTCATTCGTATCCTCAGAAACAGTGCCAAAAATATGTTCTAGCTCCTAGAGACAACCTTGAGTTGCAAAATACCAATGCCTAATACATCTTGAAATCAGAAGTTAGATGTAGAAAATTATAAGGATGCCTCTGACAGAATATGGATAAAGAGAATAATGGTTTTGGTGGTTCAGGAATGGTGAATACCTTGGAGTCTGATTCATGTGAATTACCCCATACTGTGAGAGTGCTCATGAAGCTGTATGGCTGGGTGACTTTCAAATGGGCCAAGTATGAAACAATGAGCAGATGATTTCAAAGTATGCAAAGGTGTTTATAAGGAATGGAGGAGGAGGAACCCGTGAGAGACAGGCTTAAAAGTCTTAAGAATCTGTCTCCCGTGAACTCAAAAGAAGTGGATGTAAGTGGAATATGGCCAACAACAAATATTCGTGGAGTGTGAATTAAGGGATCACTACAAATTTAACGCACAAGCATTATACATATACGAATTAATGAATAAAAATGCATACCACTGGCAAGTACATTACATGAATCATCAAAGCAGCAGAGTATTGAAAGAGGATTATACATAAACAAGATATGACTGATAAACAAGAGAATACAAATACATACTACTCATTGCTCCATATGGAATCCAATTAAACAACATTGTATATCATATTATGTTAAAAAAACTCTCCCAAATATGTGTCTAAGAGCATAAAGAGCACAATCATATAGAACTACAACAAAATTTCTCCAAAATTCATAACCCTTTTTTCATCTCTGAACTCTCTACATATAGAGTTCTCCTTGAGGGTTTACGATCAAATCATCATTCATGATTGGCCCACACATTTGAAAATCAAAATATCCTAACCAACTAGCAGAGCGTGAATCAAGAAATCACTCCCGTAATCAGAAAATCAAAACAAAATCGGGTGAAATCAATATTTCACCAACAAAACATCATAATCAAACAGTAAAAGAAAAACATAGTTGGCCATGGAGGCCAAATCTTGGAATCTTCAAAATGGGGCGGCGAGGAGTGGCTGTGAACAGGTGGGTAGTCTGGCTTCCATCACATGATTCCACCTACTGTGGGAAGCCTCCAATCCCTCGTTGTCATGATTCACATTAACCATTATGAAACGACCAGTCATGCCGCGCGTGCCTAGCTCTTTTGCGGAGATTTCCTAGACAAACTGAATCAACCATAGATGTGCTTGTTCCACCAACAAACCATTTTTTGCTTAACTTGCAAAACTGGAGATCGGGCTTCAAAAGGGGTCGTGTGACATTAACACACAGTGGGATGGTTTAACACTGAAAAGGGTGGGACAAAGGCCGTGGAAGGGCTATTGATGATGTTGAAAATGGCAACAAGAAACAGTGAAGGAGGCCTCCTGAAACATCTTTCTCGATCCTAGTTGGAAAGTGATCACCTAAACTAGGTGGAGACCACACATGTGATTTTTGTCGAAAAATCTATTTTTAGACTATGTCTATTTTTAGACATATGGATCATGGACCGGGGATTGCAGTATGTTATTCTTGGAGTATTGGTCATGTTGGTAAAAATAGATGGACATCTATTTTTTGGACCTATAGGTTGAAGTCTATTTTTAGACTGCCTCTCCTTAAAATAGGGAAGTCAAATATTATTTACCCTTAATAATATTTGGACTCTAAACTTCAGTTTACTCTCTTGGAGCACTTCAGTTTGACCCTCAGAGGTGGGGCATGCAGCTGCCAGAAGGATTTATGCTTTTCCTATGAGTTAGGTGAGCTAATGCATGGTTGACTTCAGTTAGAGCTCAAGTGGCGGAGTTCGGTGGAGTTGATGCGACAATTAATGGAGGTGGTGTTCTGGTTAACTAGTTGAACTAGTTGTATTTAGTTTAACTGGCTAATACACTAGAGATGAGTTGTGTGAATTAAATATTATTTAATTCACAAATTATTAACTCATTATTCAACTAAAGAACACATCAATTTAACTCAGTGCATGGACAGTTCAGTGGCGACAAGTGAAAGAGGTAGATGAAAGGGTTGAGTTAGCTATCAGTTGCGACATCAGTTGTGCATGAGATTTGCACCACACTTGGAGGAAATTACCAATGAAAATTGCACAGTTAGAGCCAGTGAGATTCAAACCTGGATCTCTATTTAGACCAGCCTTGATTGCGCAATAGAGGTAGAGAAGTAGTGGGTGTGTTTTGAACCTGTGACTTGTTCAAAACCAAGCTAGTTTTTGTGTAGCTTTGGGAGATAGTACTGAGTACTTGTGAGGAGTGTGTACTATGTATTTTCTGCATGTTCTCTCCATTTATAATATACTATAGCTGCGGGGTTTTCAGTTATAAGCTTTCCCCATACATACTGTGTTAATGTGTGTGATGATTTGATGTGCTATCGCTTCTATTCTTTCCGCATGTGACAATTAATTGTAGAAGAGATTATGTGTTATGCATGCAATTCGAAATTGATGTGTGATCGGGTTAATCTCCATTGAATAAGTGATTTATTCAGCAAATTTCTACATGGTATCGGAGCAATATTAATTGTCGAGATCTATTACGGTGATTGCAAACTTATTTCCTCGGACAGAGCCTGCATACGGGCCAGATAGCCTCCGGATTCATCTTTCTTTGGAAAGTGAAAGGTCTGGTAAAAGCCCATGCAGTCAATCTCTGATTTGGAAATAATTTGTTCTCAAGTGTAGATCGAAAGCGATTGAGTTATCAGCTGGTGGTGAAATTCGAATTTGCAGATTTGTGTTCTTGGTGCCGCGGCGAAAATGTCTTTCAACGGTTTGCGACTCGAATATGCCTTGGAAGGAAGTTCGAATTATGTTGCATGGAAGGACTGCATGGAGGCTGTATTAGATGATAATGGGCTGTTGGAATTCGTGGAGAAAGAGATTCCAAAGCCTACTTCTAATGATCCTGCTGAAGTCGAAGCATGGCGAAAGAAACAAGCAAAGTGTCGAAGGATCCTGTTGGAGGGCGTAAAGGATCACATTGTATCCAGCCTGCATGGAAAGGCTTCTCCATATTTGATGTGGAAAGATTTGATGGATCTATACCAAAGCAAGAGTGACCAAAGGAAGCTGGCGCTCAAAGATAGACTCAGGAACATCTAGATGGAGAAAGGTGACAGCATCGCAAAATACCTCACGAAGTTCACTCAGTGCAGAGATGAGCTGGGAAGTGTGGGGGTGACTGTCGAAGATGAGGATATGGTGGACCTGGCTCTCCTTGGTCTTCCGAAGGCTTGGCATTCCTATCAGGATAGTTTCAATGGTCGGGAGAAGTTGCCGGGATGGGAGCGACTGTGGTCGGATCTCATGCAAGAGGAGATCAGGAGGACTACCAGGGATGGATCTTCATCAAAGGTATCTGATGAAGAAGACTGCGCTTTGGCTGCCAAAGCAAGGAAGGGGAAGGGTAAGGAGAAGGCTTCTCAATCCGGTGCGGATGGTAAAGAGCGTGACATGTCCAAAGTGAAGTGTTTTCACTGTCACGATCATGGACATTACGCCACGAATTGCCCAAAGAAGAAGAAGAACAAGCAGGCTGCTGGATCTGCAGCTGGTGAGGCTCTTGCCTCGCAATTTGAGCTGGACTTCTCATTGATCACATGCATGTTGTCTAGTGCATTGGGATCGGGGTGGTATATTGATAGTGGCGCTTCCTTTCACATGACGGGAGATGCAAATCTTTTCAGTGACTTGGTGGAGAAAGGTCTCCAGATGCATGTTGAGTTTGGCGACGGTGGACGATACAATGCGACTGGCATTGGTACCATAACCTTTCAGAGGGAGTCAGGTAAACTCATTCTTTTACAAGATGTATTGCATGTACCAGGTCTAACAAAGAATTTGATCTTAGTTGCAATTTTAGAGGATAAAGGGTATGAAGTTGTCTTTAGAGAAGGGAAAGTTTTCCTTCGGCACAAGGCAACGGGACAAGTCAAGAAGGTTGGGATTCGAGCAAAGAATCTCTATAGACTTGAAGTAGATGGGATGTCTATGGAGCTTCCTATTGTTGGGAAGCAGGAGAAAGACATGCAACTGAAGCTTGAGAGGGAGCAAGTGTTGCATGCAGGCGAGAAAGACATGCAATTGGAGCTTGAGAGGGAGTGGGTTTTGCATGCAGGTGATAGTGAACCTCAGGATGTGGAGCAGCCACAAGAGGATCATGGAGTGGAAGAGACCACTCATGCAGAGAAATTTCATGCCAGACGGGCAGAGGGAGTGCATGCAGCTATACCACCAGGTGTGAGGTGGGGCGACATGCATGATTAATCCCATGAGGATATTTCTGGGCAGATTCATGAGATGGTGTGGATCTCATGGATTGAACCTGGCTACGAGGTGCCCACAGCGCAGCAGTAGTAAGATCAGTTGGAGTGATGCAGGCAGATCAAAGTGACAGTGTCGGATACTGGAGCGCGGATCAGAGTTGACAGCAAGTGCAAGAGTGCATGGGTGCAAGAGTTCAACAACGCAGTGGTTCCCGATGACATGTGCAAGCCGTCGCGTGTCGAAGATCATATGATGCACACACTGATTGAGTTGTTTGGAGCCTATTCAGCTCGGGAGGGTCAGCAGAGCGCATGCATGGAGGCCGCATGGCGTTGTGACAAGGTGTATTTAATGCATGGAGATGCATGTCGCATGCAAAGACAACTTTTCATGGAGAGGGAGTGTTGAAAATGGCAACAAGAAACAAGAAGGAGCCTCCCCGAAACATCTTCCCGATCCTAGTTGGAAAGTGATCACCTAAACTAGGTGGGGACCCGACATGTGATTTTTGTCGTGGGCCTCCCACCTATTCCATTTGACCTCGGCAGAGATCAATTCTTTCAAGCTTTTTCAAATTTTTAGCACAACTTACTATTTATAGGCAGGTTTTGGGTTCCCAGACACCCGAGTCATTTTGGGGAGATGACAATCCAGGTGGATATTGGTGGCCACCCATCGAGTCCATTTGAACCCCCACCATCAGTTATTTCAGTTTGTAAGTTTCGGCACAACTTACTATTTTTAGCAGTTTTTCGGGTCTTAAACTTCCGGAGCCGTTTTGAGGCCTTAAACGACGTTTTTTTGGGAAAACAGAGAGCAACATGGGTCCATGGACCGATGTTGCTCATTCAAAAATTGTACTCCTCAGATAGATCTTTCTAACGAGCTATTGAGCGCGTCAAACGGAGATCGGATGCCAAAGTTACGCCCCCGGGAAGTTGAACCACCAATTTACCTAAACGGGACCCACAGTTTTGGCGCTTCATCTCCTACGGTTAGGGTTTTGGACGTTTCGGATTCTACATTGTTTCTCAACAATAAATAGGCCCTCGAGCCTCATTGTAAGACAGTTCAGGGGGCTGGGAGCCGATACATCTCTTCTCAGAGATAAGCGCTACTAGTGCCCTAGCTCGCCCCATCTCCATCATGTCTGCACTGTAACACAGTTCAAGGGCTGGTAGCCACCACATCTCTTCTCAGGGATACGCTGCCAGTACCATAGCTCTTTTATTTCCATTATGTGTGTAATAGGCCTGCGAGCCTCAATGTAACACAGTTCAGAGGCCTGCGTATGCCACATCTCTTCTCAGAGATACGCTACCAGCGCCCTAGCTTATTTCCATTATGTTTGTAAGCTTATCGCAGTCATTCTTTTATTAATAAAATGAAGCATTATTTCCGCTGCATCTCTGTATCTATGGTTATATTTGTATTCTGTTGCGTTCCTACATAAAATCCGGATCAGGACCACACATGTGATTTTTGTCGAAAAATCTATTTTTAGACTATGTCTATTTTTAGACATATGGATCATGGACCGGGGATTGCAGTATGTTATTCTTGGAGTATTGGTAATGTTGGTAAAAATAGATGGACATCTATTTTTTGGACCTATAGGTCGAAGTCTATTTTTAGACTGCGTCTCCTAAAAATAGGGAAGTCAAATATTATTTACCCTTAATAATATTTGGACTCTAAACTTCAGTTTACTCTCTTGGAGCACTTCAGTTTGACCCCCGGAGGTGGGGCATGTAGCTGCCAGAAGGAAATACACTTTTCCTATGAGTTAGTTGAGCTAATGCATGGTTGACTTCAGTTAGAGCTCAAGTGGTGGAGTTCGGTGGAGTTGATGCGACAATTAATGGAGGTGGTGTTCTGGTTAACTAGTTGAACTAGTTGTATTTAGTTTAACTGGCTAATACACTAGAGAAGAGTTGTGTGAATTAAATATTATTTAATTCACAAATTATTAACTCATTATTCAACTAAAGAACACATCAGTTTAACTCAGTGCATGGACAGTTCAGTGGCGACAAGTGAAAGAGGTAGATGAAAGGGTTGAGTTAGCTATCAGTTGCGACATCAGTTGTGCATGAGATTTGCACCACACTTGGAGGAAATTACCAATGACAATTGCACAGTTGGAGCCAGTGAGATTCGAACCTGGATCTCTATTTAGACCAGCCTTGATTGCGCAATAGAGGCAGAGAAGTAGTGGGTGTGTTTTGAACCTGTGACTTGTTCAAAACCAAGCTAGTTTTTGTGTAGCTTTGGGAGATAGTACTGAGTACTTGTGAGGAGTTTGCACTATGTATTTGCTGCATGTTCTCTCCATTTATAATATACTATAGCTGGGGGTTTTTAGCTATAATATTTCCCCATACATACTGTGTTAATGTGTGTGATGATTTGATGTGCTATCGCTTCTATTCTTTCCGCATGTGACAATTAATTGTAGAAGAGATTATGTGTTATGCATGCAATTCGAAATTGATGTGTGATCAAGTTAATCTCCATTGAATAAGTGATTTATTCAGCAAATTTCTACATATGATGTGGCATGGAGGAGGGACCCAAACTGATATCGCAAATCGTAGATCGGTAGTTTTTTTTAGGAGCAACGAAGGGTAAATGGTATAACTTGCGAAGTGCGATGGGTGGAGGTGACATGGCAAGGAGGTGGGCCTGCTCCAAGACCGCAAATCGACATTTTTGTTATGAGTAGCGGAGAGGCAAGTGTTAAAACTTGCAAAGTGCGATGGGTGGAGGTGACGTGGTAAGAGGCGGAACCGCCCGCAAATCACAAACATGAGATTTTTGTTATGAGAAACGGGGGATAAAGGTTATAACTTGTGATTTGCGAAGTGCGATGGGCGAAGGTGACGTGGAAAGGAGGTGGGCCCGCCCGTAGATCGCAGATCAGGAGGTTTTTTTAATGAGCAACGAAGGGTAAATGGTATAACTTGTGAAGTGTGAAGTGTGATGGGAGGAGGTGACGTGGTAAAGAGGTGGGCCCGCCAGCAGATCACAAATCGACGTTTTTGTTATGAGCAGTGGGGAGGTAAGTGTTAAAACTTGCGAAGTGTGATGGGCGGAAGGCAAAGTGGCATGGCGGAGGTGGGGCCCAAATTATATCACAAATCACAATTCAGGGAGTTTAGTTATGAGAAATGGAGGGTAAAGGTTAAGATCTGCGATGTGTGATTTGCAACGAGCGTAGAGGTTGGTGATGCGAAAAGTTAAATGGTAAGAGGTCTTTCTTCTTTTGACTTTGGGGTGTCTGTCCGACCCACGCTTGGAGTGTTTGGCTGTCACTTCAGCCATTCCCTCTCTTCATTTTCTTAGCTTCCCATGTTACCTTATCGTTCATAGAAACCACATGTTAACAAGATTACTGATTGTAAATTAATTAATATTTACTTCACTTGATCTCTCACTAGTGTATCTTCAGTTACAACTAGCACAACTGAGTTTAACTCACTCAAGTGAGTTAAACTATTTACAACTTGTACAAACTCATGCACCACTGCACTTCCAACTCTGTTACAACTAGAATCACCCAGTTACAACTAGAATTACTCTGCATGTCCCACCAACTAACCTCTAACTCGAAATTCACTTAGCTAATTGATTTTCCACTTCAGTTAACTATTTTCAAGTCCACATTGAGAATAGATTACAATTTAATGTCCATCTAAATTAAGGGATAATAAAAATAGACATGCACCTAAAAATAGCCCGTGGGCCCCACCCTAGTGTAGGTGCTTAACTTTCACTAGGATCATGGGTGCCATAAATTTCTTATTGAATCTCAAGATACCGAGGCATGACCATCGTGATCTTTCTTCTCATGCTTGATTGTCTTCTCATGTTCTGTAAAAAAAAATTCAACTTTATCTACCATGGTGAAGAAAATCTTGTGATAATGTTTCTCTTCTTCTGCTCGTGTATCCTCATTTGCCATGTTCCGTCTTTGTGTTGCATGCCCCACTTTGGGATCAAAATTTTTAGTTTTCCTTCTCCTCTTTGGAGATATTTCCTGGTTAGCATTCACTCATGCAATTCACATCAAGAAGACTTGCTCTGATACCAAACTTGATCGAGATCTTTTACTTCATGAATGCATACATAATTGCATATAAAAGAGCATGTAACCAAGTAACTTAAACGCATGAAAAGAAGCAGAAATCATAAGAAAACATGAGATCAAATACATAAGACAATATGATTAGGGATTTCACCCAGTTTGGGCTACGTCTCCGGGCCCTGCTCAATGTGGGGAGGCGAGCTAACCAACTGGTCGAGCAGGTTCAAACCCCTCTGACCTCGGTGCTTGCCACTTGTAATATGTTGAACAAGCGACAAGTCTGCCAATGGTGGCTCGCCCCCTATATATATATATATATATATATATATATATATATATATATATATATATTTGTTGGAGTTTTGGTTTTATGTTTTGATCGGTGGGTCGAGCAGGTCCGCATGTGGGTGGCCTACCCACCACATTAATATTACTTCTATGTCATTATATGGTTGTCACGACCCATATAATGCAATGTTGTTGGGGGGGGGGGGTAGTGGCCTACCACCCCAAATTTATATTTATATATATTTTTAAACATATTAGTTTAAATTTTGGTGTCGGTTTTTAAGGGTTCACCTATTTTAGTGGTCGAATTTTGTGCACTGAGCATTTTTCAAATTGTTTCCTCGTTAGTGACTTACACTTGGCCTAGTTTTACCATAACTTTGACAGGTTATAACTTGAGCATACAAACTCAGATTTGAGTGTCGTTCACACTGTTGGAATCAGGATGATGAGCACTATGATATGGTCCTAGTTTCACTTCATTCTGATGATTTTTTTTTTTTTTTGAGATTTTTAAGACCACTTATATTTTTGGAGCCACACAGATCATGAGGAGGGGGATGCTGCCCCTTTAACTCTCTTTGATTTCTCTGTCGATGTCGCTTTTCAATCCTTGGTGGCTTCCCTCCCCAAGTGCCCGCGACCGTCTATTGCTCTGTCAAAGTTCATAAAGATGAATGAATAAATAAAAAATGTCTCCCTACTTGATGATGCACGTTTCACCTCTCTTGCCTATGCAGAGCATGCCCTGATAGGGAAATTTACTGTAATGTGGGCCTCCCCAAGGTCGATGGAAATTTGGATAGGTAAAGCTTGGACTCCAGTGATGAAAGAGGATATTTCTATATCTATTGTAGTGATCTATATGAGATCTTAATGTAAATGTGTTTAAGGGTGTACAAATTGCAAGTGTTAAAATTGAGTTTTATGAGACTTTATGTTAAATTCTTAAACAGATAAAGCATGAATTTAAACTTTGAAATAACATAAACAATATATAAATACACCATACGAAAAACCACAACACAACAAGTGATGAAGGAGTTCACCCCTCTTGGGCTACGTCTCCTTCGTCCAGCTTCCAATGGCTTGGCCCTATATCATTATACTAAAAAATTGTGTTTACATACATTTAAAATGCTCAAATGGATTCAATACCTGCTCCAACAGCTTCAGACCTATAAAAAATGCTTGTCTAGCCTCTTTTTTGCTCCAAAATTGGTCAAAACTTAAGAAGTTATGAGCCTCCTTAGCTTTTTTGTTAGTCACTCTACAAATACCCCGAAATTCGGAATTGTCCTACAAATTCGCCCTAAATTGCGCAAATGAAGTGACAATTTGGTGCATTTTCGGCACAAATTGTGGGACTGTTAATATGTTGTGAAACCAACTCCAAAAATAGAAGAAAAGAGATATCAATGCCTTAGAAATAAGCCACTTCGAGGGGGCAACCTCCAATACATTACATGAATGAACAATTCTTGGATGATACAAATTACAAAACCTCCTTTCTATATATAGGAGTCCATGTGGCTACAATGTAATCCTAGTGGGGCCATAATGTAATCCTAGCCAACTTAAAAATAATAATTTAGGGCACAATAATAACAATATGGGGGTTACAGGGGTACAATAATAACAATAAGGGGGTTACACTAACAACAATGAGGGACTATACTAGTAATATAGGGACCTAACATGCCCTCTCCTTCAAAAAAGTATTGTCCTCAACACTTGAGTAGCTCTGGGTGCTTCTGTATAAAATTCTCATCCTCCCATGTAGAATCTTCAGTGGGTAAGTTCTTCCACTTGATGAGATACTCTGAAATTGATCGATTTCGTAGCCGTCGAGTTCTTGTTTCCGTGACTGCTTCAGGTTCCAATATGATTTTTCCTTCCTCATCAAGTTCTGGCAATATTGTTTGAACTGGAAGATTTTCACCTATAACCTTCTTTAAGCATGAAACATGGAAAACTGGATGCACTCGCGAAGAAGCAAGAAGCTCCAATTTGTATGCCATAGTACTAATATTTTGCAACACCTTGTAAGGACCATAGTACTTTGGCGATAATTTATTATCCTTCTTAGCTTGCTTGAGGGACATTTGTTTGTATGGTTGTAGCCGTAAAAATACCCAGTCTCCTACATCAAAAATTCTCTCGCTACGATGTTGATATGCCTGTTGTTTCATTCGATTTTGTGCCAAATTCAGGTTATCCTTTAAGAGTTGGAGAACTTCTTGTTGATGCTCGATGTGATCTTCCACTGCTTGAACCTTCAAATTTTCTTTTAAATATGATGTGATGGATGGTGGATGATATCCATAAAGTGCCATAAATGGGGTCATTTTTGCTGCAGTATGGAAGGAAGTGTTATACCACCATTCAGCAAGAGGTAACCACTTGACCCATTGTGTTTGTTTATCAGATACAAAACAACGAAGATATCCTTCCAAACATTTATTTACTATCTCAGTTTGACCATCAGATCGAGGATGATAAGATGAGCTATGAGCTAATTGAGTACCCAAACAAGAAAATAACTCCATCCAAAAATTTCCAGTAAAAATGGGATCTCTGTCGCTCACAATAACCCTTGGGTTTCCATGTAGCTTTTGAATCGTGTCCATAAATGTAGTAGCAACTGTACTTGCTTTAAATGGATGAGATAATGCACAAAAGTGTGCATACTTGGTAAGTCTATCAACTACCACCATGATGACACTTTTTCCTTCAGACTTAGGTAAACCTGTGATAAAATCCATTGAAATCTCCTCCCAACGTTGACTTGGAATGGATAAAGGTTGTAGAAGTCCTGGGGTCTTAATTGTTTCCACTTTATTCTGCTGGCAAACCAAACATTCCGCCAAAAAATTTTGAATATCAGATTTAAGGCCATCCCAAAAAAATTCTTTCTTCACCCTGTGGTAAGTTTTTAAAAATCCTGAGTGTCCTCCTAAAGGAGAAGTGTGCAATTCCAGAAGAATATTTTGTTTTAGTAGGGAATTCTTACAAAGATATAAGCGATCTTTGTACCATAAGGAATCATTTTTCCAACTAAATGTATCAGATGTACTAGGATCTTGCTGCAACTTTTGAATGAGTGTCCACACTTCTTCGTCCTTCTTCCATTCATCCCTTGCTTCGGTTATCCAATCTGGTTGGATAATAGATAAGGCACAAAGCAATGCTTCCACCTCTTCATTCTTTCTTGAGAGTGCATCTGCAACAACATTTAACTTCCCTTTTTTGTAGATTATTTCAAAGTCATAACCCAAAATCTTTCTGACCCATTTTTGCTGCTCTTCTGAAGATAGTATTTGTTCCAAAAAGTGTTTAAGACTATCATGATCAATTTTTACCTTGAAGTGTCTTCCCATTAGGTAAGTTCGCCATTTCGTTAGTGCATGCAGTATTGCTAACATTTTCTTCTCGTAAATAGCTTTCTATAAATACTTTCATTTGATTGGACGACTTTCAAAAGTAATGGGTCTTCTTTCTTGCATTAAAACAACATCAATTCCATTTCCTGAGGCATCACATTTCACAATAAAGGTTTTTGTGAAATCTGGCGTAGCTAAGACCGGTGCTAGGCACATTGCTTCTTTAAGATGTTCAAAGGCCTTAGTTGCTTCAGGAGTCCATGAAAATGCATCTTTCTTCAATAATGTTGTTAGAGGTGCTGCTATTCTCCCATAATTATTAACAAACTTGCGATAATACCTTGTTAAACCGAGAAATCCTCGCAACTTCTTTATGGTTGTGGGGACTTTCCATTCCTTAATGGCTTTAATTTTGTTACGGTCTACCTTAACACCCTCATGAGATACAATATGACCCAGATATTCCACCTCTTGTACTCCAAAGAAACATTTGGATGTTTTTGCATATAATTGTTTCTCCCGCAATAGTTTGAGCACCCTGTCAACATGTTGAACGTTATCCTTCCAAGACCTGTTGTAGATTAGTATATCATCAAAAAATACTAGCACAAATTTTCTAAGGAAGGGTTTGAAAATGGAATTCATCAACCCTTGAAATGTAGAAGGTGCATTGGTAAGCCAAAAGGCATGAACAAAAATTCATAATGACCCTCATGAGTTTGAAATGTTGTTTTCGGAATATCTTCAGTCTTCATTCTAATTTGATGATATCCCGAATGAAGATCCAACTTGGTAAAATAAATTGCTCCATGTAATTCATCCAATAATTCATCAATCACAGGAATGGGAAATTTATCTTTAATGGTGAGCTTATTGAGCTCCCTATAATCCGTACACATGCGCCATGATCCATCCTTCTTGTGTACCAATACTACAGGAGCAGAGAAATAAATTTGACTAGGTTGAATTATACCTGCCTCTAACATTTCTGCAATCATACGTTCAATTTCGCTCTTTTGGACATAAGGATATCTATAAGGCCCGATGTTTGGAGGAACACTTTCTGGAATCAAATGAATAGCATGATCATGATCACGAATAGGTGGGAGTCCTTTGGGAGTTTCAAACACCTTGGAATGATTGTCCAAGACTTTTTCAAGATATGAAGAAATAGATGATTCTGATGTTGGAACTTCTAGTGAGCATAATTGTGCAATTACGCCTCGTTGTTCTTTCTTTAGAAGCTTTGTCATGACATTAGAGCTTATTATCTTTCCCGGCTTCCCTACAATACCCCGTAATTCGACTTCCTTTCCTTCTGAAAAAAATTTCAAGAAAAGTTCTTGAAAATTAAAAGCTACTGTCCCCAAAGATTGTAACCATTGTACTCCTAGTACAACATCAGCACCTCCCATAGGAATGGAAAGAATTGGACTATTCAATACATATTCCCCCATGGTTAGCTTGATATTATGGCGTTTTCTAGAGCAATTTATAGTTCCTCCATTTGCAACCATCACTTGACATTCTGGTGCTGGGTATAGGAAACAATTCAATTCCTTGGCTACCATACAATGAATAAAATTATGGGTACTACCTAAATCAATCAACACTATTATTTTTTTCTTCTTGATATGTCCTTCTATATTGAGAGTTTGAGGAGTGGTAATTCCTTCCAATGCATTACATGATATGGTTGGACTCATTTCTTCCTATTCTAGGGTTGGTTCGTGGTGTATACCCTCTTCTTTTGAAGATTCTTGTTCATTTTCTTCTTCCTCTTCACAATCTATATAAAATAATTTCTTCTTAGCACACTTATGACCTTTATTGTATTTTCTATCGCAACTGTAGCAAAGCCCTTTTTCTCCTTTTCTTCCAATTATTGTGGTGTCAACCTTGTAGGTTGTGCAAATATAGGAGTAGCAACACTTCCCTCTTTATAGAAGTGAGTGGTAGGCTTCCTCGTCGCCATAATTTTACATTAAATTTTTCTGGCATATAGGAGTAGCAACACTTCCCTCTTTATAGAAGTGAGTGGTAGGCTTCCTCGTCGCCATAATTTTACATTAAATTTTTCTGGCCAACCTGAATGCCTTCTCCAATGAATCTGGTTCCAAAACGCGAACTTTATGTTGGATGTTATCCTTTAATGTACCTATGAAGAGATCAATCCTGTGTTCCTTTGAAATATCAGTTACACTTATATTCAATTTTTGGAAGTCCTCAATGTGCTCCCCCACTGAACCCTTTTGTTTTAGATTTATCAATTGGCTAAAGAAGGTGTTTCTCTTTGTATCCTCATAATGTGCTATCATTTCCTCAGTAAAAATTGAGCAAGCGACAATTTTTTTATGGGAGCAAAGCCATCGATACCATACAAATGTATTTTTTTCTAAATGTAAAGTTGCAATGCATACCTTTTGTGTGTTTTGCACATTTTTGAGATCAAAATATTGCTCCATCTGTAGTATCCATGTTACATGATCCTTTCCATCAAACTTCCTCATATCCATTTTTGGAATATGGTGGTTCTTCCCTCCAACATTAGAGTTTATGAAATCACGATTAACATTTATTTTGTTCTCATCATGAGTTTCCTCTACTATCTTTTCACCATTAGGAAAAATTTATTGTATCAACTTTGCCAAACCTTCTATGTCTACATTCACGTTTTCCATGTTGTCTTTCATTTTTTCATCGATCTTAGTTTCCATGTCATCCACCTTAGCTTCCATGCCCACTTCTATGCCATCCATCTTAGCTTCCAAACCATTCATCTTAGCTTCCACTCCTTTCTTCAAACCATCCATCTTAGTTTCCACGCCTTTCTTCAAAACTTCCATTTCATTTTTTGTTGCTTTTTGCGAGAGCGAAATTTGTTTCACTTGCTCTTGTAATTTTGATATGTCATGTTGCCATTCTTCGTCTTCATGAGTTATAGTAGAGCCTTCTAAAGGATTAATGGGTGTTGAATTCTTTTTAGGGGCCATTTTAGAATCCAATACTGATATCTACTCTACAATATGCCCTTGGAATCAATTCAACTTGATTCTTTAAACAAGAAATATGCAATTTAGAAAAAAAATGCACACCTTTTACTTGCTTTTGAGGAGCTCGATATTGAAATTGAATTATCTCTATAATTGTGGATCCTAAATATCTGAAATTTGGCCTTGTAGTAGTCCTCTGAAGCTTCTTTAAAAAGCCACAGGTCTAATCTGATTTGGATTCTTCAAGGCAAAGTTATGTCTAATCTCCCACAATGACCCGATTATGGATTGGTTCAGTAGAGCAAACTTGTACGACTTGCCACATGTCACTGTTTCCTCCTTTGGCTCTAAAATTCATAGAAATAAACTACATTCTGTGTACTTATGGCCACTTCTTACAGCGTTCCAATCCGATGCTCAGAGAGAGAGCTATGAAGGTTTTTCCACGGTCACCTTTTTGAGATGAAATTCAGAAGCCTGAAAAAGCCCTCACTTTCACAAATTATATTTCCGAAAATATTGTGAACCAAGATCTGAAATTTTGCGATGATGTTCCTTGGGATTTTGGCTTCACACTCTAAAAATTTCAGCTTCTGAAACTTCGTAGAAAAAAAGTTATAGCGAAAATTCCACGATGACCTGTTTATGTGAAATTCAGGAACCTGCAAAATGACCTACATTCCACAGATTATATCTCCGAAAATATTGTGAACCAAGCTCTGAAATTTTACGATGATGTTCCTTAGGAATTTGGTTTCACACACTAAAATTTTAGCTTCTGAACCTTCGTAGAAAAAAAGTAATAGTGAAAATGCCACGATGACCTGTTTGGAGCAGCGAAACCCTAGAATCCAAAGCTCTAAAGCCAAATGTTGTGAAACCAGCTCAAAAAATAGAAGAAAAGAGATATAATGCCTCAGAAATAAGCCACTTTGAGGGGGAAACCTCCAATACATTACATGAATTAACAATTCTTGGATTATACAAATTACAATACCTTCTTTCTACATATAGGAGTCCATGTAGCCACAATGTAATCCTAGTGGAGCCACAATATAATCCTAGCCGACCTAACAATAATAATTTAAGGGCACAATAATAACAATATGGGGGTTACAGGGGTACAATAATAACAATAAGAGGGTTACACTAACAACAATAAGGGACTATACTAGTAATATAAGGACCTAACATAATATGCGTGCCAAGGCCTATAGGCTGATTTTTTAATTAATATAATAGTTTGGTCGAAATGTTTTTTTAATAAAAAAAAATTAGCGGGTTCCTCCGCACCCCCAGTCTTGAGCCTTTAGTTGTATGGTATGCATATATGGGGGGGTCGGGGCTAAGCCCTGGACCCTTACCCCAACCTTTCACTATAACAAACTTTAAATATAGGTTTCAACACATGGTTTAAAAGAACCATGTGGCCTGGTCGGTTAAGTCATTGTGTTGTTGGTTGTGAGGTTGCGGTATTGACTCCTGCAGAGGTAATTCAGACCTTAAACCAAAATTTTTGGTGGCACCCGTGCTGCCACATGGCGGCCTCCAGTTCGTCCATGTGGCAATGTGGTTGGCCATCTTCCAACCAATAGAAATTCGCCCACACAACACCATTTAGGGCATGCCATGTGTCAGGTTATGGTAGGCCCCAAAAAAATAGTTTTTTGATCAATCACAAGAGGCCACATGGGAACCTGCCACAAGCCTAAAATTTGCCTAGTCATCTGTCATTTTTGAAATTTTTTCCTATTGGGGAAAACGAACAGAACTTGTTTCCGGGCGCATACGGTGTTGGTTTTCCGCAAAATGAGTTGTGCCGGATTTAGAATGACGAGATCTACGCGGTCGTTCAAGTTCCACACCATTCTAACAACTTTTATTTTTGAGCATATTTTTTAGCACCGAACCACTCCTCCCCAGTGGAAGCTTTTCAACCCAAAAGCTCTTTTATTACTGAACATTTGGATGAGGGGATCTACGCGGTCGTTTAAGTTCCACACCATTCCGACAAATTTTATTTTTGAGCATATTTTTTAGCACTGGACCACTCCTCCCAAGTGGAAGCTTTTCAACCCTAAAGCTCTTTTATTATTGAACATTTGGATGAGGGTACAACCCCCTCGCCCCACTAGTCTCAATCCACTAGAATTTTCTCGAATTTAACAATTTGAGCTTTTCATGAAAACTGATATTTTCCCTTGATTCTAGAGACCCTGTCTTGTTGTTGTATATGCCATCTTCCTACAATTTCCCAAAATTTTCAGAACAACAAACTATCCTTGAAGAAACAAACATGTTACTTTCTCGGTCATCAATCAAAGGAAACTTAAACAACTTGAAGTTATTCTCACCTTGAACACTGTCGACATGACAATATATAACATGTCTCGCCTTGTGCGTCGCTCGACTCTTGACCAAATGTGATCGCCATCTCCATGCAACATCCCATTTCAAAGACAATACATTGTGTAACCCACAAGAAGAAACTTTGAACCCAATGCCCTCTTTGTCAAATTGTTTTGATGCTTTCTCTTTTACCTTTGCACTCTCTTGCAATGGCATCTTGTTCACATCACTGCTCAACAATGATGCATGCTGCTGCAATTTTACCAAATCTTGTTGACCTATTTTTTGAGGCAACATGTTAGACTCTTGAAACATATTATCACAACCATTAGCAACCTTAATGAAAGCAAAATTTTCATTTGATGCATCACCTTGAAAGGCCTCATTCGCAACATCTTGATGCTTGAACATTAACAAAGCAATATTTTGACTAGCATTCACAATTCTCTTCATTTTTCCATCATGCATAAGAGGCAAACTCGTCTTCTTACTATGCACTCTAACAATATACTCAATCCCATTCTTGAACAAGTGATACATGTTCTCATTGCGATGAAATATTTCTCTCATATCATAAAGATATAGGCTATCCAAAACAATACCAAAAATATCAATTGGAACAACATCAAGTTCAACTTCATCAAGAAAGTTTGCAGTGATTGCAAATCTAAGTATCTACTTCCTCGTCACCTCCAAGTTTTAATTCTTACATATCCAAACTAAATGATAAGGTCTTGGATGAGGAATGGTTTCTAAATTCAACTTCTTGACTACGTCTTCTTAAATAGGGTTTGCTTGTGAATCACTATCAAATAGGGTGTGAATCTTGGTATGCTTTGAAAGAACTCTAACATGGAAAAGTTCAATTTTTGTTTCATCATCTTCTGTACTATTGAGACAACTTGAAGAACTAGTACTTGCAATGTCCTTACCTTTCAAACCCATTGTGGTGATATTTTTTTCGTCTCCGAAATCAGAACCTAAACCATGTGTTATTGTTGCAGTTGTCTTCTCCTTCTCCTTGTTTTTAAGCTTGTTGGGTTTCATCTCTAGATGAAGTTTCCAGCGATGATATTCATGATTCCCATCTTTGGAATAATGTTTGCATGTGCGTTTTTCTTTCTCCATCTTGATGGAAGCATTCTTTTACCTTTACCCTTGAACTTACCCTTTCCTTTCTCTTCATACTCAAAGGTATCCTCACTTGTCTCCTCTGAAACATGTTTCCCTCTTTCCTCTAGATGTGTGGCTTGAACACATACTTCATCTAAATTTGAAGGAATAAACATGAGAATAGTATGTATTAGGTAACTATGAAAAAATCCAATGTACTTTAGGAAAGTTTCTTGAGATGTCAAATCTATACCCAAAATTAGTTCTCTTCTCCTAAACTCTTGAGTATAGTTTTGCACACTTTGTTCTTTACATTGCCTAAAGTTTTTCTAGTCCATTATAGCCTTTTGCATTTATTCTAATGGATAAAATTGTATCCTTAAGGCAACACCAAAATAATTCCAAGAGGTTAAGACCTTACCATGTTTCTTCATGTCCTCTTGAGTTTTGGCTTCCCACCAAATAAGAGCTGCACTTTCCAATCTTAGCAAAGCAAGTTGAACCTTTGTGTCATCATCTTTGATTATTTGTATCCTGCAATACACTTCAAGTTGATGTACCCAATTTTATAATCTTTCAACATCTACCTCTGCTTAATACATAGGAAAATCAAACTTAATGTCAAGCTTTAAAAATGCAGTTTACTGTTAGCCATCTATAAATTCTGTTATACCTCATGATGGCTAAAAAGGTTGCTCAGCTTTTAAGAAACAAATTTTGTGAAAATCTGTGAGTTCTTGAAAGCCCTCTGTGTTCATTATCTTCAAAGAATCACTCCACTGAAATTTTAACTTCAAGCCCCCGAAGTTACCCTGCCAAGACAAAAAGAAACTGTTGTCAAAGGTATTTTCCATCATCTTATAAATTCATTTTTACCCACTTTTTCATCCATTTTTACCTATTCTAACCAATCATTTTTTCCTCTAAAAATCCTTTTTTCCTCTTCATTAAACCTCATTTCCTATTAAAACCCCTCTAAACCTTATAAAACCCATTTATAATGGTTTAAAACCCTTTTTTATACTTATCAGAAACCTAAAAAGGGCTAAATAAAACCTTTGTTTTAAGCCTTTTCGAACTTTTTGAAATATTAGTTCTTAAGCCCCTGAGGTCTTAAGCCCTTTGCCCCTGCTTCTCATATGACCCAGAGGCTCTACTATTCACCATTCTTCAGCCCCTTCCCTTTATATATTTTCCACCGCGCCTATCTCATCCCCAATCAAATCACAACCGTTGATCTTCAAGATCCAACGGACATCACTCACTCCCACCTTTCCACCCCGCTGATAAAACATTCTACCTCCCGACAAAAAAGATTTCGTCACCCACTGGCCCACCTTCCACTATCCTCCTGCTGACCCATTCACAATCCTTGCATGCCACCTTGCCTCCAATATCCCCCGCCACCAAGCAGCTTCCCTGACCGTGCTCATCCTCCACCGTCAATCTGGCTCCCCCAGATCTGACGGTCCACAACCATTTTCACGTGCAATCTGCTCCTGGGATTTAATGGCCCTTTTCCACGTGAAATAGGTGGTATTGGCCTGGATGCGTGGCAGCCATTCTATGGTATCACGTCCATTTGGGCCTTTACCACTTACCACCCTAATCCAACGCGAATACCACTCTGGTATTGCGCAAAACCACCTTTCGAATTTCTGCACCATTATTTGAATTTCTCCCTGGTTTTTCATTTCGCCATGGAAATCCCTTCCTTTGCACACTGTTCATCCTCCACATTGCTCCATCTCCATTCCCGAGCCTCCAAAAGCAGTTTGACCCAAAAATGCAGGTTTTGTTAATGTTTTTTGGTTTGTTTGCAGTTTTTAATGGCGGCCTATAATGTATAGGCCCTCCCACAACTGATATCAATGGTAAAGAACTTCCGGATGACGATCCTTGAGTTCCCAAAATGAAAAAAGGGAGTTGCAGGGTTTTTTTTCAAGTGTTTAGTCAGTGCCTCATGAAAACTGGTCAAGCAATGAAACCCTCCAGCGACCCAAAAGAGAAACCCCTGCACACAGAAACAAAAGATCAGTAAAGATGAAGGGCGAATGATTAAAGATTTAGTCAAAGTGAAAGGATAAAGGTTAAAACAATGATTAAGGATGAAGACAGAGACTGTGAACAAAGGTTAAAAATACAGTCAGCAAAGTGACAAAGACTGAAGATGACTAAAGAAGGCCTAAAAAGCATTTTCAGAGGCCTAATCAGAGTTTAAAGAGCTAATCAGACAAATCAACAAGAGAATGCTTCGAATGCCACATCCACAGAAGCAATTACTTCTCCAAAAAGACCAAAATGCCACCTATAGGTCTATTTTGCCTCAAAAGATACATAAAGTTACTCCAAGATAGAGATATTTCTGATTGACAGCTCATAAGTTATTACAAGCCTACATAAAAAGCCTAAAAGTCAACAAAAGTCACTAAGTAGTTCAAAAATTTAATGTAAGATTCATTTACACAGAGTTAGACTTAAATACAATTTTCCTTGGGCCTTGCATGGTCTCAAAGGTAAAAAACATTTACTCTGTCATTTATGAACCCCTAGAAACCCTTTCTTTCACTCCACCTCCTCATTTATCTATAAATACCGTATGAGGAGTTCACTGTTATGGTTGGTTGGATTATCATTGAGGTGTAAGATAGTTGCTGAAGCTGCTGAAATGCTGTTGAGTAGTTGAAGAACACTAGGCTAAGAAGAGAAGTTTTGAGCTGTAAAGACCTGTTGGACTTGAAGTATGTAACTGGTTTGAACATCAATTATACAAGCTGATTCATGGGATCCTGGTCTATGTTAATGGTGATGTTATTCCTCACTGTTATTGTCTTTCTTTATGTTTTACATATTGTCCATTTTCTCTAATAAAGAATATAAAATTTAGAGTAGGATTTACTGAAAAGTACCCTATTTCTATTTGAAAGATTTATCTTTATGTTTTATTCTGCTAAGGTATGTTTAGAGGATTCTTAATTGCCCTCTAGGTTTATCCAGCTTGTTGATTTGAGGATGATTCAATAAAGTATAACCAGCAAAGGAATGTTGGTGAGCCCATGTCTTTCTGTGTACAACTTGAGATATTATTTTTGAATGTTCTTTTCAAGGTTTTCTAAGTAGAGTTAACCCAGGGAATTCTATGGTTTTCCCTGTCCTCTGGCTAGTCTTTAACAATTGCCTTGAAAGATCCCTTGAGAGTATGCCAAAGGCAGGCTAGAATTCAAAGTTTCTGTCTGATCTTAGGCTATTTTCCTTGTTCTCTCATATGTTTTCTCCTTTCTGAAAGTAGTGTTAGGATTACTGGATTGTTGTATGAAAAGTATGCTTTAATAAAAGTGTGTCCAAAGAAGTCTATGGTTTGCCCTGTCCTTTGGCTTGCTTCAAATAGTTACTTTGAAAGGATTTTCTTGTTTAGTGGAGTTAATATATTCTTAATTGAGTATTAGCTTTGCTTCTTTCACAACATTTTAATGTTTCATATCACAATTTAATCTAAAAGATCCTCTGATATAGATGACTTGCCCTATGGAAACCCTTGAAGAATTGTTGTACAATTAAATCCTTTTGTGACTCCATAGCCCAATGGGTTGATATTGTTTCTTGACCTATGTCTTAAGCTGAAACATTCTTCAATCTCCCCTCACCTTCACCCTTCAACTGACCTTTTCATTTAATGATATCCATCCCAACCAAACAAAAAAGTTCTATGAGCTTCATAACTAGCCTAATATCATAACAAAGCATAAAGATATATCCTTTGAAAACACTTAATATAGAGATCCCTCTTTGAATCCAGGAAGGATAGGTCCTAGGATTTCAAAGTGGTTCTGATGTGGCCCCCTGCAACGTTTATTCTTGCCATTCTTGTAAATCACGAGGAGCCAACATAGTGGCGACCATACTGGGGACAAAACTGAGTAATAGATAACTTCACAACTTAGAAAACCTCATTCTTAAAATTGAATCAAGTGTCTGCCAAGATTAGTTCCTAATTGTTGATGGTGGACAACAACCAGTCCTAGAAAACAAGTAAAAATCTTCCACCTGGTGACTCCACTAGTTTTTAGTAGGCCTGCTGATTCCCCTTGGTTTTCCATAGACTCCACTTGGAAACTCCTTTCATCATAAAACTTCATTAAACCCAGTTAAGAAGACTTTGTGAATTAAGTTTTATTTCATAGATTAAGTTTGCCTTCAAAGACTGTCATACTTGGCTAAACTTTTGTTATCTTTGGGTCTAAAACCTAGCTTCTAAAAGAATCCATACTAGATCCCATCCTAACCCAAATCCTCCTACAGTAGTTGATAATCCAGAAATCATTCTTAGGAAATCACCTACATTTAAGAACCCAACTATTGTCAGACCAATTCATAGAGCAAGTTC
Organism: Pinus albicaulis; assembly: GCA_034641835.2. NCBI lineage: Eukaryota > Viridiplantae > Streptophyta > Pinopsida > Pinales > Pinaceae > Pinus > Pinus albicaulis. The sequence continues at coordinate 1,206,763,074 of CM076574.1, forward strand.
AGTTCCTGAAAACCTTGTAGCTCTGCAAGATACCCAAGTTGACTTACCTTTCATAAGAAATCCACCTAGAACCAAGTCACTTAGTGGTATAGATCAGATAAAATTTGAGCCTGAGAATTCACCACAAAGATGCAATAGAGAAACCTCCCCATCCACTCCACCTGATCTTCATTTCATTCATAACTTTGGTTTCTCTCATCCTAAATCTGCTCAACAGTCCTTAGCTGGTCCAAGTATTTCAGTTTCACTCACTCACATCCCCACTGTTTAAACCACTTCATCACATCATTTACCTCCTATCACAAATCCTCCACTTTTAAACCCCCCATTGTTTCCACAAGTCCATATCATGGCAACATGGTATGCTCCCTTAGTCCTTCCTTTAACTTTAGTTGTTCTACCACATGACTATCAGTCCAAGATTCCATTATATGATGCTAGTAGTTCTATTATAGCTCAACAACATGTGGATAGAATGAATGATTACTTTGACAGTGATCCAGATCTTGGGGGGAGGCCCCCAAGATCTAAAATGTTGAAATAGATATGACCAGATCTACAAAATTACAATGCTAGAAAAAAAGAAAGAGAACACACTGCAAATAAAACCACAAATAAACTTGTTTATTTAAAACAGAGAATAACTGTAGAAGCTACATTGTGGCGAACAATCTGTCCTTTTACAAAGTCAGGCTTGTTATTTATAGCCTTTTTTGAGATACAATATCATAGGTGGATACCATGGGCCAATACCATGGGTAGATACCACTTACAATACCATGGGTAAATCCCATGTGTGGATGAATACCATGGGTGGATGCATAACATGGCTCACTTATAATACCATGGGTGAATAAATATCATGGGTGGATGAATACCATGGGTCGATGCCATTTACAATACCATGGGTAAATTCCATGGGTGGATGGATAACATGGGTAGATGAATACCATGGGTTGATGCCATTTTCCATTTGGATCATTCCTCCCTCCTTAAGAAGCAATGGTCCCCATTGCGTGAAGTTCCCTCCTGAGAAACCTTTGTTGAATATGAAGAGCCACTGAAGAGAAGGGTTTGGTGTAGTTAACCCATAACCGTGATGACGAAGATCCGAGGATAGAGATACCCTGTAATGCTTGTGACCAACTGTGATATTGACAGTGTGCGGCCTAGCAAATGGACTTCGACGAAGTGTGGGTTTGTGGATGAACCAAAACCATGACAAATGAAGATCCGAGGATAGAGATACCCTGTAATGCTTGTGACCAACTGTGTGACTAACAGTGTGCGGCCTAGCAAATGGACTTCGATGAAAATGATTTTGTGCGATTGACCCATAACCATGATGCCGATTGTTGATGAAGTAGCAGGTGCCTACATAGCTTGGGGTGGGAGGGCACGTCTCCAAATAACCCAAGCCGAACACTGCTATGATGAAACTGATGAATGTGAAGCAGGTGCCTACTAAAGGGGGGTGGGAGGGCACGTCTCCAAAGGGAACCCGCTCCGAATGCTGCTCCAGATTTAAAATGAGCATAACTCGGTCAATATAACTCAGAATATTTATTATAACCTATTTTTAGAAATGGAATGATCATTCTGCGTCATCTCATGTGTTTGAAACCACTATCTGGAGACTTTAGACCTACAGATTCGCGTTGGAACTGTTTCGCCGTCACAAAATTTCTGAAAAAAATAGTTGATTTTAAATCAACAATAACTCCCACATCCGGACTCCGATTCGACCGATTTTTTTTTTGAAATTGGGTGATTTTTCAATAGGAACTCATATTTGTATCCATTCTTCTAAAATTTTTCACTGAAAATTGCAAAAAATGACAGAAGAGTCGCCGTCCATGAATTGTCGTCAGAAAAATTGCTTCAACATTGCTGATTTTGAATCGGCGATATCTCCCTCATCCGAATGCCAATTTGGCCGATTTTTTTTTTGAATTTGAATTTTTTTTTGAAAGGAATCCAGATCTGGTCTTTGTTTTTGCAAAATTTTCACCAAAATTTTCAGATCTGATCTGAAAACTCGACGCCCAAAAAAATTCATGGATTTTGCTGAAGATTGCTGCAAAACATTGAAATTGAAATATGTTTTAAACCCTCACTCCCATGGAGGCGTAACCTGAATCTGATACCACTGATCCAGATCTTGGGGGGAGGCCCCCAAGATCTAAAATTTTGAAATAGATATGGCCAGATCTGCAAAATTACAATGCTAGAAAAAAAAAAAGAGAACACACTGCAAATAAAATCACAAATAAACTTGTTTATTTAAAACAGAGAATAACTGTAGAAGCTACATTGTGGCGAACAATCTGTCCTTTTACAAAGTGAGGCTTGTTATTTATAGCCTTTTTTGAGATACAATACCATAGGTGGATACCATGGGCCAATACCATGGGTAGATACCACTTACAATACCATGGGTAAATCCCATGTGTGGATGAATACCATGGGTGGATGCATAACATGGCTCACTTATAATACCATGGGTGAATAAATATCATGGGTGGATGAATACCATGGGTCGATGCCATTTACAATACCATGGGTAAATTCCATGGGTGGATGGATAACATGGGTAGATGAATACCATGAGTTGATGCCATTTTCCATTTGGATAAGACAGACAAGAGAAAACTATGAAACTTAGGATGTTTGCTCAAAGTTTAGGGGGAGAAGCAAGAAATTTGTTCAAAGGCTTAACCCCTAACAGTATCAACGACCTCCCCTCTTTTCATCAATTATTCCTAAACAAATGGTAAGTCAAGAGAAACCCCCTTCAAATCCTATCAGAATACAATGATCTTAAAAGAAATGCTGGAGAGAGTGTTCAATATTATTGCACTAGGTTCAATAGTATTTATAATGCACTCCCTCCACAAATGAAACCCCCACAAGGCTTAGCCTTGATAAAGTTTCCTGAAGGATTTGACCCAGACATGTGTTATCAATTAAGGGAGAGAGAACCCCTTACATTAGAAGACATGCAGAAAGGGGCAGTAAGTGTAGAAGCTAACCTTAATTCTAGAAGGGCTAGATTGAAAGCAAAAAAGAAGGTTACCTACAAAGAGGAAGCTGGACCTTCCACATCAGACTCAAAAATTGATAATCTGGTTAGAACCATGGAGATGATGATGGAAAGGATAAACATGAATGAGAGAGAATATCCTAAATAAAACTAAATAGCTCCTCAAAATAAAAATCAAAATTAGAATCAGAACTTTAGAAGGAATGCCCTTCAAATTAGACAAAGAGGCCCTGATCAACAAGTCAAACCTCCTTTCCAATAGAATTATGCTGATGAGGATGAGGGAGTGATTAACGAAACAGAGGGAAATCACATGAACATGTTGGGAACAAATGATGAGGATACTGTCTTCCTCACTAAGAAAGAAAAAGTCATGTACACACCTTATGAAGAAGAGAGCCTAGAGTTTGCAGACTACCAATAAGGCTTTGAAAATGCCATAATAGAAGTACATAAACAATATGAATTAAGGAGTAAAAATAACCAAGAATTTCCCAAGAAAAAAAACTCTAAAATATCTGCTAAAAACAACCCTGTAAATACTTCTAACAAGACAACTAAAAAAAAAACATAGTGGCTGAAGATTCTGATAAAAACAAAGGAAAAAAACACCCAGGTTCATGAAAAACATAGTAGTGACCCTAGCAGCACTAGCACCTCAGCTAATGCTCCTGAAAAAACCTTTTTAACTGTTATAAATAATAAAAACCAGCAAGCTGATTTTGCTGAGGAAACTGTGACTAAAAAGGCTGAATTAAACATTTCCAAAACTCAAACTCTCCATAGAGAGTCAAATTTCCAAGATAAAAATCTCCATCCCTCTCACTGAGTTAGTCACTCAAGATGTATATAGGTCCCAATTGTTAAAAGCTTTGAACATAGGAGATCACAATGACTCTGTTAACTTAAATGATGACAAACCTGAGCTTCTGTTTGGACCAAAAATTGAAGGAAAATTTCAAGAAGGTGGAGTTCCTCCATTCTATGTCAGCTTAAATGTCCATGATAAAATTTTGCACAATGCCATGCTTGATTCAGGAGCATCACATAACCTAATGCCCAAAGTGATAATGGAAAGATTAGGCCTTGAGGTAACCAGACCTTATAAAGATTTATACTCCTTTGATTCCAGCAGAGTTAAATGCCTAGGCCTAATAAAATATCTCTTTGTCAATTTAGCACAAATCCCAGCCAAAAGCTTAGTGATGGACATTGTGGTGGTTGATATACCCCAAATATGGCATGCTTATTTCAAGATCTTGGGGTGCTAAATTGCAAGGCACAATGCAAATGGATATGACTTATACCACCATCCCTGTCTTCAGCTAACCTAGAAGGATTTATAGGGAAACCCACATGAAATACATGGTGAGTAGCCAGGAAAGACCACAAAACTCCCATATTTATTCTATACATACTGACCTTGACTCATTCATTCTTTACAATGATGAGATTCTTAATGAGCAAGGATTAGAAAATGAAAAATCAGCCAACATAGTGGCAACCATAGAAAAAGAGGAAGGAAAAGAAAAATCATCCAAGCAGTTTGCTAATTCAGAAAAACACAAGAAACAAAATGAATGTCTTAAGCATCAAAAAAATCATCAACATAGTGCCAATCATAACAATCAAAGAGAAATTCCTGAACACATTGAAAACCATGAGGAACAAGACACAAATAAACATAGTGCAGATCCTAAAAAAGAACACGGTGATGATAAAAATGAACAAAACAGAGAGGAAAAAGAGGAAATTGATGAAAAATCTGAAAATAGTCCTCTTTGAAGCAGGAGTTTTGATGGGTCCTGTACTAAAATTGGTGCAGGGGTAGGCATATGGGTGCATAACACTGAGAACAATCATGCTGAAGGCCATTCATACATATTAAACTTTCACTGCATCAATAAAATAACAGAATATGAAGCATTCCTCTTAGCATTCCTCTTAGGACTACACTTGCTAAAAAAACTAGGAGCCAAGAGGATAACTGTTCATGGAGATTTAGAATTTATAATTAGGCAAATAAATGGGGAATATACTGCCAAACATCCTTGGCTAAAAGCCTATAGAGATGATGCCATGGACCTATTAAAATCATTTGCTGAATTCAAACTTGATTTTGTCCCTATAAACCAAAAAATCCTTGCCAATGGATTAGCCTTTGCTGCTAGTACATGTCTGAAACCTTATGAAAGCAAACAATATATAGTTCAAGTCAAATATAGACCAGCAGTCCCAGAAAATTTAAAATACTGGCAATTTTTTGAAGGAGATAAACAAATAGAAGACTTCCTATAGTCCAGAAATGAATTTGAAATGCCAAGTTCAGATTCAGAGTATGAAGAAGACTGTCCTACTGAGGAAAAATCACTTTTTAAAGAAGAAGAAATTCCTGAGATTGCTGATATAAATTTGTTAACCAAAGAACCCAAACATAAAATAGAGAACTACATAGATTTAGAAAAAGAAGATCTAGAGGTGTTGCAATCCAAAACTGAAAGCTTGCCAAAAGGATTGGTCCCCTTAGAAGAATTGTTTGACTTTAATGATGTTGCAAAAAGGCCAAAAATAGAACCTACTGAAGCTGAAGTAGAAGAGTGCAATATAGGCAGTAAAGAAAAGCCTAAAATGATCAAATTATCCAAAACAATGCCATCTCACATTAAACTGAAATACCTTGAGCTGTTTAGAGATTTTTCTGATGTGTTTTCCTGGAGTTATGAAGATTTAAAATCATATGATACAGAAATAATTCAGCACAAGATACCCCTCAAAGAAAACCAGAAGCCTTATAGACAAATATTGCGCAGAATAAACCCTATTCAATTACCTTTGGTTGAGAAAGAAATTAGAAAAATGTATGATGCTGGAATATAGTCCCTGTCAGATACTCAGAATGGGTATCTAATCTTGTATCAGTTAGGAAGAAAACATGAGAGATAAGGCTTTGTATTGATTTCAAAAACTTAAATAAAGCCTCATTAAAGGAAAACTATCCCTTGCCCAAAATGGATCATATTTTACAAAGGGTAGTAGGTTCTATAAGAATTTCTTTGCTAGATGGCTTCTCCGGATACAACCAAGTATTGGTACATCCTGATGATCAACTTAAAACAACCTTTACCACACCTTGGGGTACTTTCATGTATGTGAAAATGCCTTTGGTTTAATGAATGCTGGTGCCACATTCCAGAGAGCCATGGATATTGCATTCTCAAAAGAAATAGGTCACTTCATCGTGATTTACTTAGATGATATCACAGTCTATTATAAAACAGATGAAGAACACCTAATACACTTAAGAAAAGTCTTTGAGAAATGCAGAAAATATGGTTTACCCTTAAATCCCAAGAAAACATTGTTTGGTCTCCAAGAAGGTAAACTTCTTGGTCATATCATATCTGAAGAGGGAATACAGATAGACCCAAAAAGGATTGAAGCTATATTACAAATTAATCATCCTAGAGACATCAAGGAACTTCAATCTTTCATTGGAAAGATTAATTTCTTGAGAAGGTTCATACCCAACTTAGTTGAACTCCTTAGAAACATGACAAATATGCTTAAGAGAGAAGGAGGAGTTAAACAGACCTTAGAAGCAAAGAAATAATTTGAGTTGGTAAAACAAGCACTTACCCAAACACCAACTCTTATCAGTCCTGATTTTACAAGAGATTTCTTCATATTTTCATTTGCATCAGAACACACAGTGGCTATTGTCCTCTTACAAAAAAACATTAAGGGACAAGAGAAGCCTATTGTATTTTTCAGCAAGGCATTAAGAGATGCACCTTTGAAGTATAATATAATGGAAAAACAAGCCTTTGCCTTGGTCAAAGCTTTAAAAGACTTCAGAGTTTACATTTTACACTCACACATCATAGCATTTGTGCCTCATTTAGTGGTAAAAGACATCTTGACACAAGATCCTGATGGAAAAAGAGGAAATTGGATTGCTGTAATACTAGAATATGACTTAGAAATCAAGCCCATTAAGCTCATCAAAGGCCTAGGACTAGCAAAACTTATGGTTGAATACAACTTTCAAGCTCTTGATATAAACATGTTTAATGCATTAGATGAATAGGAGGAGTTGGCAACTCCACTTTTGAAGATCATTTTCTGAATTCATCTTAGTATGTTGACATTTTGTATGTGCTAATAAATCTTAATGTTCCTCCTGGTTTGTCTAAAAAATATGCAAGGTTCTTAAAGTTAAAGGCTGTAAATTACTGCATTTTAGATAAATGTTTATATTGGAAAAATGCTAGTGGACTATTGCTTAAATGTTTGCCTGAGAATGATGCAGATAAGATCAAGCATGAGTTCCATGAAGGAGAATGCGGAGGCCACCTCTATTGGAAGACTACAGTGAACAAAATCCTTAGAGTTGGCTATTACTGGCCCACCCTCTTTCAAGATATCCACAAAATGGTCATCACCTGTCATAAATGTCAAATCTTTGAAGGCAAAAGAAAATTGCTTCCCTTACCTCTGCAACCAATCACTGTTGAAGCTCGTTTTCAACAGTGGGGTCTAGACTTTATTGGGGAAATCCATCCTGCCTCATCTGCCCAACACAAATGGATCCTCACAGCAACTGATTACTTTACCAAATGGATAGAAGCCATCCCTTCTAGGAATGCCACAAACTCAGTCATCATTTCATTCCTTGAAAATCATATCCTGTCTAGATTTGGCTGTCCTAGGAAAATTATCACTGACAATGCTACTACATTTGGATCCAAAAATATGGTTGACTTCTGTCACAATTATCAGATTACATTGGGCCATTCCATAGCTTATTACCCTCAAGGTAATGGGCTGGCAGAATCCTCAAACAAAATTTTGGTAAACATTATCAAGAAGTTGCTGGAAGAAAATAAAAAACCATGGCACAACAAACTAGTACACGCACTTTGGGTAGACAGATTGACAGTCAAAAAATCAATTGGGATGTCCCCTTATCAGCTAGTTTATGGAGAAGATGTAATATTTCCAACCAGTCTAGGAGTGCCAGTCATGAAGTTGATCCAAGAAGTACAATCTGAAGAAGATGATATGATGAGAATAATTAACCAGACTGTTCAGTTGTAGCAAACCAGAGAGGAAGTCTATAATAGAGCACAACAAGTACAAGAAAACATCAAGAAGTTGTTTGATAAAAGAACAAAGGCAAGCGATTTTAAAATTGGTGACAAAATACTAAATGGGATTCCAGAAAAGAAGATAAGGGAAAACATGGAAAGTTTGAAAATTTATGGAAAGACCCTTATCTCATTCAGTCTGCTATTGGCAACAATGCATTTTTTCTTCAAGAGATGAATGGAGCTGAACTTTTTGGAGGTCATGTCAATGGCAGGATGCTCAAACATTATTTTTGTTAAGGTTTTTGTTCAAAGTTATTTTTAATTCATTGTAAATAACATTACTTGAAAGAAAGTTTAAAAATGAAACATACAAAAAACAAAGAGAAAAAGAGGGCAGATAAAAAGAAGAAAGGTGCAACCCCATACCAAAAAAAAGAAAAATCTGAAAGTGTGCAAGTCAAAATGCCACTGCTTGAAAAAAAACTGTTATTTAGTCATACAGCCTAATCATGGCTGAATAAATTTGAATTTATGCTGATAGGTTAGTGTGAAGAAGATTTGCCAAACAGTGTAATCTTGGCTTATCAGTAGAATAGATTAGGATAGAAAAAGGAATGGTTCCAAAAATCCCAAAATCTGAACCAAGGAAAAGAAAAGAGAAATGGCTCCAAAAAGATCAAAACTTGAGCCAAAGAAGGAGAGAAGGATGCTTAGAAAATTTCAAATCTTAAACCTTCAAAGTTTTGTTTAAATTTTCTGCCAATAAAGTCTATGTGCATCTTGTACATAATGCCATAGCCCCCATAGCAAATCATACTGTTTAATCCTGATTCGACTGTGTTTTAAATTTCTTGTCTTAGAAAATAGAGAATAAAATTTGTCAAACAGTTTAATCTTGATAGATAGTTAGAATAGGTAGATAAACAATGAGTTCAACTGTTTAATCTGAACTCATGGAAGATATAAGGGTAGAAATAGATTAGTTTTTTGCTTTCAAATAAAAGAATAAAATGATGTTGAAAGGGTTTGCAAGTCCAAATGCACCCACTGAAGAAAAAATGTTAGGACAAGTAGGTTGTGTAGGTAGAAGTTTGGGAGAAAAAATCATCTTGTTGTAATTATGTAGATCATATTTTAAAGCGACATGATCAAAGAAAAGGAGATTGTCAAAGTGCAGCAAAACACAAGGCACTGGTTTACTTTCCAGAGATTTATCTCTGAGGTTCTTGACACCTCCAAGGAGCTGCCCTCCCCAAGTGGAGCCACTGTTAGCCATATATAAATTCTGTTATACCTCATGATGGCTAAAAATGTTGCTCAACTTTCAAGAAACAAATTTTGTGAAAATCAGTGAGTTCTTGAAAGCCCTCTGTGTTCATTATCTTCAAAGAATCACTCCACTGAAATTTTAACTTGAAGCCCTGAAGTTACCCTGCCAAAACAAAAAGAAACTGTTGTCAAAGATATTTTCCATCATCCCATAAATTCATTTTTACCCACCTTTTCATCCATTTTTACCTATTCTAACCAATCATTTTTTCCTCTAAAAATCCTTTTTTCCTCTTCATTAAACCTCATTTCCCATAAAAACCCCTCTAAACCTTATAAAACCCCTTTATAATGGTTTAAAACCCTTTTTTATACTTATCGGAAACCTCAAAAGGGCTTAAAAAAACCTTTGTTTCAAGCCTTTTTTCGGACTTTTTGAAATATTAGGTCTTAAGCCCCTGCTTCTCATATGACCCAGAGGCCCGACTATTCACCATTTTTTAGCCCCTTCCCTTTATATATTTTCCACCGCGCCTATCTCATCCCTAATCAAATCACAACCATTGATCTTCAAGATCCAACGGACATCACTCACTCCCACCTTTCCACCTCACCGATAAAACATTCTGCTTCCCGAAATAAAATATTTTGTCACCCAATGGCCCATTCCACTATCCTCCTGCTGACCCATTCACAATCCTTGCATGCCACCTGGACTCCAATATCCCCCGCCACCGAGCAGCTTCCCCGACCACGGTCATCCTCCACCGTCGATCTAGCTCCCCCAGATCTGACGGTCCACAACCATTTTCGCGCATAATATGCTCCCGGGATTTAATGGCCCTTTTCCATGCGAAATAGGCGGTATTGACCTGGACGCGTGGTAGCCATTCTATGGTATCGCATCCATTTGGGCCTTTACCACTTACCACCCTAATCCAACGCGAATACCACTCCGTTATTGCGCAAAACCACCTTTCGATTTTCTGCGCCATTATTTGAATTTCTGCCTGGTTTTTCATTTCACCATGGAAATCCCTCCCTCTGCACACTGTTCCTCCTCCACATTGCTCCATCTCCACTCCCGAGCCTTCGAAAGTAGTTTGACCCAAAAATGCAGGTTTTATTAATGTTTTTTGGTTTGTTTGCAGGTTTTAATGGTGGCCTATAATGTATAGGCCCTCCCACAACCGATGTCAGTGGCAAAGAACTTTCGAATGACGATCCTTGAGTTCCCAAAATGAAAAAGGGAGTTGCAGGGTTTGTTTTCAAGTGTTTAGTCAGTGCCTCATGAACACTGGTCAAGCAATGAAATCCTTTAGCGCACCAAAAAAGAAAACCCTACACACAGGAACAAAAGATTAGTAAAGATGAAGGGCGAATGATTAAAGGTTTAGTCACAGTGAAAGGATAAAGGTTAAAATAGTGATTAAGGATGAAGACAAAGACTGTGAACAAAGGTTAAAAATATAGTCAACAAAGTGACAAAGATTGAAGATGACTAAAGAAGGCCTAACAAGCATTGTCATAGGCCTAATCAGAGTTTAAAGAGCTAATCAGACAGATCAACAAGAGAATTCTTCGAATGCCACATCCACAGAAGCAATTACTTCTCCAAAAATACCAAAATGCCACCTACAGGCCTAATTTGCCTCAAAAGATACATAAAGCGACTCCAAGACAGAGATATTTCCGAATGACAACTCAGAAGTTATTACAAGCCTACCTAAAAAGCCTAAAAGTCAACAAAAGCCACTAAGTAGTTCAAAAAGTTAATGTAAGATTCATTTACTCAGAGTTAGACTTAAATACATTTTGCCTTGGGCCTTGCATGGTCTCAAAGGTAAAAAACATTTACTCTGTCATTTATGAACCCCTAGAAACCCTTTCTTTCACTCCACCTCCTCATTTATCTATAAATACTGTATGAGGAGTTCATTGTTATGGTTGGTTGGATTATCATTGAGGTCTAAGATAGTTGCTGAAGTTGCTGAAGTGCTGTTGAGTAGTTGAAGAACACTAGGCTAAGAAGAGAAGTTTTGAGCTGTAAAGACCTGTTGGACTTGAAGTATGTAACTGGTTTGAACATCAATTATACAAGCTGGTTCATGGGATCCTGGTCTATGTTAATGGTGATGTTATTCCTCACTGTTATTGTCTTTCTTTATGTTTTACATACTGTCCATTTTCTCTGTTAAAGAACATAAAATTTAGAGTAGGATTTACTGAAAAGTACCCTATTTCTGTGTGAAAGCTTTATCTTTATGTTTTCTTCTGCTAAGGTATGTTTAGAGGATTCTTAATTTCCCTCTAGGTTTATCCAGCTTGTTGATTTGAGGATGATTCGATAAAGTATAACCAGCGAAGGAATGTTGGCGAGCCCATGTTTTTTTGTGTACAACTCGAGATATTGTTTTTGAATGTTCTTTTCAAGGTTTGCTAAGTAGAGTTAACCCAGGGAAGTCTATAGTTTTCCCTGTCCTCTGGATAGTCTTTAACAATTACCTTGAAAGATCCCTTGAGAGTATGCCAAAAGCAGGCTAGAATTCAAAGTTTCTGTCTGATCTTAGGCTATTTTCCTTGTTCTCTTATATGTTTTCTCCTTTCTGAAAGTAGTCTTAAGATTACTGGATTGTTGTCTGAAAAGTATGCTTTCATAAAAGTGTGTCCAAAGAAGTCTATGGTTTTCCCTGTCCTTTGGCTTGCTTCAAACAATGACTTTGAAAAGCTTTTCTTGTTTAGTGGAGTTAATAGATTCTTAATTGAGTATTAGCTTTGATTCTTTCACAACATTTTAATGTGTCATATCAAAATTCAATCTAAAATATTCTTTTATATAGATGACTTGCCCTATGGAAACCCTTGAAGAATTGTTGTACAATTAAATCCTTTTGTGACTCCATAGCCCAATGGGTTGATACTATTTCTTGACCTATCTCTTCAGCTGAAACATTCTTCGATCTACCCTCACCTTCACCCTTCAACTGACCTTTTCATTTAATGATATCCATCCCAACCAAACAAACAAGTTCTCTGAGCTTCATAACTAGCCTAATATCATAAACAAAGCATAAATATATATCCTTTGAAAACACTTAATAGAGAGATCCCTCTCTGAATCTAGGAAGGCTAGGTCCTAGGATTCCAAAGTGCTTTTGATGTGGCCCCCTGCAACGTTTATTCTTTCCATTCTTGTAAATCATAGGGAGCCAACATTTACCATGACCTTTTGGATATTGTGGAGGTGTTTGTGAAGGGCTTGTTGTGGAAGAAGATGATGGTGTAAAAGGTGGTTTGCCACCATTACCATTGCATTTTGGAGGCTTGTCCCCATCTTATTCTTCTCCTTTTGAAGAATTATCTCCCTTTGGAATATTGGAGCTCTCACCTTGCATCCTTGTGCTTTTCTCCTCATAAAGAACTTTTACCATTCTTTTCATATCAAAGAATGCTTTCCTGAAGGCTTTTTCATCCTCTGACATATTGTCAAGCTCTCCTTAATGTAACATACTTGCTGAAGCTACAACTGCAATTTGAGGAATAATTTTTGGTGGAGATTGTGGAAAACTTGCTCTCCTTGTCCTTCTAACTCGAGGACTTGTAGCCACAAGCTTTCCTTCTCCTCTCTTAAGCTTCAACCTTGTAAGCATAACATACACTTTCAAACAATTAAACCCTCACATCAACAATAAAACCTAAGCTCTCATACCAAACTTGATCTGTATGAGATCTTCATGTAAATGTGCTTGAGGGTGTACAAATTGCAAGTGTTAAAATTGAGTTTTATGAGCCTTTATGTTAGACTCTTAAACACATAAAGCATGAATTTAAACTCTGAAATAGTAGAAACAGCAAATGAATACACCATAACAATAGCCACAACATAACACGTGATGAAGGAGTTCACCCCTCCTGGGCTACGTCTCCTTGATCCAGCTTCCAATGGCTTGGCCCTATATCATTATGATAAAAAATGGTGATTACATAGCTCAAATGGCTTCAATCCCCGCTCAAACAACTTCATAGGCTATAAAAAATGCATGTGTAGCCTCTTTTTTCTCCCAATTTGGTGAAAAAATGAAGAAGTTATGAGCCTCCCTAGCTTTGCTGCTATTCGCTCTATAAATTCCTCAAAATCTGGAACCGTCTTACAAATTTGCCCTAAATTGTGCTAACAAAGTGATAATTTGGCACATTTTCGGTGAAAATTGTGGGACTGTTAATATGCGCGCCAAGGTCTAAAGGATGAATTATTAATTAATATATGGTTTGGTCGAAATAATATTTTTGTTAAAAAAAATCGGCGGGCTCCTCCGCACCCCTGGTCTTGAGCATTTGGTTGTATATCGGGGGGCCAGGGCTAAGCCATGGCCCCTTACTTGAACCTTATGTCATAATAAAATTTAAATATATTTTTCAACATATGGCTTAATAAGAACCATGTGGCCTAGTCGGTTAAGACGTTGTGTTGTTTTGCGAGGTCACGGTATTGACTCCTACAGAGGTAATTCAGACCTTAACCAAAAAATTTTGCGGCCCCCGTGCTGCCATGTGGTGACCTCTACTTGGGCCACGTGGCAACATGTGGTTGGCCATCTTCCAACCAATAGAAATTCGCCCACACAACAACATTCCGAGCCTGCCACGTGTCAGGCTGTGGTAGGCCCAAAAAAATTAACTTTCGACCAACCACAAGACGCTACGTGGCAGCCTGCCACTGACCCAAAATTTGCCCAGTCAACTGTCATAAATATTTCCCTATTTGGGAAAATGAACAAAACTCGTTTTCGAGAGCATACAATGTCCGTTTTCCACAAGATGAGTTGCACCAGATTCAAAATGATGAGATCTACAAACTCGTTCAAAATTTCATTTTTGAGCACCAGATCATGTAGGCAATGGAATTTTCATTTTATTATTCGAAATAAAAGAAGATGGAGGTGTAGTTTTTCTAAATGGGCCTTATTTATTTGGCTCTAGAGGTATGTATTTGAATAAGTGGTCGTTGGATTTACATCCAGACAAGGACATTCCCACTGCTATTATAGTGTGGGTCAAGCTCCCTCGACTCCCCATTTCCTGCTGGAGTGACGATTTCTTCAGATCTATTGGGAATGGGTTAGGAAAATATATTAACAAATCTGAAACCAAAGGCTCTCAATTTTCTTGTGCTAAAATGTGTGTAGAAGTTGACTTGGAAAAGGGTTTTTCGGTGGAAATTAACCTAAATTTGGGAGAATGGAAGCATAGAAAAATTCTGGACTACTAACAAATTCCATTCAAATGTAGACATTGTCATGACTATGACCATTTTGCAAGAGATTTCTATAAAGAAGAGAAAAATAAAATTTTTGGATACTCCTCCCTAGGAGGAGCAGTGGAAGAAACCAATAAAAGGAGGTTCGAAAGGAAACAAATCATTCCAAAACCCCCAAGAAATAATAGGTAATAACACAATTCCTTCCTCTTCTAATCCTTTTAATGGTCTTAGTGCCTTAAATTTTGATAAGGAAGCTCCTCTCCAACAAGAAGAATAAAGAAGAAAAGATGAGGAAATGACAGTTGAGGATGGTGAAATAGTGGCAGAGTGCAGTCTGAATAAAGTCAGGATGTAAGCCTCTCCCTCCAAGGTGGCTTCGACTCCTGAACCACTGTGTGAACACCTAAGGAATGTTAAGAAGGGTATAGAAAGAACCAAACTCGTCACATGAGTCAAAATTTATCCTGGGCATATGACTGCAGCAGCCAGGAAACAAGAAGCTCAAAGAAAAAAGGTAGACCAAAACATAAGGAATTACGAGAAAAATAAGTTGAATTAAATAAAAAAAATGGGAAATCAATGAGTCATTACAAAAATTCTAAAAGGGAGAGTATCAAAAAATAAGGAAGGAAAGGATGGTGGATCCACTCAAACCGCTTCCAATAAATTAAAGTAATATCTTGGAGTCTACCTATTTAGTTCAATGTCATAGATAAACCAAATGAAAGGTTATAGTTGAATAACAATAATATCCATTTGATATCCCATATGGGAAAGGACAAGAAAGATTGATCGACATGAACTCGCTTGCTTTATTACTTGCTGGAAACCTTTTGAACAAATGAGTTCGGGAAGGGTAGTAATTTAGAAATAAAGAAAAAAATGGGGTTGGATAATATCATAGATAATGCAAATTGAAACGCTTATACCTCGCTCGAAACTGTGTGAATCTAGGCATGGTATACAAATACATGGGCGTTCGTTCAAAATTTGTTCCAGAGCATTGTGATAGGAAACCCTACTAAAAACCTAGTAGTGAGAGACATAATAAAACAATAATCTCTAATGGTGGTTTTTCTTCAAGAAACAAAGCTAGAAGAATCCGAGGTATTCAAAGCAGCTTAGATCTTTTGGAAAAATGCTTTGGGATTGTTCAATTGTCCAAAAGGGCTTCTGGAGGACTAGGTGTTTTGTGGTAAAATAATAAATTCTCCCATGTGGAAGAAATAAATAGGAAATCCTCGGTGATGGCTCTTTTAGAGGTAGGAGAAACATGAGAACAAATCCCTTTCATAAGTATTTATGCTCATGTGCTTTACAGTGAAGAGTTAGAATTTTGGGACTCATTAGAAGTTCTTAAAGAGAATAATCAACATCCAAATATTGTGATGGGAGGTGATTTTAACATTGTCCTAAACACTGCAGAAAAAGGAGGAGGAACTACGATTAGGGATCCATTTAGAGACAAAATGGAGGAGATAATAGATAGTTGGGATATGATGGATATTAAACCTAAGTTTGGGAAATATATGTGGTCTAACATGTTATAAAAAAATTTCACCTGATAGGTTGATAATTAGGCAATCTCATGTAGCTGTTTCAAACCAATATTTTGACTGAGGCTTAGCCTCCTCAGTCTGAGAGGGCTCTCTCAAGGGTTAATGATATTGAATAAAGATGTAGATGGCTAACTCTATTTAGGAAATAACTTGCTTATGATGAGTGTAGTTTGAAAATCATATCAGTAGGTAAACATTGGGCTTATGGAGTCAATCATTTCAGTAATTCAGTGAGTTCACTTGACATGGAAGCTAAGGCAGGTTTGAGTTTTTAGTATTAGGACACACACATATGAAACAAGAAAATACATAGTCAATTCATCTATAAAGGAAGTCAGAGCATTGCAAGAATGAATTCTAAGTATTATAAATGAAAACCACTGCAAATGAGATATATAAAGGTATAGATAAGATACAAAAACACTAAAAACTCATTCAGAATCTTAGGTTGGTCAAGTAACATATTTCTGTATTGTTGAAACAATCAATTTACAATAAGCTGCAATTTAGCCAAAAATATCCAACCCTTGAAAAATTCAACCAAATGGCCTTTAATAGACTTGTTACATCATGAGATGATCTTCCTCCTAGCTATATTCATCGAATTTTTGCCTAATGACACCTTGCATAACCATAAACATCAAATTAATGACAAATATACACCTATCCTACTTGACAGTCATATTCTTACTAAGACTCAAACTACTCCTTATTACCTTTAACAACCTTATCTACTAAACAATTACATTCTTTGAGAGGTATGCTGTAACATGCTCGAATTTAGATGTTGGGATTCATCACTTTATGACCACTTAACTGACCTCCTCAAAACTAGGAAACAAAACCCTGTTTTTTTAGGCAAATGGTCTTCTTCTTCCACGAATACTTTGGCTGTCAGTTTATCTTCAATTCGTGATACTTGAGTGTTGAATAAATGCTTTTCATGGTCTTTAACCCTTCCATAATATCCATATGTCCAAAGGTGCTCCAAAACCTGCTAAAAGGTCTGAAATACGGTGATTTACGAAAGTAAGGCAGTTTCGTAGCGCTGCAAAACATGCCTTAAACCTCAAAGTTCTTGATTATTTCCTTTGACATGGTGTTCATCATGATTAACCACATCTGCTATACCAATTCCACCTCTTGATAACATTCAAAACTGGTCCAAAAAGTAAAAATAGCAGCTACAGTTGTTTAGTAGTGTTTTGCTGCCCTTCAAGCCCAGAGGCACTACGAAACTGCTGAAAAGTGCTGAAAATGCATATTTTTGTATAATTTTGAAATATGAAACATGTAAGTGCCAAAAACTTGTATATAACATGTCATTATCCTCAATCAACCATAAACCAACTCACCTTATGCTCCTTGAGGCATTTACTCCTCTTTTACAATTGGTTGAGCTATTGGCTCTTCAATTACAGTCATTTTAAGCCCTTTTTTCTCTAATTATTCATGAATCAGTTCAAGTTGCTCTTGAAGGTCCTTAACCCAGTCTTTAAGTCTTCTATTAGTGGCATTCAGATTTATGTTTATCCTCCCAAGATGTTTGGCTTCTTTCCTTGTTGGAATTGTCCATTTGATGAGCCGCTATGTGTTGTCCAAAGTCTTAGAAATAGTGTCCACCTGTTCTTCCCAAATTGC